>JAZKJV010011590.1:0-614745 GCA_037367405.1 Ottelia alismoides | reverse complement strand
TATGCTAGCATGACAGATGTTTGGGCAGGGGTTCGTAGACACTTACTTTTGCGGCAGATTTTTCAGACCAGAGGGTAGAGGAGTTTTTTACCCTTTCGGACACACTCGCAGGGTTGGAGGAGCTGTCTACTGGGATGGATTCACGGTGTTGGAGAGACGGGGTGTTCTCGGTAAAGAAGGCTTACGGGGTTATTTCTGGTATTGCTTTAGCTGGTGTTGCAGAGCTTGTTCGGGATTGTGCTAGGATCTGGAATTGGGAGATCCCTGCTCGGATACAGATTTTTTTATGGTTGCCGAGGAGAGGGAAAATCATGGTATTATGAGAGCTAGATTTTTTCTGAGGTGAATGAGACCTGCAGTAGATGTGATGATGCAACGAAAGATATTGATCACCTTTTTTTCAGTGCCCTGGGTCAAGGGAGGCGTGGACTGCTGCTTTTCCAGGTATTCGGTGGGGTTATGTTGACTCCTTCTGGAATTCTTTTTGCAGAGATTAGACGGGAATGGTCGACGGAAGAAGAAAGATCTGTGCGGTTATTTTGACCATCTGACTAGCTAGAGATATTCTCATCTTCAAGGGTGGAAGGTCTTGTTTTGAGAATGTTCTTGAGCATGCCAAAGCTCTAGATGGAATTCGGTGCTTGTAAAGTTGATTTTTTTAACTTATATATATATATATATATATATATATATATATTGGATAGATCTCAGAGGAGGTTCATTCCATTGATTGCCAAAAAAAGGATTGAAAGTTTGTGATGTGTGCCTGCTACTATTAGTTGATGGGTTGCACAATCTCCCATTTCTGTTTTTGTCTAAAAGCTGACAATCTGTAACTAGAAACACGGACATCCCATCGTTGATAAGAGATGTCTCTGTAGTTTGCAATATAACTTTATTCCGTCGCAGATTCTAGGTGTGGAAAGACGGCGACACATCAAGAGATAAAGAAGGCATATTACAAGTTGGCTTTGCATCTGCATCCTGATAAAAATCCTGGAGATGAGGTACGTGATACAATTTCTTATTTCCCACAGTAATATTTGATTTTTTTATGTTTGATTCCATTTTCCCACAATATCTTACATCTTCCTGAACTCGTCAGGATGCAAAAGAGAAGTTTCAAGTTTTGCAGAAAGTTATAACAATTCTTGGCGACGAAGAAAAGAGGGCTTTGTATGATCAAACTGGCATTGTTGATGATGCAGTGCGTGCTCGTCTTGTCAACTACTTTATTTTGTGTGTTCAACCTTATCTTAAATAGGTTAAAAGAAGTTAATTTAGTAGCGACTCTCATCAGGAACTAGCTGGGGAAGCAGCCAATAACTTAAAAGAGTTCTTCAAATCAATGTACAAAAGGGTACATATCTACTTGTTTGCAATGCTTAGCCATTTCCGTTGAAGAGTTCTCTCAACCTTCTAAAATATATTTCTGGATCTCATACAGGTTACAGAGGCAGATATTGAAGAATTTGAGGCCAATTACAGAGGTTCAGATTCAGAGAAGAAGGATTTGATAGATCTTTATGACAAATATAAGGGAAATATGGACAGGTAATCGATTGCTTGCTCGAATGCGTAATTTCTGAGGATATAACGTTCTTCTTACACAGTAGCCATGGACTCCTGTCTGACTCGTTATCCCTGAACTCAGGCTATTCTGTTCTATGCTGTGTTCTGACCCCAAGCTGGATTCACATCGATTTAAAGATATCCTTGATGAGGCAATGGTTGCAGGTGTGGTTACTTTCTATTGAAATTCATTAAAATGATTCTATATCATGGTTTTGGCCGTTGATGCACTAGCGGCACTCATTTTTCCCTCATCTGTATCATCATCTTGAAGGTTTCTAGACCTAAAAAATCCTCAAATCCCTTGTAAAAATTTAGATTTTGTATTCAACTTAAACACATGATAAAATCTAAAGATCAATCCCTCGTATTGATGTTTAGCAATTTATTTATTTTATTATATTGTAGGTGACTTGAAGTCAACCAAAGCATACAAAAAATGGGCGAAGCTGGTGTCTGAGATCAAACCACCCACTGATCCTTTAGTAAGAAGGGGCAGGTGAGTCCCTTTTCATTCCAATCTGTCAACCAACAACTTCTGTATTTGTATCTTTTACCTGTTGCCAGGAGTCCATTTTGCTTTCTTTACAGGAAAAAGAAAAAACCAGAAATGGATCTGGTTGCTGTCATCTCACAACGGCGCAGTCAGAGGAAGGAGCAATTTGAGTCCATGTTCTCATCTATATTGGCTAAAACCGACACAAAGGAGACAGAGCCTTCTGAGGAAGAGTTCCAAAGGGCCCGCGAAAGGCTTGAGAGCAAGAAAAAGGCCAAGAAAAGGAAGGGTTAGCCAATCTGTATTTTTGAAGACACTTGTAGTTCAAGAACAATCTTATTACCTGTTATTGTCCCGTCTTTTTGGCGTTCTTTTATATCTGGGAAACACATTTCTCTGCCCTCCCCAGATTGCTTCTTGAGGACCGTTTTATATATATGGAAGATGGTAGAGTTTTTTGGACTGGTCCTGATAGTGATGTCAATTTGTTTAATTTTCTGTTACACGGGTTGTGGATGACAAACAGCCCTTTGGATGTTCGACATATTTCAGTTCCATTCTCTGCAGTTTTAGAGAAACGATATTTGTGAATTAGGGTTCTTTAACATGTATCCGTTTGTCCTGTGAATGATAGAGCTTAAATGTTAAAAGGGAAGGCGGGTTTAGTCTGGATTTTGATGAGATCGAAGCATGAATAGGTCCAGAGCTTTAGACTGCACACTGGAACCTTTTTATGTGGTCGATGAGCTCAGTAGGAGGAATTTAGAAATTAAAAGGATGCTCGGCAAGATAACATATGCCATAGGAAATAGTTATATTATTATCTATAATCAGACTGGCTGGTTCAGGAAATACTCATCGCTTGAAGGTGGAGAGCCACCGAAAATTATTATCAATATGTGATGACAACTTGGAAAAGATACTGTCTACGTAGGGATGCAATTGGATATAAATAATATAAATATATATGTATTCATCTATTATCGTATATGCTTATAAGTAGATATAATATATATAACCCCATTTCTGCGTCATTGAGAACGGAAGCCTCACGAGATCAGGGCATGACTTCCACCACCAAAGAAGCGTCGATGCGGGCCCTAATATATAATAGTGGTAGGTGGATTGACCAAGACCCTAACCTCAACCTGACGTACCTCGGTAAGCGAAAAAGAGTATTTACTGGAAGAGCACTTTCCAGAAAGAAAAGAAGGGATCCCAGAGCCATAGATAGGGCCATCAGTGTAGCCGAAAGACAAGGAGAATATCGAAGAGAAAGAAAACTATAATAATTGGTGCGAGGTCAAATGCGCAGGTAAATTATGACAAATCTATGACCGTTAAAAAATGATTGTCTGGATGGAGGTTGTAGGAGTCTTTGTTTCTGATGAAATTTGAATGACATATTAAATGGATACAGTTATGAAAATCCGCAGAAGTATTTTTGAAAAAAATGAAAGTGAAGTAGGTAAGTTACTTACTCCATGGAGTAGGGTCCCTTTCCTCTCTCTCTCTCTCTCCATGGACTTTCATACTTTATTCCTCTAATCATTCAAATTTCGTCAGAAACAAAACAAAGACTTCTATGCCCTCCATCCAGGATAGGTAATTGTAACGATCGTAGATTTGCTGTAATTTACATGCTCCGCATGGAAGGCATATGAGACACACACATGCACGCGCACGCGCACGCACCACCACCCACCCACGCACGCCCGCACCCACGCCCGCACGCACGCCCGCACGCCTGCACGCACGCCCGCACGCCTGCACGCACGCCCGCACACCCCCCCCCCACACACCCACGCACGCACGCACGCACACACGCACACGCACACACGCACCACCCACGCACCACGCACGCACACACGCACGCGCGCGCGCGCGCCCGCCCGCACGCACACACACACACCCACTCACCTACCCACACCCACGCACCCACACCCACCCACACACACCCACTCACCCACCCACGCACGCACGCACGCACGGACGCGCACGCACGCAGACACACACACACACACACAGACAGACACACACACATACACACAGGACATACACACATACACACAGACAGACAGACACACACACACACACATACATACATACATACATACATACATACATACATACATACATACATATATATAGATATAGATATATATGATTTAATGGGGTTGTCCCAAGATGACTGCTCCGACCCTATTTTCGGTGTTTTTTTATTTTTTAAAAATATTGCCATGTATATTCATCCACATATCCCTCCTATATGTCATTCGAATTTCATAAAAAATAGACTCCTATACCCTCCATGTAAAAAAAGTACTAAGCCTTCTCCCACTATAAGTAGGATCGACTACATGGATTTTTGTTCAATCCATGTTGAAAGATTCGATTATTTTTTACGCTGGCCGTCGACTACCTAACGCAACCACTGCAAGAGTGGGATTTGAACCCTGGTCTTTTATGTGGTAGACACACTGTACTACCACTAGACCATTAAGTGGGTACTAGTACTTGTTCTAGATGGAGGGCATATGAGTATCTGTTTTTGACGAAATTCAAATGACATATAGGAGGATATATGGATGAATATACATGATGATATTTTAAAAAAAACATCAAAAATGATGCGGGAGCAGCCCCATCAATCTCTCTCTCTCTCTCTCTCTCTCTCTCACACCACACACACACACATATATATATATATATATATATGAGTTTTGACGGATAAAGATGTGGATAAGAATATTAGTTTTTATTTTTTTGTGGATATGGTTACTGTTATCATCATTTTTTAGGATACCGATATATATATGGAAAAGTGAGCCTACACCCATGTGTACGTAGCTTTCATACATCCACCTCCTTTCCCCACATTTTTTTATTTTTTTGAAGTAAATCCTTGGGGGATTTAGTTCCAAGGAGAGTCTTAGATTCCAGACATAGTCGCTCACTCGACCATAGCCTACATCGACTAGGGAAAGTAGTCTCAGGAGCGGGAGAGTAGGTCTCAGTCCCACTAGTAGAGATAGGTTTTCTTAGTATATATGTCTAATAGTCGATGTGAGTCCCGTGGGGTTCTTGGACAGAAGGAGAAGATCTTTCACTTCAGTCCTTAACACACAGGAGGAGTGTGGGAGGGGTAGGATGATCAGGGCCTACCATCAACTTGATTGATTTTCTGCCAGAATATATCACCATCACATCATTCAAATTTCAACTTATTTCGAAGCTGCTAACTTATCCATCATGACAGTCAAATTTTAATGCAATCAAATTTGCTAAAATCGACTCCTTCCGATGAAGTGTTAGGAATGTATTTTTTACACGAAATTTGAAGCACAAATTTCATTTAATATTCTAAGTAAATCTCCTAAGAATTCATTAAAAAATCAAAGAATTGAAAGGAAAAAAAGGTGAATGTAGGAAAATTACCTATACACGTAGACTCCCAATTCCTATATATATTATAGATATCAATATATCTAGTTAGTAAGTATGTGACATGTATATGTATGACTATACTTACATAAACCTCCTAATGAAGGACATTTATGTAAATTTATAAAAGGACCAACAGACAGCTCAGATTCCGATTCCAACTCAGATTAAAGTTACATTTATTTATTACCTTGGCATGTGAAACGATCGCCCACAGGTTGTTATTCCATTTTCATCTCCATCGATGCAAGTCTCCAAGACTTTTGTTGGCATATAGAATTGAGAGCAGCCACCATCAGGAGCTTTAGAATCTTGATATTCAAATTACGTTGTTTTGTTGTAGCCCGCGATACAATTTATAAATCAAAATCTAACAAAAATCGCATTTCAACCGATGTGGCAATTTGTTATTTTATTTGGACAAGTCCAAGATCAAACATATGGAAATAAAATTTGGGTAAAGTTTACTTTAGATAAACTTAGCAGTTAGATTTTCTAAAATAATGTTGTATTTTTTATTATGCATTTTTTTATTTTGGCAAAATAATTTGATAAAAACGAAGTGAGTGTCATTTTTTAAATGCTTTCAAGGAAATAAAAAAATATTTTTATATCAAATTAGGCCCCAAGAATCCAATGATTTTTTTCTCTTACATATTGTAGATATTTACACCTATAACCCTGAGTAATTTCGTAATTACAATCATAACCTTGTGTAATCGTGAATTACACATAAGACCCTCAATAGCAGGGATGGATCAAGAAACTTTTATTAGAGGGGGAACAAATTAAAAGAATCATTTATATGTTGATTATTCTATTACAAACTAACAAGTACAGTAATTATGATGCTGTAAAAAAATTACATAATTTGTTTGAATTTCCTTATTTTTTATGTTTATGAGAATGAGACACATGTAAGAGATTTGGATTTTCTTTTTTTTGGAAAAGTCGCTTCATTCTAATTACATATATATATAATTATGGACATCAGATAAATCAAATTTCATAGACTCAAAATAAATCAATTGTGACGACAGATTTTGTTAGCTTGCAACAACAAAATTAACATTGCCAGAAGTCAGATAAATTTTTACTGTCAATGTTGTGGTAAATTTTCATTACCACAAGTCAGGTATATATTGTGGTAAAGCAAAATTTTCCTTTTGAAATTAAGTTGAATATAGATTGGATCAGCTTAATATATAGTGTAGAAATACTTGCTGTTAATATAGCATTATAAAAAATATTGCAATAATGATCTAGGACATCGCATTTATAACTATATCAACAACTTTTCGACTATAGATTATTATCATATAATATTCATTGCTAAATGTAGATTAAATAAAGATTTGTCGTAATGATATATTTGTTACTACTACTCTAATTATAGATAATATATTATACATAATGTCAGCTGAATTTATATATAAAATATCCCATATTTTGTGACAACAAAAAGTTCTTGACAATAGAAATAATCGATAGCTAATTGTTTTCGATCCCATTTTTTACTTCAATTGTAATTTGGTGTAGTGATAAAATATTGATAATTATATATTATATTAAGATTTTGAAACTTGTTCCAATAAATAAAGCTTCAAAATTAATGCATTATCAGAATAGTTGTATGCAATAGATACAAACTCAAATATTTTTATATGACATCACTGAAAATAGAGAACTTATAAAAAATAGAATCATAAAATAAAGTAAGATTAATTCCTTTTTTGATCGAGAGAGTGAAAGAAATAGATGAAGGAGAAAGATAGAAAGAGAGACTTGTAAAAAGTATATGTGGGGAGAGATCTTCGCAGATGAAAGAGTGAGAATGAGAAAATTGTAGAAATAGATCACAGTGTTATCATTTTTAATATTTTTACTTTATAAATTAGATTAGTATATAAAAATAAAATTAACATTTTATATTTAACATATATAACAATAATCCTAAAATCTAGGGGGTCATATGCCCCTACATGCGGCCATGCCCCCCTCTAGATCCGTCCATGCTCAAATAGTGTTTAACTCTTACATCTATAACCCAGTGTTAACTTCCATCCAATTTTATGTTATTTTTGACGGTATCCACCAAGTTTTTTTTAATTTTTACACTTTAACTTACAATTATTTACAGATGAAACCACTCTCTCCTTTCTCCTCCAACCAACACCACCCCGCCGACCTCCTCCACCTCACCTTCATCCTCCAGCACCTCCTCCTCCCCTTCATCATTCGCCAACCACCTCCTCATCCTCCCCTTCCTCCTCTAGAGCCAAGCCACTTCGAAGCCCCCTCCCCCAGCCTGCAAGCCCCTGTCGAAGCCCCTTCCACCCCCGTCGAACCCCCACCCCCCGCAAGCCCTTGTCGAAGCCTCCCTCCCCCCTCCCTAGCCCTCAAGTCCCCAGTGAAGGCGCCCCCCAAGCCCTCATCGAAGCCCCTCTCCTCTGCCTGCAAGCCTCCGACGAAGCCCCTCCCTTTTCCCATGCCCGAAAGTTCATGTCCCCCCTGCCCCCACGAAGCCCTCCGACCTCCACCCTCCGTGGAAGACCTACCTCCACCGCTGCCCTCCACCATCATCCACCCCCTCCCTCATCTTGCAAGCCCCCATCTTCCACAAGACCCCGTCGAAGACTCCTCTGCCATTGTCTAACCTCCCTACATGCCCTTGTCGAAGCTCCCCTCCCCCTCCCCCTCCCTTGCCCGCAAGCCCTCGATGAAGCCCCTCCCTTTCCCCCGCTCGCAAGATCCTGTCAAAGCCGCCACCCCTCTCTCGCCGCCGCCGCAATCTCCTGATGAAGCCCTATGACCCCCACCCCCATGGAAGGCCTACCTTTGTTGTTGCCCTCCACCATCGTCCCCCCTCCCCCGCAACCCTCTGCCCACAAGCTCCAACATCAGATTGTTGCTACCCTGCAGCACTCGTCATCCATCTTCGCATGCAGGTGCTAGACTAAGGGGGATGAATGAGATTTTTCTTCTTTTTTAAAGATTTTGGTTAATCCTAATCGTTAGATCGTGGATTGGTTTGATTGTCTCAGCCATCTAGTTGAATTAATGAACTAAACTAACAGAGTGTTATAGGTGTAAAACATAGCTGTTATTCAGGTCCTGAGTGTAATTCATGATTATGTATGGTTATGACTGTAATTATAAAATTACTTAAGGTTATGGGTGTAAATATCCTTAAATATTAATGCATAAACAATAGGAGAATAGTTTTTTTGTATTTTTCAGATATAAAACAAATTAAATATGATGCATGATATTTTGACATTTTTATAAATTTAAGGGATGTGAATGCATAATTTTGTGAAATTTAATTTTAAACTATGTGATGCATAATATGATGGAATGGATCTACTCTAATTTTTTTAAAAAATTGAATGTAAAATGAATTACAAAATGCAAGTGTGCAAGTGTTTGTAATGGGTGGTTTTCATTTTTTAATGAAATGCGACATGTTGCAAAGCTAAAAATTATGCCATGCAATGTAGGATGAAATGAGTCTATTCTAATTTCTTTAGAATTTCCATGAAAGATGAACAAATAAAAATGCGTATGTAAAAAGCCTTAATTTGAATTTTTCTATTTTTAAGCATAACAAAGCAGTTCAGAAAAATCTTAAAATCTTCAATGATAGATATGTCAAATTAAGATACCCACGGGAGTATTTTTGTTTTTATCAAAATAGTTCAAGATGTTCCAATTAAAATCGAAACATAAATTAGTTTATATAAACAATATCAAATAAAATTTATGTGGCGCTAATGATTTAGTAATTATCTTTATAGCTCGAGAATGTTTCAATTTATGTTCCTACATATTATCTGAATATGTCAAGAGAGATCTACAGTCTAACGAGGCTACTACAAAATATTTACTTATGGATAGAGTAAGCTCTTTTATTATGACTCAAGGTTTCTCTTGGCCATACGATGTCTCAATTTATGTTCCTACATATTATCTGAATATGTCAAGAGAGATGCACAATCTAATGAGGCTACTACGAAATATTTACTCATGGATATGACAAGCTCTTTTATTATGACTCAGAGTTTCTCTTGGCCATATGATTTATCAGAATCGAGCTTCAAGAAATAATGAATGGTTGTATGAATAAACAAGCTTGGAATCATTTTTAAATTCCAAAAACCATAAATAATTTCAGTAATACGTTTAATGTAGGTCCAAAAGATGTCAAAATAAAGAGCATTCAATAGCTACACAACGACACAAAACATCACAATTTCCTGGAATATAGTTTGCAAGATATAAAATGTTTTTTGCAGGACTATAAATGTGATTAAATACATTTCAGAATTAACTTTCCTAGGAACCTTTCTGCAGTTTTTGATTCTCGGGTGGTAATTTGCACAAATTGCCCGGGGGGATTTTCACGCTATTTCTTAAACTGATGGGTGTAGACCCACAAATTGACCCGGATGTGATCAAAGTCACGTGAGGCTCTTTAAATATGATGGCTGGAATTTTTCCTTATGGTTTGCGCCCATGTGGCTTTATTGGCCTATACCCTTCGTTGCTTTGACGCCCTTAGTCAGATTCGAGGATGGATCAACAGTGGTAGATCAAAGCCTCGTCGATTAGATACAAACAGTCCATTTGGTTGTCAGATGGGGTCGAAAGAAGACTCCTATTAATTGCCTCAGATGCTTCATCATTATCATTCTCAATCGAACGATGTCTAGGGGTTGTCTTCTCCTTAGACTATGACTGCTATTCGAGCGGAGCTCAGATGGGTGCTGGTGTAGGGGATGGCTGATGGAGGGGTTCATGCCGAGGATAGGTTCTGTTCCTGATGCTTCCAATATGAGGTGGCAGTATCTACAAGTTCAATATTAGGGTACGAGGAACAAGAAGTAGAGGTGCTCCGATCATCGAGCAGGGGGATAAGATCTAATCTTCGGTGTATTCTCATAGCAGGTGCAAGAATGATGAGTAGAAGACGAAGAGGGAGGGGGATATTAAGCCTTGCAACAACAGCTTATTCTAAGCTCAATCACTACGTATGGCAGTGCAGACGGTTTCACCAAGTGAGTGGATGATATATTGAAGCGTGATCTACCTGAAGCTTTGTGTCATATTCAGAGCGACTCCTTAGAGAAGAATAAATATCAAAGCTCCAACATCAGACAACGTCTTCGCAAAGCATTAGTTGTGCACTTTACAACAACCTTAAAGGTTTTGTGCTCTTTATAAGTGGCTCTGTATAATGAAGACGCCATGAAGACCTTGGAAGCTAAACATCCATATAAGCCACCTCCTTCCCTGCCAGATACATTGATGGCACAAACTTCTCTTACAGCTGATGCAGATGCTATATTACGGTCTATCAAATGTTTTCCCAAAGGGACATCGTGTGGCAGAGATGGCTTGAGGCTCAACACATTTTAGATGCCCTTTGTGGGGAGGGGTTGGTAGTTGCCACTAATCTCTCGTATGTTATCTCCATGGTAGTTAATTTATGCCTGGGTGGGAGATGATCCATGAGTTTGGCTGAGTTTGTATCCTCTGAACCTCTTACTCCACTACTCAAACCTGACAACAAATATTGTTGTAGGTACTATATAGAGGCATCTTGTATCCAAAGTTGCTATGACAAGGGTGGGGAAAGAGATGTTTAAGTATGTCAATGATTTTCAATTTGAGGTTGGTGTATCTGGAGGAGCATAAGCCATCTTACACAGCACCAATAGAGTTTTAATCAAGCTTCACGGTGACGGGTCTCTCTATTCTTACAAAGATTTCTCTAATGCCTTCAACATGATAGGTAGATCTTTGATGCTATGTGAAGTTAGGAGGAGATGTCCATCTATTTCTTCATGGGTGGAGTTTATATATGCTCAACCCGTCAGATTATATATTTGAGACAATCATTTATGGTCCCCCACCGGAGTGCAGCAAGGTGATCCTTTAGGTCCACTTCTTTTTTCTCTTGCCTTGCACCCATTTATTCATGAGATCATGGACAATTGTAGATTCCTTCTCCACGCTTGGTATCTTGATGATGGGACTATCACTGGGGACACTTCAGAGGTAGCCAAGTTGCTTGACATTATACAATGCAAGGGGTCTAGAGATGAGGCTTATGTTAAATATAAAAAAACCAGATTTTATAGCCTTCATGTGATGGAAAGAAGATCCGCAAAAGATTATTTCCCGCGGATATTGGGAGGCCTGTGCTTGGAGTGGGATTACTTGGAGGTGCAATGAGTAGGGACAAAGACTTTTTGAAGACCTGTCTATGATGAGGGTTACCAAAGCTATTGACTTAATGCATTTACTTCCTCAATTAGATAATCCACAAAGTGAGATTCTTTTATTAGGGACTTGTATGAGTACTATCAACTTCATTTTTGGCTTTAGGATATGTCAACCCGCATACATGGAACGTGCTGCTACATGGTTTGACAAAAGGCTTCGCGGAGCTATTGAGGATATTGGAGTTTGTGGAGGCCCTTTCTTTGACAACCAATGGCGGGTGGCGTCACTACCCATCCGACTTGGTGGCTTTAGTCTACATTCAGCTTTTGAGGCTTCTTCATATGCTTTCGTAGCCTCTAGAGCTCAATCGTGGGTGCTCCAATACTACATTTTACAAGATAGTATGATGCATGGTATGGATTCTTACTTTCTATACGCTTTGGAGGGCCTATGAGTCACACTTCCATCTCTTGATATTGCATGTTTTGCAAACAAGGATACCGCCACTTGTAAAGCCTAGAATGCTTTGGCGAGTTTTCTTTTTAGCAAATTTATTAAAGAAATGGAAGTTAAGTTTGACATGACAGCCAGATAAAAAAAAGAATTTTTCATTGTTTACAAGCTGACCATGCTCAAGACTTCCTCATTGTTGTTCTTATTCAGGGCCTTGGGATGCATATGTCATCAATTAAGTATCATACTATCCTCAAGTATCACCTTATGATTCCTATATTCTCATATGATGAGGCTTCTCCACTATGTCACAAATCCCGCTTAGACGCTTTTGGGGAACATGTGGTTCATTGTCATGAACTCGTAGGTTTTAAATATAGACATGATTTTGTAAGGAATGACCTTTATGATGTACTCAGACATGCTGGGGTTGCTTCAAAGAATGAAGCACCTATGAATTTTTTTAATGAATCCACAAGAGGGGAGGTCGACACTCATACCAATAGATGTTTTAATATTTGGATGGGATAGATGGAAGCACGCATATGTTGATTTGATTAGAGTTTCTCCATTGGAGGGTCCGATAAAGAGTGATTTTATTGTGGGATATGCTGTACTGAAAGCTGTCTCAGCTAAATTTGCTAAGCATGAGAAGACTTGTATTGATAATCAACATGTATTCATCCCTTTTGGTTTTGATACCTTTAGGTTCTTGGCAACTGAAGAAGCAGGATCCTCAAAGTAGACCCGACCAAAATGTGGGCCGGGTCGAATGAGTTGAGGTTTAAAAACATATGTCCAAAGCCCGCCCATGGTCTAACCCATGGCCCATTTCACTCTTTATCCATTAAATTTTCTATAGGTATTTAATATTTACAAATGATTTTATTAATACCATTTATACTCTAGATAACTAATATAAGTAGTTTACATGCTACTTGACATATAAACTATTCATTTTTATTTAAAATTAGTGTCTCATATGAAAAATTTGAAATGTATCATATTAATACATGTATTATTCAACTTATATTTATATGTTTTTTATTTTTTGCAGGCTGGGTCGGGCTGGCCCATTCCCAGATCTCTTAGCCCAAGCTCGACCCATGAGCGGGCTGGGCAGGCGGGCCCTTATCCTGTTGGACATGTCTATTCAAAAGGGTCCAAAAAATTATGCATAGCAATGTTATGGTTCCCATGTCTATATATGTTGTATGTCGAAGACTTAGATTTGCCATCCAAAAGGGATTAGCGATGTAATTTATTGCTTGTCTCCAATCAATCTCTCTTAATAGCTTAGCTAGTTAGAATGAAGAGATTTGAGAAAGTAGCACATGATGGAAGAATGATAGAGATATCAAGAAATAAGAGGAGAAAAAAGGGGTAAGAAGGCATGTTGGTTCATCGGTGGTTTGGAGGAGACAAGCCTCCCTGTCATCGCCTTCAGTCTATATTGGCAGAGGGTGCTGAGAGGATTTCTCGTTTCCTGATGAAAGAGCAACAAAGGGTCGGAGACAACTCTAGAATGAGTAGGCTTCACCGGAGATTCAGAGGCATGACAACATATGAAGATCAATTCTCCAAGGAGGCTTCTAGTATTCTCCTCCTGCTGCAATGTTCAAATGATGCTATTGACCTAGAGGCTCGGAGGTGGCGTCATAACAAAAGAATGGTAGGCGTTGTGGTGGTCAGTATAGTGAAGATGGGGGATTAGAGGCAGTGATCCGACTATGATGTTGGCTGAAGATTTGGGGTTCTTATGAAGGTAGAAAGAAGGCAAAGGGGGTTAAATAGATATGATGATCGTAAAGGTCAAGTTTAATTCAGAATAAAAGGGATAAGAATATGGATTAGGAGGAGTTGGACAAAGATATAAAGGAGAAGGAAAAGAGATAGATGATGGGGGTGAAGAAAGGATATATGATAAAGGATGTTACTTGGAAAGTGTTCTCCTAATGGTTGATAGGAAGACCGGATGGAGTTAGTGGATTTCATTACTTCAAGGAACCGGGTGATTGATTCGAAGCTTAGTGACTTCGTGAAGAAGTGCGCTTGAGGTCTTGGTTGGTTTGGATCACACTTGAGAGTCGATAGAAGTTGTATTCAAGCACTCCTAACATTATCATCATTATGTCATTATTCTCTCTCCCCCTCCCTCCCCCATCATCCCCCTTTCTGGATTGAGGCTCGATGTGGATCATGTTCGAAGATGGTTGGGGGATAGGAGAGGGAGAATGTGGCTTGGTTCGAGGTGTTGGACATATGAGCCCATGGATCATGCAATAAAAGTTATTGAAAATCACACCTTAATATGAAATGAAGAAATTAAGTGTGCATAATAGGTCTTTCGTACAATTAGGGTTATATGATATTACCATATTAATATCGTACAGTTGTTGATCCAAAGATTGGATCATATAGTCTGGTTTGTAATTGAATACTTAAAGGGTTAGAATGAGGACTCGACTTCACCATCAAGTCACTATAAGAAAAGACCTCCATCCTGAGAAGTAGATGACAATCTTTACTCCAAAGGTTGACATCTGACTGACCTATTGATGCAGGATCTCTACATAGGAATAGAGATTCAGAGGTATAATATGACAGGTTAAAGAGTTGACTTAACGAGATCGAGATAACTAAGAGATATATTGTATGTTGTCACTATACATGCATGCATACACTGGCTGAAGATAAATGTATTATTATATGTCTGAATATGAACAATTGGTAGTTCGAGAGGTTGATGATCTAGCATGAGCTACACATTGTGCTATAGTGTGCATATGAGGACATATGAGGAATATGTTATCTCAAAAGGATCATAAATGTTTACTACTTAACGGGAAAACATGAGCCCATTCATGAGAAATTGGTATAAATTAAATTCCGATATTGGTCATCTTGTGTTGGAAATGATACATGATTTGAAGGTACGCTATATGATTTTGGAAAGCATACGATCGATACCGACTCCCAATGATCAAATGAGAAACTTATTGATACAACCACGAAAGAGACAACCCCAAATGAGATCTAAATAATCTTTCGGTATGTAGTATGTACGAGTATTAGGAGTATTTGAGGGTAATGTGATCTTAATCTATTGTATACCATGATTCTTTCAATTCGACGGAGTGAAGAAAGAGATTTGGATTTTAACATATCCATTTAGTAGACTAGTTATCCAATCTTATTCCAAATATTGGATATTGATTTGAATAAGATTCATGGACAATGAAAAGATTGGGTACACCTTCTGATATGATCAGGCATCTATAAATCTCATTATCAAAGTCACTATATATGACATATACAATCACGATGTCCGTATCTCCAAGCATTTGTGGAGAAGGCACATTATCGTTGAAAGAGTTCAAGGACAGTTCCATCCGAGATAGATTTGAATATTAAGAAAGCGGATAAATTTTAGGATGATTAAACTACATTTAATCATCCTGGATAGTGTTATCTACAATTATCAAAGAATAACATTGATAAGATTCATATTATTTTAGATATGAGAAAAGATGATTCTGATGTAACTAAATTGGATATAATTATCCTGGATAATATGTAGACGATGCACATTATAATAGACATCTGTAAGTAAATATATCTAAGATAATTAAATTATATTTAATTATCATGGATAAGACTAATGCAGATAGTACTATCCACGATAATTTAGATAGTGTGGATAAGATCCACAATATTCTATTGAGACTAAATTGTGAATAGATTCACATTTTTAATACTAATGTGGATTTGATTCACATTATACGATAAATGTAAATGTGATTAACATTTAGTTTTGGATATATGAATATAATTCATAATTGTAAATGACTTATTTTCAATTGTCACAAATAATTTGGAATTGGTGATAATTAATTTATAAAATAACTCAATGAATGAAGATTTGGTTGTAATAGATATTACATCAAATTAGAAATGAAATAAGAGAGAGACACTCCTGATTGGAGTGGACGACCATGGTGGAGCCATCATGGTGGCCGTGCACCCTAATTGGAGAGTCTCTCCTATTTCCTTTTTTATTCATTGATGATTCATTTTGTGTAGAGATTAGATTGGAAAAGGGATTTGGTAATTTTTTTCAACTACTAATCCTAATCCTAATATGGTTGAGAACCTTAATTGACCTTGGTCATTAATTGAATTAGGAGTGCATCCTAACAGTCTAGAAAAGAATAAAAGGAGAACCAACTTTATCCTTCCTAAGAATCAATTGAAGAAGACCAAGTCTCTCTTTATCTCTCTCTCTCTCCATACATGTCTACCCTTTCTCTTCTCTATATGGCCATCCCCTGTCGTCTGGCTGCCACCACCATGTCGGGACATTGTTTCAGTGGTCAACCCAACATTATGCAATCGGTTTGATTTGATCGATCTCATGTAGATATTCTTTTTCTTTGGGGCCTCGTGCTATTGAAGAAGAAAGAGATGTCATGCGATGAAATAAAGAGCTATACGATTAAGATTATCTCGTTGGATTGTAGGAAGCACATGATTCATTCCATGTGTCCACAATTTCTATCTCTATTAGATTGGACTTGAGATAGGAGGCCTCTTTGATTAGAGACTTGTAGATCATGACCACATTTCAGAGGCATGTTCTAAACTCGTGTGATCATGATGGAACATATTGAAAATGGTTCGTAATTAATGTGACTCTGTTAAGGTCACTGAGTATTTTGAATACTTCATTCGTTTTATTCGTTTTTCCTTTTTCCTTTTATTTAGAATATTTATAGGTTAAATAATGAATATTATTTTGTACAAATTAAAGCAATTTACATGCATTTAACTAGGGATTCAATGTAAAAATAAAAGAATAAATGCAATGAAATGGAGATTCATCATCTATACAAAAATGCTAAACAAAATATAGTTAAGCAATGAAACTTGAATTCACAAGCTTACATACATTAAGCATAGAATATGCCCGAGAATGATCAACATGATCATAGTAGAGCATGGAGAGTACAAACAATTTTTAGTAGCAAGAAGTTTTAGATTGAACAGAGCTCAAGAGCGCAGAAAAATGTAAGAACTAGAATATCACGCAAAAAAAGACCACTTTTTCTTTTATTTTGAGAGGTGAGGATGTTTCTCTTGGTTGTGTATATCAAAAAATGAGCCATAGGGTCCCTTAGATAAGGTCGACCTTAAAAGAGTCGTTGTTGTCCATAAAAAGAGTCCAACATTCTGACTTACAAAATCCATGAAATGATCGAACATAGAAACAAGGTGATTGATCATGTCACAAAATTGACCGAACATATTTGACTGTGGGTCTGAATTTCAAAAAGTAATCGATCATGTTCAAAAGAATAGTCGATCATAGTTGATCGATCATGAAGAACAAAATGGCCGATCATAGGTGATCAATTATAGGTGTCAAGGTGATCGATCGTATATCCAAAAGTGGAAAATATGAAATTTATGATTATTTATTAAGTTTGCTTGCTGATCAAGAGTATACACCAACTATAAGATTATTTTTCAGCGTAAAATAAAAACTATGTAATATGTCACATCCTCCTCCAAAATCTTCAAAACTTAAGCTTTTGGTTTGAGTCTTTCTTTGATTCTTTCAGCAACCTGATTTTGAATCTTGAACCTTCAAGCAGAGTCTTTTAGAGTCACTTCTACGCTTTGAGTCAACTTCTAACTTTTCTACACTTCTCATCATTGAGCTTCTAAAAGCTTCTACTTGAAAAAGTTAATCAAGCTACAAAACAAATATGTAACCAAGTCATTAGAAAAATATAAGTCACTAACAGCTTCGTCAAAGGATATGAGATTTTAATCCGCTACATCCTCATCTATGATGTAAATGATGTCTCACATCCATAGAAATGGTTATCTTACATCCATGTGGATTATGTTCTAGGCCTCTTTTTGTGATTATATGCGTAGGTCATTTGGTTACACTCACTTCTAAAAGGTCATCATTATCCATAGGTTCATCCTCTAAGCGTATATGATCGGTATCATCCACAGGTTCTTGTCTTATCTTTAAGATGTCTTCATTATCATACATGACAATTAGAAGATCTCATTCTTCTATTTCACGCTCATTCTCTTCATGATTTTAGAGGAAGGTTGCATTACGACTTTCGATTAGGCTTGTAGATTCATAGAGGAACATATATCCATTAGACTGTTCACTATATCCAACAAAATTATGCTTTAATGTCTTTAAGTCTAACTTATCCTTAAGCTAAGTCGATACAAGGACACGTGCAATACACATCCATTTCTGGAAATGTCCCAACTTGGGTTTCTTTCCATTCCAAATTTCATATGGCTTTGATTCTATAGTCTTGGTGCAAAATCTTTTTTGTATGTAGTTAGAGCCCATTACTGCTTCTCCCTAAAATTTCTTTGAGAGACCTGAGTGTGACAACATACACCTTACTGCACTCACAAGTAGTCATATTCTTTCTTTCTTTCAACTATATCATTTTGTTGTGATTATATTGCATCATAGCCTGCCTACAAATGCATGCTTGAGTATAGTACACCACAAATATCTTTGAGGTTTATTCACCACCTCTATCAGATATAAGAGTCTTAATTGATTTTTCTCAATTGTGTCTCCACTTATGTCTTATAACTCTTACATATTTCAAAAGACTATACTTTTCTTCCTAAGAGATAAACACTGAAGAACTTCAAGCAGTCATCACTAATTTATAGACTAATCCTTTTTCTATATTTATTGATATTCAGTGGTCCACATATGTCTGAAGGATATAACCTAACACTTTAGTTAACCGACCTCTTGTTGAGAAGAGTTTTCTTGTTATCTTACATGTCAGATCATGCTCACATGACCATGTTCTTATACCCATAATTATAGTCAAAAGATAATATCTAATAATTAAATCCATGTTCAAATTTACTGTGTACCCCAATCGCATGTGTCACAAATCATAATCAGATAAGTAACACAAAGAATGAAATTACATTCATTGATCTATTAAAAGCTACCAAAGGGAGACATAAAAGATCATCATCCGATATAAATTTTCCCATTGCATAGACCTTCTTATTCTATCCTATGGATACATGCTAATGGCAAAAATGAATTTAAAAGTCTTTCTTGAGCAAACTTGAACAAATACGAGGTTCTTGCAAATTCATGGAGCATATAGTACATCTTCAAGTACCATGATGCTATCACCCAGGTCAAGCCTATACGTTCCAACACCTTTGACATCCAAGTAGGTCTTGTCCCATGTGATGATCCCCTGCTCTTCTTTTTAAGCTCTTTAACGTCTACTAGCCCCTCCTTTATTTTAACAATGTGGTGGGTTGCATCGGAGTCAATCCACCATCTTTCACTGTCCATGATCTTTGATCTCTGACTTCTTATTGGGTAATAGGCCTTGAACCAACCATATTTGCTGCAACTATAACATGAACCACATAGATATTTTCCACTTTTCCCTTGAAATTTGCCTTGAAGGATCCTAGTCGTTTCCTTGCATACATCACATTTGCCGCTTGTTCTTCTTCCTTGACCTCAAAGATATTAACTTTCTATCTTATCTTCGAGGGTTCTTGCTCGATTATCAACTGTGCAAGTATGCCCATCACACTTTTGATGTTGCCATTCTTTCTCAAAGATGTGACAATTATACTGAAAGATGGGGGAAGACTTTCTAGGAGGGTTTCTATTTGCATCCTCTCTAGAATCACATACTCAGCAATCTCGCTCGATCTTTGACCATCATGATCATCTTATTCACGTTTCTAGGATGCTTTCAGACTTATTCATTCTACACGAGTTATACTTGTGTAGAAAAAACTGCACACTCACTTCTAATTTGAAGGGGTGATATTTGTCCTTCACCGCATTCTAAAGTTCACACACAGATTTACAATCCTCGAAGACCCTTACAAAGTTCAACTCCATGTGCATCATCATAAAACTTCTAGCTATATTATCTATTTTCCCCATTGTTTACGAGATGTGATTTCCTCAATTGTTGGATTTTCTAATAGTGTAGGGTCGGGTATCTATAATGGAGTGGACACTATAATACAACATGCCAAAATAGATTTCTACATTAAGATACCATTAAGATACTCAAGTTTCTGAATCAGTGGCAACAGTCTTGCTAGTCATTTTGGATCTATCCAAATAAAAGTAATCAAAATATAAAAAAAATGCAAAAATAAAATGATACAACGATGTTTTCAACAAAACATTGACATCTTGATTGTTAAGAAAACTTGTAATCAACCAAAAAAAACATATGGAGTTCAACTAACAATTAAATATTCCAAATTTATGCTTCCAATCAAAGCCAAAGATATGTTTCCAATCAGAAGATTCCGGTAACAAAAAAACTTAAAACTAACCGATATCAAAATTCAAAGATTTCTTGTTTTAGATGAAAATTTTCTTTTCATCTAACCAAAGTTCTCAATCAACCAAACATTTATTTTATAAACAAACATAGAGTTGTTTTTTTTTATTTTAAGGAGACAGAGAATCCCTCCTTCCTTTAATAACAAGTAAATTCTTGAAAGGTTGATAGAATATAGAAAAAAACGAGATAAAAAAACAACTATTATAGAGACATCAACCTTACATTGACAAAGAAAGTCCTCAGCAAGAAAGAGCAATGCCCATAATTTTGATTGTTTTTTAAACGGCAGCAACAAAAAAAACCAAGTTAAAGAAAACAACCTTGCCTGAATCCCACATTCTTTATTATAATATTTCCAACAACTTTCAAATAAAAAAGTAGCCTAAATATATATCATAACCATAAACATAACCAATATCACTGGATAAACAATATAATATCACATTTCAATTATCTTAATAATCCAAACAACTGTTAACGAAAGGGTTACCCATCCAACTAACCCTTTAACCGAGGTTACTCCCAATACCGATGGAAATCTTGTTTTGAGAGGATTACCAGAGACTAATCAACACACATATGACATAAGCAACATTACAAATGGATCAAGAAGCAGGAAATAGGCAAGCCATCACCACTGAAATGTACATATAAAATGAAACCTTCCTTTACATCATCAAGACTTACAAATCAGAATGCCTACTAATCATAAAAGATATACATAATCATCGAACACAACAAGAGCATTTCCAGCAATCCGGATTACTTTCAAGGCCCACGGCACTTGCGGAAACAGAGGCATCCTTGGGTCTGATCCAGAGGTAGCATGCCACCACCCTTGGAGGTGTCGATCGCCTCCAACATGGTAACTGCCTCATCCATCTCTGGCCGCTTATCTGGGTTGGCATCCCAGCACCTCTTCATCACATTGGCTAATGAGCTTGGACAGCAGCGCGGTATTTCGGGCCTCAGATTCTGCATTTTTTGGAAAGAAATGTCTAGATTTTTATAGCACGCAAAGATACAGAGCGTGACATTCAAACTAAGTAGTTTTGCAGTTCTCTCTGTCCTAATGGAGAAGGCTTGAAAGTTAACCTCAATTGATGGATCAATCCTTGACAAAAAAATTCATGAAAATAGGAAACAGATTTATGAGCTTATGTTAACCAAGAAGGTAAATTCCAGCTCTTGCCAGAAAAAGCCATTAAGGATCCGTACTATGAAGAACGACTCTTACAATCAAACCACAATCAATCCACAAAGAGGCGCATACATTTACTAGAAAATCTCTACAACCATATTGGGGGAAAATCATGGGCTAAGAGATCACATCCACTAAGGGAAAGAATACATGAACTCTAAGACAGTTGCAACTAAGGATGAAAACGGCAATACATATACAAATATAGATGTTATCATATGCTTATCATTTACAAAATTCAGATACGAATAGGATTACAAGTAGTGTTTGAATGTGCGAAATAATGAATTATATCCTCAAAATACGAATAAAATGTAGAGCGGGTATCAACAAATCGAATACAGAATAGATATATTTAACAAATGAATGCAAATTAATTTGCTAATGTCATATACGGTAATCTACTTAAAAGATATAAGCATTTTAGGTTTACAATGAACCCCAATATATAGCAAGTACATAAACTATTTTTAATAAAGACAATTTGGCATATAAAGTAACTGAATAAAAAAAGAAAGCATACCGATTATTCGCATTTGTATCCTCCAAAAAAAGAAATATTTGTATCTATATCCTCATCATTTGAACATACAAATTCATGTGTATTCATGAAAATTAAAGATTTTTTTATATTAATCTAACGTCAAATTTCAGTAAAATAATTTATATTCGCCCGATACAAAAAATGACCTCTATTTAATGAATAAGGATATGAACGGATGTGGATGTCTCCTTGTTCATCCCTAGTTCCAATGCCAACACAACCTCTCTCGGAATTACACTATATAGTAAGATGATTCCCCTAAATCCCTAATGTATATATGTTAAATCATAAAAATAAAAATACATCTATAATAAAAAAAGTACAAATAAAGATATGCTCATGAGAAGGTAACTTCCGCTCTTTCCCGCCTTTAAGATTGTTAGATTAGGGATCCTATTTATGCTTTCCATGCAAAAGAAAAAAGAAGCATTCCTCCCATCATTTTGCAAACCTCTTTCCTTCTCGTGTTGATGAGCCCTTGCCTTCGCCAAGCCTTGCTTCTCTTCCACCTCTACACACATTGTCCATGCCCCTTGCATACCCTTCCTTACTCTCCAGTGCATTGCATGCATGCCTTATCCTTTTACAATGTGTCGTCTCTTGCATGGCATTCTTCTCCAGTATCACCACCCACACCTTCCATCCTTCCATTTTCACCAGTTCTTTTGTTGGGGATCTCGATTGCTTTTCTTATAGGATCTTCCGAGGATATGATGCTTAGATAGAGCTCATGATTGACATATTTTGTTGAGATATCTACATCTTTTTATCTTTATTTTGTAATTTCTTATTTCTTTTGGTTATTTTATGTAATTTTTCTCGTAGGGCTTTTCACCTATATAAGAGAGGAGCTCTAGGGCTACGATGAACACCATCCTTTTCATTCTTCGCATTCTTCCTCATGGTATCAGAATGATGGTCCTAGACCGGAGCCTGTGCCCCAGAATTCCACCCCATCTAAACTATCGTGTCCTCGGGACGCTCGCCCACCCGCATGACACCACCGCCCGCCGCCCCCTCCCAGTATGCCGCCGCTGGCGTCTCCTTATTCTGTGCACCCAGTCGTTGCCGCACTATTAGCCGACGCTGCTGCCACTGTGACTAGCGGTTGCCGCCGTTCACGTGGCCGCCAAATCCGCCCTCACAAGTCCGTAGGGCTCGGTCTCTCGTTAGGGTTGTCTTCAAGTCTTCAGGGTGTGATTTTATATCTAAGAATTATCCTAGTTACCAATAGGAAGCTCCGACAGATGGAAGAGGTTGTGGTATGAGTCTACACCCATAACCATCTTCCCATATGTCAGTGTAGATGCAAGTCTTACAAATTGCAGATCCAGTCTTGGAGATTGTTGTCATCATGTCAGACAACAAAGTAGATGTGTCATCCCTGGGTGTCTTCAAAAGTCCAGCACCCATCGTCAAGTTGGATGGAACAAACTATGAACTTTGGGCCATGCAGTTCACGAGCCTAATGCAGTGTAATGGCAAGAAGCACATCCTCATGAAGGAGCCAAGTGACAAGACTGGGTCAATGCTTCATTTGAGGCAGACGATGCATATACATGTGTATGGCTATTTGGTACCATGTTAATACAGATAGCAAACTATATACTGAGTCGGCCTACTGCAAAGGCTATGTGGGATATTCTTTTCTCTACGTACTCTCCATCGAAAAATGAATCGAAGATTCTGCAACTTTAGCACGATATCTTCACTTCGAAGCAGAATGGTTGTCCACTCCATACCTTTTAAACTTTTCTAAGGGGTATGTTGAGAAGCTCCATGGTTACATTCCCTTGACTACCACAACAGGTAGAGACTTCGTGATGACTGGAATTTTCTTAGCAGCTCTTGACCCAGAGTACGACGTTGCTCAAGCCCAGATTCTTACTGATGCCACTATACCTCCAATGGAGGAGGCATACCGTTGATTAAGAAGGCTCTCTATATCTCCTAGTGGTATTCAACAGTCTCATACTTCTTCAGCTATGGCTGTATCTCGTGGTAGGAGGAGCTCTACGCAGTACCCAGGTCGTCGTAACCGTGGCAGGAGAGGGGGTAGTCGACCCCATCAGTCGTGCACCTACTATCATAGGTCAGGACACTCTGAGGAAACATGCTACTCTAATCATGGGTTTCCCGCTTCAACACGTGTAGCAGAACAAACTCAACAGGTTGGGAGTTCATCACCTGCATCTAATCGGAGATTTGATGATCTTGTAGCGTGGCTCTGAGAGATTATGCTTGCTCCTGGGTCAACCAGCTCTCCTTTAGGATCATCAAAGGTAGTTGCCTTAGCATCAACATCCACATCAGGTATAACATATGTTCTTACAGGGCAGATTTGTCAGAATGGATTATGGATTCAGGAGCATCCCATCATCTTTACGGTGATAGAAGACAGTTTAGTACCTATAGCCCAACTCAGTCAGGGAGATCAATTGTAATAGAAAATAGGACACACTTTCCCATTACTAGTCAGGGGAAGGTGTAGTTAACTCATGCAATGCGACTTCGGAATGTTCTTTACACTCCTGAATTTTCAATGAATTTACTGTCCATTAGTCAAATCACCAAAGATTACATTATCGCGCCATTTTTTACCCTTCTGCTCCTGTGTTTCAGGACATTCTTACGAGCAGGCATTCTTACGGGCAGGGTGATTGATCTGGCCGTGAGCAAGGTCTCTACAGACCAGTACAATCTCCTTATATTGGTGCTTCTCTTCGCACTGGATTCATTTCTCCCTATGTGTGGCATCTTTGATTTGGTCATCTTCCTATGCAAAAGCCGTGTCACGTTCTTCCACATATTTCTCCTCGCTCTACCTTTCAACGTGAGGCTGCCAGCTTGAGAAGCGTCATCGGTCCACTTTCTAGAGCCGTCAGAATCGAAGTAGTCATAGTCCATTTGAGTTAATTCATTTTGATATTTGGGGTCCGAGTCGTGTCCTAGACCATCAGGGGCATAGGTTTGTCTTGTTGCTCTCGATGAATTTTCAAGAACTATCGTGGATTTTTCTTCTTAAGAACAAGTATGATGCTGGTCTTGTTATTCGATCTTTTATTAATGAAATAAAGAATGTTTTCTCTGCTCATGTCAAGCATATACATTCAGATAATGCACTTGAATTTTGCAGTACTCAAATATCTAATTTTCTTAGAACCTGTGGTATTGTGCATTGGACATCTTGTGCTTACACGTCTCAACAGAATGGATGGCTACACGAAAACACCATCATCTTTTGGATGTTACCAAGACTCTCTTGATCCAGACATGTGCTCCTCATTCATACTGAGGGGATGCGGTTCTAACTGCTTGCTACCTGGTGAATCACATGTTCTCATCTATCCCGGGGGAGAAGATCTCGTTCTCGATTGCGTTTCCTGAGATAGATCTTTTCTCTCTTAAACCTTGTGTTTTCGGGTCTGTGGCTTTTGTTCATCAGATGTCTTCAGGACTTGACAAGCTCTCTCCTAGAGCTGTCAAGTGTGTGTTTATTGGGTATTCCAAGACCCAAAAGGGGTATCGTTGCTTTGACCCTGGTCGACGAAGGTATTATGTTCGTGTTGATGTCACCTTCTTTGAGTCTATAATGTATTTTTCTCCTACATGTGACACGCTCATTCCTTCAAACAATAGAGAAGAGGTAATATATGCCTCTACCTCCGATCTCGTCTACTCAAGGCTCCACTACACCTTCTAAACCACCACCTCTGCCTCCACCTCCACCATCTCCACCACTTCCAGTGCCTGCCACACCTACCTTCTTTCAGCAGGTTTACCAACGCCGACCTTGTGCTCATGTGCCTTCCACATCATCCAGCACACCCCAAGTATGTTCTGAGCATTTGAGTTCGACTAATAGCACCGGTGATTTGCGTGTGCAGCTTGAGGTGCAGGATCAGGATGTCTTAGATGATCCAGTTTTACTTCTGAGGAGGCTGAGGACCTGGATGTACCTATTGCCTTACGGAGGAAGAGGTAGGCTTCTACTATGTATCCTCTTGCTTCCCATGTTTCCCTGAACGACTCTCAAAGGATTTTTAGAGATTTGTTGTGGGTATGTCGGCCGTGGAGATACATGGTCCTATCAGGAGGCATTGTAGAGCAGTCAATGGCGTCCGGCTATAGAGGAAGGCATGGCAACGTTAAAATCTCGTGGTACATGGAGTGTTGTATATGCTCCCCCTGGTGCTTCTGTTGTTGGCAGCAAATGTGTGTTTACAGTGAAACACCGCGCAGATGGTACTGGGGACAAAATATAAAGCCAAATTGGTTGTTCGTGGGTTCACCCATACCTATGGGGTGGATTGTCATGATACTTTTTCTCCCGTTGTGCGTCATTCTATGCTGCGGACTCTCATTGATGTTGTTGTGGTTCGGGACTAGTCGCTTTGCCAATTGGATGTCAAAAATGCATTTTTGTATAGAGACATGCATGAGGAAGTTTACATGCAACAGCCACCAGGGTTTGCTGCTGAGGAGGAGTCTCGTATAGTGTGCAGACCATAAGGTCATATATGGTTTTAAGCAGAGTTTGAGGGCTTGGTTTCAGAAGCTCTTAGAGTTGATTGAACAATAGGGTTTTCTCATGTCTACTGCAGATCATTCTCCTTTTGTTAGGAGAACCCAGAGAGGTATTGTTGCTATTCTGGTGTATATTGATCATATTACTGTTACAGGCAACGATGAACATGGCATTCAGGAAACCGATGTTTTTCTTGGATAACATTTTGTGACCAAGGACCTTGGCAAGCTGCGTTACTTTTTTGGTCTTGAGTATGCAAGAAATCAGCATGGTATGGTAATGGCGCAAAGGAAGTATGTCACTGACCTCCCATCTGAGACGAGCATGATAGGATATAGACCTACTACTACTCCAATGTATCCCAATGCTAGGCTATATGATGATGACTCAGAGGAGGTGGATAAGAGACGATACATAGAGCTAGTCGGGAAGCTGTTATATATTACTATCACTAGGCCTGATATATCATTTGCTATTAGCAGAGTCAACCCGTTTGGAGCAACCAGGCCTGATGTAGTTAACATGATCCTGAAGTATCTGAAGTCTTCTCCAAGTGCACCACTTCTGTTCAGAAGAGATACATCTCTCACAGTTACTGGATGTGCGGACGCAGATTATGCTGGGTTCCCCAAGGATAGGAAGTTCACTTCAGGCTTTACTGTGTTTGTTGATAGTTCATTGGTTTCATGGAAGAGTAAGAAACCGACAATGGTGGCTAGATCTAGTGTTGAATCATAGTATAGTACCATGGCCCAAGGGAGTACAGAAATGATGTGGGTCAGGTCCGTCCCGACTGACCAAACTATTGAGGTGCCTCTCCCTGTGCACCTCAAATGTAATAACCAAGCCGCTTTATTTATAGTAAATAATCCAGCTTGTTAGAAAATATAATGCAGAAGCTTGATCAAAGAAATAAAGATAAAAAACATTGAGAACTCAGGATTTTAACGTGGAACCCTACTCCCTAAGGAGGGGGATGAAACCACGGGAGAACGCCTCCAAGAGCTGATGTATGCATTACACTTTCTCATCTGATATAGGTGGTTTGGAGCTTCTTATATAGTCTCCACAGAGCCTCCTATTCCCACCACTGGTAGATGTGGGACTAAACTCGTGGATGGGGTAAATGGATCCTAGAGTGATACATTTACCCAACTTAACCATGAGTGACACATAACACAATATACTCCAACACTCCCCCTTAAGCTAGAGCATGCAATGCTCAGCTTGGACAAACAGAAAGAAATCTCAACTCATGCTTACAAGACATTATAGACAATATCAACTCAACGCACACAACTATAGGTTGTTGTCGAAGACGTCACTGCCATGGAAGTCCATATCGATATCGATATCGTTTCGGTCCGCCCGGAAATGGATATATCGACAATATATCGACGATATCAGTGGAAATGTTGAAAATGGCTCAAAAAAAGCCATTTTTTTGACATTTTTCAGAAATTAAGGTCATCCAAGATATTAAAACAACAAATAACGTTCAAATAGACACTTATATCACATATCGGTCCATTTATAGACCATATATCGCACATATCGATATCGCACATATCAATCATATCGATCTAAATAACTTAATGTTGATTCTTGACTTATAAATATTGGAAATGGATTCCATTCAAGTTCTTATAAGTTTATAACATGAAATACTACAAATATACACTTCATAACACACATAGATAATTTATGAGGACTATGGTCCTTAAACTGCACATATCGGTCATACGATTGGAATATATAATGAGACAATCATTGTTTGGCATAAAAGTTTACCTATATTCATGCTACAACAATAAATGAGAAATATCCAAATCAATTTAACATTGTAAAATGAGATGACCTAAAACCAAGAATTCCGCGGCGGATCTAAATCGCCCCCCCTGCTCTGTTGTCTCTCATAGCGATTGCAGACTCAATAAACTCGCAATAGTTTTCCCATGTCATGTACGGATACATGGTCTTATAATCCATAATATACTGCATGTATTGATGGTCATCAATCCCTATGGGTATCCCGAGTCGAGGACACGAGGTGCACGTTGAGGCTGCGAAGTACTATATTGAGATCCTCGGGATGATGACGACGGAGTAGGAGAAGATCTCTGCAGAGGAGGAGGACCTGGAGGAGGAGCGTAATACTCAGGGAAGAAACCGAAACTGTCACCACCAAAGAAGTTGCCCTGGCTCTGCTCGGGTTGGCTACCTTGGTAGCTCTCACCGCTGTAGCTGTTATATCCTCAATAGCCACTGTTGCTACCATATCCATAAGATGGAGTATACGCCTGAGGAGGAGGAGGAGGTCCAGGTAGAGGAGCAGGAAAATATTCAGGGAAGACGCCAAATGATCTTTCATGTTGTGAGGTTCCATATTCGCCTATGGGACTGGGTGTTCCTCCACGGTATAGGCTGTCAATGTCCATACAACACAACGAGCCTACAGAAGATATCAAATCGTCCATGTAGCTATCTGTAGGATGATGGCCACGTCGTTCATATGCATCGTAATCCATAGGTCCTGGACTCGGACTTGGGACAAACTGCCCATGTATGTTTCTACGTCGTTCCATGTATTCTCGTCCTGACTCGAATCTTGTATCATCATGTGGTCCACAACCACCCCTTACAGATCCTGACCCCCCTGAATATGTCTCCCCATCACCTGATCCACCACGACCACCAACATCATCATCATCATCGCTCCCACTGTCATCTTTTGATTTCGATTTGGATTTCGATCCAGTAGAGAGAATGTCGTCCACAATCGCATCAAGCTCCACCCCTCCAAAAGGGTCCGTGATTCTCCCAAATCTGGCCATGTAGTCACCAACATCTGCTCCCATTTATTGCTTATATTCTGATTCGACCTACGTCCCGTCGATCGAGCAATGGAGCAATGTTGGAATCCAACCACCTCTGCAGAACATCTTCATCTACATCGTCGTCGTGCATCTTGAAAATATATGCAAGATCGATGGGGTATGTATAGTCCTCTCTATTATGCCCCTCTCTTGCATGTTTCATCTTCAGCCTCAAGTTGTAGTGCACAAAAACAAAATCGTGGAGTCGTTCTCCTAACTTGTTCCGTCTCCTCGAATGGATCAAGTTCAATATGCTTCAATTTCTCTCACAACCACCGATAGATGTTGTTTGGGACAATACTTTCACTGCCACTTTGCGTAGGTTGGGAGCTTCCATCCCATACAATAACCACCATTCGGCTGCGGAAAATCCAAAAGAGATAAATCAATAATAGTCAAATTATTACACATCACAATCAGTAGACTTAGTCCTTACGAGGAAGAGTACTGCCACATCCATTAACTACGGTTACCCTAACGAAAGAACCCAAAGCATCCCTAAAGTATTTAATCTGCACATTAATCAAAACTTTAAGTCATAACATGGTTTGTGCCTCAAAAAAATTTTAAAGACAATATAATACTGTATGCGATTATAGATTGTACATTATACAAGCATTCTTACTTCTTAGTATTCTTACGGTCTTACCTCATTCATGCACGAGGTTTGTGCCTTATTTTCCTTGACGAGCTTCTACACCACAACTTGTACAACTACTAGAAGGTCAACATTTGTACCAAGACTGTTCTTATATTGGTACTTTGGATTCGAGTAATATGCTGGAGACGAACAATTCTCAAATTTTAATCATTCTAAAGTACATACCTACGAAAATGGATTAAAAAAAATTAATAGATAATAATACATACTAGCCTTGTGAAGAGGATGTGAGAGCATCGTGGACCATTGTTCATCTATGATGTCCGACCATGCTTTAAATCCTCTCCCAACTGCTTCTCTAACCTTCTCCCTCATGCAGCGCATTGCCTCGTAGATGACTCTCATAGTTGGCTTCTTATCCCCAACTATGATACGCAATGCAGACACAACAGGTTCCATTATCTTCGTGACCCTTATCACGTCATCCCAGAAATGGAGATCATTGATGATTGTCTCCACTCTCCTTCCTCCTTCAGTTCGAGTTTATGGGTTCTTGAAACATTCACCTTAGCAGCACATGTTCTTCAACCCTGCCTTGTGTTGTTTGAGGCTTTGCAACGCTATAAAATTGGTTGCAAAGCGTGTGATGCCAGGCCTCACCAACTCACCATTACATGTCCGCCTCATCAAAGCTAACACTTTGGAATGGTTGTAAATGAAAGTCGTGATCGTCCGTGCTTGTTCCATCACCTTCACGACGAGCATCCTCTTGCCGAAGTCCTTCAGAATCAGATCTATGCAATGCACAACACAAGGTGTCCAAAAAATGCCGTACCTGTTGGACTTCATTATTGTTTCGCCTGCTTTCTTAAAGTTGCTGTCGTTGTCCGTCACAATCTGTACAATGTTCTCTTTCCCAACATCCTTAATGACGTCCTTCATCAACTTTAGCAGGTACTTGCAGTCCTTGACCTGTTCAGATGCATCGATAGATTTAAGGAAAATGGTCTTACCGTCGCAGTAAACGAGGAAGTTGATGATCTGCTTCCTCGTATAACTTGTATAGCCATCACACATCAGCGTCACGTCGTACTCTGGCCATCTCTTCCTCAGGTCCGAGATGTACTCGTTCATCTCCTCCTTCTCCTGTGCAAGATACTTGTTCATCAACTCTTTGGCACCTGGAGTCTTCACTCCCGTTCCAGTTGCGACGATCTCATCAATGGCGTGTTGTAAGAAAGGTTCACTAGCGACATGGGTTGGGATGCTCTCCCCAAAGAAGAGCTTGCCGATGGCCTTGCCCACTCTCTCTCGTGCATTGGTGAATATCCCCTTCACCGTCTTTTGCTTCGGGTCCTTGCTTGGCTTCTACTGCATGGACCCACTCCTCGTTAAGAATGGTTCAAGTCCCTTCCCCTTGTGTTTCTTAGTGGGTGGTGGTATTAGTGCACCTCCAGAACCACTCCCACTGCCACCAACACCAGGGAAGCTGCCGCATGTACCAATGAGTTCTCTCCTCTCAAACTCGCTCCTCATAGACTCTTTTGTCGCCCTCCGGTACGCCCTCCTCTCCGCTTCGGTCTGAGCATCATCGGGATAGACAAAGTCCTCGTCGTCTGAATCTGAGAGAACATTGAACTCCTTCTCAAACATGAACTCCTTGAACTGTTCATCCCGTCTGGACCTCTCCACATCCTTCTCCTTTTTCCCCTCCATGCTGGCCTTCACCAAGTCCCTCACGTCTTTTGGACATCGAGTGCACTTGGCAATATTTTTATTGCTGCCAACAAGGTGATACTTCAGTCTAGTAATACCCCCGCTTCCTACCCTCTTCCCACAAAAGTTGCATTGTGGTTTAGCTTTGTTGCCATCTGGAGCAGTGGCATACTTCCAACCAATCTCTCCACCGTCGAAATCCATCTGTCTACGAGAACCATCATAGTCTGAACCGAGTGTGCCATGATCTTGAATACTTGATCTGAAAAAATACAAAAATTAAAAGCCTCAAAATTCAACAACAAATTTGTCAATAATTTGAAGATTTATTTCTTCTATTTTCGGATTTAATAAATTACACCCCTTTAGTTAACATAAATCACCATGAAATAATTTTCCCTAAAACTAAAACATGAGATCCAACTCCATCCTTCCATAACATCACCTAATAAACAAAAAAATCATAAGCCCCAAAATTCAACAACAAATTTGTCAATAATTTGAAGATTTATTTCTTCTATTTTTGGATTTAATAAATTACACCACTTTAATTAACATAAATCATCATAAAATAATTTTTCCTAAGGCTAAAACATGAGATCCAACTCCATCCTTGCATAACATCACCTAATAAACCAAAAAAAATCAAAAGCCCCAAAATTCAACAACAAATTTGTCAATAATTTGAAGATTTATTTCTTCTATTTTCAGATTTAGTAAATGACACCACTTTAGTTAACATAAACCACCATGAAATAATTTTCTCTAAGGCTAAAACATGAGACCCAACTCCATCCTTTCATAATATCACCTAATAAACTAAAAAAACCAAAAGACCCAAAATTCAACAACAAATTTGTCAATAATTTGAAGAATTATTTCTTCTATTTTCGGATATAATAAATTACACTACTTTAGTTAACATAAATCACCATGAAATAATTTTCCCTAAGGCTAAAATGAGATCCAACTCCATCCTTCCATAACATCACCTAATAAACCAAAAAAATCAAAAGTCCCAAAATTCAACAACAAATTTGCCAATAATTTGAAGATTTATTTCTTCTATTTTCGGATTTAATAAATTACACCACTTTAGTTAACATAAATCACCATAAAATAATTTTCCCTGAGGCTAAAACATGAGATCCAACTCCATCCTTCCATAACATCACCTAATAAACCAAAAAAATCAAAAGCCCCAAAATTCAACAATAAAATTGTCAATAATTTGAAGAATTATTTCTTCTATTTTCGGATTTAATAAATTACACACCATGACTTAACAAAAATCGTCATGAAATAATTTTTCCTAAGGCTAAAACATGTCATCCAACTCCATTCATTCCAAATTTTACAAAAGAAAGATGATTATGCATCAAATAACCACCAAGAACAAAAGCCCTAACTAATTTTGAAATTTTATCCACCAATTAAGAGAAGATCATACCTCAAAATGCAATGGAATATGGAAGAAGGGAGCCCTCAAGCTTGAGATCTCGATATGATCGAAATGGAGCCGATATACGGTTTTTATAACCGAAATTGGCCCTCAATTCGTGCAAACGAAGGAAGGAATATTCCATGTGTCGGCGATATATCGTCGACAACTGATACATCGACGATATATCGACGATGTATCGCCGACACCCGGTATTTAGATATACAGGCCAATATCAATACGCCCTACCCGGCGAAACCGATATATCGTTGATATATCGCGATACGACCTTACATGCTTGCTTCTCATCTCATGTCGTGCAGGTGAGGAGGAACACTGGGCTGGAGTGTGAGTCAAACTGGTGTGCTCGGGACTGCACCTATTAGAGCCACTAAAATTGAAAGTGAGTCTCCACTGGAGAACTCTCACCACATGCAGAAGACTGGATCATGTGGACAACTGCTCCATCTTTGAAAGGGTTGAATTGAAAAGCCATGGAAAACATCCTCGTCAGAGTCCACTATCGTTGGAGAATAGAGTCTGAAAAGTATCATCGTCAGAGAACTGGGTCTCTCTCATACTGGCTCAAAGAATAAGATCTCTACTCTGAAGTCCCTATGAAACCACATGAAAACCTTATCCCACATGGCATAGGGAATGTGATCTCTACTCTAGAGCCCGTATGGAAGACATGAAAACTCTGAGCTGACAAGAAAAGATGGGGAACACACAACTGATCGCAAGCATGTGCGAATCAACCTGAAGACTCGAAATATGAACGTCGAGCTCGAAACTGAACTGTAAAGCCTAAAAATTCTGGCTGGTCTGGAATCTGACATCTAAATCTGGAACAAACCTGTGACTCTACACAATACTCCCACCCTTTCCCCCATACTTGTCGGAAAACACTGACATCAACAAAGTTGGGAGAAGACGATAAAATGAGGAAAAACATCACATGTATTACTTAGTCGATCTCGATTTTTTTCCGGCTTTTCTTCTCACTATTTTTAAAACTTTTTTAAGGCATTTTATTTTTTACGTCTTTTCCTTCTTTTTTTGCAATTTTTTTCCGCGTACGATTTTTTTGTACACACCTCTTTTACCTCTTTTTTTCAAAGCAACTACATTTTTAAAAAAATATAGGATCCCATTGGACCAAAACATTGCAACCCTCCCCCCTTTCTCCCTCTCTCTCTCTCTCAATTTTTTTAATACATTCATCCAATTGAGCTTGATCTTCTCTCCCTCCTTTTTTTATTCGCAGCAAAGGGGCTTCGCCTGGTGGGTGCTACTAGGAGGAAAGATCTGGACTTGTGCTGAAGGTTGCAACAGTCAAGTGTTGTATGTGCGCGGATCTGGGGCGAGTTTCCATGCCTGGAGAAGATGCGGCCGTCACTGCCGTCAACTGGAAGCCACCGCCTGGACATGCTCTCACGCTGCCTGCGTGAGAAAGCTAAAACTGGAAGAACCTGAGAGGTAGTGATGACGCGAGGCACAAAACAAAACATGCCACCACCACTCGGGTTACAAAACCCTTAAACTTGAATCAATCCAACCAGGATTAGAGTTTTCAGGAATCCTGGAACTTGAGAACTTGCAGATCTGTCTAAAGACCTTGAGAACAAAACAACAAAGACGGATCAACCAAGAACAGAAACTACTTGATAATCGAATCTCGAATAAACAAAAACATAAAACTTCAACAATGAAGCCTTGAGAATCGAACACGCTCTGATACCATGTTAGAAAATATAATGTGAAAGCTTGATAAGAGATAAAGATAAATAATATTGAGAACTCGAAACTTTAACATGGAAACCTACTCCTAAGGAGCGGGATGAAACCACGAGAGAAAGCCTCAAAGGTTTGATGTATGCATTGCAATTTCTCATCTGATACAAGAGATCTAGGGCCTCTTATATAGCCTCCACAGAGCCTCCAAGTCACACCACTTGTAGATGTGGGACTAAACTCCTAGATGGGGTAAATGGATTCTGGAGTGATCCATTTACCCATCTTAACCATGAGTGACACATAACACACTATACTCCAACAAGACTTCCATGAAAGAACAAAACACATCGAGTAGACTGCCATTACACTCGTAATCTCATCCAAAAAGGATTTATTTCCCCCTCTCATGTTGTTTCAAACGATCAGATTGCAGATATTTTTTTAAAAAGCTCTCGCAAAGGATCCTTTTCACCGTTGTTGTTTAAAGCCGAGCATGATAGACATATATGCTCCAACCTGAGGGGAAGTGTTGAGATATCTACATCTCTTTATCTTTATTTTGTAATTTCTTATTCTTCTAGTTACTTTATGTAATTTTTCCTTAGGGCTTTTCTCCTATATAAGAGAGCTCTAAGACTACGATGAATACCATCTTTTTCATTCATCACATTCGTCTGTGGATTTGTTTGGTGTTTCAAGAATAATGAATATTTTTTCGTAATTATATTGTAGTTGGTTCATACGAATTTAGGAAGAACTTGTCATTTCAATAGTTTGAATATAATTTGTTATGATCAAAGAGGAACCATATATGATGGAAATGAAGTGGCAAATATAGGATCTTAATTTAATTATCAATATGTAATAGATAATATGTAATAGATGCTATAGAGACTAATCAACATTGCATCATTACTTTTGCAATGAGAAGATCATAAGGGCATATTTACATTATCTTGTTAAACAGATTTATTTTTATATAACAAATCAATCGAAAAAGAGATAATGATTTTATCCCTATGACACATATTTTAGAAATCAAGTTACAAAGTGAACACATACACAACAAACATGGATATTAACATGCAAGAACTCAAAGAAGGCCAGGTATTTATTTCTTATCGAGTCAATTTATGATGATAAAATTGAGATTAGATTTACATTACAAAGGCTTTCATGCATAGCTCCACTCCACAAGTATTTGAAAGCATCCTTGCCAAGGTTTGAAAAAATAAAATTTGGAACGAGACATTTTCCCTCGAAGTTAGGCGAGGAGGCGGTCAAGGTGTGAACCTTAGTTCACAAAAAAAATAACCATAAAAACTGTAAAAAAATATATACTAATGAAATTGTATATTATCTGACTAATATAAAGCACTATAATATGTGATGAAATTATAGATATAGGAACACCAAAGAAAAGATATGCAACCATGTACATTTTTTTACTAAATTTCCATCAAAATAAAGGAGTCATTTGTTATAATTGTCATTAGAGTATGGTTGTCCCTAAAATACTTATCAAAGAGGGAGTCATGGGCTATAGTTATCATTAGAGTACCGAAATGTTGATATGCCTTGAATCCTAACCATATGTTCTGTTGAACTCAATTGAAGAACCGCCAGATCCCCTCGTCCAACCACATACTCCATCAGTACGAGGGCAGTGCCCAGTCTTGAATTTTTTTTCTTATATGATTGTTGGGATCCACATGCATCTGAGATTTTTGGATTCGTACATTTAAGGTATAATGTTAAGAGTTTACTGAAATAATTGGACATGTTAATGATGAATATGAACACAAAAGAGACCAAATTTAATCATTCATTTGTATAAATATATCTTGAACAACTAGACTTTTATAATTTTGAACAATCGAATGCATATGTATAATCGTGAAAATTAAGGATATTTAATTCATATTCATCTAAAGTCGAATTTCAATAAAATAATTTGCATTCACAGAATACAAAGAATGGCCACCATATCATCTATTTAATGAATAAGGATATGAACAAATGTGGACGTCTCCTTGTTCATACATAATTACAATGCCAATACAACCTCTTACGGAATTACACTATATAGTATATGATTCCCTTCAATCCCTAATGTATATATGGGAGATTATAAAAATAGAAAATATATCTATAATAAAAAAAGATGCGGTCATGAGAAGGAAACTTCCCACCTTTAATATTTTTAGATTTGGGATCTTATTTACCCTTCCCATGCAAAAGAAAAATGCAACATCCCTCCCATCATTCTGCAACCTCTTTCATTCTCCTGCCAACGAGCCCTTGCCTTCGCCCAGCATTGCCTCTCTTCCACCACTACACACATTGCCCATGCTACTCGCATACCCTTCCTTACTCTACAGTGCATTGCATGCATGCCCTCTATCCTTCTACAGTGCGTTGTCTCCTACATGCCTTTCTTCTCCAGTGTCACCACCCGCACTCACCTTCTATCTTCACCCCCTCTTTTGTTGGGGATCTCGAATGCTTTTCTTATAGGATCTTCCATGGTTATGATTCTTAGATAGAGCTCATGATTAACAGCTTTATTTGGTGTTTCAAGAATAATCAAGATTTTTTTGTAATGATATTAAAGGTAGTTCATACGAATTTAGGGATAACTCGTCATTGCAATACTTTAGAATATAATTGTTATGATCAAAGAGGAGCCACATGATGGAAATGAAGTGGATCAACAAATATAGGATCTTACTTTAATTATCCATATGTAACAGCGAAGGCTAGGGTTTAGGCCTTAGCGTATCGCGTAAACATGAAGATCACATCACATGCGATCAAGCGCAACTAGTCATACTAGTTGCAAATGAAAGCAAAATTTAAATTTTTTTTAACAAAGATGAAACCACATGATATGAGAACCTTTCTCATATCGTTTCATCAAAATCACAAACAAGTAAAAGGATTACCTCTTGAACCGTGTTTGCGATCATGTGCCTCTACACGAAGAGACCTCCTATCTCAAGTCCGATCCAACGAAGGATGCACTTGCAAGTGCATGGATGGGATGCCTACTTCCCGCAATCCGAGTTGACGATCCGAACGTGAAACCTCCTGATTTCATCTCATGAAATCCGTAGCCTTCCTTACGAGCACAGAGCACCGAAGAAGGCGGAGATCCACGAGCAACTGATCCGGTGGCACAACAACAACGTAACGGCGGCGACGCTCTTAATAACCACCAAGTGGACGACCATTAGCGTTGAGAGAGAGAACCCCTTGGACGTATATGAGAAGAAGAGAGAGAGACATTTGTTGCTTTCAACTTGTGTAAGAGAAAGAGCTAGGGCTAGCCTTTCTTTTATAACAAATTAGATGGTAGAGATGCACTCTTAATTGAAATCAATGACCATGATTTTGTTATATAAAATTTGTAACAATAATTAATTAATCTAAAAGAAAAAATATGTTGAAGAATATTCAATAATTTAAATTCAATTAAATTAATTCATATGGAATAATATGGAAAGGCGTAGAGACTCCTTCCATATCTAGGGCGGACGACCACCATGGAGAGAGTCTCCATGTGGTCATCCACTCCTGATAAGGAATGGACTCCATCTCCTTTTAATTTTGATGAGATCATATCTTATCAATTATTCCACATGTGCAACTATTATTGCTTAAATTTTCATCAAAATAACACCAAATTATTTTGTGACAATTTCAACTGAAAATTATGAATTATATTCAACTGCCCAATATAAAATGTAATTACATTTACAATTACTTGTAAATGTGAATGCAATTCACATTAACGTTTAGTTTGTAAATCTTATTTACAATAAAATCTCTCCATGAAATTATAAATCATAATTTATAATATTTATGATTATTGTGGATAGTGATATCTATATTAATCATATCTTTGATAATTAGATCTCATTTAGTTATCTTAGATGACTCTTCTCATGTGTCCAAATAATAAGAATCATATGCACATTATTTATGACAATCAAATCATATTTAATCATTAAATTTTCCAATGTTCAGATATATTATCAACAATAGAATTATTTTTAAACTCTTTTAAGAACAATGTGCCTTCTCCGTGGATATTTGGAGATAAGGACATGGTGATCGTACATTCCATGTATAGTGACTTGGATATTGAGATCTTATCTCATATCCAGATCTAGGAGACATCTCAAAGATGTTTGACTAAATCACACTGTATATCTAATATTCTCATTGCATCTGAATCACATTCAGATAAATGTCGAACATTTGGACTAAGATCAAATTACTAATATTCTGAGAGTAGTCACTAAAATCCAAACATGTTTACTCACTCCCTCAGAATGGAAGTGTCATGGTTATATAATCGTTTACGATCACATCACCCTTGAGTATTCGGTATTCCTAATACACGTACATCTTGCATACTGGAAGACCTATAATTAACCCAAACTTTTAGATCATATTTGAACTATCTTTTTTAGTATTTTATCATTAAATTTCTCATTCGATCATTGGGAGTTGGCATCGATCATATACTTTCCAAAAGCATATATCATACCTATAAATTATGACATGCTTCCAAAGCAAGACGACCATGCATGGAACTTGGTTGGTCCCAATATCTCATGAGTCAGCTCACATCTTCCGGTTCGCTAGTGAACATGTATGATCACTTTGAGAGATCGTATTACTCATATGCCATTGTATGCACACCAACTCACCGGTGTATAGACCCCAATTAGGTCATTAACCTAATGGTTTGCCTAATGTACATACTTAGACATATAGTAATAAACATGCCTGCGGTCAGAGGATGCTTGCCTATATCGTAACAACATATGACAGTTCTTGGTTATCTCGATCTCGTTAAGTCAACTCTCTAACATAACTTATTTGACACCTCTGAATCACTATTCCTATGTAGAGGACATGCATAAAGAGGTCGGTCAGATATCATCCTTTACAGGAGGATTGTCATCTCATTCTCAGGCTGGGGATCCGTTCTTGACAATCAATTGGCGATGCTTGATGAGTCCTCAATCTAAGTCTTTAGATATCATACAAGCACCGACCTATATGATTCAACCATTGAATCAACAGTTGCATGATTATTAATATGGCCATCATACATAATCTTAATTGTACCAAAGGACCTTATAAGTTCATTCATTCATTTAATCTCAAGGAGTGAAATAAAGCAATAACTTTTATTGATATATCAAAAGATTACAATAACATTTATTGTAGAAATGATTCGTTTGGGGCTCACATGTCTAAAAAATAAAGGGTATAGAAACTAATCAGACTAATGTGCCTTCAATGCATCATCACTTTTCCAATGAGAAGATCATACGGGCGTATTTACATTCTTTTGTTGAACATATTTATTTTGATAATAACAAATCAATATCAAAAGAGACAATGATTTTATTCCTATGACTGACATTTTAGAAATCAATTTGCAAAGTAAACACAGACAACAAATTCACTGCATGGATATTAGCATTCAAGAAAAAAAGAAGCATGATATTTATTTCTTATCGAGTCAATTTATGATACTAAAGATTAAGAAAAGATTTACATTTTACAAAGTCTTTCATGCATAACTCCACTCCACAAGTATTTTAAAGCACGTGTTCCAAGGTTTGAAAAAAATGAAACGGAACGAGGCATTTTCACTAGAAGTGAGCCGAGGTGTAGCCTCGTGGCGGTCGAGGTATAAGCATCAATTTATAATGAAAAATACCCATAAAAACTATAAAAAAATATATTGATGAAATTATATATTATCTGACTAATATATAATAAATAACACTATAATATGTGATGAAATTATATAGATATGAACATTAAATGAAAAGATATGCAACTCCATACATCTTTTTACTAAATTTCCTTTCAATCAAAGGAATCATTTGCTATAATAGTCATTAGAGTATCCAAGATTACATAGTTGTCCCTAGAATAGTTACCAAAGATGGAGTCATTAGGTATAGTTATCATGAGTACCGAGATGTTGATATGCCTTGAATCCTAACTGTTTGTTATGTTGAACTCAAATGAAGAGCCATCTGATATCCTCTCGTGCCATAACATACTCCACCAGTAGGGGTAGTGCCCCATCCTGAATTTTTTTCTTATATGATTATTTGAATCTACCCACATCTAAGATTTGTGGATTCACATATTTAAGGATGTAATGTTAAGAGTTTATTGATATAATTGGACTTGTTAAAGGTAAATATAAATACAAAATAGGATTTTTATCACTTGTTCCCCTCTGAAATATTGCAATATCAGTTATACCCCTCCCTTTTTGGGAATATCAGTTATGTCCCCGACTTCTTGTCGTTCTATCACTTGTGCCCCTCGAGTTAGTTATCGTCCAACCCCAATGCAAACAGACGTTAACTTCTGGGGACATAATTGGAAATAAATTCGAAAAAGATGGTTGAAAAGTCATCCCCATCCTCTTCCTCCTCCTCCCCCATCTTCTTCCTCTTCCTGCTCAACCTCATGCTCCTCCTCCACCGCCTCCTCCCCTTGCCCTCGGCTCCTCCCTCTGCCCCTAGCTCCCCCCAACACCATTGGAAGCCATGAGGTGGGCAGAGCTATCTGGATGGAGGACCTCCTCGGGGTGACAGCCACTGCCACGAAGTCGCCAACTCCACCAACAACGACCACGACGAAGACCGCCACCTCCTCTAGAAGCGCATCCTCCAGAAGCTCCATGCCTCCTTCGGTATGCCAGATGAGGAGAACTACACTCTCTGGCTCTACAACATCACCGACAAAAATGTTCTTCATCATGTCCATGTACTTCACCTTCACGTGCAGTAAGGGTGCCCCCGGTAAGGCCTAATCTCCGGGAAAACCCTTTGGATCATCGACCCTAGTCCCGCCCATTAGAATTTCATTGTCACGAGGTCCCTCGCCCAGTCCAACGGCATCCGCACCGTCGTCCTCATGCTGTCGGAGACCGACGTGCTTGAATTGGGCTCCAATAATTTCATTTCGGACAACGAAGACATTATGTGCGTCATTTGGTCTGTCGTATCCCCTGATCGGAAGGCGAGTTCCTCCCCGGATAATATAAGGATCTTCGGTAAGAATTTGAACCTTGAGAGATCGCACCGATTGTCTTGAAGGAGCAACAGTCGTGGGAATTTCCCATTACCGTTGTTTACGGCAACATGTTCATGCGGGGGATTGGGTGGATCGATACGGTGAACATGTACCATTGTGTGTTCGGCAATGGGAACTGCACGAGTGAGGAGAATTTGCTTAGCCCCTTTACTCCCCAGAAGTATTAGCAGCTGCAGCAGAAATGTAATGACTTCGCAGGTGTGGTGTTGCATGTTGCATCTGTGAAAGTATGTATTCTGGATTCCGAGCACTCCGATATGGAGGCGTCTTGCAAGGACGTCAAGCCTGTGATCTAGGGAAGGCAACCTAGGAGAAGGGAGAGGAAGAGAATGAATAGGAGGAGGTGGGGGGAAGATGGGTGCAAGATGGGTGGGGAGGTATTTTGACAGTTTTGCCCCTCTTAACAGTAGCATGGTTTGAAAAACCATGGTTAAGTTCAACTCAGTGACGACCAAAGTTATGGAAGGGCACAAGTGATAAAATGACAAGAAGTCGGGGGCACTACTGATATTCCCAAAAAGGGAGGGGCATAATTGAAATTGCAATATCTCAGAGGGGCACAACTAATAAAAACCCTACAAAATATGCCAAATTTAAGCATTCATTTATAAATACATCTTGAAAAACTAGATCGTTATAATTTTTAACATTCACGAATTTATATGTACATTTATTTCATATTCATCTAATGTCCAATTTCAATAAAATAATTTGTATTCACCAGATAAAAAATATCCTCCATAACTTGTCTAATGAATACAAATATGAACAGTTGTGGATATATGTCTCCTTGTTCATCCCTAATTGCAATGCCAACACAACTTCTCTCAAAATTACACTATATAGTAGATGATTACTCTCAATCCCTAATGTATATATGGGAAATTATAAAAATAGAAAATACATCTATAACAAAAAAGTATAAATAAAGATATGGTCATGAGAAGGGAACTTCCGCTCCTTCCCACCTTTAGATTGTTAGATTTGGGATCCAATTTATCTTTTCTATGCAAAAGGAAAAGGCCCAAGACCGCCGTCGTGCGTCGGGAATAAATGGTTGAAGACCCCCTCGAAGCCAGCACCGCGGAGGAGCTGCAGAACAACAACATCCATGACACACAGTTTGTTGCCGCGTGTCTGGCATCGACGGTCCAGATTGTGGGATCAATTCTAATCATAGCTGTCCAAACAAAACGGAGTGCATTTTTCAGCATAAACCCAGGCAAAGATCCAAAAATTCAACCCGCTCGACACATTTTCTAGAACTGCATTTAGGTCCCCGTGTAGGGACCTAAATGCAATAAAAGTTCTTTTCTTTGCAAATCAGTCCCTGTTGAGGACCTAATTGTAACAGACTTAAATAGTTTTTCTTGCACTTGTGCCCCTGGCTTGTTGGGGAATTTTGGACCCTTAGTTGTAATTTTCTTTGAATTTTTTAGGGTAGTTGCGCAACTACCCCAGCTATATTTCTAGGTATTTTTCGCGGCTTTTCATTGCATCATTTTCTCGATTTGGTTTTTATAAAATTAAGTTAGTTTTGATTCTTTCTTGAAGTTTGTTGTAAAACCAAGAATAAAGTGAAGTTTTCGGGATTTATTTCTTGCATCGAAAACCGACGTTTTAATATTCTGCCTCTTCGAATTCGACACAGACACACTTACTGGATAAATAATATAGTGTAGACAAAATAGGAGAGAGAGAAGCCGCTTGCTCTCACTTTCTCTATCTCTCTCCTATTTCGTTGATTTTTGTTTGATCAACTCGAATTTTGATTCGGAGCGATTTCCTCTACAACCGACACCGACATTTTATTGCCCCCTAAAATACGCGTTATCAGAATGTTAATGAATCGTGGATTCATCACTTGCACGTGGCGGATCCCGAACGACTGTATCCCACCCAGAAGGCCGCCACAAGCTCCCTGAAGCCCTCCTCCAAAATCCAGGCCCGCTCAAAGCGGAAGAATGACCGAGGTCACACTTCCTCCATAGAGGACTAGAGCAACGACGTATGATCCGAGTGTGCTTGCGACAAGAACGAGCCTCTGCCATCGGAAAAAACTCCAGGACCTCAACAAACATCAATAACTGATCAATGTGGGACCTCGATCTCGCATTATGCCAAGTGTAAACACATCCCTCCACATTGATCACCTAAAGATCAAGCTCCTCCACCACCCCCAACAACTCTGTCGAACCAACGTCCCTTCCCCTTCGCCCCCCAGACCGATCCTCAGATAGCAAAGTCTCATTGAAGTCCCTCGCAATAACCGAAGCCGCATCTAGAGCCCCGTACTTGCACAATGCAACTCCTCCACAAGCCGAGATATGCCAACTCCATTCAGTGGGCCGTGCACGTTCGTTACCAAAACCCTTTGCCCAAACAAAATTCTTGCATCAAACTCAAGTAACTTAACCTATTTTCTAATAAAACATAGTTGCAAAATAAATCATTCTTAAATTAATCAGTAATTGATCATTATGCAAAACGAATCATCAAAATAAATTTTCCCAAAATATGGTTAAATCTTAAGCTAAAAGATCATGCTCTTCAAAGGTTTAGCAAACTCAATAAGTATTCATAATCCATTAATTATTAAGGCAACATCAACCAAAAGCTAGGGATTATCACGTAGCAAAACCAAAAGCTAAGGATCATCACATAACATCAACCAAAAGCTAGGGATCACTAACCAAAAGCTAGGCAGCATCACGTACCAAAACATATACACAAATCTTCAAATTCGAAACAAATGCCTAATTAGGGCACGAATTGGAAAGGAGCGACGGAGCAGGAGAAGCGGTGACTGGCGAGGTGTAAAAAATGCTTATTGAGCACTCACATGGGGCAAGAGAACGTGGCTGCAAATTGATTTGTATGTTGCGCATGCCTACGAAAATAAAGATTTTTCTTTGGATCCAGCATTTGGAGAGGACGCTAATAAGGACGGACAGGACCATTTTTACTCCAGTAGCCAACACTACTTGTCCCTTTTGTGATTTGATGCCAAATGACCTCTCACATTAATTCTATTCTTGCACTTATATACACCAAGTTTGGGATTCGACTGGCATTGCTTGGTTGAATTCCTCTTCTCAGCAGAACTTTTACGATAATTTAGTTGTGAGCTAATTCCGACATGTTATTGAGGTGTGGAGATTGATAATAACATTATGAGCTATCTGGTTAACATTCAATGGGATCATTTTCAGAGCGGAGTGGCTTTATCTTGAGAATGTAATCCACTTAGCCAAATCTTTCCTAAAAAACTCACGAAAAACTTCAGCTTCTCTCCTCAAAAATTCAAGAAGACCTTCAGCTCTTATAAAAAAACCACACAACCCAATCATAAGTCATTTACAAAGAGGTACACAGATTTTTGGTGGAAACCCCATCAATGCAGTAAAGAAAAAACCACCGACAAGGAGCAAATCCACTAAGAAAAAATGAAGGAATACATGCACCCTAAGGGTGTTGCAGCAACAACCCAACCTTCATCAAAAATTGAGTGTATAATAAGATGATTCTCTTCAAACTCTAATGCACATATCAGATGGGTTGCAAACAAATATATCTTGAAAATTCGCACACAATGGCGATCCCCCACCCTAGCAGATTGCCAAAAAAATCCACTGAAATAGTCCATTGAATCCCAATTCAGTTCATGGGCTTCAAGGCATATCCAACATGTACAATGATGAAAAGGATGCTAAGGTCCTAAACATATGCCTCCTCTCATAACAAAGGGTAGAACTAGTGAAGTCCACTAGTAACCTGGATGGAACACGAATGCATTATTGATACACATTATGAAATTTGATCGATTGAATTTTAAAGAAAAAATTGCAAGGAAATACGACATGAATCAGCAATCCCTTATAAAACTATGTATACCTAATTGTCGGTTTCATATACAAAAAACCTCTATATCAGGTGAAAGATGGTCACAAGGGATGGATTAGAGACCTTGGGATCCCATTATGATACATGTGATTAACAAGGGATACATGCCTTGCCTTAATTCCTCACATCATCATAAACGTGGAATTTTATATTTTTGAATTGAGATGTGGGAAAAGATTCAAATATAGAATTTGATCACCTAAAATGAATTGCAAGATAGACCAACTGTTTTATGTTGGGTTTGGCACTGGACTCGTTTGCTGTAAAATGCAAAATTTCTCAGGTATCATGATGGGGTTAAAACAACAGTTACTCATCTATGAACAAATTCGTTATCATCCATGGTGAAATATGCAAGATGCATACCTGGCGAACAACTGCAGATGTCACCTCTGCAAAACTGAGATCTGGATATGGCATGTCACAACAATATATTTCCCATAAACAGATGCCGAAGCTATATACATCGCATTTTCTATTATAGGGATTGCCATTGAGAACCTGTTCAGAAGAATATGTTGATCAGTTCTTCTGTCAAATATGGAAAAATCTAAGATAATGCAAGCTTCTACCAACAGAAAATCGAGCACTACATGAACGAATCCATTTTAACACTATGATCTTACAGTCTTCACATGGCATATTATCCTACTATAAAAACATACGTATAAGGTGTTCCTTGATGAATTATCTAAAGGCTCCTGTTCTTTCTCGTCTATACATCTTAATGAAGTAGCTTTTGCAAAGACGATGCCTTCAATAAAAATATGATGTGTTATTGGGTTATCAGGTCATGGATGAGGATCTTCTTAACCACATGGATCTATATGTTTAAATCATCTCTTCCCATTCGAAAGTTTCTGTGTGAAATCCGTGGATGCTTCTTGCTTATTGTTTTTTATAAATGCTAACTGATTGATGGTTATTTTCTTCGTGGAAGTTCCCGTGGTACACGTTGAGGGTATCCACACTGATTTTGTGGTGTGGTTGACAGCATTCATATACGCTTTGAGGCCTCCCACACTTGCTTTCAATCATCATCGTTGGCATCGATGGATGGGAATCCTCTTCCTGCAGATGGTCGTTGTAGTCAATCTCCATCACCGTTGACCGATCAGTCAGTCAACATTGACTGATCAATTACTTCGACTGCTTCAAGAAGGATTTGTTGTTGTTTCATCATGTTAAGTGTTGAGATAGTTGTGTAATTGGACCTCTATGATAGGAGTTACTTAGTCTCATATAGATGAGTGGAGAGACTTGATCTGTAACATCCGAATCCACACAAACCCGAACACGACCCGATTAGGGTCCGTATAACTCAATAAAGTTATTGATCAGTGTAAATAATATAAATCGATCAATTGATCGTGAATCAAAAGTCGTTCGGACAAAATCGACCAAAAATCGATCACATTGTAATGCGTGTCCGAAAAAGCCGCGACGCAAATTCAGAAACCGCGAAATAAATTGAAACCACCTAAATGTCCGATGCGATGAAATAAGATCAACGGAATCGACCGCTCGTCGATCGGAGGTCGTTTGATATTTTAAAACCATAAAATTTAGCCATAAACCAAAACCGTATCTCGGAAATTTCGGAGATTCATCTTCAATCCGAAGTGTACAAATATTATAGTCATTTTGATCGTCATTCAGAGACGGTCAAAACGAGCTATTGTTTCTCGAAATCCCACACTCGAGGTGCGAATGCGGGTGACTTCGATTTTTTTGAAATTAAGAAAGGAGAGAGATAAAGTTAAAAAAAAACAGCACAGCTGCACAGCAACAGCTGTTTGCTGTCATATTGCTTTCCATGTGGCCAAAACCAACCACATGTCAAAACTTAGGCCCTTCTCTTAGTCTATATAAACCCACACTCTCCTTACGAAATCCCCAAAATTCCCAATCATAAATCCACCGGTGTGGCTCCCAATTCCTCTCCAATAAACCCAGTCGTAGGAGAAATTTTCGGCCACTTCTAGTAGCTGGAGCTGCTCCAATCGACAGCAACCTGGCTGCTATCTCCTGTTGCAGCACAAGTGCTGCTCCTGTTCCTCCAAGAACTGCAGGTAGCCCTGTAGCAGCTGCTCCAAAGCAGCCACCTGCTGTCCCATTTGCTCTTGCTGCTAATGATCTTTCAGGAACTGCAGTTGCATGCAAGATCAAACCCAAAAGAGGTACAATCTTTACCTCCTTTTGCTGCCATCCATGCTCTTACACAAAATAAAGCCTTCTTTTGCTGCTCTCCTTGTATAATTTTTGTTGTTTAGATACAAATATCTAAACGTCTTAATTACAAATCTGAATATATTTTTAATCACATGCATATTTTGCATGAGACGTGGTTAGGTCTTTGCATAACCATACTAAGTCTAGATAGTGTCTGGATAGTGAAGAAATATTTTATGAGTATCTCTGGAAAAAAAAAGCCATGCAGTCATGAGTAATGTGTAAAAACCACAGTAACGATCATATTTAAATGTCATCTGGTAATTCAAAAAAAATCTTGGACTAGTTACTCTTATTTTGTGACGTTCTGTAACTGGTTTTCACCGTTAATATCTAGAAATTTCATTTCAACATATATCTGAGTATAGTTTTCTGTTGAAAGAAAAAGCAATTGAACCATAATTATATATTGCACAACCTACCGTATTCAGATTTGAAACATAATTAAATGAGTATTTTATATCGACATGGAGGTCTACAAGCAAGACATAACATTTTATTTTTTTAGCTTTAAAATAATGGGGTTTCCATGTTTGATGGAAGTCAAATTTGAGCTACGTACTGTGTGTTGGTGTGTGCTAGTATGATTCCAGAAGGGCAATCTGGTTACTATTTTAACCAATGATATTTAATTTTTGTTTAAAATATTAGTTCAGCATAGGGCTGGTACTCATTTTTATATAGATCATTAAATCGCACACAAGAAAAAGTCATTATCTTACAGTAAGTAATGGACAGAATTGCATAAGATAGTTTATTGCAATAGTTTTTTTTGGCAAAAGGTAGTGGATGTGAATACATAAAATTGACAGGGTTTCTTATAGAAATGACAGAGAACATCTATTCGTGCTATAGAGGCTACATGGATCCATGGAATTAAATATCGTCAATAATTGACGGGAATATGATTTCACCATCTCGCTGATATTGACATCTCTATGCTTTTGATTCCTAGAATCTTACTCAACATAAGTGATATCTAGGTGAAATATAAATCTTTGTAAATTGTGGATAAATATTTTCTATTTCAACATATTTTGTTCCATATTTTTGTGAAGAATTGTTTCTAGTGCATGTCCGGTTCGTCTTGTCGCATAATAATTAAGTTGAGATATGTAGTTCTCTAGGTCTCATATATGACTAGATTGTAGTTATATATGTGATAATCCTATATATTACTTATGTGATAATCCTATAGATTACATAGTGACTCCTGGTATAAATGTATCCCTGCATGACTTGAAAAAAAATCATGACATGAAAATTATTATCAATCACTTATATCTTAATGAAAATCCATTACCACATCCTACAGATGATATGAATAAAATAACATAACCTAGATCTAGATCACTTACTCTAATATGATCTTATGATCAATAAATGAATTGTGAAGCATTGATATTGAGGTATTTCATACAAGTGACCTATAAGATTTAGATCAATAATCATACCACTAAATTATGAATTAAATATGAAAAGAAGAATTTCTACATTGAACCAAATTTAGATCCAGATCCAATGAATATATGATGATCCCAAATTTTTGAAATAACAGACTATGATCACAAAGATCGATCATATTCATAAACTAATCCTTTAGACATATTCTATTGACAGTAGATCACTATTATCCGAATTATGGACAAAGGACCTATATCTGTACAATCAACGACAACAGAGATTAAGAAAGGATGATGAATCAAGTTAGCATTGGTGAGTCAGTAGTGACTGATAATTATGAGTGCCAGTCATGGTGACCTTTACACCTGACTGTGCGAGGGCGCGGTGACCCTCAGCTGGGCGGGAGATAGGAAGCCCAGTTAGGGCAGCGGCCGCTTTGTGCGCGGGTCTCGGATCTCAGTCTTTTCTCGGTTTTTTCGCGAGCGCTCGCAGTTTTTACGCCTCTCTGGGATCCACAAGTTTCTTTTAAAGACCAGTTCCGCTGACCCTTGTTCTTTAGGGTGCCTAGGCAGGAGGACCCTTGGTTTTAGTTTTTCGAGCTCGTTAGCCCGAACCGGTCGGGCCGGTTTTACTTTTAGAGCGACTTTTCTAGAGAGTCTCTCTCACCCGTCTCAGTGGCGTAGTTTTGGAGTAGACCTATCCCTCTATTGGACCGCCTTCCAATTAGAGGGCGAGACGGAAGAGCCTTTTGTAGGCTTCCTCACCGCTTGAGTTTTGTTTACTTTTCGCCAACAGACTTGGCGATGCTACATCTGAATCATCCATGTATACATCTGAATCCTCTATGGCTACATCTGAATCAGTTACAGTTGAATTTGGAAAAGTTACATTACAGTTGAATTTGGAAAAGTTACATTTGAGATTGGATTGAGTCACAATTGAGTTTGGCTGAAGCTGAATTACAGTTGAATTGGTTACATGGAAGCTTGGTTACAGTTGAGTTGGTTTCCGTTGAACTAGTTACTTTTCTGCCAATAATTCCTAACAAAGAGAAAAGATCATATCATGAAAATAATCCTTATCAGACTACAAGCTACTATCACAGTTGTTTGAAATAGCTAGTGGACGTGTTGGGAACTTAGTTAGGATGCATTTTACTCCACCGCATGCCTACGGAGGCACCCCAACCCTAAGGCTTCCTTACTACCTTAGAGTCATAGTGTGAGGTCTTACCCAGACCAAGACCACAGACTATCCACTAAGCTTGAGAAAATCAATAAAGAATCAAAACCCCTGATCCATCATATATCCTTACTATGATCAATCCACAAGATTCTTAAACATCATTATAAGCATTTAATAGAGATAATGATCATATCAGAGTCTCATCTTTCACATTCTCAAGACCAATCAAACTTATACTACAATTAATAGAAAGGCAATGACTTAAATATAGACCATATGATATTTGTATATAAATGATTGATGTGGGTAATTAGTGTAGGATGAGTGGAATGGGGTTTTACATACCAAAGAACTTGAAAGCCTGTTTTATTGCAAGTAGCTTCAAATTTTAATTGTCAAGGTCAAATTACTTGCTTTCTTTTGGAACCACTAAATTCCTGTTATTTTTAATTAATTAGATGTACTCAACGTTTGTTGATGTTCTTTTCTCCCTATTCCATGGATTGCAGGCAAAATACCTGCACCGTTGTATTGGGAGAGTTGAACATCAACTTTTGCAGTTACAATTATCAGGTACGCATGCTATAGTTTATTCAAATTATTATGTGCTTTTTATTTCTCTTCTTCTATGATTGGGATGCATGGACATAATGCAATTTTTGTTGTTACATGCCAATTGTTATGGAAATTTATGCAATATAATTGTGACATAGTGTAGTCCTGTGGCTTATCAATTAATTTATGAATGTCATTCAAAAAAAAATCCCCTGATTTTCAGCACTCTAATACAATCTTTAGCGAACATAATACTACGGGTGATATGTAAACGGGTATTCCCAGATCCGAGAAGGAGCGGGCCCCACATGATCATACTGGTGGAGTTATATACGAAGCCCCAAACCTCTTGTATTCAATGAGAAATATAATGCAATAGTTAACCTAAAGTCTTTCTCTTGTAGTTCCATCGCACTCCTCATGGAGTAGGGTTCCACGTAAAATCAAAATATTCCTTTCTTTGTTGCTTTGATTATCTATCTATCTTTTTCCGTATTTTATATTTATATATGATATCTCAGAGCAAGTCGATTTTTGGTTCAACTTCCAGATTTTATTATCTTCATATGCGATCTCGAAGTTTACGTTGAGGTTTTATACGTAAATATTACTGATCAAACCGTCAAATATCTGTCTGATTGCTACTATCACTTGGAGATTTAATTTCTGTGCCATCGTTCTGAAAATTTGCCTGAATTGTTGCACTCCTGTTCTGCATGGTGACATGATCGTGTTCATTGTCAGTGAAGGTTATCTGAAGCCCTCTCCCCTGCAAGGCTACCCATAGAAGAAGATGGGTTCTTTCTCCCTTATAACCCCAGCAATCGCAAGCAAGATAGAGGGATGAAACCCTCGATAGGCAGGAGCCCTCGGCGCCGACGCCAATAAATCCGCTGCAAACTTCACTCCCAATGGGCGAGATCGCCGGGAACGAGTTGGCAATCCCCCCATGACTTCTTTCCCGACACGTAGCACCAGCCCTTCCTCGCGCACCTCTCTATCGCAAGGGCTGTTGCGCTACAACCGGTGTTGTACCCCTCCCCCCCCCCCCCCGGGTTCCCCCGACCCTAACAACCGGAGAAGAAAGGGAGAGGGCTCGATATGCCTCAGTCTGTGCACCTTCAAGAAGTCAGAGCCCACAGTAGGCTTTAACTAAACCATTTAAATGATAGGCCCAATGGTTAACTAAACCATTTAAACAATTGCATATAACAATATTAACAACCACCATAGAAGTATAAAGTAATACGGAATTGTCACAAGAGGTTAATGGGGCTGCTCCCGCGCCATTTTCGCCGTTTTTTTATTTTTTTTTCAAAAAATGTCGCCATGTATATTCATCTCTATATCTCTCCTATATGTCATTTGAATTCCGTCAGAAACAGAGACTCATATGGCCTCCATCCAGACATTCATTTTTTAATGGTAATAGGATTTTTTAAATCGACACCATCTTGATGGAGGCCTTAGGAGTCTCTGTTTCTGACGAAATTCAAATGGCATGTAGGAGGGATATAGGGATGTATATACATGGTGATATTTTTCAATAAAAAAATAAAAAAAATTACCAAAATAAGGGGACGGGGCAACCCCATTAAATCCTTGTTACAATTATACTACAAGAAAATCTTATTAAACTAACATAATTATACAGATATCCGAAGTCGATTTAATATTGACTTAGATTTTAACTCATGTTTTCTTTTAACGAATATGTGAATAAGTTAATAAGAAATCGTGAGTTAAATAATTGAAGTAAAAATAAATATATCTATAGAAATTATTTGTATTTTTTCTTGCAATTAATATATATCAAAATTTAACTGATTTAATCAGAAGCAAATGTTAAATATCATAAATAAAAAAGGCAATAAGATTAAAAAAAGATAAGTTTTCTTCTTTCCATGAATATCGCATCTCTGTGATAAATAAAACTTTAAATATTAATATAAATATATTTATATGTAGTTATTTTATAATCTAATTTTAAAAAGTTTATTGGTTTCTACATATAATATAAAAGGATACTTAATTGGTGAATTATCTAAGATTTGAAGTGAATGAACACACATATTTTAAAGCGGTCAACCAATGTTAAATCACAAACAAAGGTGAAAAATTAGAAAAATAAATTACAGAAATATGTGAAAAATAAAATCTAGTATAAAATCATTTCAAATGGAATATCATACACATGAATCAAATCCATGCTACCTCAGGTATATCTATGTTTATGAAGAACTTAGAGGCTAATATTAAACAAAGGTTCTTTCTGTAGAAGAGTTAGTGTGAAAAAAATATAGTTGATAATATAAAATTAATGTTTATTATGTTTAAAGAAAAGGAAAAATTATATCTTGGAATTCCCGCACAATCATCGCTGAGAAGATAATAATTGTTGGATTATCCCTATGAAGAACCATCTTTTTTTGGAAATTCAACGGCAATTTTTCCCATATTGTGATCAATAATTTCTTCTTGTTGTTCTCAATTAGATTTAAAATAGTCAACCTAGAATATTAATTTTTATTATAATAATATCTACATATAATATTTACTGAAATGGACATAAAAATTTAAACCTAAGGGTGTGTTTGGATAGAGGGTTTAGGTGGGTTAACATGGTAGCAGGTAACCCATATGTTAGTTTTGGTGTTTGGATAGAGGGTTAAACTGGGGGTGGGTTAGAAGTGGGTTTATTGTGATATGATTGTATTGGAGTTTGAAAAAGTGAGTAGTTATTGTGATGTGATTGTATTGGAGTTTAAAAAAGTGAGTAGAAGTGGAGTAGTTTATAATTTTTATATGATATGATGGTATAGTATATTATTTTTTGATGGAATTGATGATGGAGAATTGATTTATTTAATTTTTTTAAAAAAGAAAAAAAGTGGGACCCACGTGGAGGGAGAAAATATGGGGTAGGGGAGTTAAACCACCCTTGGGGTGGTTTAACCTTGTAAACGAACGGGGTCTAAGATCTTCATTTTCTATGTTTTTTCATGTATTTTCTATTTATGAATATGTATGAATTATTTGTGATAATTAACGAAATAGTAACCCTAGATATCTGGAATAATTTATTAAAAAAGTAAGATTATGCTTTAAAATTTAATTTCACATTATAATGTAATTTCACTTGCCGGTTAACTGTATTTCTTTGAAAATTATAGCTTCGAGGTCATCAAAACCAGAAAAACTTATATCTCAGAATAATAACATAATGTTTGTATGTGGTTTTCCACGTTAATGTTTGATTGATATTATGGAATTTTAAGAAAATTTATTGAATTTTTATGTATTTTTAAAGTTTGTATGTGGTTTTATGATTGACTTTTGATTTATTAAAAATATAAGATCATATTTATTTTCCAAACAAATATTAATACTATATATAGTACGTTATTAGATAATTTAAGAAATTTTTTATTAGAATTTTATAATATACAGTTGAATTACTACAAATTTATTAAGATATTTTTATGTATTTTTTAAGTTTGTATGTGATTTTATGATTGACTTTTGATTTATTAAAAAGATAAGATCGTATTTATTTTTCAAACAAACATTAATATTGTATATAGTACATTATTAGATAATTTAAGATATTTTTATTGGAATTTTATAATATCCCGTTGAATTACTACAAATTTATTAAGATATAAATTAAATCCTTTTAAATTAACTTGTTATTGATTTACGAGATTTTGTATTTATAAATTTAGAAAGAGAGAGGGGGATAAAGAGGAGAGAGGAAAGAGAAGAGAGAGAGAGAGAGACAGGGTATTGTATTCTTATAAATTTAAAGAGGGAGAGTGAGGAAGATAAAGAGGAGAGAGGAAAGAGAAGAGATGTGGCTTCTTTGAAATTGGAGCTTCGAGATCATTTAAAAAACTTATGTCCTGGAGTAATAATGTAATTTCCATGTTATTGTTGGGTTGATATTCTGGAATTTTCAGAAAAAATATTGAATTTTTATGTATTTTAAAGTTTGCATGGGGTTTTATGATTGACTTTTGATTTATTAAAAATATAAGATCATATTTATTTTTCAAACAAACATTAATAATGTACATAGTACATTATTAGATAATTTAAAATATTTTTTATTAGAATTTTATAATATACAGTTGAATTACTACATATTTATTAAGGTATTTTTATGTATTTTTTAAGTTTGTATGTGATTTTATGATTGACTTTTGATTTATTAAAAATATAAGATCATATTTATTTTTCAAACAAACATTAATACTATATATAGTGCATTATTAGATAATTTAAGATATTTTTATTAGAATTTTATAATATCCAATTGAATTACTACAAATTTATTAAGGTATAAATAAAATTCCTTTAAATTAACTTGTTATTAATTTGCAAGATTATGTATTTATAAATTTAGAATGAAAGATGGAGATAAAGAGGAGAAAGGAAAGAGAAGGGAGAGGGGGGTATTTGTATCGTTATAAATTTAGAGAGAGCGAGGGAGATAAAGGGGGGAGAGGAAAGAGAAGAGACGTGTGAGAGAAAAGAAGGGAGAGATGTGGGGGAGAGATGGGACAGGGGAGAGAGAGGAAAGAGAAGAGATGAATTGGGGAGAGAAAAGACAGACAGAGAGAGAAACGGATGGAGATAGAAATAAAGATAACAGATTTGGAATAGGGACCATGGGAGAAGCCATGTGTCTAGGTGTGGTTAAATGTTGGGTGAAATCCAGCTTTAACATATGTATATAGATGTAGCAAAAAAAGAGAATGTTTAAATAAAAGGGGCAACAGTCCATAAAAAATGATATGGACGATTCAAGGAAAGAGAGGACTAAAAAAATGGAAGTCCAAAAAAAGAGACGGAGAGAAAAATGTATGTTGAAAAAAATAAGGAAAAAAAGGGAAGGGAAGAACTTGAGTATTTGTTTGTATCTCCCACATAGATACGGGAGATATATAGAGTCATGAATGACTCTTTATTTTTTATTTGATGTGTATTATGTGATCATTTGTTTAAGAGGTCCACATACTCTTGATTTGGGCTCAGGGTTTTCATCTGGACCAAGTTTGATAGAGATCTATGGTAGGCTCAATATAGAGAGTCCATAGGGACTTTAGAGTAGAGATAACATTCTATGAAAGATTATGGGAAGACCCATTTTAAAGCTCTCGTTGTAAGAACAATTTCAGCGGCTTCATAATTGAAGTCTTTTCTTTCATATCATCATATGGTGGCAGAGCTCACAGTGGTTTCTGTTGAACAAAACCATTGCAGCCTTCCATGTCCAGAACTTCAAGAGCCCATCAACAATAACAGATTCCTTGGATCGCAAGCGTGAGAAGATGCAATTGATATATGTACTCGGCTTGTATGTGTAGTGTTGGACATATGAGTCCATGACGAACCATTATGCAATAAAAGTTATTGCAAATCACACATTAATCTGAAATAAATAATAAGTAATTTGCATAATAGGTCCCTTCGTATAATTAGGGTTACGTACCATGGCCATCTTGATATTACACAACTATGGATCCAAATGTTGGATCACAAAGGTTGGTGCAGAGTTGAATATAAAGAAGTTAGATTGAGGACTCAACTACACCGTCAAGTGACTATCAAAAAAAGATCTCCATCCCAAGAATGAGATATCAATCCTTACTCTAAAGGAAGACATATGGTCGAGCTTATGATGCAGGTCCTCTGCATAGGAACAAAGATCCGTAGGTGCTAGATAAGCTTGGTCCAAGAGTTGACTTTACGAGATTTAGATAACCAAGACATATATCGTATTTGTCACAACACAGGCACACATCCTCTGATTTGAGACGTATGTATTAATGTATGTCTGAGTATTTACATTTGGTAGATCACTAGATTGATGACCTAATCAAGGTCTATATATCGACGTACTGGTGCATATACAAGGGTATATGAGTAATACGATCTTTCAAAGGAATAATACAGGCTCGTTGTTAAACACGAAAACACGAGCCCACTCATGAGATATAGGGATAAATTAAATTCCAACATTGGTCATCTTATTTTGGAAACATGACATGATTTGTATGTATGATATATCCTTTTACAAAGCATATATACCAACTCCCAGTAATTGAATGAGAAATTTACTTATAAAACCATGAAGAAGATAGTCCAAAAAGAAATCAGAATTTCAAGTTTTTAGTCACAGTCTTCTAGTATGCAGGATGTATGAATATTAGGAATACTCGAGGGTGATGTGATCTAAAACGATTATCTACCATGACAATTTCATTCCGAGGAAGTGATGAATATGTTTATATTTTAGTGGTTCCCCTTAATGTATTAATGATCCAATCCAAATGTTGGATATTGATAAGAACTGGAAGTAGAGACAATAAAAAGATTGAGTAATTTATTTGAAATGATCATACATCTAGGAGAGCTCTTCTAGATCTGGATATGAGATTAGATATAATTATCCAAGTCACTATACATGGATACACAGTTGCCACGACCCTATCTCCAAGTATTCACGGAAAAGGCACACTATCCTCAAATGTTTTTTAGGAATGTTCCTATAGAGATAAACTAAGAAGTGGAATGATCAGTGTTTTTTAATCACTGAGTGAATATAAGAATTTAAGATGATTAAACTGGATTTAGTTATCATGGATAATCATGGTTCAGGAAAGCGGTATGTGTATGTGTTCGGACATGCCACCGAATACTGAATAGACGGTATGCAAGGGCATATGCAGGGTATATGTGGTTCTAAGTTGTTTTCTAATTTTTAATTTAAAATACATAAATATCTATGAATAACACTACTACCGAATTTATGTATCTAAGTGGAGCTAAAGAAGATCTAAGAAAAAAAGGTTCATGTTAGATAGTTGGGTATATGCTTTTAATTACCTAACATTGAATCACAAAAAGACATTTGGCCATAAAAACTTCACATATTAGATGATTCACAATAACAAAACCTCATTACAAGTACATGCACTACATAAGCAAAACTTCAATCGACATATATTAAAATATTTGATGATATATTGCATATACTCAAGAAAACAATACATGAGATAGACATAAAACATTCTATATACATAATGGTACAAGGCATTGCAACTGTATACAAATGCATGTCATATTCTTACAATTGAATGGAGGAAGAGGAAGATCTATAGAATTAATCAATTGAATGAGATGATTGGAAAGTTAGAGATGCTGGAGCAGTATGCAGGGCATATGCAGGATATGAAGGGCATATGCGGGCCACATATGCGTGGAGGGCACATAATGTACTGATTCATGAAATCGATTTAGTCGGCATGCCGCACGAGCATATGCGACCGCATATGCGGTCCGTGCATGAACACATAACATTGTCTCGGATAATGTTATCTACAGTTATCTAAGAATAATGTGGATAAGATTCACATCATTTTTGGATATGTACAGATAGGATTATGAGGTAATTAAACATGATTTAATTATCTTGGATATAATTAATGTCGCTAGTGCATCTATAATAGTCATGGATAGAGTAAATATTATCCACAATATCCAATTGATACTTAATTATGAATAGAATTCATATTTGATATTAATCTGAATTGGATTCACATTATGCTCCAAATGTAAATTGGATTTACATTTAATTTTGAACCTATAAATATGATTCATATTTTAGATGGCACATTTGAATTTATCAAAAATAATTTGGAAGCATTTGGTGATAATTAATTTACAAATGTATTCAAAAAATAAGAAATATTAGTTGTTGAAATAATGGAACTAATAAAAAGTAAAAGAAAAAATACAATTAATAGCGAGGGCATCCATGGTGAGACCCACCATGGTGGACATCCCCACCTTATAATTGTATTTTCCCTTTTTAATTTTCTTTTAATTCTTTAATTGTTGAAAAGTTTATTGGATAATTGTTTTTCTAAAAATAATCGACAAAGAAGAGAAAGTTGTTGATAAAAAGAAAATAAATAAAAGGAAAAACAAATAATAAATAAGGGATCCATAGTGGGTCCCACCATACGGTGCCCCCTCTTTTTATTAGCATTATCCTTTTTTATTTTTCTTCCTTTCATTCTCTTTTTTTTTGATATTTTTTACAAAATGATTAATTGTAAAATAAGTTGATAATTTGTTATCAACTTTTATCCTCACGTTTTTAGGAGCAATTAATCTTGAACATCCGTTCAACAACAATTAGGAGTGTTCATGAAATCAGTCGTGCACTGATTTCATGAAGCGGTGCATTATGCGCCCTCTCCGCGTATGCGGCCCGCATATGCCCAATATATTGTTCCTGCAACTCCAACTTTTCAATCTTCTCATTCAGGTCCTTAATTTCGTAGCTCTGAATCTTCCTTCATTCAATTGTAAGAATATGGCATGCATTTGTACACAATTGCAATGCATTATACCATTTTGTATATGATGTGTTTTATGTTTTCTCATGTATTGTTTTCACGAGTATATGCAATGTATGTTTTCACGAGTATATGCAATGTGATGTTGAATATTTTTATATATGTCAATTGAGGTTTTGCTCATGTAGTGTATGTATGTATATTGAAGTTTTGTTATTACGAATCATCTATTATGTGAAGTTTTTATGGTAAATATTTTTTTTGGTTACATATGAAGCAACTAAAAAGCATATACACACCCATCTAATATGAACCATTTTTCTTAGATCTTTTTTAACTCCACTTTGATACATAAGTTCAGTGGTCATGTTATTCATAAGTACTTATTTATTGCTAACTTAAAAATTAAAAACCGTATAGAACCCCATATACACCGCATATGCCCCTGCATACCGCTTATTCAATATTCTGTGACCTGTCGGAATGCATACGCGTACCGCTTTCCTGAACCTTGATTGCAATCCTAACCGTTCGGAAAAGTATAAGAGGAGAGGCATATCTTGCCTCCCTAATACAACAATTCGCAACTGTAAATCAACAAGTCTCTCCTCTCTCTCTCTATCTCTCTTTATACTCCAGGGGGTGTCCCCTCACCGGTATAATCCGCCCCCTACCTACTTGACGAATCTCCATTTCATCACATTTATTTTTTTTCATTTTAGCATTTAAACCCTAGTTAAATGCATGTAAATGTCATTATTTTTACAAATTAAAATTCATTATTTTATTGTATAAATAATGTATAAAATACATTGTTAGAAGTCAAAATAAAAGAATAAAGAAAAGAAAATAAAAATAAAAAGAAATAAATTGCCAAAGATATTTTATGACCTTAAACCCCGAGACCTATGCATCTTAATGACTGTGTCGACAAGGAATAAAGTAGAGGGAGATAAGGGTCAAAAACACAATACAAATCCCATTTATTTATTCATCAATAATTTATTTTTAGGACTTATTTTATTATTTAATCATTAAATAAGAAACTTTATACATGAAAGTTGTAGATAAAAATACAAAATTGATTTCAAGCATAAATAATATACAGTCCATGTTTTATGCTCTGAATGAAAATCCAAAATCCGAACTTCTCAGACTCATATCTTCTCCATATGAACTTAAAATTATCCAAATCACCTTTAATTGTATATAACTTTTTGTAAGATATTTAATGAAGGTTGTTACATTCAATTTGGAGTTAAGATGCAAAAGTTAGGTCTTGGACCCCTATTGTGAAGTACAGCCGAATAAAATAATCATTTTATTTATTCTTTATATTTTTATTATTTTATATTTTATAATTTTGTAAATATTATTTTATAGTATATGTACATATTTAGAATATAATAAAACAACTAAAAATACACTAAAATAAAACAAGTATACAAAATACATAGATGAATATACAATACTTATACATATATAATATACACCCCTATTTATTTAAGTATACATATTACATCAAAAAATATAATAAAATGTATTTATGTATATAAAAATAAGTTATAAATATATAAATTATGTATAAAAATGATAAAGTTATAAAATATAAAATAAAAATAAAATACACACAACATATGCAAATATACCTATAAACAAAACTCTAAAAAATAACTCATAATAAGTTACCTTGTAAAAAATAAAAACATATTAAAAAACAACATTAAATAACAAATAATTCTTTATAATTTAACCAAAAATTAAGAAAATCATTTACTAATTTATTTTGGATAATTTTTGAATTTCAAATATGTTTGTCCAGTTGTGGCGTAGCTGGACCAACCACGGCCTCACGACAGTTGACCTATGGTCAACTGTCCTTCCCACCCTAGCTGTGTCAGATGCAGTTTTGACCTCGATTCAAAAAACTTTGGGGCTCAATCCTTACACTCTTTTCATTTGATACCTCCTGCAAATCTTGGCCTCTATCAATGCTCTTTCACGCGCAGACATCTCTTATCGATCGGAGGAACCTCGATACATGCATTCTTGATGGTAAAAGGGACTTATGTATAAAGCATCTTAATCACCTACCTTCCCCTTCGTTCCCTCTTCTACTGATTCTTATCCTAACCCTAATCTTAGATCGAGTCCTGGTGACAGCAAAGTTCGCTTCGGTTGATTAGCGGTGCAAGTTAGTGTCGAATCAAGGTGGTCCGAAGCTCTGTCGTAGCGTCAGCCTGAAGCTCTGTTTCAGGTGTCCAAGGTTGGGTAAGCTTCTTTATTCCTAGTCCTTGGATTCCTTGCATTAGCTGTAGGTTAGATTTGTAGTTTATTTGCTTTGATATTGCCTATTCCCCGTGAAATCCAACATCTCAGTACAACGGAGCTCCAGCTCAGCTGCCCCGTTCCAATCATATACATACCTCATCCCCTACGCCTACCACCTCCACATCATTTACCTTCACGTTCTAATCATCCAACACCACTTCAGTCACCTTGATCTTGCAAGGATTGAGTAATTTGTTCTTCTTCCTCTGTTGCACGCTAGAGAATGTTGCTCTGCCTCATCCCGCAACCATTTTGCCCCATAAAAGCCCTTGGCATTTTTCTGCAATGCACATCAAGAATAGACCCCCTTGCATGGGTTATCGAAGCAGGAGACCGAGCTCCAGGTCCTCGAGCCACTAGGGCCCCAACAATGGGCTCTGGACCTTTTTGAGCGCATCAACCAACACGAAAGATCTCTAGGAACATTTTGCACTATCTCCGAGCTCCTCGGGGCGAAAGATCATGAGGATTCAAAGGAGGGAAGCTCAGTTGTTCTTCTGGTCCATTTGATTAATCCATACTGTAAAGTGGAGCAGCAACCGCCAGAAGATTCGAGCCTCAACCGTCGGATCTGAAGTGGGGATATAATCTCCGCCATCGAAGTGTGAAGCGATACCATCTGCTGGATGAAAGCCACGTGAATAAGTGAAGCGATATCCATCGTCCATCTGCGAGCACGTGGGGTTAATTTTTCCTGATACCCTCATACTCTTTATATTTTCTTTTTAGTACACAAACATTCATCTGTGCTTAAATATTTCTGTAATATTTGCAACTAGGTCCATGTGCTTTTCACATTTGCATTTAGGTCCATTCCACATCACCTCACGTGCATGTGCGCGTGAGGGGACGAGGTATTTTGCATATGGACACTTGGATTTTTAGTATTTCGTTGTAGTCCATGTTTTAGAAGAAGTACTATAATATTTTCTAGAAAAATTGCATATAAATCCTCATACTTGTATTAAATTACAAAAATACCCATCCGGGTAAATATTATTAGATTTTTTGGAAAAATTGCTTGTTTACCCATTGGAATTCTTTAAGGTGTTCGGATTTGCTCCATAAAGTTTAAATATTTGCAAAAATACCCCTGCTAGAATGTATTTTCTTTAAGTATCTTTTATTTTGTGAAAAATAGTCCTTGACCTCTAAAATTTTGTAGAAAATTTCTATAAATACTTGACATATCTATATATCACATATATTTTTGGTTAGGTATTTTAATGTATAAGCTATTTTAAAAAATACAAAAACCGAGCTATTATTCCTTATTTGCAATAAAAAATCCATAAAAATCATAAAAAAGTTTCAAAAAAATATAAAAAATAGATTTTGTTTATTAGTGTACTTTGAGCCTACATACCAAAAATTAGTATAAATAGAAAAAGAAAAATCCTAAAAGTTAAAAATCTCCAAAATCATTTATAAAAAATCACCAAAAATTCCAAAAATAATCTTTTATGTTCTTCATTTTATTTTTATTAAATATTATTAATTAAAAATAATTTTGGAAAATTTTTGCTTTATTTTCTATTTTTAAATTCCAAATCAATTCGATCTATTCATTTAATCCTTGTTTTGGATATTTTCGACTTTAAAATTTTCCATAAAAATTGGCAAAAAATATATAAAAACATAAAATAGTAGAAAGATTTTTTAAAATACAAAAACAATTTATTTGGCACTTTTTCTTTATTTTTTTTGTATTTATAAATCTATTATCTTATATTGTATATATAGTTTTATATATTCCTATATTAGATATTTAAAAAGAAAATGAAACTAAAAAAATCTGAAAATAACAAATTAAATAACAAATTACAAAATTAAAAAGAATTAAAAAATATAAAAATAAAATCCATTAAAAAAATAAAATTAAAAACCCACAAAATTTTCAAAATCCTTAGAAATACGCAAAATCATTTATTGCCTTCTTGTAGCCATCTTTGATAATCTATCCTCTGTTGTTTCATGTATTCACCCCGTACTGTGCGTATCCACTATACATCTATTTATAGGGTATAATAAATTTTGATTCACACTTGCTTGTGTTGCTTGATCTATGCATTGTGTGAGTTAATTGTTGTTCGGTATGACTCTTGTGAGTGGTTGCCTCGGCGACATTTTATCTTCGCTTCCGTGAGGATATTACTTTATACCCTCGTAAAAATAATCTTATCTCAACAAATGACGCCATTGCTTGGGAGCAACATGGAGGATAGAATTTCGGGTCATTTTCTTTTATCATTTTTCTTTATTCATTTTCTTTCTTATTTGATATATTTGCTTATTTTATGTTAATGCATTCTCTTTGATTTTTCTTACGAGTGACTTCGAGACGATAGTGACCACATAGATGGTTGAGGCACCCGGTTCGAGAAGACTTGGTCATTCCACTTATTGACCAAGAGAGAGCAAGAGAGAGACTTAGCATAGAATTGTTATTTCTTTTATGAGAAAGCAATTTATTTTTGCACTTATTAATTTGTAATAATACAGATACTTTGGACTTCGGACATTCGGGTCCAATTTCCAAGTGTTTTTCACTTTGGGGCTTACCGACTTTTTCGTGATTTTCACCACTTTGTTATTTTCTTTATTTCCCATGTTTTGAGTTTTCAGCATTCATTTTCTTTGTTTCTGTGATTGAGCCTTTTGATCTAGGTGTGCTTGCTCGATAGCTAAGTCCACATCCCTAAGGCAATTCATGTACCTATATATTACTTTGCGATTGGACTTAGCTCAAAACTAGTTGTTAAAACTTAGATTGATCATCGAGCGATGATAGAGGCACCATACAATGCTTGCAGAACCCGCTGTGGTGGGCATCGAGGTGTTTCCAAAACCGAACTTTTGGATATCATTCTAGTGATTAACATTTTAATTCTTCACACTAATAGCATTACATGTTCTTAGGATGATTTCATCGTTGCATTTTCCTATAGACTACGTTTAAAAAATCGATCTTGCATCCCTCATGGAGAGAGCTGGGAATCACTGCGAGTCTTCTATCTGAGCATTCATCATTATTTTCTGACTTCATTGCATTTCAGACTTCTCCCTCTGATTTTGACAAGCTAGGTAAAAAGAAAATCTACAAAAATGTTAGGCACTTGTATTGAATCTACTCAAAGCAAATGATAACACAAAAAAAATAAAAAAAACCTGCGAAAAATACTTAATCTAAATAAAATTTATTAATTGGATACATTGCATTGTGTGAGCAAAGCCCTCAATTGTTTTCATCTACCATTGCGGAAAGGCTCATTCCCGAGTGAGCGCTATCATAAGTATTAGAACCAAAAAGGTTCGTAACTGCCTCGTGTATCGCCTAGATTTTCAAAGTATTGGCGCTTCTATCATACGTGGACGAGTATGGCCTGGTTAACGATGATGTTCTCGCCTTGTGTAAAACGTTGACCTTGTCCGAAGTACTGAGCTTAGGCCATGCCTTCACGGGTGTGTTTGTCTCATCGTCTTATGTCCGAGTAGGTCACTGCACGCTTACAGGTGATTCCTTCACGAGCGAGATCCGAGTAGTGGTTTCGTATATCGGCTTAGTCTCTCATTCTTTGGTTGAGTAGGGGTCTAGGAAGGATTCCAAGAACTTCAAAAAGTGCAGACTACAGGTTACAAAGGAAGAGGACATGTACGGGTACTTTTCCAACAGTATTCTCGCTCCTATATAATTAGCACATTAAGGACTCGTGCAAAGATAGGTGCTTGAAAATCAATCTAAAACATACAAAGATAAATTGTCGAACCTCCGCGGCTTCACGGGTTGAATTGGTGAATCTATTGTATTGAGGTTTGATTGATTAGTTTTGTTAAGGTCAAGATCAAAAACACTGCGCCTTTGCGCCATCTTGTCACATTTTCTCTTTTGCATATTTCCTCTTGAATCCCCGCTCGCTTCGAGCGGTCTACTGTTTTACAGTCCTTTTATTTCTTGTTCATTCTGCATCTTTCATCCATCATCTATATCCTTTTAACCATCTCAAGATGTCGACCCACGGATGGTTTAGTCGGGACTCCACCGACACCCACATCGATTCTGTGTTGCTGACGTCTCCAATAATTCGGGACTATTCCCAAGTCCATGGTTTAGATTCCGCGAACCACCCTCAGGACTCCCTGCTTCTTCTTTCTCAACCAAACCGGGAACACTTTCTTCACAAGTTCTTCCCATTCTGGATGGAGATTGATCTTACTCCATAATTTTCTCCATCCCTAATAAGATTCAGAATTGACTTTAATTCTGAATTATTTTCTCCCTCTGGTGCTTGCATATAGATTGATCATGGTGTATTTCCCATTACAGATCCTCGATCTCGAGCCAAAGTCACAAGCTATACCGGAAATGGCTCCTACATGAAGAAGAAAGGGACTGCAACCCTAGCCAGCCAAAGAGCCAGATCAGGGAGAAGGGCAGCATACCACTCAAAATGACGTCAACAACCAGCTCATCGTTTCTATTCAAGCAATTCAACAGGAGTTGACTAATCAAGGATTGGTCGAGGTCGCCTTTCAGGATATGCTCAATGATCTGAGGAGGAGGAGGTCTGATGAGAGAGATGCCAGGAGAGGATGAATTCCATAGAGAAGATGAGATGAACAAGGAAGATGTTGAAGACAACTATTCAGTAGGTGGACCTCGTCACGGAGGAGAGGGAAGACCACCACAACCAATGCCCACGCTAAAGCAAACCTACAACCCTATAGCAAGACATATCACCGAGTGGATTCAGATTCCACCCATCCATGCCCATTTCGAGTTGAAGCCGCAATTCTTGTCTCCTCCCGTCCTTCTACAGGAACATGACAGAAGAGCCATACATCCACCTGCAACACTTTGGTCGCATTTGTGCAACAACCCACGACCCTAATATTCATCTAGGGTGATCAAGATGACTGTCTTCCCATTCAGTCTCCACGATAAGGCCCTTTATTGGATGAACCATCTAGGGAAGGTAGTGACAAAATGGGAGGAGCTAAAGTCTGCATTTCTTCACAAATTTTACCCCCTCAGTTGCTTGAACCATATGCGCGCCCGCATCTCCAAATTCATTCAGCACCCCCACGAGATGATCTGTGAAGCGTGGGAGAGATTCAAAGACCTACAAGAGAAGTGTCCCTACCACGAAATTCCGAAGACTGTGGTCCAACACTTCTTCGGTGGGCTGATACTTGAGATCCATTGATTGGTAGACGGGTAGCTCGCAGTTCAACAAAGACGAGGTCGTTGTATGGAAAATTTTTAAAGAAATGGCTAAAGGAGAGGTTGCCTGGTCCTCATCACGAGCATACATGAAGGTGCCCCCAGTGTCACGACCCAGATTCTGGGTTGTCGGATCCTCCCATATCCGGATCTGGTTACTCAACAATAATTTATTCAGCAATCACAACTAACATTCAGAAATAGACTGCAAATAAAAATACTTAGAAGAAAGTATTTTAACACTTTTCCATTCACAAATAAAGTTTACATAATACGTTGTCCCACTATCACCATTTATATGTACATCAGCTTGAAAAGAAAATACACAAAAAGATTACTAACTACCTTACACAGTAAAGCTACTATAGCTGGATGGATGTCTATTATGTAAGATGGCAGGATTAAAAGTCCTTGTGATGGCTCACCGACACCTGTTGGGTTTTCCATAAATCATAGGATAACAATTAGCGAATGCTAAATAACGAATAAGAGAAAAGCAAATAAAACGGTGTAATTTTCAAAACTTGTTGTCATGAAAAGTTACATTCCTTCTCATTAATTTAAGTCTTATTCCTTTCTATTCCACATCAGGGATTAGTCCAGAGGAATCCCACCATTCTTGGACTCCGAAGCTGTGGACACTTCGAGATTGGAGATTGTGTCGATCTGGTAAGCTTATGCTGCCACATGTCGGCTCAACCAATCCTCCAATACTACCCCGACAATTTCCTTTCCTTTTATTAATCAGGGTCTCAAACCCTCAACCTGGCAAACAAAGGAGCACACCATCCTCGAGGACCCGATTGCTTAAAACCTCATGCTAACCGTTAATCACATAACCTAGCAACTTTATATACATGTTATCATGACACAACTGCTATTGAACCACCCGTGCCTCCACATGACACGACCACATCGTCCGTTGTTCAACCTGAATACATTGGCTCCCGGTACCACGTGTTGCAAATCACTCATTTCGTGCGCACTTATCATAACAAGGCAACCGTGTACCACCTATGTAGGGAAACACCAATACGGGTTCCTTCCGACAAACCTATAGGTTGCATGCCCGACCTGTAGTTCTACTCGTAGTCATACTTAACTTGACACACGATCCTTTTCAGATCCAACTGAAAACATATCAATTCCCATGATGTAATTCTTTCGTTAAGTCTTCGATTTGCATAATCATCAACACTTAGTATAGACTCACATTTATATTATTCATATGCATATATTTTCGTATTTATGCTTATTTTAACTCCCAAATCCTAACTTTCCAAGCCACTGCATCAATCCAATGCTTAAACCTTATTTTAGTGGGAATCACAAAGCAACTTTTCATACTTTCTCAAAAATAGCCAAAATTAGAGTTCTTCACAGCAAAGAACATAAAATCAGAAATTTCAACGATCACATATGAAAACCCAACAGCAAAAGGAAGGATTTCGTTACCTAATCGAGCTCTCTCTCGCGTATGCAGTGCTTTATTATGTTTCGTTTTCAGAAAGGATGATTTAAAGCTCCTGAAACGATCGAATTTCATTTTCGTATCAAAAACACTAAGAGCGTGCCAAGAACACGAAGAACGAACAAAGAACACAAAGAACGCGAAGAACACACGAAGAACACGAAGAACATAATTTTCTTAAAATTTTGGCAGAACTTCTCCTTATATAGGGTGATATTCAAGAAAATTTCGGCAAAGTTTCCCCTTATAATGGGACTATATTTCTAGAAAAATTTCGACAGAGTTTCCCCTTATGTCAGGACATATTTTTAAAAGAAAAACGGAAAGAGTTTCCTCTATAAAATCATCGAGAGGAAAACAAGAACGAAACTGAAAGATCGAAAACCTAACTCACAGAGCAAACTAAGAGAGGATCGTACATTCCTCCTCCTCGTCCTCCCGACGACGCTTCGCTAACGCTCCTTCCCCTCGCCTCCTACTCCTCCTCCTGACCTCTCGACCCTAGCTCTTGGGGTGGTGGTAGTGGAAATCTTAGAGAATTGAAATGGGTAAGGGGAGGGTATTTATAGGCTCCTAGAAAACCGCTAACCATGTTTAGAAAACTATGGTTTAGCCCTTAACCGTGGTTAGTGGGACATGGTTTTGGCCCATAGTTTTGACCAAATTTATCCGAAACTTAGGGCTTAAGTTAGAACATTCCAGAGGATTCAAGATTCACTAATGACACTTATTTAACGCTAATCGTGATTAACTTTCATAATCACGACTTAACTTTCGCGGCTTAGTTTATCTCTTACTAACTATTGATTAGTGTTCGCTAATGGTCATTAGTGATTTTCAATCTGTCATTAGTTTCTTTAATAATGTTTAATTAGTCTTAAGATGGTCATTATGGGTTAATGACATCTTAAACCTCTTCACTTCTCTTTCTTCTGAAAACCATAAACATTCCCAAACCGAAGTCCGAGTCATACAAAACAAATTCAGTTGGTTTCCTCTTAACAAGCCGGATCTTATGATATAGGATCCGAGGAGACCAAGTTCAAGGCTTTACACCCAGCCAGCCACAAGCATGTCAATATGGCGGCACATTCCGAGGACAAGGACAAGAGCTCCAACCTGAGCATCATCGGGAGCCACTTGTCTAAGGTAGATATTATTGAGAAGAGGTCACAGGACCTCGAAAAGCTTGCAGTAATTGAGAAGAGGACCCAAGGTTTGGACAAGCTGCGGTCAGATCGTCACGTATTTGAGATACTTGTAGAATAATCAACGCCTGCAACTCGATGACCACTACAGCCGGGACTCCTACTGAGCAGAAGGAGCACACACTGACACAACCTTCTCAATTGAATCCTCTATCATCTCAACTTGTCTAGCATGTATACTACATGCAGGCCCCTGAGCAACAGCCACAACAGTAGCAGAATTAAATGGTGTTGTACAGCTCGAGCTCCAGCCTGTGTACCAGGAGCAGTTCTGTCCACCTCCACTACTCATCAGGAAATTAATGGTGTGTGGACAACGAACAGCACCTGACCTATCCTCAGGGACAATTCCAGGGTCAGAACTCGGCCAACTGACCCTACCACCAGCAGCAGTAAGGGGGAGGAATTTCCAAACCCATCAGTCCCCAGTATCAGCAACCTCCGCAGCATGGAATAATTGGAGGCAGGGATACCAACAGTCCGGATACCGGGCATCACAGTTTCACCAACAGCACTCGGTTGCTAATTATGAGAATTCATACCCCTCTCAGCACAACCAGCATTACTCTTCTCGTCCTCTCCTCACCGGTTCTTACAATCAGGGTTACCAACAACAAACCTCCCCCGCAGTACCAGAGCCCTCTTCGACCGACGCCTCTAAGGTTGTGCCGATTAACCATGCCTTGGACTACCCGGCTCAGCTAATCAATAACATGGTTGAGATGAGCCAAAAGATCGATGATTTAACGACCATAAAGACTGTTATTCCGGTCCAGTTCAAAGCCAACCATAACAATTTCCGACGCAAAGAGCATGTAGCATGCAATGATATGCCCAATTCAGGTAGAAATGAATTGTTTATATCTAACTCTGTTACTCTCAGGAGCGATAGGACATTGCAACCATCAGCAACCGCGAAGGGAAAGACTCCTACATTTGACTATGAGTCGTCAGCTAGGCCAGAAGCAAGGCCAACCACCATTTTTGTAACCAAAAAGCCAAAAATGAGAAAATTTCAAAAATCAAAAAGATGATAACAACACATTCCTCGATGGAGTCCAGCAAGCTTTGGAGACACCAGCACTCGCAGCAAACCCGGAGCCAAATCATGAAGCCAAGCCAATTTTGTTTGGTCCACCGTCTGTGGATGATTCTTCACATTTTGCCATCCACCTATACATCATGAAATGGATAAAATTTTGAATTAATAGATTTCTGTAAATGTACCTCTTATGAAGCAAAAAGAAAACACAAAAAAATCGAAAATTTAAAAATGCTTTGTCTGATCTTGGAGATTATACAAAGCTTGCTCTTAAATATGCCTTAGCTCTCGAAAACATATCGGCTGTGAAGAAGGGATTGAAATATGCATGTAATACAAGACGCATGCTCACACCATCAACAATCTTCCATACAAAAATAAAGACAAGGGAGCGCCACTTATTAGTTGTTATATGTTCAACCAAGAGTTTGGACGTACATTGCTCGACAGCGGGTCTTCTGTCAATTTGATTTCAGCTTCATTACTCACAGAATTCGGGTTAGGACTGCTTAAACCAACCAAGATGATTCTGCAATTTGCAGACAAATCCGTCAAGCGACCTAAGGGCATGTTGGAGGACATGATCGTCACCGTTCAAGGGATCTAGTTCCCCGTTGATTTTGTCGTGCTAGACATAGACGTCTCCACACCTCTACTCTACACCCCCATCATCCTTGGGCGGTCATGCTTCCAAACAACTGAAGCAGTAGTGAACTACGACACTAGAGAAATTACATTCAGCTCCAACACAACAAAGTGAAGATAGAGACCATATCTGAGCCAAAACCAACAGAGAATGCATCTGAGATGAGTGTGCTTGCATCTCACCGCCTTGAAGACTGCGACTTTCTAGCTGAAATTCAAGATATAAATTTATTCATGGATGACATTGAGATGCACGAATTCCTCTGCCCCGAAGAAGGAATGGAAAAGGCAATTGAATTCACCTCTATCAATGATGAAGAGATTTTTGGTGATACATCTGATTAGTTCCATGTAGGACCAATAAGCTTCGAAGACCAATAATGCGGATTCTATTGAAATTTTTTGTGAAAAAGTTGAGGTGTCAATGGTGGATAACGAACAGAAGAAAGAGCCAATGCTTGAAGCTATTTATGAAGTCACCGCTGAAGCAACTTACCCTCCAACATAAAGTGTGCCTTCTTTGCGGGTGAACCAAAAATGTATCCGGTCATCAGCAATGCTCATCTGACAGCAAATCAAGAATTTCGCCTGATGGAGGTTCTTGAACGAAACCGCAAGATGATAAGCTGGAAAATTTCGAAGCTCCAGGGGATAAATCCTTCATTATGCTTGCATCACATTTACCTTGAGGATGATAGTAAACTTTCCCGTGAATTCCAGAGAAGACTGAATCCGAACCTTCAGGAGGTCTTCATGAAAGAAATTCAGAAATGGTGTACTATGGGATTCATATATCACATCTCCGACTCAAAATGGGGGAATCCCTTGCATGTAGTGCTCAAGAAATCGAAGATCACCACCGTGAAGAATGACAAAGGAGAGAAGATTCCTACCAAAGTACCCACTTATTGGCGAGTGTGTGTTGACTACAGAAGACTGAACCTCACCACTAAGAAAGGCCACTTTCCACTGCCCTTCATTAACCAAATTCTTGGGACATTGGCCGCGAAGGAATATTTCTGCTTCTTGGATGGCTACTCTGGATATAATTAAGTGGCTATTGCGCCTGAAGACTAAGAGAAGACCACGTTCACATGTTTGTTTGAGATGTACGCTTTTTGACGGATGTCGTTCGGGCTATGCAATGCCCCGGCTACATTCCAGCAATGTATGCTTGCAATTTTCACAAACATGATGGGCAGTTCTGGAGGTTTTCATGGATGATTTCTCAGCCTATGAAGATTCGTTCGATCAATGTCTTGATTACTTGGACCGAGTTCTACGAAGGTGCTGTTAAGTTAATCTTGTGCTCTTGTGGGAGAAGAACAACTTCATGGTGACCAAAGGATCGTGCTGGGACACATTGTATCAAAACATGGCATAGTAGTTGATCCAGTCATGGTGGAAGTGATTCCGAACTTGAGCCACCAACTGCCATCAAGCAAGTCCGATCATTCTTAGGACACGTCGATTTCTACCGACGATTTATCAAAGATTTCAGCAAATTGGCCCGACCATTGACTGAGTTGTTAGCCAAGGAGATGGATTTCATTGTTGCTTCAAGTCTTTAATCAACTAAAGGATTTGATCACTCAAGCCCCTGTCCTGCAACCACCGGATTGACACTTCCATTCGAGATAATAATAGATGCGTCAGATTATGCCATCGGTGCAGTATTGGGACAGAGGAAAGATAACGTGTCGTTTGCGATTCACTACGCTAGCAGAACTCTAGATGAAACTCAGAAGAACTACACAATTACAGAGAAAGAGCTGCTAGCGGTAGGTTTTGCCTTGGAAAAATTCAGATCCCAACTCTTTGGGTCCAAGGTGATTATCTATACTGACCACTCGACCATCCATTACTTACAACAAAAGAAGAACGCCATACCATGTCTCATTAGGTCAATCCTTCTGCTCTAGGATTTTGACCTTGATAAAGATGGAGTCAAGAATGCGGTGGCTAATCATTTATCCAGATTTCCCAAGCCTGAAGCTCCTGAGCCCATAACTGAGACCTTTCCAAGCGAGGCAATCATGTCGATCACCTTGCTCCCCCGGTATGCCAATATTGTGAATTATCTTGTGTCCAAGACAATTCCACATGATTGACCCAAGCTGAAAGCAAACAAGTTCTTGTTCGATATCCACTTTTACTAGTGGGAGGATCCATATCTCTTTCGTGAGGAGTAGGTTGTATCTGGAGAAGGTGTATCCCTCAGGAGGATGTTTCGCGTGTCCTCGCACATTATCACGATCGAGAATCTGGAGGACATCACTCAAGCAGAAGAACAGCATCAAAAGAATTCCAAAACGGCCTCTGGCGGCCAATTTTGCTCAAAGATGCAGAGGACTATGTGAAGCATTGCACTAACTATCAGAAGATGGGTGGAACCATTAGAATGAGAGATACAATGTCCCTGAATTTTATTCAGATTTCAAATATATTTGATGCTTGGAGCATTCATTTTATGGGCCCATTCCAAACATTCAAGGATATAAATACATTTTGTTCGTTATCGATTATGTTAGTTGTTGGGTAGAGGCTATCTAAACCCGAGTCGTTGACAGTTGTACCGTCTGTCGCTTCCTGAAATATCACATCATTTCAAGGTTTGGGATTCTGAAGACCCTCATATCAGATGGGGGTAGCCATTTATCAATAGAGAGGTGAAGAAGCTGACTCAAGAATTTTGCATTGAACATTGTGTCGCTTCTCCCTACCATCACAGTCCAATGACTTGGTTGAATGCTCAAATAGGGAGATAAAAACAATTCTTCAGATGCTTGTGCGTCTGGATCGCAAGAACTATTCTCAATTGCTTGACTCGGTTCTTTAGGCTTACAGAACAGTGTACAAGTCACCTTTAGGAATGTCTCCCTACCACTTGGTTTACGACAAGTCATGCCATCTGCCCGTAAAACTAATTCATAAATCCTTGTGGGTGATCAATGTTTGCAATTTAGATTCCAAGAAGACCGGGAAGAATAGAAAATTGAAACTGAACAGACTGCTTGAATTCCGAAACTACTGTATGACAACAACCTGATGTACAAGGAAAAGGTCAAGAAGTAGCATGACAAGCACAACAGCTAAAAGACTTTGGAGTGGGGTTAGACGGTTTGGTTCTTCGACGCGAAGTTGAAGATTTTTCCAAGAAAGTTGAAAAGCACATGGACTGTTGTTTACAGTGAAACATGTGCGTGACAACAACAGTGTAATGATATCAGAATTGTCAACTGACACACAACCTTTAGTGGTCAATGGACAGCTACTCAAACCATACCTAGAGCACGAAGCCTTCTTGTCCGTTGTAGACTCAATTAAAGTTGTGTATGAAGATGAGTTGATAGCATCCACAGCCGCAGAGTCAGACAAAGCAGATAAAAACATTTTTGAATGATCTTACTTTTCCTTCTTTTCTTCTTTTCAATTTTTATTTTTTTTCTTCCGAAAAGGTGTCACCACTTTCATCATTTCTATACTTAGGATAGACGGTTGTAATCGGTTGGCAAATCTCAAGTAAATGAATGTATATCATGCATACTCTCACTTCTTTTTTCCAAGCTTATTGGAATACATGGCAATAATCTGAACAAGTTTGGACAACAAATGTGGTAAACAAATCTTCCCTTTTCTGTTTTCCCTTGCTTTTTCAAAGTTTTAATCATCTTTTTTCCCCATAAATGTTTTCTTTTTTTGAACCACTTTTCATTGTTGTCCACTGTCCTTTTTTCTAATCGATATTAATCTCTCGTTTTTGCTCTGCTCCGTTATTCTTCATCCCATTTTTTTAACAACCATCCTTTTTTATTGAGTTAATCTTTTTAATTCTCCTTATTTTCAGTTCCTTCCTTTGGATCGATTTGCTTTCTTAAGTTTTTTTTGGGAAATAGGGCTTTCGACCTTGTCGGTCCCAAACATAATGGCAGTACCTTGTCCGGAATAAAACGGAAAATAGAGATAAAATTCCAAAAAAAAATACACGAGCAACACCCACAAGGAAATTAAACCTAATAGGGCATTGCCCTCTTTTCCCGATGGAACTTGTGGCGTATGGCGCTTCTAGGGCTCTCAAACATAAAAGCTGATAGTAATTGTCTTGGGAGAAATGGTAGCACTGAATCGGGTGGCATATGTTGCCCGAGCGCATCAATTCAATGGAGATCTTGCGGATGACTAAGGAGCGAACACCGTTGGTGTCGACGTGATACTGGAGTATTTGTGTCACATGTAGTGTTGGGAAATCAGATCCTTCTAGGGTCCAATTACTACAACCAGTGGTTTCATCCCACATCTACTATTTGTGGGACTTGGAGACTCAGCGGGGGCTATATAAGGAGCATCACACCCAATGTATCAAATGAGAAAAGTGAATAGAAAACACAAGCCCTTTGAGGCGTTCTCCTGTGGTTTCATCCCGCTCCTCGTGGATTAGGGTTCCACATCTGGCTAGGGTCGTGGTGAAATATTGTTTATTCCCATGAACTGATGTGGAAGTAGAGACAAAGCTCTTCCGAATCATGTCTCGTGTATAATGTCAATCTACCTCAATGTATTTAGTCCTCTGATGTAAAGCATGATTGTTGCAATGAAAAGAGCATCATGTTTATCGCATTGTGACTGCATGGGAAGAGGTGTATCAACATATACCAGAATGGATCTGACATACATCATCACAATGCCATCTTTGTGTCATATCTCTATACTTAGACTCAACACTAGATCTAGCAACCACGGTTTGCTTCTTGCTTTTCCATGAGATATAAAAGCTCTTTATGAAAACCGCAAAGCTAGATGTATATTTCATGTCCTTGGGGCATTCTGCATAGCCAGCATATGCACATGTTGTGATGATAACTGATGTCTATCTGCTAAGTAGCAACCATGTACCTAGAGAAGATTTCAGATATCTCAAAATCATGTAGACTACATCCATATGAGCCTGTCGCAATTGTTCCATAAACTGGCTAACTTTGCTCACTACAAAGGAGATATTTGGCCTGACAATAATCATGTAGAGAACCTCCCAAACAAGCTCAATATATCTCCTCTTGTCCACCTCCTCTATATCATTATTGTATAGCTTCATGCTGGCATCCATTGGAGTGGTGGCAAATCCGCAATCTGCCATTTTGGTCTCTCAGAGTAGATCTATAACATACTTCCTTTATGCCATCACAAGACCCCGTTGACTCCTCATAAACTCAAGCCCAAGGAAGTAACGTAATTCGACAATGTTCTGGGTGACAAACTGTTGTGCAAGGAATTCCTTAGCCTTATTAATGCCATGTAGGTCATCTCATGTAATAATAATGCCATCTACATATACCACAATGGCATCGATACCTTTGTGTGCCCTTTGTACAAAAATGAATGATCTGTAGTCAATCCCATGAAGCCATGCTGCTCTATCTAGTCCGAGTTCTTCTTGAACCATGTTGTGGGACTTTGCTTAAAGCCATAGATAGCCTTATGAAGTCTTAATATCCTCTTACACTCCTTCAATAGCAAACCGAGACGACAACTGCATATAGACTTCCTCCTACACATCACCATAGAGAAAGCATTCTTCAATCCAATTGGAAGAATCCAATTGGAAAAGAGTCCCATCTTGCACCACAACAACTGAGAGGAGGATCCCAAGTATCAAATAATGAGCTACGAGAGGAAATATGCCTTGATAATTCACCCAATATGTCTGGGTGACTTTACGAGCCATGGGTTGAGTCTTGTAACATTCAACACTATCATATGCTTGGTACTTTACTGTAAAGACCTATTTGCATCCATTCACAAAAGCCCCCGACAAGGCAATAACTAAGCTCCATGTGCCCTGAAACTGGAACATTGACATCCCCTCTATGGCAGGATGCCACTGGTTTTCTAGCATAGTTTCATGATATGTATGTAGGAACCCTGCAATTGACAGTCCCACCACAAATCTCCTGAAATCCTCTAAAAATGCCCAAACAAAATATTGGCAGGAAGAGGATATGTGTACATATATGTCTCTGCTTTCGAAGAGCAATGTGTAGATCAAGATCCTCTATACCATCTGTAACATGTAAGGTAGCCTCCCGAGGATCAGTCAAGTCAATATGTAAAGTGTCCTATGATATAGATAAATCACCAGTGCCATCAGTAGAAACCAAGTAATCAGAACATACATGGAGCGTGCTGGATGATGGGGAACGCACATGAGCAAGAGATACAGTTGGTAGCTATAAATGTAAAAAAAATTGAAAAAAATGGAGGGTGGCATCCCGAGAGGGGACCCATCTCAGATAATTGCATATGTAAAAGGGGTTAAAAATTACATCGTACTACATTCTCCATGATTTACAAAACCCTGCAGTATTCAGGTACATTCTTGGTATGAAATGTATAGCCCCCATAAATGATGTCATTCCTAGCGCACCATATCGCAAAAACAAGCATAAAAGGATAAGTGTTGTCTTCATGTCCATATCCACAAACCGATCTAATATCGCTCTAGAAGCTTAGACAATCTTCCCTAGGTAGCAAATCAATGTTGGTCCTGCTCCACACCTAAGCCAATAAAGGGTGCGAGAAAAACATATGGTCCAGATCCTCCACTACCGACCCACACCTATCACATGTAGCATCCTCCATTCCCAACAGCTGCCCCTAGCGCCCTTTGGTGAGAATCCTACCAAGCTTGAACAACCACAAGAAAAACCTTAATGTGATTTGGTACCTTACTTCTCCATATCATCCGTGTGTCAACGCCAACCCCTTCTAGACTTCAAAAAAAAACGCCAACCCCTTCATCAACCACACCCCCGTCCCTCCATGAAAAATTGGTGCGCTTTCTTCACCAAAAACCTCCCATCTTCCTAAACAAAGTGATCTTTGCTAGACATCAACCCTTTGAGCTGCATCAGCTCCGTCTGAAAAGCGACGAAATCCTCCATCCTCTGATCTGACAGGTCTGAAGAAAACGCTGACGACCACACCCCATGGTCCCAAACCTATTGCACCAATTACTCCCTATTACATGCCAGCTGCAACAGGCATGGGTAACACTCTCTTACCGCCCCATCGTTCATCCAATCATCCAACTAAAAACGAAATCCAGCGCTACACCTGAGTATTGGTCTCCACTTAATCACCATCTCTTGGATAATCTTGGTAATTCCCTTCCACAAAGAAGAGAGTAGACATCCCGGAACCGCCTCCAACGACATGGATATTCCGTAAATCTTCTTCGACAACCGGCACGCTAAATCCTCAGATTTTCCCCAGAGGCATACCACCCATTTCGTCATGAAAGCCTTATTCATCTCTTCCACCCATAGAACTCCCAGCCCGCCCTTCTTCTTTGCCTTGGTCACCTTGCCCCAATCGACCTAATCGAAGCCCCTCCTAACTTGTCTCCCACCTGACCAGATAAACCTTCTCATTAGAGCCTCGATCTCCGTGCATACCCCAACGGGCAACATCCTCATGGAGCAGAAGATTGGGATGACCAAAAGAACATGCTTTCGAAGAATAAACCCCCCCCCCCTTGAAAGCATTGATGCCTTCCAACCCGCCAACCTCCCCTCCAACCTATCCAGTAAATGCTCTCCAATCCTTAGACTTTGGTCTCCCTGCCACCAGCGGTAACCCTAAATATGAGATTGGCAAGGCAGCAGTTGCGCATCCCAACACCGTTGACGCGTTTTGTACCTCCAGCTCAGTGAGGCCAAAAGGAACAACCACTGACTTCTCCCTATTGATCTGAAGCCCAAAAACACCCCCAAAAATATCCATGATGAGCGACACCCGATGTAACTTATCTTTGTCCGCCCCCAGAAACATAACAGTGATGTCAGCAACCTGCAAGCGTGGGAGGGATATCTCCTCCTTCCTAAACCAATAACACTAGTCCACGTTCGTAGCCAACTTCATCATCACCGCTAAAGTATCAGCCACAATGACAAAAATAAGCGGAGTCAACGTACACCCCTATTTGATACCCTTCTGAGGATGAAAGAAACCCCCCTCCGGTTTGTCATTGACCAGCACAAAATGAGAAGCAGTCATAACGCATCGTTTTATCCAAGCAATACACTTCTTTGGGAAACCCCTCTTCTCAAATGAAGCCCACAAAAACCTCCAATCCGTGCAATCATATGCTGTGGAAAAGTCAACTTTCCACAGCACTCCTTTGGTCGTGTTTCTCTTCCAATCTGTCACCATTTCTTAAGCCATCACCAAACCATCTGCCACAGCCCTCCCAGGTATAAATGCCATCGACTCCAACGAAATGATATGATGTAATACCACTTTTAAGTGATTGACAAGAATTTTCGACACAATGAGATACAAAGCATTAGACAATGCAACAAGTCTATAGTCTTCCACCATGGTCGGCGTGTCTTACTTCGACAGCAGAAAGATAAGAGCCTTGTTCAACTTCTCGAAGCCTCGATTCCCCTCTTGAAACTCCTCCAACGCCTTCATCACATCTCGCTTGACCACATTCCAAAACTCTCAATAAAAGAACACCGGGAACTCATCCGGGTCCGAAGCTTCGTCCGTGTTTAGCTGAAAAAGTTCTCACTTGGTCTCGGCTTCATAAAAACCCTTCACCAAAGTGTTTGCCTTTGATTCAGATATCTGTGAGACTCCTGTCCCCAGCCATCTCATCATGCCTAAGCACACCTTCTACTGAATGACTGAAAATGTGATCGCAATGTCGCTCCCACTGCCTGATCTCCCTCCCTCCACCTCCCCACTAATGGAAACCGAATAAACCAGATTTATGCACCTTCGCATGAAAGAATCTTGTATTCTCATCTCCCTGCCTCAACCACAGTTGTTCGGATCGCCTCCAAGCTATATCCTCCTTTTGGTCTTCTTGAAGAATCTCATTCAGGTGACTACTCCTCTCATCCACCTCCTTGGCCATCAGAACCCTGTCAACCTCCAACCTATCCAACATGCTCACTCCTCCTAGGCCCTCATGCTCCTTGCTCGGCACCGCACTCGGTTAGTTCTGTTGAACTCCATCAGATGCCTCCTGAGTGAGGCCAACTTGCTCGCTAATCTATGCATTGTCAACCCATTAGATCTGCATCCCTCCCAGAACTCAGCAATAGCCTCACAGAAGCCATCCTCCAACATCCAAGCCCTCTCAAATTAGAAAATTTTCCGAGGGTGAACATCCTCCCCCAAGAACCAAAGTAATGGCATGTAATCAGAATGAGCCCTGGCCGGGGGCGCAGCTAAAGGGAACATCGCAAGCATCTCATTGGACACCATAAATATGTCAAGACGGGACATGGATTTTGAGTTCCGCCATGTGTAGAGACACCCCATGACGTCGACCACCTGAAAACCGAGCTCATCCACCATCTCAACTAGTTTCGCAGAACCACCATCTCTCCCACCTCGGCCCCCGGACGATCATCCGGACGTAGAGTCACGTTGAAATCCTTGACGATGACCCATGCTACATTGGGGAAGGTCGTCCTGACCAGGAACAATTCCTCCACACGATGAGCAATGTTGGCCTCGCTACAAGGGCCATAAACATTCGTAGCCAAGACCTTAGCCCCATCTGCCTTACGCCTTAATAAAGTTGATAGAGAGTGTCGGCCCCGCACCTCGTCCCCCGCCATACCAAATTTATCCCCATTCCATCACGTCACTAAGACTCCAGCAGCCCCTTCCGAACCTATCGTCGTGTACTCTCCCAGCTTGGTTCCCCCCAACATCTTTCCATACCCTTCCAAACTCACGCATGATTTTTGTTTCTGCAACATTGCCAAATCCGCCCTTTGATCCATCAACAACCGTCGTACAACCACCCTTTTCTTGGCCAGAACCAAGCCTCTTACATTTCATGGGATGATATTCATTTGCGCACATAAGCAACCCCTCTTGGCGACACCACACCAACATGCTCCATTACCTCCCTCTCTAGACCATTCCCCAACCCCTCCCCTTCTTCTTGCACCACCCCTTCCTCCGGCAGCTCCTACACCGATGCCCCATTTACAGATGCCCCATGATGCTTCTCCGCAACCTCCACATGCCTGCCAAAATAAGTGACACCCTTTGCCTCCAGGCTAACAGGGGCCCCATCCCTACCGACCAGCTCCAACATCTGACAGATCGCCAAACACCTCCTCCTCTGCTTCCTCAGCCCACGACGCGAGTATTGCTGCATGTATCATCCCTCCGCATGCGCAACACTATGCTGAGAAACCATCAGAGATGAGACCTCAGGGGTGACCCTCCGAGAGCCCCAATCTATCAGACCAATGCCCCTCCCTCCCTCTGGACCGCCCCCCATGAAGACTTGGCGGTGTCGAAGTAGTCGCCTCGGCATGGAAATCGGTAACCCGCCATGCCCATAAAGAGCACCCGCTAACCCAATAAGCACCTCTGCGTAAGAAGCCCTGCCACTGAATCCGTCCTGTCCGCATTGGGGCTTGCATCCTGCCTTGTGTTAGAAGCTTCCTCACCCCTTCCCGAAAAAGGTAGTATCAATTCAAAAATAACATAAGTGTCGTTTTCCCCTTTGATTTGGTCTTCTTCGAGTCCATACCTGTCATCTTCGGCCTCCTCCCCTTAGCTTCCCCATCAATCCCCTCCTCCCGCACCTCCAGGTTCAAGGAACAACCCATAAATCTCGCCTCAACAAATAGGGGAAGGGGGCGAGCGATCTCCAACCCCATCGCCGCCACCCAAGGCGGTTGTCCACACCGCATGCCATCAACAAGGATACACAAAAATGCATAGCACCAAAGATAGCATACCACGCACGGCCTCCAGTCCCCTCCCCATCAGTGGAAGGCCTACGATAGAGATCATCCTCTCCCTCCATTGAGCATCCAATACACCATTACGTACCAAGGGGGTTCCTCAGTGAACCCATTCCAAGGCATGTCGTGAGAAGTCCAGGAGCTTCCAGGCTTCTCCTGACGATAAGTCTCACGCTCACACCAAGGACCCTTCGAACTTGACAACATCTTCTCCAAAAGCGGTTCCCATCGCGGCCCCATTATCTTCCATTGTGTCCGCCAAACACCTCCCTTCCCTTCTGCACACCCCTACGAGAAACCGACCAACCTCCCTCTGAAGGTCATGATCATGGCCCATCAGGCATCGAAAACTTCGATGGTCATTCCCCGTACCCAAAATACCACGCCGAGTCTCGATACTCCGCGAAGTGGCCCCACCCCCACACCTGAGGCACCTTCCCTGGAAGCGTGCCATACCACCAACTTCTTGCCTCACACTAGCCACTGGAGAAGACCACATGTGCCAATGATGCTTCTCCACCCTCGCTCAGCCTCCCAAGTTGTCCCTCATTCATACCTCTTCTCATCAACAACACGAAGATCCTATAAAGGTAAAACTAAGACAAAGCCTAAGCCACAGGAGAAACCATGGTAGGTGGTGGTGGAACCACGGGAGTTGGAGGAGGATCCACGGTAGGATCCATGGTGGTGGTGGTGTAGCGGGAGGTGGTATGTACACATGTTCACCAGACTTAGATGGGGTCATTCTGTATAGGAGAAAAGTACATGACAGACTCGGACATTAACACTAACATAGTACTTCCATCTGACCGGATCAAAGCACCAGTACCCTTTCTAGGTCATGGGAGTATCCTAGAAAACACATTTGGCAATTGTAGGAGAGAGCTTGTCATAGCTCAGAGTTAGATTATGAACAAATTGCATGAAGCCAAAGACATTGGGTGGTAGAAAGGAAAGATTCTTATCGAGAAATGTAATCGAAAAAAGAACTTTTCACCTAACAAAGATAGCATACAGTTGACCAGGTAGCAAACAGTGAGGACCGCATCACTTTAGAAAGTGTAGGGACCATGACTCCAGATAAGAAGTGTCATGTCAAGAAGATGACGGTGTTGTGTTCAGCAACACCATTCTACAGAGAAGTATGCACACAAGAGGTTTGATGTATAATGCCAAGGGACCTGAGAACTAGGAAAGATGGATGGTATAAAACTCCAAGGCATTGTCAAAGCAAGCATACTTAACAGAAGCAGAAAAATATTTTTTATTTCATTCATAAAAGTTCAATCAGATCCATCCTCATTTTTGAATCCAAGAAAGTCTAGAATAGCCATTGATTACCACAAGATAGAACATGTGCCCCTGAAGATCAAGGACACGATTGGGACCTCAAATATCAAAATGAACTGACTCAAATAAGATACTACTACAATGAATTTGGCGACCAGGAAAACTAAAGCAATGATAATTCCCAAGCTGCCAAGCCTCACACAAAAATGTAGATTGAGATGAGATCTGCAAGAGGACTCTACACAGCTTCTGTAGAGGAAGGTGACCGACTCGAAGATGCCACATATACAGAGAGATTAACTCAATGTGAACGGATGAAGCACCAACACAAGGAGATTGGACCAATGTATAGAGATCCCCTTTCTCACTGCTACATCCAATCACTTCTGTGAGTATATCCTCAAACACAAAAAAGAGGGGTCAAATACGGCATGACAATGCAAATCATTTGTGATCTAATAATAGACAATAAATTCATAGAGAAACCAAGTACTCTCTTGACCCCTTGACCTATATATCTATCGCGCATAAAGTGCATTTTGCAGATGCTTAGATGGCTTCAAACAGATCTCCCCATGCCTTTTAATAGGGGAATGTGTCCTATATGCATATATTCATTGGAAAACCATTGTTTTTCCTCCTGGTAGAATTACTCCCATGCAGTCCAACGACTCCTTGCTGAGAATCTTCCCTATTGAGGCTTGACTGTCCCACCGGTCATACCATGCATCTCCGGCGACTACACCCTTAGGGTTAACTGCGCATTTTCACACCCTAATTCATTAAACTCAAGATCGTGCCCTATCCTTGTAGCATTCAAGGTTGTGTCACATACATTACGTTCTCTTGAGATCGGTGAAGCTTGACAGCACCGATTCGAGTAGTTCCCCCTCGAGGGTTGCACCCCAATCTTGAACATGCTAAGCTCGGGGATCCAATATATCTCTCAGTGCTTACTCAATGTCAGTGAGCCCTAGCATAATGGGGGAAGGATCCTCCGCAAGTGGATACTTCAATCAGATTTAAATTGACCAACGACATCAAACATAACTGGAACATCCACAAAGGTAAGTAGATGGATGTCCAATCCAAAACGAAAGGATCTGATTTAATCATGACAGGAACTAACCTGTGATTTCCCAAAGAAGCCGCATATGATATTAGGCGGCAGAACCAGTAACCTTCAAGTTTGCCAACGAGATTTCCTTGAACAAAGGTTGCAGAAATCTAGCAGGCTCCGCTTCCTAAGATGTTAGATTTGGAAGCTAAACCATTTGCAACATTCCATCTTCCCCCGGAAGAGTTGCTTCAACCATCCTCCTCTCTAACAATCAGCTGCTCATCGACGATAACGTGAAAGGTGGCTCGATCCAACGATGGAAGCAGTAAAGGAGGAAACGAAGGCACTCCGATCGCACCACCACCATATGCATCTATGTCCTCTTCGATAAGCCATCGGGGAGGATGGAAATGAGATTCTCGTATTGGGACTTTATAATAGACCTCTTGCATATCACCATCTTCAGAACTGACCTTTGCCAGATGACCCCAACAACCCTTTGACCAAACCCTGAAGCACCCAAGAGCACCTGACAATCGCCATCTTTCAGTTCTCGCACACATACAAGTGAGTTCTCTAGGAGCACAACATCCCCTTTAAATAATGGCCCAATCTTCCTTTCGATGACATCAGTTTCCTGGTGTGAACACCCTTCCCTAGAACTACATACGCCTACCAAGATTGAGTCAAGCGAAGACATAGGTGTGGACTATTTCTACGTCCTCCTGACATCTTTCTGCTCCTCCAACTTGGTCATTTATCCACATGTGTACACCATCTGGCGGTGCTGGAATCCACAATTGGCATGGCACTTCAACACATTCCGATAAACCCCAGTATAATGACCTCGTTCCCCGCATCTGAAGCAGCTCTCATGCCTTGCCCATGTTGCATTCTTGGGGTTAAGCCCATGCGTCCCTTGAATTGGTCTCCATTGCAGGATCACCGGCATCCTTCTGCAGCTAAAAGAGTGATTAGCTTCACGTCCCGACGATCATCTTGAAACTACAGGCCTTTACCCTTGAACCATTCTCCAACCGCTTTCCATTCTATCATGCCCCTTAAAATCATCGATCGACAAACATTCTTGGAGGAAACTTGTTGTTTGGTGAAAGAAGAAAATGATGTTTCCAAATCTAGCAGTGACTTAACAAACCCATGCTACAATTCTAGTGAGGTACTAAATGTGAACCCGTGATAGTTGATATGTGACTTCTACTTGAGTGGTTAAACCTTTGCAAGAAAACAAATATATTACGTACTACTGGCATTATCAAAAGACCGTTTTTCAAACATCCAGATCATGCCCCGTCAACATCCCAATGAAACCTTACTACCTTTTGATCCAATATGACCAGACTACCTTTTGAGATGGATTCATAAGTCACTCGAGAGAAGAATAATGTTGTCCGAATCAGTGTGTCGTTGATCACGTTAAAGAATCAACTTGATGATATTTTTACCAATGGTTCCCATTGCATAACAAGAGGTTGATGTGAACAATTTGGGCATGATTGACATCTATTATCAACTTGAGTGTTGAAATATTGTCATATGTTGTCAACACCCTTTGTTCATTACATAGAAAGAGAAAAAACTAACTACGTGGGAGAGGTTGTTAGGTCATCATTCTCGTTGTTTTCTCACTCTTAGAAGAGGACTTCCACATAAATTACATGTCTTAACTGATTGTTTGTCCTGTTTATTGTTCTATACATGTTTATGTCATATGTGAGGCTACCAGATAACAATCAACTAGATAATCAAGTAAATGAATATGATTTAACTGAGATCAAGTTGCAAAAAACCTTAATTTATTTAGTTACTCTCAGCAGTTTAGATGCATGCTCTGCCCAATTTACTCTTCTATAGGCTGTAATTCATTATAAAATGAAAACGGGGCAACTATACTGCTGTAGACAATATCATTTACCTCTGGTGCCATATATCCAAGAGTGCCAGTTTCTCCAGTCATGTCATTTGGATTCTGTGCCTCCATGCGAGCGACTCCAAAATCAGCTATTTTAACTGTCCTTGTCTTATCAAGAAGCATATTTTCTGTCTTCACATCTCTATGTACAATCTTCTTAGAATGAAGATAACTCAACCTATATAAAATAGCCCTTGGTTTTGATATTTACATTACGACAACTTTGACAAAATAAAGGAAACAGATTGTTCTTGGAGGCAGCAAAAACAAACATATAAAAAGGTAGTATTTCCAGATAATAATAAAGTAGATGTTGATAATATTTACCCTCTAGCGAGATCAAGTGCTATCTGTATAACAACTTTGAAGGGCAGCTTCCGTCTTCGATTTTTTATTAGAAAAGTTTTTAATGCTCCACCAGCAAGGTACTCAACCACGACGCAGCAAACGTTAAGCGGCATACCAAAATGACCATTTTCTGTTTGTATGCTTATTTCAGTTGTTCCCATCGTAGCCCCTATAAACTGCAAAACAAGATGAGCGACAATAAGTAAAATTTGACATAGAATGCCAGATATATCAAAAAAGCATGAGACAATATGTCAATTTAATATTCAGCATTTTGGATATGCATCAAGATTTAGAACGTGGGGTTTTACATGTTTCTCATTATACCTTGCATGGATTTTCAATTGATTATCCAACCCTGTTTAATATGTGCGTGTCTATGCCTGTAAGTTTTGTTTAGTTAAAAACGGGGAAAACACTTTGATAGTGTCTGCCCCAAAATATATTAACAATAATAAAGCCTTTTCCCATATTAAGTATGGTCGGCTACATGGACTCTTTGCCTCCATTCAAATCTATCATGGGTCATTCTCAGACTTTGTTCCAGATAAATAAGATCCCTTCGGATAGTCTCATTCCAATACTTCTTGGGCCTTCCTAACCCTCTCTTAGTGGGCTCTACATCCCAAATCATGCATCTTCTAATCGGTGCATCAGCAATCTCCTTTGCAAATGTTCAAACCATATTAAGCAGTTTTCTTTTATCATCTATCAGAGCTAACCAACTTTTCTTCTGATCTCATCATTCTGGATCCGATCTTTCATGTATGACCACACATCCACCTTAGCATTCTTATTTTTGCTACAATCAATCTATGCACATGTCTATGGTTCACAAGTCAACATTCAGCTCCATAAAGAATGGCATAACATGTTTCATGGCTGATTTGTAATACTTTACTTCAATTTTCAAAGGAATTTTCTTATCACATAGAATAGTAGAGGCTAACTCATCCATATAGCTTGTCCCAAACCTGGGTAAATTGAGGAGGGTAGCACGTTAGGTAGCCGATAACCAGTGCAAGAAAGACAAATTCCTAAATAGTGTTATTCTTAAGAACTATTTAGGAATTTATTTCAAAACAATTCATATCTTTTCAACATGGATTTAAGAAATTATTTAGATTCTGTTGGGATATTCTCTACTAGCGACCGGATGCAATGAGAAGTTGGCAAGGGCTGCTACATCGCTGCTCATATGTAGTTCAAATTTTACAAGGGTTCTCGCATGAGGAACACATGCAATTAAATAAGCTAGTTTTGCGGCATCGCTACCCGCATGTAGTCCAAATTTGCAAGGGTTCTCGTATGAAAGACGCGTGTAACTAAAGAAGTTGGTCCAAAAGAGGTTGCAAAGGAAGTTGTGGATAGATAGTTGGAATATTGGCACTTCGACTAGCAAATCGATGGAGATAGTTGATACAATGGGAAGAAGGAAGATTCAAATACCATGTCTCCAAGAAACAAAATGGGTTGGAGGGAAAGCAATGGAGATCGAGAAGGCATGCTTTAAACGTTGGTATTCAGGTAAAGATAAAGGCAGAAATGATGTAGGAGAGGTTGTTCATACAGATTTGAAGGATTGTGTGGTAGAGGTGCAAAGATTTAGAGATCGGATTATTTTGTCAAAAGTGGTGCTCGAAGAAGAAATTCTAAATATCATCTCAGTTTATGCACCACAAATTAGTTTAGATGAAAGGTTTAAACAAGTTTTTTGAGACGATTTGGATAAGATTATGTAAAGAATCTCATAAAGAGAGATAGTTTGCCTATGTGGAGATCTTAATAGGTATGTGGGAAAGGATGCTTCAGGATATGCTAGTGTGGGACTAAACATAAGTGGGTGTGGTAATTGGAACTTGAAGGGATCTAATTACCTACCTATACATGATGCATACTCCAACACTCCCCCTCAAGCTGGATCATGCAATGCTCAGCTTGTATACATAGAAAGAAATCACTCAAACTCACTATATAAGACACTACAGACAATATCAACTCAATGCATACACAATTGTCAGTTGCTGCCGAGAGTGTTGCTTCTCATGTTGTGCAGGTGAAGGAGGAATTCCAGGGATGGAGTGTGAGTTGAACTAGGTCTCCTCATCGGAGAACGTGTGCTCTGTACTACGCCTGTCAGAGCCACTAAAACCAAATGAGTCTCCTCATTGTATTACTCCGACTCGCCACATGTAGAAGATTGTGCATCATGTGGACAACTACTCTATCTCTGAAGGGTCGAACTGAAAAAGCCATGGAGACATCTTCGTCGGAGTCCACGATCGTTGGAGAATGGAGTCTGAAGGTCTCATCGTCGGAGAACTGGGTCTCTCCTATACTAGCTCAGAGGATGGGACCTCTACTCTGAAGTCCCCATGAAACCACATGAAAACCTTAGCCCACAATGGCATAGAGAATGGGATCTCTACTCTGGAGTCCTTATGGATCATGTGAAAACTCTTAGACCAAAAACAAAGAACGGGACCACACAATGATCGCATACGTGCACAACAAACAGAAGACTCGGAACCAATCTGAATGTCGAATCTGAATCTGAACTGTAGAGTCTGAAATCTAGTCTGGAATATGAAGAATCTAATACCCGGATCTGACCTGTAACTCTACACGATACTCCTTTCTCCCATACTTGTTGGAAAATAATGATATTGACAAAGTTGGGAGAATACATGAAAACGAGGAGAAATAAAAAAAAACACATAAATCGATCTCAATTTTTCAGTGTTTTCTCACATTTTTTTTCGAAATCATTTTTCCATACGGATTTATTTTGTACGATCCCTTTTTGGTTATTTCTTCTCTTTTTTTAGTCATCACCTTTTTTCCGCATGCGGATTTTTTTGTATGCACCTTTTTTCTCAAAAGAAATTCTTTTTTGTGAAACACAACCCAACTTGGGTTTAAAATACAACTCAACCCAAATAGGCTTACAAAACTGTGGGCCCTTTTTTTGAATCAGGCCTCTCTTCTCTCTTTTCTAAACGAACGACCTCTCTTTTTTTTCATTCACATATTTTAAAAAAAACATCGGTCCACTTGGGCCCACCCCTATTTAGGGTTCCCCGTAGTGGGAACCCCTCTCATGCAGAAGTTGTCCCCTATTGGGGCTTCTTCGTTGCCGTCACTGCCAGGCATAGGAGAAAGGGTACACGAGGGAGAGTGGTGCCACCTGAAGCTTGGAGCGGCTCTTCCTAAGATTATTGTACCGCCTGCGGAGGGGCAACGAGGTCCATCATCGTCGGGGTCTGGAGGGGATATTGCCTTCTCTACCTGGAGGGGCCTCCGCATGGAGGGTGATGAACTGCATTTTTGCCTCTTTAATTGTCGCATTTTATCTTAGCATAGGAGGCATAAATGGCGCATCTCCTCCCTTGCCATCAGCTCTAGCGGTGCCATCCAGAAGCCCCATCATGTGAACCCCCGAGGATCCGGGTACCCGTTTACGCGCATTTCGTGTTACAACATTCATTTGCATTAGATCGCATAAGCTACGGAAATACGGGGAAATTTTTAATTAAAGACAGCAATTTAGTTAGCCAATTAATTCAAGACCATTTTGGAGATTTCAAGGAAGAATTCCAATAATGATGGAGCTATATGATAATTAATTTTTTTTTTCATGGCAACAAAGCAAAGTAAAAATATCCTAATAACTTTACAACTCATCAACTAGTACAAGTTTCTAAAATATTATCTTCTACATTCTAATTGAGCTTTGTATGTTATACTATAACAATTCAAGGATTATCTACCTTTAATAATAATAATAACAATAAACAGAGAGATAGTTCCAAACTAAATATGGCTCTAGTATACAATTAAATATATGACCACCCAATACTAAAGAAATCCATCCCAACAGCAAGTAGGATTCAATGCATTTAACAACGAAGTTGCCTACTGCAACTTTAATTCAGAGAAAGGCAATATGTAAATTTTGCCCCCAATTGCATAATTATATCCCATTATGATTTCAGAAAATGATCGATTGTGTAAGGTTAACATGCAAGGCAGCAAGTGGATAAGATATGGATTTGTACAGGAGAATTATTTCAGATCTAAAAACACTAGATCAGGAAGATGATATGAACATCCAAGATCCAAACAATATCCCCAAAGAATGTGAAGTGGCTCTATTCCCATCTGATTTCAAATGTGTAGAAAATACATGTATGGCAGCAAGAAGTAGGGGGATGGTACATATAATCTAAGTGAAATGAGCATGCATGGCAGCAAGGGGGAGGGGAGGTACCTAATTAGATTTCCAGAATTTGAAATCGATCTGATCTTGCATGCACAACCCAACAACTGCCTGGCAACTTGCAATCAGGGGCTTCCAGCACCTCTATTGGAAGCAACAGAGATGACTGCTCCTGGAGCAACACAATGGCAGAGCTTAAGCTTCGGAGCACTTCGACTGCAGCTCCAAGTGCAATACTTGCAGAAATAATTGCAGAGAATCACAGCAATATAGCATTCCTGGAGGAGCAACTCCAACATCCGACATAGAGGAAAAAGGAAAGAGAAGTTCTCGACTGGAAATTTGTAGGGAATATAGGAAATAAGATAGGATAATAGAAGAGTAGATCCTTATATAACCAAGGAGGGGGATTGTACCTAATTAGTTGAGCAAATCCACAACAAATATGCAGTAGTACAGCCTTGGATTGTAGCATCAATAGCTACAGGAGCTCCAGGGGACTTGGACAGCAATTGAAGGGGAAAAATAGCAGCAACATCTGCTCTTGGAGTAACTGCAGAGATGGGAAAGATGATCGGGCTTCTCTTCCTTCGGCTGAAATTAGGGGAAGATTGGAGGAGAATTGACGGCAATAAAGAGGTAGAGAGTTTGGAGAGAAGGGAGAGTTGAGATAAATAGAGGGAAAAAGGCTCAGTTTATTGCCAAGTGTAACAAACAACAGAGCCAGGTGGATATTCTGTACTGTCTATTCTGTGTCTGTCTGTTGTACAGACAACAGAAAAATAAAACTTATTACATAAATATATATTTTTTTCTCTCTTTTATTTGAGAACCCAAAATTGACCGTACACGCACCTCAACCTTCGGATTGCGATGCCCAATATCTCATTTTAATCGTCTCAAAATGACGGTCAATATGAGTATACTATTGATATACTTTTGATCGGGTTTGGATGACCGAAATTTCCAAGATACGGTTTTAGTTTGGGTTTAAATTTTGCGAATTTAAAATACCAAACGACCTCCGATTGACGAACGGTCAATTCCGTTGGTCTTCTTTCGTCGAATCGGATCTCATGACGGTCTCGGTTCGTTTCGCGTTTTTCGAATTTACGTTGCGGCTTTTTCATGGCGCGCGCTACGATGCGACCGTTTTTCGGTCGATTTCGCCCGAACGACTTTTGATTCATAATAAATTGACCGTTTTAGGTTGTTTGGCATTGACCAACAACGTTATTGGGTTCATTGGACCCAAAATCGGACGAGTTCGGGTTTGTTAGGATATGGACGTTACACATCACGTGCAACATCAAGGGCAACGGAGCCCCATCGCGCACAACATCTCCATCTAGCCCCATCGCGCATAGCATCTCCATCTAGCCTCTCCTCCAGATCTCGATGTTGGTGGCGTAGTTCTCTCACAGAAGAAAACCCTTATAGGGCGGCGACGTTGTTCGAAGTTGGGTTCCCATAGTGGGAAACCTAGATAGGGATACCTTTCATATCCAGTGAGGTGGTCCATATTTAAAGCCCAAGTGGGCCGTTAGTTTTTTTATTTTAAAAAAAAGGAGACACCCAATTCGAGAAAAAAACACGGTCTACGTATTCTTTGGACCCAAAGTTGGGGCAATGTCAAAAAAATGTGAGAAAGAAAGCCGAAAAAAATTGGTAAGCTTATTTGGATTTGTGTTTCTCCCCTTCTTTTCATGTCTTCTCCCAACTTTGTCGATGTCATTATTTTTCAAAAGTATGAGAGAAAGGGGGAGTATTGTGCAGTAGAGTTATACAGCTCTAATTCAGATCTAGATTCTAGGCCAGACTTCAGACTTTACAATTTAGTTTCAGACTAGATGTTCAGATTGGTTCCGAATCTTTGGTTTGATCCACACAAGTTTGCAGTCATTATTTGTGTGGTCCCTATTTTGTTTTTGGTCTCTGAGTTTTCATGTGATCTATAGGGACTCCAGAGTGGAGATCACATTCTCTATGCCATTGCGGGCTAGGGTTTTCATTTGGTTTCATAGGGACTCCAAAGTAGAGATCTCATTCTCTGAGCCAGTATGGGAGACTCGGTTCTCCGACGATGAGACTTTCAAACTCTAGTCTCCAGGGACGATGGACTTCGATGAGGATGTTTCCATGGCTTTTTAAGTTCGGCCCTTCAGAGATGGAGCGGTTGTCCACATGATTCAGAGTCTTCTACATGTGATGGGCCCGAGTACTCTGACGAGGAGACTTATTCAATTTCAATGACTCGCAGTTTAGAGCACACATTCTCCGATGAGGAGACACAGTTTGACTCACGCTCATGCCATGTTGTTCCTCCTCACCTGCACGGCATGAGAAGCAATGTCCTCGACAGCATCCGATATTTGTGTATGCGATGAGTTGATATTGTCCGTAGTGTCTTGTATTGTGAGTTTGAGTGATTTCTTTCTATGTGTCCAAGCTGAGCACTGCATGCTCCAGCCTGAGGGGGGTGCTGGAGTATACATTATGTGTAGGTGAGTAATTGGATCCCTCTAGGGTCCAATTACCACACCCTCTTATATTTAGTCCCACATCTACTAATTGTGGGACTTGGAGAGTCGGTGGGGGCTTTATAAGAAGCCCCTCACGATCTGTATCAGATGAACAAGTTCAATGGACCACATCAACCCTTTGAGGCTTTCTCCCGTGGTTTCATCCCGCTCCTTAGGGAGTATGGTTCCACGTAAAATCCTGGTGTTCTTTCTTGTTTATTCTTTATTTCTGATATTATGCTTCCACATTCTTCGTTTCTAACACAAATAATCCATCTTTTTATGAAAGAACTAAACATATTGAAGTGGATTGTCACTACACCCACGATATGATTCAAAAGGGGTTTATCACCACTTCTCATGTTAGTTCAGGAGACCATACTGTAGATGCATTTACCAAGGCTCTTGTCCAAGGACCCTTTCAGAGATGTTGTTCCAAGCTGAGCCTGATAGACATATATACTCCAGCTTGAGGGAGTGTTAAGAGTTTTTATGTAATGCTACTCATTTCCAGTTTAGTTATTTCTTTGTCTTCATCGTGTAATTTACCTGTGGGCTCAATGAATAAACAACAATGTATTTTCCCTCAATACATAATAGATCAAGTGGAGATATATCTATGTTCTCGATACCTTTTCCTTTGTTTTATTTCTTTTTTTATGTCTTATGTAATTTACCCATAGGTCTCTCCTCTATATAAGAGAGCCTAAGATTCCCAGGAATAAACAACTCTTCTATTTTTCTCAACATGGTATCAAAGTGGTGGCCCTAGACCGAAGTTCCATACCCTGACACTAACATATACGCATTGCCCCTCTCTCCTTCAGGCGTCGCCGCCCCCTTCTCTCGGCGAGTGTCCCAGTCGCCTTTCTGCCAAATCGTCATCGAGTCGACCTCTCCTCTCCGTCGCCAGCCCACTGTTGCCGTCGAGTCAAGTTGTCGCCACTGCCGGCCCGGCTCCTCTCTCGACCGCCGACCCCCTATTGTCATCGAACCACACCCGCCGCGCAGGCCGATCTCTCTATCTCTCGTTGTCGGCCTCCTGCTGCCTTCGACCTACGACCATCTCTACTTATATCGAGGTCCATTTGAGTTGATGGATTTGGGTGCATAAGTCTACATATGCATTCAAATCCACATATGTCTGTGTAGACATTCATCCTTTGGTCTACAAAACCCTAGTGATCTTCATCTTGCGATATGTCAGTGTTGGAGTATTTGTTTATATGCATCACTTATGTGGGGATATGGGTAAATGGATCCCTCTAAGATGCATTTACCACATCTTAGAGTTTAGTCTCACATCTACCAGTTGTGGGATGTGGAGACTCTGTAAGGGCTATATAAGAAGCCCCTCACCCATTGTATCTAGTGAGAAAAGCAATAGACTATTAGACCTTTGAGGTGTTCTCCCGTGGTTTCATCATGCTCCTTGGGGAGTAGGGTTCCACGTAAAAATTTTGGAATTCATGTTTATTTTTTTGTTCTTCGTGCTATGTTTATCATTCTGCTTCTGCATTCCTATTTTTTACCATGGTATCAGAGCAGGTTTGATTCTCGAGGTTTTGTTCTTAAGGATTTTTTTCGAGATTCGATTATCAAGAGCATGTCCGATTGTTGTTAGAAGATTATATATCATTCATGTTCGAGATTTATATTTATTGTTTCTTTTGAAACCCTAGTTGGTTTTAGAGTTTCTTTTTGGCATGCGGAAGAAGGTCTCATGCTACGGCAACCCTGGGCAGCACCGACCTCCAAGCTCCATCTCCATGCGACATCTTCAACCGCAGATCTCCTCCATGTTCCACGATTCCAGGGACTCCACCTCCCTCATTCCAAGCACGCAGGCGGCGTGCGAAGATCTACGTGCAACCCAGTATCCCTAGCTGCAGATCGGGCAAGGCGACATGCTGATCCTCCTCTCTCGAGTGAGCCCCTCTCGATCCCGTACTTCCTCCAGCTCCATGATGGAGTGTAATTTCCCAATGCAGAACCCTCATTCGACAGCACACGGCGACGCCATCCCCTTCTAGCGGCGGGCTTCAGGTCGTGCCTTCTCCCAATGTGGAGGCTCAAGTCGAGCCCTAAGCGGCTCTCCTCCACTGCAGCATGCAATGGCGGCTGTCGATCCTCCTTGCGCCATCACCTTGGCATCTCTGCATCCTCTGCAAGACACCCTCCCCCCAGGCAAAGCCCCAGTTCAGATCGCCTCGCCCTCCCGGTCTTGCCCTTTTGGCTGCCTCGCCCTCTAGTGGTGCACCTCTCCCTCGTCTTCGAAAGGGGAGCATCTTCCACGGGTGCCACCTACAGCAGTCCTCAACGGGGTCAACACTGCGATGGGGTTCCCTCGTTGGAACCCTATTTGGAGATAAAGAAAGAGCCTCGATGGCCCTCTCTATTAAAAAAATCTATTGTTAGGGCCCAACTTTAATTCATGTTAGAAAAATAGGGGGAAGGACCTGTTAAAAAAAGGGAGAAGTGACTGAGTTATTTGGGCCCTTTTTGGGCTGAGTTTTTTCGTTCAAAAAGAACCGTACACGAAAAAAAAAAGAGAAGTGAAAAGCTGAAAAAAATGTGAACGTCTTATTTGAAAAAAAAATTGGTGACGGATATTAAAAAGGGGTTTTTATCAGTTGTACCCCTTTGAAATATTGTAATATCAGTTATGCCCCTTCCTTTTTGAGAATATCAGTTGTGCCCTCGGCTTCTTGTCGTTCTATCACTTGTGCCCCTCCGTTACTTTAACCGTCAATGAGTTGAACTTAGCCATGATTTTTTCAAACCATGGTTTGGGTAGGAGGGATAAATCTGGAAACCCTCATCTTCTTCCTCATGTTCTTGAGCATGTAATGTCGAGAGGAGGAGAGGACGGTTCCTCCTTTAAGAGCGGCGGTTGGAAGAGAAGGCATCTTCTAGAGGAGGAGCAGAGAAGACAGCCTGATGAGGTCATCCTCGACGGTCTCATCTCCATCAGCAAGGTTGAGTGGTTCCTCCATTGTGTTATTCAGCAGCACACCATGGGGGGGAGCTTCAAGAAACTGATGTGATGCCTACTCCTACATTATCAAGTGCGAGACCAGAAGCTTCAAAGGTCTAGACTTATGTTTCTCGATTGTGGTGCAGATCCGGGGTTCTGTCGATGTTAGGGGTCCGATTGCTTAGAAAGATGCAAAGAAGGATGTTCACTGGAATGTTGCTTCGAGGTATATGTTCAGTAGATAATATTTGTTTCCAAATCAAAATCAATCTCTTTTTCTTTTCCATTACATTTTTTACAGAATGCGGATCAGTTGCAACTTAAGTAAGACAAGAGGCCCTAAAATTTCTTGTTGAACTTGCTTCTACAAGGACAAATTTTTTCTTCCTTGCTGCAGAAAACCACCAACCTGTTCTACACAGAGTTGGTCCAGAATTCACGATATGGATCTGCAATCATATCATTGCAATTGAGGCATTATTTTATCAAGGAATCATATAGGTTGAATCCATCTGCACTATAGTGAGTTTTTTCAACCCCGCCAATGATTTTGCGTTCATGTTTTTGTCTTCTTCTAAGACCCTTGAATTTACTTGTTGACATCCATTCACTTTGAAGGGGAGGATCCCAATATTGTCGGTAGCTTTTGCTCCAGCGATATCATATTAGGATGAAGATTATTACGAAGAAGGATGTGAAGAATAGTAAAAAAGTGTGAGGGGGGCTTTTGCTCTAGCCATCTACAGAGGAGGACCAATAAAGGAGGAGACTTGGAAAGGGAAGGGCCGTAGAGGTGGAGGGCTTGGAGGGGGGAGGGGATACAAAGGAGAAAGTCTTGGATGGGGAGGGGTCACGGAGGAGGAGAAGGAGATCGTGAAGTGGGAGGAGCGACGAAGGAGGAGGTCAATCTGAGGAGGGAGCAGATGGGAGGGAGGAGAAGGTCAACCTGGGGAGGAGGATGGGAGGGAGGAGGTGGTCGGCCTAGGAAGGAGGAGGTTGGCCTGGGGAGAGGAGGAGGAAAGGAGGGAGGAGGGAGAGGGTGATGAGGGTCAAGAAAGACCTTTGAGCCACTTTTTTTAATTTATTTCCGCTTGTGTTTCCAAAGTTAACATTTGTTTGTGTTGGGGATGGACAGCAACTTACCCGAGGGACATAAGTGATAGACTGGCAAGAAGTCGGGGGCATAACTGATATTACCAAAAAGGGAGGGGCATAACTAATATTGCAATATTTCAGAGGGGTACAACTGATAAAAACCCTTAAAAATTGATGAATGAAATAGCTGGAAAAAAAGTATGCGAAGAAAACCGTAACGACTTATTTAAAAAAAATGATGGCCATAAAAAAAGAGAGGTGAATATTTGTTAAAAAAAGGGGAAAGAATTTCTTGTTGATCCTTGATTGAGAAGAAAAGCCCACAAATTGTGATCGGCTTATGTGATGTATTTTCCCCCATTTTCATGTCTTCTCCCAACTTTATCGATGTCATTTTCCGACAAGTATGGGAGAAAGGGGGAGTATTGTGTAGAGTCACATGTATATTCCAGATTCAGATGTCAGATTTCTAAGCCATTCAGTTTTCAAACTCTGCAGTTTCTCAGATGTTCAGACTCAACATCAGATTGGTTATGAGTCTTCAGTTTCAGACACGTACATGTACACGGTCTTCTTTTCAGATGTGCACATGTATGCCATCATTTGTCGTGGTCCCCATCATTCTCGTTTTGTCGGCCAGAGTTTTCATGTGTTTCATAGGGACTCCAGAGTAGAAATCTCATTCCCTATGCCATGTTGGCTAGGATTTTCATGTAGTTTCATAGGGACACCAGACTAGAGTATCATTCTCTGTGTCAGATAGGAGAAATCCAGCTCTCCGACGAGGAGACATTTTCAGACTCCATTCTCCAGCGATCGTGAACTCCAGTATGAGATCCTTAGAGGGTTCGTATGAGAGAGAACTCACTTTGAGGTCCCTGTGAGAGAGACTCATCTTCAAAGATTTATGTATGGATAATTACCGATGCTCTTTTCGACCCTTTCAGAGACAGAGCATTTGTCCACATGTTGTGGTGGACCAGAGTTCTCCATGTAGAGACTCATTTTTCAATTGCAATGACTCTAACAGACGCAGTACAGAGCACATGCTCTCCGATGATGAGATCAGTTTGACTCACACTACAGCTCGTTCGTCCTCCTCACCTGCACGGCATGAGAAGAAATGTTCTCGACAGCAGTCGACAGTTGTGCACGTTGAGTTGATATTGTCCTTAGAATTTTGTAGTGTGAGTTTGAGATTTCTGTTTTTTCAAGCTGAGCATTGCATGCTCCACCTTGAGGGGGAGTGTTGGAGTATCTGTTTATATGGGGAGACGGGTAAATGGATCCCTCCAGGATCCATTTACCACATCCATGAGTTTAGTCCCACATCTAGCAATTGTGGGATGTAGAGACTCTGTGAGGGATATATAAGAAGCCCCTCACCCATTGTATCCAGTGAGAAAAGCAATAGAGTATCAGCCATTTAAAGCGTTCTCCTGTGGTTTTATCCTACGCCTTAGGGAGTAGGGTTCAACATAAAAATCTTGGAATTCATGTTTATTTTTCTATTCTTCATGCTTAATATATCATTTCGCTTCCATATTCCTATTTATAACAGTCAGAAAATAAAGTCGGCGTACCTACCGCAAGCGCTTTCAGAGGTCCAATGCTTATTGTCAAGATGGACAAGATGAATTATGAGCTCTGGGCTATGCGGTTCATGAGTCTTATGAAGTCTAATGGTAAGAACCATATTATTACCGAGGAGTCGGTGGAGAAAACTGAGGTTAACGCCTCGTGGGAGGCAGATGATGCATACACCAAAGTTTGGCTTTTAGGTACATTGACGATAGAGATCGCCAATGATGTGTTACATCAGCCCATTACTAAGGCAATGTGGGATATCCTCGCAGCAACTTATTCTCAGGTGATGAATGAGATCAAGATCCTCTAACTCCAGCATGATATATTTACTATCAAACAGAACAAACGACATCTTCATTCGTTGTATACATCCTTGCGTGGGATGTTTAAGAAACTCCACAGCTTCATGCCGCTCACGGTTACTCCAGAGCAGCAGAAGACATATAGAAATGCTACTATGGTTGGTGTATTCCTAGCAGCCCTCGATTCTAAATATGATGCTGCTCGCTCCCAGATTCTTGTGGATGTTACTATCCCTCCCATGGAGGAAGCTTTTCGTAGGCTTAGCAGGATTATTGTCCCATCCACTGCTACTAGCCAGACTTCTTCGGCAATGGCAGCCTCCCGGGGTAGAGGAGGCTTCTCTCTTTCGCGGATGCAGACCTCGTGGTAGAGGAGGTCGCATTCGCACTTACTGTCACCGTCCAGGTTATACAGAGGATACATGCTACTCCAAGCATGGTTTTACGGTATAAGCCCGAGTAACGGAGCAGGTTGAGTCTCCTGCTACTGCTTTAGATCAGAGGTTTGATGACCACATAGCAAGATTGAGGGATATCATTCCTCCTGCTTCTTCGCCATCTCCAGGAGGCCATTCAGATGTAGCAGCTTTCGCCTCTACCAATAGTTCTGTTGTAGCTAGCACCTCAGGTAGTACTTATGCTTTTACATCTTGTCATGGATCTGAGATTACAGAGTGGATTATGGACTCCGAGATGACGCATCATTTAAGTGGAGACGGAGATCAGCTTGCAGCATATAGACAGATTCCTCCAAGGAGAATCGTTGTGATAGCTGATGAGACTCATTCCTCGATTACAGGACAGAGGGAGATTAGTTTGATGCCTTCGATGCATCTGCAGAATGGGATTACATGTTCATGGTTTTTTATGAATTTGTTATCTATTAGTCAGATTACGAAGGATTTGCATTGTCGGGCTATTTTTGACCCATCATCTCTTGTTTTTCAGGACATTCTTACGGACAGGGTGATTGGTTGTGGCCGTGAGCAGGCTGGTCTCTATCGTCTGGTCTGAACTCCCTATGCAGGTCTATCCTCTCATTCAACAGGACCAATCTCTCCCTTAACTTGGCACCTATATTTTGGCCACCTCCCTCTTCAGAAGATGTGTCATATTTTACCGCAGATTTTATTGGGTTCATCCTTCCAATGCGAGGCATGTCAGTTGGGAAAGCATCATCGTTCTGCTTTTCCTAGTCGTCATAGATGGAGCAGTAGCTTCCTTTCTGAGTCATTTCATGTTGATATTTGGGGTCTGAGTTGCGTTCCTGATCACCAAGGACACGGGTTTTACCTTGTCGTTGTTGATGATTTTTCCCGTTTATCATGGATTTTTTTATTGAAAATAAATATGAAGCAGAGGATGTGATCAAAACTTTTATCAATAAAGTACAGAATGGTTTCTCTTCCTCAGTGAAATTTATGAGAACTGATAATGCTTTGGATTTCTGTACCCGTCCTCCATCACATTTCTTTTCATCATGTGGTATTATTCATCAAACAACATGTGATTATACTTCTTAGTAAAATGGCATTGCAGAGAGAAGCATCACCATTTACTTGATGTCACTTGAACTCTTCTCATTCAGAGTCATGCCCCACATTCGTTTTGGGGTGATGCAGTTCTTACGGCATGTTATTTGGTGAATCACATGCCACCATCTATTTTGGGTGAGAAAATTCCCCTCTGCATGGCTTTCCCTAAGAAGGAGTTGTTCTCACTTACTCCTCGTGTTTTGGCTCTGTTGCATTCGTCCACCAGTTGTCTCCGGATCTTGACAAGCTCTCTCCTAGAGTTGTCAAATGAGTGCTTGTTGGGTACTCTAGTCAGAAAGGATACTTATGCTATGATCCATTGCGCAGGAAATATTATATCAACGTTAATGTCACATTTTTTGAGTTTGTGATATATTTCTCCCCTACAGGTGACAGGTTGGCTTCATCAGACTATGATGATGAGGTTTACATGCCACCTCCTCCTACGAGTCCGTCACCACTTCCACATGTGCTTGTTGTTCCACCACCACCACCATCACCACATCCACCTCCATCATCTCCTTCTACGCAGTCACATATGCCCATTGTTCCACCATTACCAAAGTTCTATACATGTCGTCCTGCATCTACTCATGGTCGTCGCTCGTTATCCAGCACGCCTCAGGTTTGTTTTGAAAACAATGCTTTTAACGATGGGTCTGGAGATGTATCTGTGCAGGAATCATTACAGGAGACTGGCCCACGGATGGAGGAGGTTCCCGATGATCTAGATATACCCATTGCAGTTCGGAAGCAAAAGCGTACATGCATTTCATATCCTCTTGCTTCCCAGATCTCCTTTCATTGTTTGACAGGGGAATTCCGGATATTTGCAGTTGCTTTATTTGCTGTAGAAATTCTACGGAATTATCAGGAGGTCTTGAAGGATAGTCATTGCGTCTAGCTATGGAGGAAGAGATGGCTACTCTGCAATCAAGTGATACCTGGAGATTGGTATCTGCTCCTATCGGGGCATCTGTTGTCAATTGCAAATTGGTGTTTACTGTTAAACATCATGCAGATGGGAGTCTTGACCTCTTCAAGGAAAGATTGGTGGTACGTGGATTTACTCCAGATTATAAAGTGGATTATCTGGAAACATTCTTTCATGTTGCTCCTCACTCAACTCTACTTGTCCTTTCAGTTGTTGTGGTATGTGATCGGCCTTTGTATCAGCAAGATGTTAAAAATGTGTTTTTTTTTCAATTAATGAAATTTTAAGGAGTTAAACCCAGTTCAGCTACCTACTGCACTCATGTTAATACTTTAAGTTTGGGTTGATGAATAAGGTTCCTTATATTTTGAGACAAAAAGATAATTCTGATGTTAGACTTGGTACTCCATTTTTTCGGTCAATTGAGTGTCTATGGCAAAGTTTGGTGATGTAGAAAATATGGAAGAGATGTTCTTACGGATGCAACAAAACAAGAATGTAAACCTGATGCAATTAGCTTTGCTATTGTACTGAGCTTATAATGGTTCAGGCATGACGGAAGCTACTCAAGAATATAAAAGTTGAAATGCTAAAGTTGAATGAGTAGAATAGGGATGCGATTTAGATTGACTTGATCATCCTATCTTGGAATCCTGGTTGACATTCGAGATGCCATCTAGATTGACCATGACCGAGAGAGAGAGCTGTAGCACAATCCTTAGAACTAGTATGCTAATATTGTTGTAGCCCACACTAGGGCTCGGTATGAGTCTTGGCTTTTGGTACTTATACTTTGTGATCAGTAATTTACACAAGACCCAGGTGTATAACTTCCAAGGTATCCACCATTCATTTAAAATAAAATATTTATTAACTTTTATTCAGGAGGCTATCCCATGTAAAAGAACATCCAGCAGATTTATAGGGATCAAATGAGCATGAAAGAAGAGCATATCATAATTTTTATTCTCGCTCATATATAACCTTTTTTCTATTTAACTAGAGAAATGACTAATCTTTGGCAATACTTTACTTAGTTTTTGGACATTTATAAGGTGCCAAACCCTTTAAAATATTTAGATCCCCTTATTAAGCATACAAACTGATTCTGTATAAAGTGATATTATCTTCAATTTAAAGTGCTAGAGTGTGGCATCCAATTAGTCAGAATCAAAGTGATATTATCTTCAATTTAAAGTGCTAGAGTGTGGCATCCAATTAGTCCAATAATAAATTCTGATGTCTAAACAATACATGATTGCATCGACTTATGTAAATTTCCATGTGCTCTACCTATTTATATTTATGATGAATGGTTAGATGGAGTTAGGTACCTCAAGGGATTGGGCATGCACCCTTGGGGCCTCGGGTAGAAGTCTGGATGGTCGCGATCCCAACTGCTACTGTAGCTGTGATGGTTGGGAGACATGTTGCTTGGCACACCGATGTGCTAATCTGACAGTGTTGACCTCAGCACTTGCATGCTTTAGCCCAGTGCTCGAGCACGGGCCAAGTATTCATGGTTGGTAGTCTAGTGTTTCGTTGTTCGCTTAGAGTTAACACTCGTGTACTGGCTAGTGTGGGCCACATTGGTTAGTATTTCGAGTGGGAGCGCTAAGAGGGGAGTTCCGGAAAAATGTGGTTAATGAAGTTGGGAATGAGAGATATTTCTCCCGGGCATAAGGAGGATTGAGTTGTCGCGATTATTAGCGAGTTGGAATCTAAATTGTGAATCGGAAATATCATTGGGAAGTGGGGCTAGGTGGACATGTTGAGAACTTTAGGATGCATTGTACCCCATCGCATGCCTACAGAGGCACCCCAACCCTAAGGAATCCTCTTTGCCTTAGAATCATAGTGTGGGGTCTCATCAAGACCAAGACTACAAACTATCCACGAAGCTTCGTTACTCATATACATATCTATATCAAATAATAACAATAAAAATGTAATTCTTTGTGAAAACAATTACTCAGTTGTTCTTTTGCACATATTTAAATTATATCTTGCTTGTTGTTTTACAGTTTTTTATATCGTATCAAGAAACTTTGCTCATATCGTACCCTAGGTGTGGATAAGCAGCTTCACAGTAGTGACTAGTTGGAGGCACCATCTTTTGTGCAGCTTCACCCTTTTTGTGGTACACTGCTTGGTAGTTCTTTTACTGTTTCCTGTGCTTAGTTTCTTTTTTAGAGACATAGCATGTAATGTATAATTGTGGACATCTATATTTATGTTTACATGTATACTTTTGTGGACATGGAAATGGAGAATGGAATGAAATGGAATTGGTGTATGGAATGAATGAATGGAAATACAGGTTGTTGTGAACAAGTTTGTAACATCCGGTTTCCAATCAAACCCGAAGTCGTCCGATTTTGGGTCTAATGAACCCAAAAACATTATCGGTCAATGCTAAACAACTTAAAACGATCAATTAATCGTGAATCAAAAGTTGTTCGGGAGAAATCGACCAAAAATCAGTCAATCCGTAACGCGCGCCGTGAAAAGCCGCGACGCAAATTCGGAAACCGCGAAACAAGCCGAGACCGTCATTAGATCCGATTCGACGATACAAGACCAACGGAATCGACCGTTCGTCAATCGGAGGTCATATGATATTTTAAATTACAAAATTTATTCTTAGACAAAAGCCGTATCCGAAAATTGCGGGTATTCAAAACCCGACCGAAAGTATATGAATATTATACTCATTTTGATCGTCATTCAGAGACGATCGAAACGAGCTATTGTACATCAAAATCCGACACTCGAGGCACGAATGCGGATGTTTTTGGTATTCAAAGAATATGGTAAAAAAAAAGAATAAATAAAATAATTTTTTTAATTCCAGGACAGCAGCAGCTGTCCCTCCCTACACTTGGCCTCTTTATACCCTCAACTTGGCAAGAAATAAGCCTTCTCTCCTTACTATATAAACCCCAACCCTCGTTCTTTTTCTTCCCTCTTTTTTTTCCCACCAAGAAAGTCACTCTTTCTCCTCTCAATTTCCAGCCGACGAGCCCTCTTTTCTCCTCTATTCCTTGCGGGAAAATGGAGTTTCTATCCTATCTCCAACTACCGATGCTTTCCTATCATTTTTGGAGTCCCCCAATCTGCTATGATGTTGCTGCATGTCCTTGAGGAGTCACTGCTGTCCCCTTTTTGGATGTTGCTACTGCAGTTGGCCCTCTATTAAAGCCACTACATGCTGGTTTTGATCTCCAAAATGGGAGATATACAAGGTACAATCTGAAAACCCCCAAACTTCTCAAATTTAACCACACCGAAGAGGCTCCCAATTCCTTTTCCACGTGAGATCCCCCAGCCCTCCTATTTTGGTTGCAGCATTGCTTGGAAATCCAAATCAGCTGCTCCAACATCTCCTGGAAATCCAAATCCAAGCAACTGGAAGACCTCCCTGGAGCAACTAAATTGTTGCTTCCCTCTTCGATCAAGGTGTTGCTGATCTACTTGAAGCTTTTGCTTGCATGTTCTGCCACATGCATGTGAGATCTCCAAAAATTAAAGATCCAAAGACTGGAATAACTTTGCTGCCAGCAACTCTCTAAGCATTGCTTCAATCAGCCATTTACTGACTCCAATCAATGGTGTTGAAGCCAACAACTATCTAAGACTTCCTCTTGCTGCTTAAGTTGAAGCTAAAAGCCACCATTCAGCAACTGACGAAGAAAATGCTGCATGCAAATGTTGATCTTCTCCAAATTTGAAGATCAATATAGGTACATCTTTATCCATCTCTTGCTGCAATCCATGTTCTTACACGATTATTCCATCCTCTGACTTATATAAGGTTATAAACCAATACTCCTGGATGGTTACAAATCAAGAAAAGATTAAAGTGTTCATGAATTAGTCCATGTCTTTGTACAATTTGTGACCTCTTCTTGCTGCCTTTAGGCTCATTAAAACTTAATTTCAGAGTCTATTATTTTACCTTTGAAATTAGATGAAATGATGAAATGTGATATGTATTTAATCAAAGTTTTGAATCAATTTAATAATTTCCAACATAGGTTTAAAGATAGAAGCAAATTGGGGGTTAGGCTCTTAAAGTTAACCCAGCTAATCAGGTTGACCTGTGGCCTGAAAATTCTTTTATTCCTGACAAGAGTGGGCACGCTATTATCGATAATCACTGCAAATCAAAATTTGCATGGAACATAAGATGAAGCTTTTCTAGATGCCACATTTATGTGTGGTTTGGACAAATTGGGAAGTAGGATGGTTCAATGAACTGTTGCCTGTGGAAATAAACATTCTCAAATAGAAAAAAAAACACTAGGGTAATTCATAGAAATGGAACATATCCTAGCTGAGCATTTGAGTATCACATGTTGATAAGGATTTAACACATACTCCTTGGGTTGTGGATTTATCTTGATTTCTATACGACAAAATAGCCTATCTGATTGGGATGATGTGTTCTTATAGAGGTTTACTTAGTTTGACATATGTAGGAAGGTTAGAGATTGGATATATTTTGGAATGTTAACCTCTTATATAAAGCATAACATTGATGTTAACTCCCTTTACTATCAACCAAATTATACCTATAAAGGAAAAGACTCCAAAGATTTGATCTGAAAACAAAAAGGAAAAAAAAGAAAGAAAGAAAGAAATTTCGCAGTTTTTACGCCTCTCTGGGATCCACAGGTTTCTTTTAAAGATCGGTTCCGCTGACCCTTGTTCTTTAGGGTGCCTAGGCAGGAGGACCCTTGGTTTTAGTTTTTCGAGCTCGTGAGCCCGTACGGTCGGGCCGGTTTTTCTTTTAGAGCGACTTTTCTAGAGAGTCTCTCTCACCCGTCTCAGTGGCGTAGTTTTGGAGTAGACCTATCCCTCTAATGGACCGCCTTCCAATTAGAGGGCGAGACGGAAGAGCCTTTTGTAGGCTTCCTCACCGCTTGAGTTTTGTTTATTTTTCGCCAGCAGACTTGGCGATGCTACATCTGAATCATCCGTGTATACATCTGAACCCTCTAGGGCTACATCTGAATCAGTTACAGTTGAATTTGGAAAAGTTACATTGAGATTGGATTGAGTCACAATTAAGTTTGGATGAAGCTGAATTACAGTTGAATTGGTTACATGGAAGCTTGGTTACAGTTGAGTTGGTTTCCGTTGAACTAGTTACTTTTCTGCCAATAATTCCTGACAAAGAGAAAAGACCATATCATGACAATTATCCTTATCAGACTTCGAACTACTACCATAGTTGTAAGATATAGTTAGTGGACGTGTTGGGAACTTAGTTAGGATGCATTTTACTCCACCGCATGCCTACGGAGGCACCCCAACCCTAAGGCTTCCTTACTACCTTAGGGTCATAGTGTGAGGTCTTACCTAGACCAAGACCACAGACTATCCACTAAGCTTAAGAAAATCAACAAGAAAAGAATCAAAACCCCGGATCCATCCTATACCCTTACTATGATCAATCCACAAGATTATTAATCATCAATATCAGCATTTAATAGAGATAATGATCATATCATAGTCTCATCATTCACATTCTCAAATAGAAAGGCAATGACTTAAATATGGATCATATGATGGTTGTATATCAATGATTAATGTGGGTAATTAGTGTAGGATGAGTAGAATGGAGTTTTACATACCAAACAAAGCCTGTTTCATTGCAAGTAGCTTTAAATTTTAATTTATCATAGCCAATTTACTTGCTTTCTTTTGTAGACATTCAATATCCTGTTATTATTAATAAATTAGATGTACTCAACGTTTGTTGATGTTCTTTTCTCCCTATTCCATGGATTGCAGGCAAAATACCTGCACCGTTGTATTGGGAGAATTGAACATCAGCTTCTGCAGTTACAATTATCAGGTACGCATGCTATAGTTTATTCAAATTATTATATGCTTTTTATTTCTCTTCTTCTATAACTGGGATGCATGTACATAATACAATTTCTATTGTTACATGCCAACTGCTATGGAATTTATGCAATATAATTGTGACATAGTGTAGTTCTGTGGCTTGTTATTAAATTTGCGAATGTCATCTGTATAAAAAAAATTTTCCCCCTGATTTTCAGCACTCTAATGTGATAATTTAGCGAACATAATACTACGGGTGATATGTAAACGGGTATCCAGATCCGTTAAGGAGCGGGCGTCACAGTTTGGTATCAGAGCAGTGGTACCCCGCTACATACATTCGTAGTATTATAGTTCTGATCACATTGAATTCTCGGATTACGACAGTCCTCTGACTTGTCACGAGTCTGAAGGGGAAATATGACATTCAAAACTAATGACCACAGATGTCACCAATTGCAACTAATTTCCATATGTATCCCAAGAAGAGAAAAAGCATAGTTAGAAATATCCATGAACACTAATGATATCGGTTCTTACATAGAACCATGGCGTCCTGAATCGGCCTTTCTTTGTTTTAATTGATTCTGAGGCGATAGACGAACTTCGAGTTCTAGCTTCGGTAGGTAGAGGTGCAGATGCCCTATATCATCCTTGTCACATTATGGGCCGGGTGGCTAGTTAATCATCATAAGACTAATAGTCTGATAGCTACCAATGTTGATTGGTGGACATGAGACGATAGCAGACTGTCTGCTATTACAGCTCAATAAGTTGATCCAACTTTGGGTATGATTTAAATGTCAGCTCATCATGCCTTAAGTAATTAATTCATGAAGACGACTGTCTTCAAGATTCCGAACATACCCGAGTTTACCATTAAGAATACCTTACATGACTCCAAAATGGAGTACACTTCAGTGTTGAGAGCTCAAAGACTCATAGATCGTGAATGCGACACATTTCTAGTAATTATCGGAAAGACATCTGATGGAGAGCCGATGGCTCCTAACATCATGATTGTGTCAGATTTTCCTAGAGTATTCTCTAATGATTGTCATGATTACCACCTGAGAAAGATTGAGTTTGAAATTACATTATTACCATATATACAACCAATCTCGATGGCTTTGTGCCGCTTGGCACTAGCCGACTTAAGAAAATTCAAGATGCATTCGCAAGAGTTACTTAACGTAGGTTTCGTAAGGCTGAACACTCCACCTTGAAATGCTCCAGTTCATTTTGTCAGAAAGAATGATGGGTCGATGAGATCGTACATAGATTACGTTTAGATGAACAAGAAAACGGTGGACGACCATTATGCTCTGCCACACATAGATGACCTATTTGATCAGTTACAGGGATCTTCGGTATCCTCGAAGATCGACATTCGACATGGTTACCATCAACCAAGGATTTGATATTCGAATATTCCAAAAACAACATTCAAGATTAGATATGGGCACTACAAGTTTGTCGTGATGACATTTGGGCTCACAAATGCCCCTACAACTTTTATAATGAACAGGACTTCCGTCCATACTTGGACGAGTTTGTAATTGTATGCATCTATGATGTGTTGCTGATATATTCCCGAAATAAATAGGGATCACATCAGTGATATAAAGACAGACATGGATATACTTCAAAAGTACAAGTTGTAAACCAAGTCGAGCAAATGTAAGTTCTAATTATCCCAATCCTTGGGCATGTCATTTCTGGAACAGGTATGCCAGTTGACCCTACGAACATTAAGGAAGTTATGTCTTGGGAACATCTCAAGACAATCATTCGAATTTGAAGCTTCCCTGAACTAGATAGTTATGACAGACATTTCGTCAATAGCTTTTCTTGAGTCATTCTTTTCCTGACACGAGAAGAGAGTTCCTTTCATTGGGACGAATTAGCGTGACCGGACCTATAAGGACATTGAAAGATAGATTAACAATTGTGCCTATTCTTACACTTTCTTAAGACACTCAAGATTATGCAGTATATACAAATGCTTCAAATGAATGATTAAGAGTGGTTCGTAAGTTTACATGATTGTTATGCATAATGTCAGTTGAGACTGCACGAACGGAATTACCCCATCCTTGATTTGGAGTTGGTGATAGTTATCTTCGCTTTAAAGATTGGGCACCACTATCTCTACGAGGTAAATTTCAAAATTTTCACAGATCGTAAAAGTTTGAAGTACATCTTAGATCAGAAAGAGCATAAGTAGTATTTAAGCTGAACAAGTATGAGTTATGGTTATTACAGTCTCTCCCATTTCCAAATGAAAGAATATCTCTATGGATTTCCTCACCAGATTGCCGAAGACGCCAGGTGGCCACAATGCTTTTGGGTCATTGTTGATAGATTGACCAAGTCAGCTCATTTTATACCTGACAACATAATCTACACTCCATCTAGGTTGGCTAGGTGGTATGTGCGGAATAGTAACAGACTTTATGAGTACCACGTAAAGTAATGTCTGACAGAGGCTCGAGATTTACATCTCACTACCGACACCGACACCAGTTATGTCGGCACTTCAGACAAAGATGAAGATGCGTTCTGCATTCCATCCATAGACCGTCGGGCAGAGCAAACACATTATTCAGATACGAGAAATTAATTCATCCACGCACCCTTGGGTGAAAAGGATCCTAGAAGGACTACCTGTTGTTGGTAGAATTTCTATACAATAACCATCATTATAAGTATTGGTACGGCAACATTCGAAACCCTATACATGTGGAAATGCCTCATACTTCTCAGATAGCATGAGATAGGTGAACACACTCTTTACTCTGTAGATCTCTTGGAAGAGTCTGTAAGGATTGTTGATCTTGTAAGGTGAATGTTTCTGACGATAAAAGAGCTGCTAGAATAGTTTTGCAGATAGTCGGAGAAGAGTTTGGAGTTTAAGGAAGGAGATAGGTTGTTTCTACGTATATCTCCCATGAAGAGAAATACAAAGATTTGGTGTTCATGGCAAGTTTATGTTTGACTAATTGAAATTTTTACTTGTATGAGTAAGACAGCCTATCAAGTAACCGATCCACCAGACTCATCAGGCATACATGATGTCTTTCATAGATCCAACTTGAGGAAATATGTCCATGACCCTCGACACATCATTAGTTACGAGAATCTTGACGTGGAGCCAGATTTGACATACGAGGAGAGGTCGGTACAAATACTAGATAATGTTGTGAAGAAGATTCGCAGCAAAGGGATTCCATTGGTCAAGGTGTTGTGGTACCGACCCAGCGTCGAAGAAGCGACACGAGAGATCGAAGCCGACATACGAGCAAGATATCCACAGCTTTTCTAAGTAAAATAAGCACAACAAGCTTTCGTAATTATATATAGGTGAATATATGACTTGTTTTCTCTTTGAGGTTTTTTTATGGGTTCAAAACCCTTTGAGGTTTTTATGGCCATATGAAATTCAAACAAGTCACCGAATAGCCTTAACTCGAGTCTCGAGGACGAGACTCCCTTTGAGGTTTTTATATTTGTAACATCCGGTTTCCAATCAAACCCGAAGTCGTCCGATTTTGGGTCTAATGAACCCAAAAACATTATCGGTCAATGCTAAACAACTTAAAACGATCAATTAATCGTGAATCAAAAGTTGTTCGGGAGAAATCGACCAAAAATCAGTCAATCCGTAACGCGCGCCGTGAAAAGCCGCGACGCAAATTCGGAAACCGCGAAACAAGCCGAGACCGTCATTAGATCCGATTCGACGATACAAGACCAACGGAATCGACCGTTCGTCAATCGGAGGTCATATGATATTTTAAATTACAAAATTTATTCTTAGACAAAAGCCGTATCCGAAAATTGCGGGTATTCAAAACCCGACCGAAAGTATATGAATATTATACTCATTTTGATCGTCATTCAGAGACGATCGAAACGAGCTATTGTACATCAAAATCCGACACTCGAGGCACGAATGCGGATGTTTTTGGTATTCAAAGAATATGGTAAAAAAAAAGAATAAATAAAATAATTTTTTTAATTCCAGGACAGCAGCAGCTGTCCCTCCCTACACTTGGCCTCTTTATACCCTCAACTTGGCAAGAAATAAGCCTTCTCTCCTTACTATATAAACCCCAACCCTCGTTCTTTTTCTTCCCTCTTTTTTTTCCCACCAAGAAAGTCACTCTTTCTCCTCTCAATTTCCAGCCGACGAGCCCTCTTTTCTCCTCTATTCCTTGCGGGAAAATGGAGTTTCTATCCTATCTCCAACTACCGATGCTTTCCTATCATTTTTGGAGTCCCCCAATCTGCTATGATGTTGCTGCATGTCCTTGAGGAGTCACTGCTGTCCCCTTTTTGGATGTTGCTACTGCAGTTGGCCCTCTATTAAAGCCACTACATGCTGGTTTTGATCTCCAAAATGGGAGATATACAAGGTACAATCTGAAAACCCCCAAACTTCTCAAATTTAACCACACCGAAGAGGCTCCCAATTCCTTTTCCACGTGAGATCCCCCAGCCCTCCTATTTTGGTTGCAGCATTGCTTGGAAATCCAAATCAGCTGCTCCAACATCTCCTGGAAATCCAAATCCAAGCAACTGGAAGACCTCCCTGGAGCAACTAAATTGTTGCTTCCCTCTTCGATCAAGGTGTTGCTGATCTACTTGAAGCTTTTGCTTGCATGTTCTGCCACATGCATGTGAGATCTCCAAAAATTAAAGATCCAAAGGTACTGGAACAACTTTGCTGCCAGCAACTCTCTAAGCATTGCTTCAATCAGCCATTTACTGACTCCAATCAATGGTGTTGAAGCCAACAACTATCTAAGACTTCCTCTTGCTGCTTAAGTTGAAGCTAAAAGCCACCATTCAGCAACTGACGAAGAAAATGCTGCATGCAAATGTTGATCTTCTCCAAATTTGAAGATCAATATAGGTACATCTTTATCCATCTCTTGCTGCAATCCATGTTCTTACACGATTATTCCATCCTCTGACTTATATAAGGTTATAAACCAATACTCCTGGATGGTTACAAATCAAGAAAAGATTAAAGTGTTCATGAATTAGTCCATGTCTTTGTACAATTTGTGACCTCTTCTTGCTGCCTTTAGGCTCATTAAAACTTAATTTCAGAGTCTATTATTTTACCTTTGAAATTAGATGAAATGATGAAATGTGATATGTATTTAATCAAAGTTTTGAATCAATTTAATAATTTCCAACATAGGTTTAAAGATAGAAGCAAATTGGGGGTTAGGCTCTTAAAGTTAACCCAGCTAATCAGGTTGACCTGTGGCCTGAAAATTCTTTTATTCCTGACAAGAGTGGGCACGCTATTATCGATAATCACTGCAAATCAAAATTTGCATGGAACATAAGATGAAGCTTTTCTAGATGCCACATTTATGTGTGGTTTGGACAAATTGGGAAGTAGGATGGTTCAATGAACTGTTGCCTGTGGAAATAAACATTCTCAAATAGAAAAAAAAACACTAGGGTAATTCATAGAAATGGAACATATCCTAGCTGAGCATTTGAGTATCACATGTTGATAAGGATTTAACACATACTCCTTGGGTTGTGGATTTATCTTGATTTCTATACGACAAAATAGCCTATCTGATTGGGATGATGTGTTCTTATAGAGGTTTACTTAGTTTGACATATGTAGGAAGGTTAGAGATTGGATATATTTTGGAATGTTAACCTCTTATATAAAGCATAACATTGATGTTAACTCCCTTTACTATCAACCAAATTATACCTATAAAGGAAAAGACTCCAAAGATTTGATCTGAAAACAAAAAGGAAAAAAAAAAGAAAGAAAGAAAGAAATTTCGCAGTTTTTACGCCTCTCTGGGATCCACAGGTTTCTTTTAAAGATCGGTTCCGCTGACCCTTGTTCTTTAGGGTGCCTAGGCAGGAGGACCCTTGGTTTTAGTTTTTCGAGCTCGTGAGCCCGTACGGTCGGGCCGGTTTTTCTTTTAGAGCGACTTTTCTAGAGAGTCTCTCTCACCCGTCTCAGTGGCGTAGTTTTGGAGTAGACCTATCCCTCTAATGGATCGCCTTCCAATTAGAGGGCGAGACGGAAGAGCCTTTTGTAGGCTTCCTCACCGCTTGAGTTTTGTTTATTTTTCGCCAGCAGACTTGGCGATGCTACATCCGAATCATCCGTGTATACATCTGAACCCTCTAGGGCTACATCTGAATCAGTTACAGTTGAATTTGGAAAAGTTACATTGAGATTGGATTGAGTCACAATTAAGTTTGGATGAAGCTGAATTACAGTTGAATTGGTTACATGGAAGCTTGGTTACAGTTGAGTTGGTTTCCGTTGAACTAGTTACTTTTCTGCCAATAATTCCTGACAAAGAGAAAAGACCATATCATGACAATTATCCTTATCAGACTTCGAACTACTACCATAGTTGTAAGATATAGTTAGTGGACGTGTTGGGAACTTAGTTAGGATGCATTTTACTCCACCGCATGCCTACGGAGGCACCCCAACCCTAAGGCTTCCTTACTACCTTAGGGTCATAGTGTGAGGTCTTACCTAGACCAAGACCACAGACTATCCACTAAGCTTAAGAAAATCAACAAGAAAAGAATCAAAACCCCGGATCCATCCTATACCCTTACTATGATCAATCCACAAGATTATTAATCATCAATATCAGCATTTAATAGAGATAATGATCATATCATAGTCTCATCATTCACATTCTCAAATAGAAAGGCAATGACTTAAATATGGATCATATGATGGTTGTATATCAATGATTAATGTGGGTAATTAGTGTAGGATGAGTAGAATGGAGTTTTACATACCAAACAAAGCCTGTTTCATTGCAAGTAGCTTTAAATTTTAATTTATCATAGCCAATTTACTTGCTTTCTTTTGTAGACATTCAATATCCTGTTATTATTAATAAATTAGATGTACTCAACGTTTGTTGATGTTCTTTTCTCCCTATTCCATGGATTGCAGGCAAAATACCTGCACCGTTGTATTGGGAGAATTGAACATCAGCTTCTGCAGTTACAATTATCAGGTACGCATGCTATAGTTTATTCAAATTATTATATGCTTTTTATTTCTCTTCTTCTATAACTGGGATGCATGTACATAATACAATTTCTATTGTTACATGCCAACTGCTATGGAATTTATGCAATATAATTGTGACATAGTGTAGTTCTGTGGCTTGTTATTAAATTTGCGAATGTCATCTGTATAAAAAAAAAATTTCCCCCTGATTTTCAGCACTCTAATGTGATAATTTAGCGAACATAATACTACGGGTGATATGTAAACGGGTATCCAGATCCGTTAAGGAGCGGGCGTCACAAAGTTGAATGCAAAGCAAGGAAAAATTTTAAATTCCAATGCATGTTGCTATTTTCTCCTGCTTTTGTGAATGTCAAATATTCAAATGTGGAATGTATGTGCATGGATTGATTTGCTGAGTACCCGGATCCTGGAGGGGGACGGGCGTTACATATGGAGATCTCCAGGAGGGAGTCTACATGCAGCAACCTTCGAGGTTTGCTAATGAGGAGGAGTGTCAGCAAGTTTATAAACTTCATAAAGCAATATATGGCCTTAAGCAGAGCCTGAGGGCATGGTTTCAAAAACTCACGGATTTGATTGAAAAGCAGGGGTTTAAGAGGTCAAATGCAGATCATTCATTGTTTATGCAAAGAACACCCAGAGGTACGATTGCTATCACGGTATATGTTGATGATGCACTTGTTACAGGTGATGATGTGCAAGGGATAAAGAAGACAAAAGAATTTATGGATCGTCGGTTTGTTATTAAGGATCTTGACACCCTAAGGTATTTCTTATGGTTAGAGTTTGCAAAGAATGTGTAGGGTCTTGTGATGATCCAAAAGAAGTATGTTACAGACATGCTTGTTGAGACAGACATGATTGGCTGTCAACCCTCTACAACTCCTACGGATCTTAGCATTAAGTTATATGATGATATAGATGAGGTTGGCAAGAGGAGACATATAGAGTTGGTGGGAAAGCTTCTCTATATTACTATTACGAGACATGATATCTCTTTTGCGGTGAGTCGGGTGAGTCACTTTATGGAGCAGCCACGACCGGTAAGCATGGATGCTATATATATATATATATATATATATATATATATATATGATATTAAGATATCTAAAATCTTGTCCAAGTGCAAGACTACTATTCAGGAAAGGAGCAACTCTTTTGGTTTCAGCATGTGTCGATGATGACTATGCATGGTGTCCTAAGGACAGGAAGTCTACTTCAGGCTTCGCGGTGTTCGTTGGCAGTTCTCTTCTTTTTTGGAAAAGCAAGAAATAAACGGTTGTTACTAGGTCAAGTATTGAATTTGAGTATAGGGCTATGGCACAAACAAGCACAAAAATAATGTGGGTTCGAGCAGTGATAGCATATTTGTATATAGATGTACCTCTACCTATGCAGTTACAATTTGATATCAAGCTTCCCTATTCATTGCAAACAATCCTATCTTCCATGAAAGAACAAAGCATATTGAGGTAGATTGTCATTGTACGAGAGACATGATTCAGAAGGGCTTGATTTCTACCTCTCATATCAGTTCAGGAGATCAAACGGCGGATATTTTTACCAAGGCTTTACTCAGAGGACCATTTCAGAAGTGTTCTTTCAAGTTGAGCATGATCGACATCTATGCTCCATCTTGAGGAGTGTAGAGATATATCTATGGTCTCTGTACATTTTCCTTTGTTTTATTTCTTTGTGTCCGTCTTATATAATTTACCCATAGGTCTCTCCTCTATATAAGAGAGCCTTAGGTTCTCTGGAGTAAACAACTCTTCTATTTTTCCCAATAGTTCAAATTTCCACTCAAAAAGATCTCCATCCTAAGCCACAAGTAGGCCACCTGACTTTCATTAGCTTCCACATCCCTATAATCAGAAAAGTGGTTGCCCCATTCGAGGATCAAATCTGCCTTGTACAAGATTGAATCTTTGTTTCTTGTGGAAAGATGACATCACTAGGCCACTCAAAGAGAAGTCTCATCACTGCTTCCATCTTATCTGGGTCTACCATACCCCTTGCCTTCCAAGAGATGACCATCATTAAAAAAAAGATTGTGCCCTATGTGGTAGGGATCATGCCCGCATTTCTAGATGTACCTCCACATAACAAAGCACTGACTGAAAAACACATACCGACAGATACTGAGTGGGTGACCTAATAGGAGAGGTCTCAAAGGGCATGACTCTGAGACACATGAAAATAGCATTTCAGTCCTGAAGAATCATCTACCAAATGATTGATTTAAAGTGGTAGGGAGCCACATTTTCTCTTCTTAGGATGTTGTGGGCTAGCATCAACTGCAGTGGTTGGGTCCTTGAGAAAGCGACCCGAACCCAGGAGCTCTACCCAAAAGAGATGGTCACAAGATTTCCTACCCAACAAGATGGCTGGAAGACCCTCTACGAGCAAGGGGATGCGAAGGGTAGTTGTCGTGGCCACAAAGGTAGATGACCAGTGACAAATAAAGCGTGGAGGATCACAGAGGAGAGGAGAGGCAGCCTGATTTCGGCAGGAATGATGTCTAGGGCAGGGAGCTCAAGGGGAAACATGGTGGTGGAGCTTCAGCTTGATTCAGACAATCCAGCATCAACTTATGGTAGTTCAAAAGGAAAGAGATAAGAGGGGGCTCCTCAACATGTTCAGGAACCATTAAAGTCGCAGCCTCCTCAAACGCAGATTTAGAGATATCTTCAGTTACCAAGGCCAAAAACATGATTTCATGTGGATCAATGCAATCGGTGGCAGTGGCAGAGTCAGCACCTCCAACCAAAGCTGGAAGGTAGTGCGGTCCACAAGAAAAGGAATCGTCAACCTCATCTCCGAAAGCAAAGGCCCATTGATCTCTAAAATGAACATTGATATCCACCCTGGGAGCACGTCCATCTGAAAAAATATGAACCACTTTACCCACGAACTTGAGAGCCTTCCTTATTGAGTGGAGGTCTCTGGAAAGTAAGGAGACCCCACTAACCTTCTGAGCGATTGTTGTCCAAGAAATGAGGCCTCCTTCATGCAACAAGATCCACAAACTCGGGATAACTCCAAGAGAGTAACCTCTCACAGGCGGCACATGAGAGGCCCCTCATGTACAGCTCCTTCCCCTCAATTACAGCATAAAAATTATCCTTTAGCAGCTCATGTACCAACTTCATAACGACGTTGATGTTCGGGTGGTCAGAGCGGAAGACACCCAACAGGATTCCCTCACACATATTGGGGGTTAGATTGAAGGGAGATCCGTGCACAACATCTGCAAAAGACTGCTTTGTTGCTCGCTCTTTCCCAGACTATGTCGCACATCAAGTTACAACACAGCCATGTATGGTGGCAACATCACATTGGGCGAGGTTGCTCTGACACAGACTTTTTTGTCAGCGACGAGCTACTCCTGATGCAACAACTTAGGACAAGACACCATGTGATGATCCCTCCCTCCACAAGCTAAACGCTATGTGTCATCACCACAAACCACTGCCATGTGCCCTGATCGCCCACATCTGAAGTACATTGATGCTCACCCCATGCAGGGGGGCGCCAATGGGTCACAAACTCACACCCTTCAATGACCTCGCTTGCCCTCTTTGTGGTGCCCCTCTTGTTCATATTTGGCCCCACACTCTCACCGCCATGGAGATTCGCTCGAGGCTTGCCGATGGAAGGACGCAAGTCATCCCTTTGAAGTACTTGAAGCACCATCACGCAATCTCTTGGAAAAGTAGGCCTCTGATCGCCATCCCATCGCACCGCCAAACCCTACATTCACTACGTGCCATCTCATGCACCATGTACTAAAAATATTTGTGCGTGCAAGATGACAAGGGAAGTCACGTATGAGTCATAATAATGTAGAAAAACTAAAAAAAACTTGTATGAGGCAAGTGGCAGAAAGCCGAGCGAAAAGGAGTGGTATGGTTGGGATGCAATGCGGACATAATGAAAATAGAATGGCTGAGGCTGATCCATTTATTTAATTTGATAAGATTGCAGTTGCATTGTTGTAGCACACTGGCATGTGGTTTAGCATCTTAAAGGTTCCTACGAAGGATTAGAGAAGCATACTTAAGTTGGATACTAGCTACATTCTGCTCCATACATGACCTTCAACAGTTTATATTTGTTTTGCAGATGATTCTGGATCTTCATGATAGATTTTTACTGATAAAGATCTAATTGTAGCTAAGCATATCAAATTAAGAATCAAGACACTTAATAGAAGGCCTTCAAATATATATGATCTCATAGATTTCCACCTTTGTCACATTGGGATGATCAAGCTTATGCCACACCGCCACTTCTTGAGTAAAAGCAGAACGAAGAGAAGCAATTTCAGCTTCTGTTCTGCTACCATCTTCACCCCAGTCAAGCATCTTCACTGAGAAAGAACACAACAGGTAGTTGTCAATCATAACAAATAAAATTTGTTTTTGGAAATGTAAAGAAAATAATTGGTAATTGTGGATAGGTTGATCTGTGCGCAACAAATTCCAAAATTCGCCATGTCCATGTCAAAAGAAAAACTGAATTGAAATTTGATACAGTAGCCAATCAGGACCCATTTTGATATCATTTTTCCTGATTTTCATACATATACTTTGGAACTAATTCATAAGGTATATCCACATAATAGGCTTACAGGAGAACATTAAAATGTGAAGGAAGTTGAATTATTGTATGCGTGCAGTTTAAAACAAACAATGTAACATATAGCCAAGTAAAGAAAAAGCGTAGCAAGCTCTTTAGTATTTACAAATGAGAATATCTGACTGTGCGTTGTAGTAGTTGGAGTCAGTGCTCATTCCTTTGGGGGAATTTATATATTTTTTATATTTTTTCACCCAAACCCTAGACAACTTACGCTAGATAGTTACAGCTTTTGCCAATGTCAGACAAAGGACGGAGCAAGTTTCATATTCTCCGAGAACCACCGCCAAAATTGAAACCTGATAAATATTCTACATTGGATGAAGACATAGATCAGAGACGAGGTGATCTACTAGACATCGTGTACGATATCTCAAAAATCTGAAGGTGCCGTTTTATGTGACGCCCCATCCCGATGGTCACCAATACTTATGGAACGAGACTCCCGGATATTCCAAGCTAGAGTGACTCCTGCTTCTCTCAAGTCAAGCTTCTAGCAGCAAAGTCAATGATCAAGTCAATCCGAAAGATTCAAGTTGATCGACCATACTGTTCTTGATGACCGTTCATGCCTTGATCTGATCGATCATATGCAATCTCCAGAAGAACATCACCTTCTGATCGCTCATTAGACCTTATCTGATTCGTTAAATTTTCTTGATCTGTAAACTTTATTTTCTGATAGACTGTATTTTGAACGTTGTTTTTATTTAAGCGTTACTTTCTATTGACGGGTAAGATAACTTTTCTGATCGGTTAAAGTTTGAATTATGAATATTGTAACCAATGTTTTTATTGACCAATTCATATTCTCTCATCGATCAATTGAGTAATGATCGATCACTTCGTCTGATCGATCAACCCAAGTCTAGAAACTACTATTTTCGTCACTTGACGGTTACATGCCCAAATCCCTATAAAAGGAGATCATTATCCTCTCATTTCATCATGCAACTCAATTCGAGTTTCCTCAAGTTTTCTAGAGCAGCTCTCTCTCTCCCTCTTGTTCTATGTGTTCAACTTTTTTCGAGAGAAGTGATTCACAATTTTGCTAAGGAAATTAATTTTGATTCGAGGAAAGCTCTTCAAACTCTATGTGTGGAGTCAGATCCGTTAGAAACTGAGAAAAATAGATGATCATTTTTCTACATATATAGCTTTAATATAGTTTAGATATATGTGTGACTGAATCAAGTATTGCGAATATTTTATTGCTATATTCTCAGTTGGTCTGATTGTTGGTCTGATTGTTTTTTTATCTGACACTATTGTTATTGATATCACTTCGATAGTTCAGATAATTATTTATCTTGTTCTGCTAACGTTTCTCTGGGATACTTTTGGAGTTTTTCTCTACAGGTAACTCGAGGTGAAGTTAAAGTCTTCAAGTTATACTGCTACGAGGATTGGTCGCTGGTATAACTTTGGTGTTTTGATCCAAGGTTGTGACTTTGGTGTGTGATCTAAAATTGTAAGCTACAATACTTGTAAATGAATGAGATATCCGCATAAATATCTCAGGATATAATGGAAAATTTGATTGGCTCGGCTAATCGGAAATCCTAAATCAAGTTGCCTTGGGTTGTGGTTTTTACCCGTTTGGTTTTTCACGTTAACATCCTATGTACTATGAATTTTTGTGGCTTGTTGATTTCATCTTATTATTGATGCTTGTTCATAATCTCACGAAAAAGATTTAAATCTACCATACGTCGATCATTCCCTCTAGAGCAGATTCGTTCCATTAAATTTTAAGGCAATTCGATCCGTTTATTTCTATCAAAATGCACCAGAATCCATGATCAACTTTGTCATGCATGCTATGTGACAATTGGTAAGTGCATAGGTTATAACTAAGGAGCTAGAAGAGACTCTAGGCAGTGGTAGCAACATCCAAAGGACCTGTAGGAGCACTAGTGGATGCGACAACAAGAGTCATAATCTTCCTCGTATGAGAGACAATATCATCCAACGTCAAATTAGTAATAGGAGTAGACGCGGCAGTATCTCAACCTACTCGGCCACATGAGCAGATGCAGAGTAGTCGACGATGGGTGGTAGGGCGATGCATGTGAGGGAGGTCCGACGGATGGGGCAGGGATGCAAGGGTTTTAGAGATCCAGTCATTTAGGATCGTCGCTCTGACACCATGTAGAAAGAAAATAATGACATAATTACTCTGATGACTGTATGTATATAGAGAGGAGAAACCCTACAAGGTAAATACATAATAGAGATAAAGTAAATAAGCAAATAACTCTCAATACAAACAATGTCTTCATGTCTTGATCTTCCATTTCCTTGGTACATGCACTTGATCTGTTAATGGTTGTGTTATATCATCACCATCACTAACCACGCAGATTTCTTGTCCTTGAAGATAAGTTTCGATGCATGCCTTCCAATAGGTGTAGTTGTGCATTTTTAGCCTCTTGATGAAGTTAATTTAGCTAATGACATCTATCATTTTGATCAGAAGATCTTCCCTAACTTCGTTAAAGAAAATTAATCTTTAATGAAAGTGAATTCACAGTACCAGACTGTGTATAGGCAGATTCTTCCCTTGGAATATATCAAATAACGATTATATGTAAGGTCGACTATACCTAACTTTAGATGAACACGGCTATACATTAGCCGATGACAGACACAATTACTTTTGTATACAAATATAATTTTCTAATTGACTCAAAAATTATATTATACATCACAACGACAATGTACAACCAACTTAATATCATGGTTTAAAAAACACACCTCAAGGGGCAAAGGCCCTCGAGGCAAAACAAGGCGGATCCAAAGAGCCTCGAGGCAACTGCCATGAACCCCGTCGCTGAGGCGGAGCACCTCGGATGCCCGAGGTGGTCGAGGCGAGCCGAGGCGGGGTGAGGCAGTACCTGAGGCTATAAGGATTTATCGAGCATTTTTTAATAAAATAATTAGTCCTATCGGTAGTTTCAGATATTTATAAAGGCCCGGATGTTGAGGATATATTTACGCAAGATAAATGCTTAAATTTGACATCTTTCATATTCATATTTACCATTAACATGTCTAATTATTTCAGTAAACTCTTAATATCACACCCTTTCTCATACCGGTAGGGTATGGAAATACATGGGGACATTGGGCCATTCTTCAACTGGGTTCAACAGACCATATGGTTAGGATTCAAATCATATCAACATCTCAAATATCTTTAATGACAACTATAGCCAATGACTCCCTCTTTGATAAATATTTTAGTGATAGTTATATCCAATGATTTCATTTTTGATTGGGTGGAAATTTAGTAGAAATGTTTATGGAATTGACATAATGTTCTTGTCTTCATAATTTCATCATATATTACAATGTTATATATTATATGTCTATCGGATTAGATTATTTCATCAATAAATATATTTATTATACTTTTTGTAATTATTTTCCTATACAAACAGAGGCGTACGCCTCGCCTCCATGGAAAACGCATGGTTCTGTCTTTTGTTTTTACAAACTTTACTTACTCACTCGAATACACATTCACTTCTCTCTAACCACACAACTTATCTTCACACCATACCCAAACATTTATCAACCACTACTACTCACTTGATACAATACAACTCAGGATGGCTCTTTTCTTCTCTCTAGCTCATTTCTTGTCTCACTTGCTTGCTTACTTGCTTCCCACACAATAGATCCAAGGCCTATTTGTACTTGTGTCTAAATATCCTTGAAGGATAAGAAATTTTTTGGAAAGCTAGAGTCTATTCTGCCTAAGAGAATTCTGGAGAATTAGAGTTTAATCTATTCAAGAAAAGTCTAGATGATTAGAGTCCTTTCTTAAAAATAAATTTCTAAAGGATATGGAATTCTTTAGAAAGTTGGAGTTGGTGGTGGCCTTTTTATTTTAACATAGAACAAGTGTAGGCGTGTGTGAGAAATCCAAGGAAAAACTACTGTTGGATATCTACATGTTATACACCGCACTGAAACAGTTACATACGCGGCAGAAAAGAAGTTAAAAAGTATTTTAAGAATCAATCGTGATGGCCACTAGATCATTAGTAAAAAAATAATAATGGTCGGTTACAGCAGAAGAGCAATAGTTAGTTATCAGCATAAAATGTAACTCATACCAAGGAAGGCCATATCGATATCCATATCATTTCGATCCGCCCGGAAATGGATATATCAAGATATATTGCTGATATATCGACGATATCGATGAAAATGTCAAAAATGGCTCAAAAAAGCTATTTTTGCAGTTTTTTTTTAAATGAAGATCATCCAAGATATTAAAACAACAAATAACTTACAAATACACACTTATGTCACACATATCGGTCATTTATAGCCCATATATCGCACATATTGGTCATAGCGAACATATCGTTGTTAATGTTCATTCCTGACCTATAGATATTGGAAATGGATTCCATTCAAATTCCTATAAGTTATAATATTAAATAACTTACAAATATACACTTAGATGACACATATAGATCATTTGTGAAGACTTTGATCCTTATATCGCACATATCGGTTATATCGAACATATCGATGGTACTATTAGTTGTTGACCTATATATATATATATATATATATATATATATTGAAAATGGAGTTCATCCAAGTTCTTAGATCACTATATAACTTACAAATCTACTCTTAGATCACACATGTCGATCATCTATGAAGCTTATATCGCATATATCGATCATTTCGTACATATCGATATTAATGTTGATTCTTGACTTTGAGTTATAGATATTTTTTTAAGACTTGACTTATAGATATTGGAAATGGATTTCATTCAAGTTCTTTACAACATGAAATAACTTGCAGATATACTCCAAGTTGAAGAACAATTATATGCACCCTCTTGTCGCACCATACCCTACCAGTACCGGGGTCTCGCTGCTCGATCAACGAGCTTGGGGGAGCTAAGGGGGACCAGGTTGGCCCCCCCTTGCAGGGGTGTAGGGGCAACGCCCCCGACCCGAACAAAATATATATAACCATTGTGTGTTTAAAAACTAGGTGTAGCCAGATATGTGTTTTAGTACTTAGAGTAGCTAGATGAGTAGTAAAATCAATCTTGCATGAATAATAGCATTGATATATAGAGATATTGGTGATATCAATCGATATCCAGGGTTTTTTGTACTGGATCTAGTCATTTTTGACCGATATGAGCCGATATGGCAATATATCGCCGATATAACTGTTAATGATATACTGGTGATTTCGATACCCCTTCCTTGTTGAAACCGATATATCGGCGATACCCCTTCCTTGTTGAAACCAATATATCGGCGATATATCGCCGATACGGCCTTCTATGACTCATGCATATCCATATTGTTTTTCTTAGTTTTGAAAATTCTTGACTTGCCAAATGAAGATTCTAAAATAATAAATTGAAATTTTGATGCAGCTGAATTTCTGTTTATTACAGTGATAGCTAGAATTCATCACCACTATTTTACCACTTGGAATGTTTCTCAACCACTATCTTTTCTTCTATCGTCCTTATCCTCCTGATATTCAAAGTGCATATATTTCAGTGACAGGAACATCTACTTCTGCCCACTTGCCTCCACCACTTTATTTCAAGACTACAGATCCGACGACCAACAATCCCCAGACATCGAATGTTGAGTACCAACAGTAATTCACATGAACGCAGAGAAAATATGGGAATCCTTAATTTAAATCCATCGCACAAGCTCATCCACCTGACATAAGCCATCACGGACCTTCATAGTATTCAATAGGATAAAAAGTTGTGGGCAAGCCCTTCAATAATCACTGGGATCTAGAGAAGGGAAGAGTGTTATTTTGCACTCAAAAATAGATCGCTTGCGAAAGAATATGAATGAGACAATTCATGACAAATAAAAGAAATTTAAAAAAATAAGTGGGCATTTTATGTTCAAATGAACCTGAAACGGAAAAACAGCAAGATAGTCTCAGGCACAAAGAAAAAAGCCTACCCAAACATTTATCAACCACTACTACTCACTTGATACAATACAACTCAGGATGGCTCTTTTCTTCTCTCTAGCTCATTTCTTGTCTCACTTGCTTGCTTACTTGCTTCCCACAAAATAGATCCAAGGCCTATTTATACTTGTGTCTAAATATCATTGAAGGATAAGAAATTTTTTGGAAAGCTAGAGTCTATTCTGCCAAAGAGAATTCTGGAGAATTAGAGTTTAATCTATTCAAGAAAAGTCTAGATGATTAGAGTCCTTTCTTAAAAATAAATTTCTAAAGGATATGGAATTCTTTAGAAAGCTGGAGTTGGTGGTGGCCTTTTTATTTTAACATAGAACAAGTGTAGGCGTGTGTGAGAAATCCAAGGAAAAACTACTGTTGGATATCTACATGTTATACACCGCACTGAAACAGTTACATACGCGGCAGAAAAGAAGTTAAAAAGTATTTTAAGAATCAATCGTGATGGCCACTAGATCATTAGTAAAAAAATAATAATGGTCGGTTACAGCAGAAGAGCAATAGTTAGTTATCAGCATAAAATGTAACTCATGCCAAGGAAGGCCATATTGATATCCATATCATTTCGGTCCGCCCGGAAATGGATATATCAAGATATATTGCTGATATATCGACGATATCGATGAAAATGTCAAAAATGACTCAAAAAAGCTATTTTTTGCAGTTTTTTTTAGAAATGAAGATCATCCAAGATATTAAAACAACAAATAACTTACAAATACACACTTATGTCACACATATCGGTCATTTATAGCCCATATATCGCACATATTGGTCATAGCGAACATATCGTTGTTAATGTTCATTCCTGACCTATAGATATTGGAAATGGATTCCATTCAAATTCCTATAAGTTATAATATTAAATAACTTACAAATATACACTTAGATGACACATATAGATCATTTGTGAAGACTATGATCCTTATATCGCACATATCGGTTATATCGAACATATCGCTGGTACTATTAGTTGTTGACCTATATATATATATATATATATATATATATATATATATTGAAAATGGAGTTCATCCAAGTTCTTAGATCACTATATAACTTACAAATCTACTCTTAGATCACACATGTCGATCATCTATGAAGCTTATATCGCATATATCGATCATTTCGTACATATCGATATTAATGTTGATTCTTGACTTTGAGTTATAGATATATTTTTTTAAGACTTGACTTATAGATATTGGAAATGGATTTCATTCAAGTTCTTTACAACATGAAATAACTTGCAAATATACTCCAAGTTGAAGAACAATTATATGCACCCTCTTGTCGCACCATACCCTACCAGTACCGGGGTCTCGTTGCTCGATCAACGAGCTTGGGGGAGCTAAGGGGGGGCCAGGTTGGCCCCCCCTTGCAGGGGTGTAGGGGCAATGCCCCCGACCCGAACAAAATATATATAACCATTGTGTGTTTTAATACTAGGTGTAGCCAGATATGTGTTTTAATACTTAGAGTAGCTAGATGAGTAGTAAAATCAATCTTGCATGAATAATAGCATTGATATATAGAGATATTGGTGATATCAATCGATATCCAGGATTTTTTGTACTGGATCTAGTCATTTTTGACTGATATGAGCCGATATGGCGATATATCGCCGATATAACTGTTAATGATATACTGGTGATTTCGATACCCCTTCCTTGTTGAAACCGATATATCGGCGATACCCCTTCCTTGTTGAAACCAATATATCAGCGATATATCGCCGATACGGCCTTCTATGACTCATGCATATCCATATTGTTTTTCTTAGTTTTGAAAATTCTTGACTTGCCAAATGAAGATTCTAAAATAATAAATTGAAATTTTGATGCGGCTGAATTTCTGTTTATTACAGTGATAGCTAGAATTCATCACCACTATTTTACCACTTGGAATGTTTCTCAACCACTATCTTTTCTTCTATCGTCCTTATCCTCCTGATATTCAAAGTGCATATATTTCAGTGACAGGAACATCTACTTCTGCCCACTTGCCTCCACCACTTTATTTCAAGACTACAGATCCGACGACCAACAATCCCCAGACATCGAATGTTGAGTACCAACAGTAATTCACATGAACGCAGAGAAAATATGGGAATCCTTAATTTAAATCCATCGCACAAGCTCATCCACCTGACATAAGCCATCACGGACCTTCATAGTATTCAATAGGATAAAAAGTTGTGGGCAAGCTCTTCAATAATCACTGGGATCTAGAGAAGGGAAGAGTGTTATTTTGCACTCAAAAATAGATCGCTTGCGAAAGAATATGAATGAGACAATTCATGACAAATAAAAGAAATTTAAAAAAAATAAGTGGGCATTTTATGTTCAAATGAACCTGAAACGGAACAACAGCAAGATAGTCTCAGGCACAAAGAAAAAAGCCAACGAATCCATAAGAAAAAGAAAGGAAACTTCAATCTTTCCCACCAAAGACGAGGTTACCAGTACATAACATTAAGCGGCTATCATCATTCAGATTTTTTTTAGAAAAAAAGTGAATCGTTCCTGAACGGATAGAAGATCCTAAATGGGTCCTCAAGAAGGAGAAGAGGAAAAGAAGGTTCATTTTTCTTCCAACGAGGCTCCAAGAATAAGAATCTCACAAAGCAAGGAGGTGCTCACCAGCAACATCCTGGCCGTCGTAGATTCCGCGATGGACAGTCCCGAACGTGCCACGGGCGATGACGCCCTTGATGACGAGCTTGAAAGGGTCGATCTCCCAGTCCTGTCTGACCCTCTGGGCGTCCTCCTTCTTGGCCTTCTTCTCCATGGTCCATGCCCTGCTGAGGTGTCTCTCCAGCTGCGCGTCAAGGCTCTTGAGGTCGATCTGGTCGGCCCTCACGAATCCACCCGATTCCCCCCCTCCTTCCTTCATCTCTGGCATCGAGGTATGCTTATTTGGGACTGAGGGGGAGAGTGTTGGGAGAGGTGGAGGTGGAGGTGATTGTTTGGTTTCGTTATGTTCCACCATCATGTGAGCACATGGGCTGCCTCACGAGGACGTTTGTCATTGACCGGTGTCGTTTTCTCTCGCTATATAGTATTTAGAAGAAGAGAAAATCCTCCTCCATGATAATGAAACTTACAGAGAGAGAAATATGGTTACACTCTTCATTTTTTTTAAATAAAATCATAAAAATTCATCATATATCTCTATATTATGTTATTCAAGTTTGATGAGAAACAGAGACTCCTACGGCATTCATCCAAACATTCATTTTTTAACGGTCGCAGGATTTTTTAAATCGACCCTCTCAAGATGAAGGCCTTAGAAGTCTCAGTTTCTCATGAAACTAGAATGACATAATATGAGAATATAATAATGAATTTACAAGGTTTTATTTTTCAAAAAACTAAAAAAAATTGAGGAAAATGGGACAGATGGAGCTAAGTTACCCCGAGGGCAGTCCCATTTTACCCATATATATAGGGTTGCATGGGGTTGCCCCCGCCCCATTTTTCGTCAAAATTTTTTTATTTTTTTGAAAAATATCGCCATGTATATTCATCCCTATATCCCTCATATATGTCATTCGAATTTCGTCAGAAATTGAGACTCCTACCTCCTACGGCCTCTATCCATATGGGGTCGATTTAAAAAATCTTGCGACCGTTAAAAAATGATTGTCTGGATGGAGGTCGTAGGAGTTTTTGTTTCTAACGAAATTCGAATGACATATAGGAGGGATATAGGTATGAATGTACATGGTAATATTTTTCAAAAAAATAAAAAAATGTGAAAATGTGGTGGAGCAGCCAGGCCAGCCCCATTTTTTCCATGTGTGTGTGGAAACTTCTAATAAGGTGGACCTTTCCTTAATGCATGGATAGTCACGTCAATTTAGGTATTTTTCCTATTTATTTTACAATTTCTAACTCCATAAATTTAATACTAAATATTAGCATAATATCTATCACGCGAAAGATTTATGAAATATTAGTATATTTGATAAGAAATATTTCTTTCAATATGCATGATATATTTTACAAAATTGTATGATTGCCATTATTTTACAATGTACAGTTTAAATTTACAACATTGTTACACAACTAACAAATTTGGCAGTGGTTTTCTGAATTTCAGGAAATACCCACATCATTAAAAGAGCCCCTATATATACATATATGGAAAAAGGGAGTATGCTCCCTCGGTGTAGCTAACTTACATGCTCCCATCATTTTCCCCTATATATATTTTTTGTTTTTTTGAAATGAAATCTATTAGAATTTAGACCACAATATGTCCTCAAGATGTCATTAAAAACTCCACTTGATTCGAAGCTTCTATCCCTTCCATCAAGACTATCAAATTTTAACAGTATCAGAATTGCTGAAATTGACCCCTTTCAGATGGAGGGTAAATGAGTCTCTATTTCTGATAAAATTTAAATGACGTGTTAGGGCGATATAGTGATGAATATACATATTTTATTTTCCAAAAAATAAAAAAATTTGGGGAAAATGAGGGTGTGAGTAGCCAAGTGGCTACACCAAGGTGTAGCCTCCTTTAACCCTATACACATATACGGGTAGAATGTGGCTGCTCCCCAGGAGAAGCTAACGGGCTGCCCTCACCCCCCTTTTCCCTGCATTTTTTATTTTTTTTAAATGTGTATATTCATCACTATATCCTTCTAACATCCCACTAAAATTTTTTCAGAAATAGAGACTCCTATCACATCCATCCAGAATATGTCAATTACAATAATTCTAAGACCGTTACAATTACCTATTATGGATTAAGGGTATCGGAGCCTCCGTTTATGACAAAATTTTAATGGAATGTTATAGGGATATAGTGATGGATATACATATTTTTTATCAAAAAATAAAAAATATGGAGAAAATGGGGGCGGGAGCAGCCCATTGGCTTCTCCCATGGAGCAGCTACATTTTACCCTATATATAAGGTTATATGGGGAAAATGTATATATTTCCCGAAGGTACTTGAAATTAAAGAAGTGTCCTTAGGCACAACTTATTTTGCATATATTTATTCTATATTTTGCAAGGATAACATTGTGTTCAAGCATTATTTTGGACATTCACTTTTTATCATTTTATTGAATCAAAAATAGTTTGTCGTGCATCAACTTATTCTCTATAAAAATATGTTGGGTTTCTAATTTTGTGACATTGGATGATTTACTAAAAATCAGAGTTTGAAATTCAGTGAATTTGGCCTATTTTTGCTCTAAAATCCGCACACACTTATTCCTTGCTCTAAAAATTCTCAAAAAAAAATCTTAGCTGATGTGTTTAATTGTGCTTTAATTTATTTCCAAATTTTATTAAAATCGGAGACGTCTTCTTCCTGGAAGAATTAGTTGGGTGAATTTTGTAATTGATGTTTAATTTGTTCCACTCATGTTATTTTTCTACAAACTCAAGTCTCCTGGATTACAAATGAAAAGACCTTCTTGAAATAAATTTGTTTTGGCATGAATTTATATTATGTATTTATTAAGAATTAGTTGCTCAGGTTAACTCTATTTCAGTAAAAAATCATAAAAAATCATATATTATCATAAAATTCTAAAAAATTAGGTGTGTTTCATCATATTGAGTTTCTGTCAACTATTCGCATGAAAAATTACATAAAATCCATAAATCATTCATTTTTCATTATTGAATTTTAACCCTAAAAATTAAAAAAAATACGTTTTACATGCACCATTGAATTAAGTTTACAGAAAAAATATCACTTGCCTAATTTGGTCCATTTTTGAATAAAAAATTAATTAGCTAAGTTGCTTTTTCTCTTAATAACTTAATTCAATTGCATTGTGCATTGTCATTCATATTTCATAAAAAAATATCAAAAAATATTTCTCTGAAAATCATACATTAATTGACCTAATTTGCATCCTAAATTGTTCATTTGCCTTCTTAAGTCGACCTTGGGGCTTGCCCAGGTTAAAAGTACATAAAACTGCACTTGCTTGATTGGTTCATAATTTAATCGTGTGATTTATTTTTGATCGACCATGATTGCCCGACTACAATAATTCGACACTTTCAACATAGGCATTTTATCGGATCATCAGTGGCTCCATTTAATTAGATGATTTGTGATTTGATTGGATTGAATCATAATTCATTTGAATCCAATTTCCATTTCCAATTTCAATGTCCAAATGTTGGAAATAGAAATGGTCATGGAAATGAAAATATGCAAGCTCCTCGAGCTCATTTCTTTGATCCAAGTGCTTTGGACTATGATTGGAAATGGCCGAGGAGGCTGGATTTAGCTCACTAACACTTTTTCCAGCTCATGGAGAGTGTGATGCATTTCGTTGAGCTCGGTGAGAGTGTATAGTGTTATATCTCAAGCTCAAGATTCGTAGGTGACGGATTTTTGCAAAAATGGTATAAAGCCTGAAATTGAATAGTTATACACATTTGATGTCGTTATACATGGATAGTATGATCTCCCTGACATTATCTCCAAGTATCTGCATTTTATCTCATGGGTCATAATTGGATTAGAACCCATACTTGTTAATGAGAATATTGTAATAATTATGATTATTACATATTATTGATAAGGGAAATTTTGTGAATATGATTCACAAGCATAACTCATTAATTAATGTGAATAGTAATTCACAATAATTAGTATTTATATGGATGACTCATATAAATAAAAGTGTAAACCTAGAAATTAGATAGTTATCTAGATTTCAAGTCACTGTACGTGGATAAAATGATCTCTCAAATATTATCTCTAAGTACCTGCATTTTATCTCAGGAGTCCTAATTAGATTAGCACCCATACTATATGATGCCAAAATTTAGACCATTATTATTATTTTTATAATCAAAAATCAATAAGGGTGTTTTTTTAAATATGATTCAAAAATATTATTCATTAATAAATATGAATAATGATTCATAGAAATTAATATTTATATGTATTTGGTTCATATAATTATTTCAAAAGCATTTATGTGAATATGATTCATATTGGAATTTAAATGAAAAATGTATTTCTATTTATCTTTGGATTTATGAATAAAATTCATAATTTATGAGGGTTCTCTCACAAATTATCAATTATTATAATTATATTATCATGAAGATAATGAAGCAAAAACTTCAACATCAAACAACTTCAACAACAAGTTGTTGCTTTATTTTAGATGCTAATTAAAAAATAATTCAAGCCTCTTTCTTGATAGACACGGATTTAATCCATGCCTATGATCTACCATCCAAGAGTAGAGAGAGTCTATGTCTACTATGGAGAATAAGACTCTTCATAGACGTCCCCTCATGCTATATAAGAAAGGGTATAACCTCTCTGAGTATGCTTCATTATACAAAAGTTCTCTTGCCTTGAGAGTTGAATAAGAAAAGAGTCTTGAGAGTACATGACTCTCATACACGTTTACTCTCTTCTCCAAGAAGACCCTATATGTACACCATCAAGTTTCTCTCCTCTCTTCATAAGTGTGTCCTTGTAGATGAGAAGATTATCTTCTTCTCTGTGCTTCGTGTGCGTGAAGGAGATCTATTTAGTGCGATGAAACTAGGAGCTTGATCATCGTTGCATGGACAAGTTAAAGAAATCGACATCGAAGTTTGTTGGAAACTACACAAATCATCGAGCCCACAAGAGAAACCAATGCATATCAGACTTGATTCGAGGATGTTTCTTGCATTAGAAACTAACTTCAAGAAGTAACGATGATCTCATCTAAATATTCACTAGAATATAAAAAAACAAATTAAGAAAATAGTTTCCCTAAATTAATGGTTTTGCAAAGCATAGTTTTGTTGTATTGAAATTGCAAGTTTATACGATGAAAGATCAATGTTTTTTTCAAATAATTTTCTATTTTTAGTGTTTATGTGATGCGAAGTTTATTACTTACTTCATGTTTATGCATGCATATGTTGGATTATCCAGAATAAATATATAATCTCGTCTCTCCTTAAAAGGCAATGTTTCTTAAGAATATTTCGACAGAGTTTCCTCTTGTAAAAAGTGATGTTTCTTAAGAAAATTTTAATAGAGTTTCTTCTCAAAAGATCACATTACTTAAGAAAATTCCGGCATATATTCCTCTTATATGCTAAGAAAATATAAAAATATGCCTTAGATCTACCAACCTTTCCCTGAAATATGTTATGCCCCATTCGCATTATGATCCTTTTAAGTCCATCATTGGAGTTTGAAGAGCATGCATGCAAGTGATTTTGGGACTTAGTATCTCCTCTGTAATCAAGCTTTGTGAAGCTTTTAATGAAGATCATCATCAATGCAATAATTAAAGCTCAGGTTACATTTAAATATGATTTAACTAAATATGTTAACACTTTCTCTTCTTAATTAGATAAAGGGATTTTGCACCCTTAATCCTGAGTAATTCTGCAATTATAATCACAACCACCTCCCCCCTCCTCCCCGCCACCACCGACCTCCCCTCCTTCCTCCTCCAGCAAAGGCAGCTCCCATCGAGCCTAATCCCCCCCGCAAGCAGCTACCCTGGTTGCGAGCCCGCTTCCCCCTTGTAAGCGGTTGCCCCTGGTTACATGCCCCGCCCTGTCGTATCTCCATCCTCGCATCGTCGCCTCCCGCTTCCCCTTCCTCGACCACCCTGCAGATGCCCCACCGCCAACCCTCCCCTCGTTCGAACCCAGGAGTTGCGAGCCCCGCCATCTCCCTAACCCCCCCCCCCCCGGGCTATAAGAAACAAGCCTCCCCATCCCGCCGACCAGGATTCCCCGACCCCCTGTAGCTGCCCTGTCGCTAGGGTTGGGCATGGGCCGGGCTCGGGCCGGGTTCGCCTTGGCCCGGCCCAAGCCCATTTTAGAATATGGGCTAACGGGTCGGGCCTAGGCCCATTTTATTTTCAAAAATTAGGCCCAAGCCCAAACCCGACCCAAATAAAATGGGTCGAGTTCGGGTCGGGCCGGCCCAATTTAACACCTATGTATACGAATATCATGTCTTCCATTCTTCTTGCATTTGTGTGGTTGTTTCTTATGCATGTGTGCATGTTTAAAACTATAAAGTATGCTAACTAATTTGTGATTTTAACATTAGTTGTATGTTGGAAATACAAATGTGGTAAAAATATGGCGACTTAAACCACCATTCAATTCACCATTACATATTCTATTGTAGATGCGGGCACTATGACCCAATACAAATTGGTTACTTACAGTTGTACATGCTGTAACACTTGAGGACACAGATTCCATTATTGCATATTAATGTAATAATCTTGTATATTAATGTAATAATATCCTCAATCCACTATTGGATATGATTATTAATGTATCTAAGCATTTATTCTACACTTGAATAAGGATAGTAAAGTTAGAACATGGTATTTGGAATGAACATGAATATAATTGATATAATTATACCGTACTGGATATAAATATACTTGCTTTAGAATGGATCGGGCTATCGGGCTAATGGGTTTGGGCCTTCTAAGGCCCAAACCCGGCCCATTAATCAATATGGGCTCATTTTAGGGCCCACGGCCCGCCCATTAAATTTCGGGTTCGGGTTTGGGTCGGGTTATACGGGTCGGGTTTTGGGCCGGGTCGGGTCGGCCCAGCCCAATGCCCAACCCTACCTGTCGCCACCCCTCCCCCCCTGCGCGCTGGCTACCTGCAATAAGCCTCCCCGCCCCGTCGCCTAGGACCATCCCCGACCCCCCTGCTCTCGCCCACGACCTTCCTTGATCCCTTGCCATCCCTCCCCCCATCGAGCTCGCTTCCCCTTCCCCGACCCTCTGCAAGCAGCTTCCCCACCGCCTCCTACAAGACTTCCCGGCACCTGCAACCCCCATGTCGTCTCGCACTGTAACCCCATCCATTCCACCTGTCCACCTCCACCGTGTGCAACCCCTACGCCTTGTCTCCTTCGTCCCCAATCCAACAAGTCCCAAACAAGATACAAGTGATATTCTTTTTCCTTTTTTAATAGAAATGATATTTTTATTAATCTCAATCGTTAGATCAGGGATTAGTTAGATTAACCCAACTATCTGGTTAAGTTAATGAACTAAAATAACAGAAGGTTATGGGTGTAAAACGGAGCATTTATTCGAGATCCTGGATGCAATTCACGATTATGCAGGGTTATGATTGTAATTGCAGAATCACTCAAGGTTATGGGTGTAAAAATCTCTTAGATAAATTAGGTTTAAAAACTTGTTAATTTTTATTATTTTTATTGGAAATACCAAAAAAAGTTATTCAACTCTCCTTATTACCTTTGTCTCTATTCTATCTCTTCATCTATTCTCATTATGATCAGCTAAATTATTCAACTGGTTGAAATTACCTTGTTCCTTTCCAGTTTTGATTTAGGAGACCCTCCACCTATCCCACCTCCTTCTATTCTAACAAAGATCACCCAGATCTTCATCAAGCTTCATGAGTAAAGCACATAGAGAATGAGCTTCGGCGATTGGTTCATCAAAAGTTGCATATGACTTGTGACCTTATTGCAAGCTTAATATCATGTATAATTCCTGGTATTATGTTGAATTGAAATGTTGATTGTCAGCTCTTATAATTGAAGTCCCAAAGTAGTGAAATAAAATTGCACAAGTGATCACTTCTTTATGATTCAATTATGTCGTTTAAGATTAATATTTCGCTATCATTTAGAGGTAAACATGAACCTTCATGAGCTATTATATATTAATGATAGGAGCTTGCAGCTGAGGTTCGACGGAGTAACATCAATATGAAGATATAGACCTCCACATGCATTCAAATCATTTATGGAGATATAGATCACGATGAGGTGCAAGTAATAGAGTTATTGAATAAAAGGTTGGGACACTAGCATTTATGTAGTATGCATCTGGAGTCAGCCTTGAGCTCAGTCTGTCGTAATGGTTCTCTATCAAACCTAGCCCAAAAGGGGATAGTCTTTTTATAACCATAGCGCTCGAATTTCTAATTTTATAGAAACTTTGTCCTTTAACCTTTGAGTATAAAACTTTTTATAAAGCGGTTGTACGTAAATGCTTCAATTTCTTGCATTTCTAGCTTTATTTTTTCTATCATATTTTCTTTGAGCTTATAGTATTTATATTTAAATTCTTGAAAATTGAATGATTATACTCTAGTATTAATAAAATGCAAAAATATAATTATATGTTGAAGGATATTGAGAATCCTCAAGCGTATCACAAAAGCATGTCGATTGCATCTCATACGATCGGGGCGACTAGTCGCACTAGTCGCTATATGCAGCGGAAATTAAAATTTTTTAATCAAGTGATGAAACCACATGATCACAAGAACATTTCTTGGATCGTTTCATCAAACCACAAAGTATTAGAAATACCTCTTGAAGCATGGTTGCGATCACGAGATCTCTAAAGCAAGATATCCTCCTGTCTCAAGTCTAATCCACGAAGATGGCACTTGCGGGCGCGATGATGAGACGCGTTCCTCCCGCAATCCTCGATGAAGATCCAAGCTACGAATCCCCTGATTTCGTCCGACGAAATCCGTCGTCTTCCTTTAGAGCAAGCAGCCCCGAAGAAGAAGGAGATCCTCGAGTAGGCGAAGGCGAAGGCGAGAGTCTCCCTTTCTCAATACACAAGATGGATGGCCACCTTGATGAAGAGAGAGAGAGAGAGAGAGTAGGCGAGAATGAGAGAGAGAGAGAGAGTAGTAGCCTTGTACAACTCTTGTTCATGTAACATGAAAGGGCTAGGGTAGCCCTCCTTATATACTAGTTTGGGATCCAATGGATCTCAATCCATGGCACACATGGATCCAACGGCTAGGTTGATCCATATATTAATCAATGGTCATAATTGTTGTTGGCTAAAAACCAACAATCAACAACAACAACAACAAAGCCTTTTTCCACAATTAAGTAGGGTCGGCTACATGGATTCTTCGCCTCCATTCAGATCTATCTTGGGTCAATCTCGGACTTATATCCAAAAAAATAAGATCCCTTCATATAGTCTCTTTCCAACACTTCTTGGGCCGTCCTCGTCCTCTCTTAGCCGGCTCAACATCCCATCACTCGCATCTCCTAACCGGTGCATCAGTTGACCTTCTTTGCAAATGACCAAACCATCTTAAGCGGTTTTCTTGCATCTTATCCTCGATCGGAGCTACACCAACTTTCTTTCTGATTGCATCATACCGAATCCGATCTTTACATGTATGTCCACACATCCCATCTTAGCATTTTCATTTCTACTACAGCCATTCTCTGCACATGTCTATGGTTCACAGGCCAACATTCAGAACCGTAAAGCATAGCAGGTCTCACGGCTGCTTTGTAAAACTTTCCTTTAATTTTTAAAGGAATTTTCCTATCACAGAGAACAGCGGAGGCTCCTCTCCACTTTAGCCAGTCTGCATTTATTCTATTAGTAATATCTCCATCAATTTCCCCATCATGTTGCAAAAATAGATCCCAGATATCTAAAAGAATCTCTCTTCTGAATGCTATCATCACCAATCTTCACCTCGATTCCTTCACCATTGCTTCCATCAAAGGTGCATTCCATATATTCCGTCTTAGCCCTACTTATACGAAAACCTTTAGTCTCCAATGCATGTCTCCAAACCTCAAGCTTCTCATTTACTCCATCTCTAGTCTCGTCAATCAACACAATATCATCAGCAAATAACATACACCAAGGTAACTCATCCTGAATGTGACTTGTCAACTCGTCCGTAATCAAAGTAAAAAGAAATGGACTCAAAGCTGAACCTTGATGTAAACCAATGTTGATATCAAAATAGTCAGTCTTCCCCGTCGGAGTCCTTACACAAGATAAAGCCCTATCATACATATCCTTTATGAGATTAATGTATAGGACAGGTACTTGTCTCTTCTCCAAAACTCTCCACAGTATCTCTCGTGGGACGGAATCATAAGCCTTCTCCAAATCAATAAAGATCATATGGAGATTCTTTCTTTTAGCTCTATAAATCTCCATTGTTCTCCTCAGCTAAAAACCAACAATATTAATTTATATTAAATAAAAATTATATTGTATTATCATCAACATAATTTAATTTAACATAAATCAATTATTAGGAGATAACAATATAACAAAAAGGGGAGAAAACAAATCACCCCTAAAATTGTGGGGGTGTCACATATGACTGTGTCATTGGTGATGCCACCTCAATTGGTGGTTTTTATCTCCCTTTTATTTTATACTATTATTTCTTAATGAATTTGTAATAACCATTATCACAAAATTATTCACCAAATTAATTCCAAATTAATTTGTAAATATTTCAATCATGCCATTGAAAAATATGTGAATCATATTCACAACTCAAACTAATTTTGTAAATTATATTTCCAATTAATTAATGTGAATCCAATCCACATTAATAATTAACAAATGTTATTTACAAAGTTTCTCTCTCTCTCTCTCTGATATATATATTATAAATCACATTTATAATACACAGATATTATGGATAATACTATCCATATTTTGTAATCCTTGATAATTAAATCCCATTTAATTATCTTGGATACTCATTCTCACAATATGAATCTCATTCATTTAATACTTGAAAATTAAACTCCATTTAATCATCAAGACCTTCTTGCTTGGATACAAAAATTCATCATGGGAATTATTCTTGAACTCCTTCAAGAATAATATGTTTTCTCCGCAGATACTTGGAGATGAGGACAGGGCGATTGCATTATTCCACGTATACCTTGACATCTTACACCTTTCCCAAAAGAAGGGTGTATTGGACATTTTACTTTGAATGTAATATTCATAAGTATGTACGATTTGAAATTTTAGACATTCTAAAGTTTCATATCTTACTAGTCTATTGATCATATCAATAGACATATGTCCAAGACTCGATGCCAGATCATTGTCAAAAGATCTTTATCCTCTTATTGATCTTATAAAGGTTTTAATTTTTCAGTATTAGAAATCTTAATGAACCATCCATTAATTTTCTAATTTTGTGAAGTCCACTAGATTTTAGATTACTATCTGAAATATATCCATCATAACTCTTTATGATAGTTCTATCTCAGAATTCATATTTATTTCCGACATTTAGAAACAAACAATGAGTGTATTCTAATATCTAGGTCATAGAGACATTCTCTAAGACTAAGGGCTCTCCCACTGAGAATACGAAGTCTATCTACCCAACAGAGATTGATGCAACAATTACATCAATATCCATGTAGATGACTATTAAATCTTAAGATCAAATTTCTAATCTTCTAATATATATATGCAACCAATTGCAAGTGTCATTAGAAGATTGGGATACAATTATCAGACTTTATCTTATGAAATAAGTAAGTCAAAGTCAATGATTATATGCAGATTATTCCGATGCTCTATCTAAGTCCTTCACTAAGGATTTTAGACAGACTTGATGGTCATACTATCAACACATCAACTTATTGCAGTATTGGCATTCATCCAACTCTTTAGATGTTATATGGAAGTCACAGAAGTACAATCAACTCTTTGACTTTCCTTCTCACATGGGTCCGATTACACGCTTCCACTGTGCTCTCTTCATCTATAAACAACCATTGTTCAAGACAAAGAATCTCTTATGTTAAATTCAAAAGAATTCAATGTAAGAACATTTAAACATTTATACATGCTTCATTAAATTCTTACAATATGAATATTATGAAGCTTCGTAAATGACTAGAGTATAGACAATAGAATGATGACACTCATCATGTCTACATCCATCTAGACTCTTAAGAAAACATTGGTTCAGGTAGGTATTCAAACATTTTGAATACATCATCTCTTATAGAGCTACGATTCTGCATAATGCAGATAACCATGTCATTCATGATTAAATGTCTAGAGCACATATGTATGCCAGAACTGTTGGACATGCGAGCCCACAACGAGCCATTATACAATAAATGTTATTGCGAAAATCATTCCCTAATCTGAAATGAAGAGTGAATAATTTGCATAATAGGTTCCTCGGTACAATAAGGGTTATGTACCATGGCCAGCTTGATGATCACACTGCTGTTGATTCATTGATTGAATCATATAGGCTGATGCTTGGATGAATATCTAAGGAGTTAGATAGAGGACTCATCAAGCATCATCAACTGATTGTTAAGTGATGATATCCGGTCTGAGTAGGAGATGGCAATCCTTTATCATATGGCTGATATTTGACCGACCTCTTGATGCAGGTCCTCTACATGGGAAGAGTGACTCGGAGGTGTCAGATTAGTTGAGTCAATGGGTTGACTTGACGAGATTGAGATAACCAAAGACCTATGTTGAATGTTGTCACAGCATAGGCATGCATCCTCTGACCAGAGAAAGATGTGTTGCTATATGTCTAAGTGTATACATTTGGCAGACCAATAGGTTGATGACCTAGCCAAGGTCTATACACCGGCGAGCTGGTGTGCATGTAAGGACATATGAGTAATACGATCTCTCAAAGAGATCATACAGGTTCACTTGTGAACCGGTAGACATGAGCTCACTCATGAGGTATTGGTACTGATCAAATTCCATGCATGGTCGTCATGTTTTGGAAGCATGACATGAATTTGAAGGTAAGATATATGCTTTGGGAAAGCATATGATCTATACCAATTCTCAAATGACCAAGATTGAGAAACTTAATGATCAAACCCTGAAGATGACATTGTAAAAGTGATCTATATCTTCAGGATGATCAAAGGTTTTCCAGTATGCAGGATGTACAGGTATTGGGAATATATGAGGGTGATGTGATCATAAACGATTTTATAACCATGATGCTTCCATTATGAGGGAGTGATGAAACAGGTTTGGATTTTAGTGACTCCTCTCAATAGAGAAGTGACCTAGTCTTAGTCCATGTATTAGACATTGGTCTGAATAGGATTCAGATGCAATGAGAAGATTGGGTCTGCGGTCTTGATTTTATCAAGCATCTGTGGGAGGTCCATTAGATCTGGATTTGAGATGTAATCTCAACATCCAAGTCACTATACGTGGAACAATACAATCGCCCTATTCTTATCTCCAAGTATCTGCGGAGAAATCGCATTATTCTTGAAGGGGTTCAAGAATAATTCCATAAATCTAAGCATTGAAGAATTGATGATTAAATGTGATTTAATCATCTTGATGTGTGTGAAAATTATCCAATATAAATGATTTAATTATTGTGGATAAGACTAATATGAATAGCAATATCCAATTATTCATAATATATTATAAATATGATTTATAATGTATTAGAGAGAGCTAATTATAATTTATATTTGTTGATTAATTATTAACATGTATTGGATACACATTGTGTAATTAATTGAAAATGTAAAATTATATTTTGTTTTGGGTTGTGGATATGATTCACAAAATTCCAATGGTAAGATTGCAATATTCTCAAAATTAATTGTGAATTGCTTTTGAAGAATAAATCACAACAAAAGTTGTTGGAAATAATTATGGAGATTTCCATGGAAATTTGCAATCTCATGGGATTTCATGAGATTGCCTCCCACATGGAATCATGTGGACCTACCAAGTCCTACATGGATTGGTGGCCGTCCATCATGATTGACATGGGAGATGTAATCTCCATGTTATTCTCTCCTTATTTGGACGATCTAATTTAGGATTGAATTGTATTTGATTTATCAAATATATTTGATCTAACCTAAATCATAAATTGTTGGCTTTTACCAATAACGATATTGACCATTGGATTGAACATAAATCAATCTCATCCATTGATTTATATGTCCCATGGATTGAGATCCATGGATCCCAAAAACCTATAAATAGAGAGGCATACCATGCTCTCTAATGCTATGCAATTTTGGAGCAACTCTCTCTCTCTCTCTCATTTCCTCTCACACGCCAACTCTCTCTCTTTCTCTACCTTGGTGACCGTCCACCAAACCCTAGAGGAGAGAGTCGTCGTCGCCTTCGCCACCACGCTGCCGCTTCGACGTTCTTCGGTTCTCCATCTTCTTGGAGTGCTACGCTCACGGAGAGGACGTTCGATCTCGTATGACGAGATCAGGAGTTCACCGTGCTTGGATCATCTTGTTCGATTACGAGGATCACCGGTTCATCCCCGCGCTCGCAAACGTCTTCTCCGACGATCGGACTTGAGACAGGAGGCCTCTTCTCTTAGAGACTAGATCAACCACGCTTCAAGAGGTATTCCTTATACTTGTTGTGGTTCTAGATGAAACGATCCGAGAATCGTTCTTGGATCATGTGGTTTCATCGCATGAAAATTTTTTAAATTCCGCTGCACAAAACAACTAGTACGACTATCATTCTGCGTCATATTCGATACGACGATCATGTTTCCGTGATGCGCTTGAGGATAATACCATATCCTTCAAGTTGTATCAGAGCCTTAGGTCGAAGGTTTTTTGGATACGATCCGCAAACCTAGGACGACTTGGGTTCGTTAAGGTCGCAAAAGTTTTTTATCGCATTTGATTTTCGCACATCTATTTAGTGAATAAATTCGGCCCTGTTTAAATTGTTTAAACACGAATTAATCACTTCTATTTTGTTCCCCATTAAATAAGGAAATCATATGATCTGAGTTTACGTAATTTGGATTCCGTTTGCTCGAGATATGGTTGTTTTAATGAACAAGTATTTACTGTTGCGGGAACTGCGAATCTTAACATGATTAATAAGTTAATTACTATTTTGATCTGCCTCGAAATGCGTGAAATATTACTTAAGTTCTGTCCTAAATCGAGTTATCAATCTTTGAAAATTGAGTTTGTCTAATTTGGATTTAAATTGATTGAGATATGTTAATCTTAGTGAGTAGGGATCACTGCTGAAATTATAGTTCTAATCAAGAACCATGTGATTATCAATTAGTGAAATTAATGGTTAATTTCATGAAATAATTATGGAAAATATTTGTGAAATATTGGAAGATGATTATTTCCTTAATTGACTTGACCTCAACCAATTAATTGATTAGATTTGATGTAGATCATAATTGGAAACACAATCATCAAACTTGATGCTTGAATGAGATTGGGAATTTATGTAGCAAATTTCCTTATAATCAAAAATATTTTGATTATTACTATATGGTATAATTTCGGTTGAAGAACCGATGATCATCTCAAGTACAAAATGATTTATCTGGCATTATCCTTTCCTAAGGTGGATATGGTATCTAGTCGGAGAGCATTGGGGTAGCGGGTTGCAACGTATGTGGTCCGTCCCACTCTCGTCGGTACTGGCCATGACCGCGGGTAGGGACTCGATAATGCTGGAGAAAATGAAGATGTATTTTCTAACTATTAAAATTCGAATTAATACGTACTTTGAGATATTATCATATATATATATATATATTCAAGTAAAACAATCATGTTTGTTGATTAAATTGGATTGATAATTGATTTAATATGATTAGATCAATTATGTCCAATTGAAACACTCTGTATGAATAGAGTTGTTATTTCCCTTGGAATAATTAACTATATGAATATGATTCATAATAATTAATTAAAAATTTGAATATGAGGTGGAGGATCACATAAGTGACATCCATGGTCTCCCGTCAAGGCGAAGGGTTCCGTCGCCAGATATTGTATGTAGGAGACGCATGTCCGAAGTGACAGCTCCTGCATACGATCCATTTGGATCGGGCTCGTCGCTTCTCGAAAGAGTAAGGATGTATGCGTAGTGACCCCAATATCGGGTCCTCATATTATTGGGGCGATATTGGATTGCGCATAGCGAGTTGTATTCCTGTTGATGGTTTGTTCAATTAATGACAGGTCAACATCACCTTAGGGGTGGTGGACACCGGGTATTAAAGACCGAATTGGGAAATGCAAGTCGGACTAGCACGGCAGAATGTGTTCCCGCTTCTCTTTATTGGAGTCATAGGTTCTCATATTATTGGGATATGACAAAGCTAAGGAGGAGATCCCAGTTCTTGCTTGAGGTATAACGGTAAGTATATCTCTTACTTTGAAAGTGATTGAGGGAATAAACTTTCAGGGTTGACAGAGCAAGAACAATTTGATTTAAAATGCCTTAATCAAAGTAAAATGTGTGTGTATATATATACTTATATATAAATTTATGAAAATTTCTTATTTCAAATAATCCTTCATTAAACCACTCAATAATATACTCAATAATAACCAGTAAATTATCATGGATTGGGATCATGATAAAGATATTGTACTTGCAGTTGGACACATATGTATGTGGTTGCAATGTGCAAGTTTCCTCATAATAATGAGGAGTGACAATTAAATAGACAATAGGACTACAATACTAGGGTTTGTATGTCTCTATAGTCTTGATCTCTCATCGAATGTACTTTGGAAGTGACATGTCGATGATGATCATAATTGTCAAATAATCCTTATAAAATTCTAAGAAGATGTTCTGGCATACATATGTGCTCTCGACATTTAATCATGAACTACGTGGCTCTCTGCATCATGCAGAATGGTAGCTCCATAAGAGATGATGTATTCAAAATTGTTTGAGTACCTACGTGAACCAGATTTTTAAGAGTTTAGATGGATGTAGATACGATGAGAGTCATCATTCTACTATCTATACTCTAGTTATTCATGAAGCTTCAGAATAATCATATTTTTATGATTTGAATGAAGCATGTATAGATGTTGAAATGCTCTTATATTGAAATCTTTTTGAATTCAGCATAAGAGATCCTTCATCTAAAGCAATGGTTGTTTATAGATAAAGGGAGCACAGTGGAAGCATGGGTTAGACCCAAGTAAGAAGGTAAGTCAAAGAGTTGACTGTGCTTCTGTAACTTCAAAGAGTTGGATGAATGCCAATACTGCAATAAGTTGATAGTATGACTATCAAATCTATGTAGAATCCTTAGAGAAGGAATAGGGTAGTACATCAATATGATCTACATATAATCATTCAAATTGACTTTCTTATTTTAATAAGATAAAGTCAAGTAATTGTATCTCATTCTTCTTATAATAGTCGCATATATATTAGAAGACTATAAAATTTGATTTTAAGGTTTAATAGTCATCCACATGGACATTGATGCAATTGTTGCAACAATCTCTATTGGATAGATGGACTTCTTATTTTCAGTGGGAGAGCCCTTAGTCTTATAAAATGTCTCTATAACCTAGATATCAGAATACAATCATTGTTTATTTCTAAATGTTGGAAAATAAACTGAATTCTGTAATAGATCTATCATAAAGAGTTATGATGGAAATATTTCGGATAGTAATCTAAAATCTAATGGACTCTACTATATTAGAAATTAATAAATGTTAATTAACATTTCTAATACTGAAAATTAAACCTTTAAAGATCAATAGGAGGATCAAGATCATTTGACAATGATCTAGCATCAAACCTTAGATATTTATCTGTTGATTTGATCAATAGACTTGTAAGAGATGAAATTTTAGAATGTCTAAAATTTCAAAACTTACATACTTATGGATATTGTATTCAAAAGTAAAATATGTCCAATACACCATTCCTTGGGAAAGGTGTAATATGTCAAGGTATTCAGGATCTCATACATATTAATGTATGCGGATTCATCTATATCATAGTAAACATTATGGATATGTGATATCTATTGATGATTATGTATGATATGAGACTCATTCTCTTCACCTAAGAAACCTTTGAAATGTTCAAAGATTTCATTATTTTGGTTTAGAACCAAAGTTTGAAGGAAGATAAAATGAATTTGATCTAATCTAGGTAGCAAGTACCTGTTAGATAAATTCAAAGAATACCTTATGGAGATATGAACATCATTTCTATCTCAATCCTCCTAACACACCTTAACTCAAAAGAGTTGTAGGGAGACACAATTGGATCATATGTGACATGATCTTATCAATGATGAGTTTTAGCATAATTATTCCTTAGTTTCCAAGTATATATGTGTAGTAGAGACTAAAATGTATATCCTTAATTAGGTTCCATGCAAATTAGCTGCAATCTAGCAGTAGTGAGTGATATTTCATTAGGGGAAATAAAGGATGGTATTGGATACCTATTTTATGACCTCTAGATTCTTAAAAGATCTCATCTCTGAGAATGTGATTCTTAGAGGATGACTATCTTGAGAATCAAGATGAAAATGAAGTGTAGGAACTCAGTTAATCTGAGAAGATAATGAGGCTCCTGAAATTGGAAACTAAAAGGACAATTAAAGATGAAGCACTAATACCTCTTCAAATAAGTTTGAAGATGGATTCCATGTGTCAGTTGAATCTGACAATGATCAGACATCATGTGATGAAGCTCCTGAGGATCATGACATGGAAAGATGGATTTTAGCAATAAAGTCCGAAGTAGACTTCATATACAAGTGTTGCATATGGACCCTCGAGGATCCACCTATATGGGTGAGAATCTTCAAAAGAAAGGGAACCTGATGAGAAGGAAGAGACCTTCAAAAGCACGGTTCGTAGCCATGAGCTGCATACCGAAGAGAAAGACATCGCTTGCGATGAGACACGATCTTCAGTGGCCATGCTTGAACCCATCAGAATAATGCTAACTATAGCTACGCAAATTGACTTTATCATCTTCAAGATGTGAGTTTAGATTGCATTCCTCTATGAATACCTCTCTGATAATAGTCACATGAAGTAGCCCCAGGGCTTCATGATTGAGGAAAGCAAGATGTGCAAGCTAAGGAATTTCATCTTTGGACTCAAATAAGCTTCTTGTATTTGGAACAAAAGATTGGAAGAAATTATAAATGTTTGGATTTCAGATAAAAATCTTAATGAACCATGTGAAGCTTAGTGGGAGTGCCATTGTGTTCATCATGCTATATGTAGATAATATCCTAATCATTTGGAAAGATATAAGGATGATAATAATAAATGTTTTATAATCTGGTTGTTCCATACCTCGAGATATGATCTCAAGGATACCTTTAGATCTTATTTTTAATGTTGTTTAGAAGCAAAGAGAAGAGGGTATTGGAACCGTCACATTAATGGTACACGTTGGACATTTCCATATTCTGGAAAATTCCAAGAAAGGCTTCCTTCCCTTAAGATATGGTACTGACCTATCTAAAGGGATAGCACCACAAAGAGTTGAGGATGTGAATGCTAAAACTGCTTGCCTTGCGCATCAGTTCCGAGAAGCTGAGTGAATCGGATAGTACATATAATGATCTACATATAATCATTGAAATTGAACTTTCTTATTTGATAAGATGAAGTCAAATAATTATATCTCATTCTTCTTATAATAGTTGCAATTAGTTGCAAATGTATTAGAAGACTATAAAATTTGATTTTAAGGTTTAATAGTCATCCACATGGACATTGATGCATTTGTTGCAACAATATCCATTGGATAGATGGACTTGTTATTTTCAGTGGGAGAGCCCTTGTCTTAGAGAATGTCTCTATAACCTATATACCAGAATACAGTCATTTTTTATTTCTAAATGTTAGAAATAAACATGAATTCTGTAATAGATCTATCATAAAGAGTAATGATGGAAGTATTTCAGATAGTAATCTAAAATCTAATGGACTCTACTATATTAGAAATTAATGAATGGTTCATTAACATTTCTAATACTAAAAATTAAACCTTTAAAGATCAATAGTAGGATCAAGATCATTTGACCAATGATCTGGCATCAAACCTTAGACATTTATCTGTTGATTTGATCAATTGACTTGTAAGAGATGAAATTTTAGAATGTCAAAAATTTCAAAACTTACATACTTATGGATATTGTATTCAAAAGTAAAATATGTCCAATACACCATTCATTGGGAAAGGTGTAATATGTCAAGGTATTCAGGATCCCATACATATTGATGTATACGGATCATCTATATCATAGTAAACATTATGGATATGTGATATCTGTCGATGATTATATATTATATGAGACTTATTCTCAACACCTAAGAAACCTTTGAAATGTTCAAAGATCTCATTATTTTGGTTTAGAACCAAAGTTTGAAGGAAGATAAAATATATTTAATCTAATCTAGGTAGCAAGTACCTGTTTGATAAATTCAAAGAATACCTTATGGAGATATGAATATCATTTCTATCTCAATCCTCCTAACACACCTTAACTCAGAAGAGTTATAGGAAGAAACAATTGGATTATATGTGATATTATCTTATCAATGATGAGTTTTAGCATAATTATCCCTCAGTTTCCAGGTATATATGTGTAGTAGAGACTACAATGTATATCCTTAATTAGGTTCCATTTAAATTAGGTTCAATCTAGCAGCAGTGAGTACTACTTCATTAGGGAAATAAAGGATGGTATTGGATACCTATTTTATGACCTTTAGATTCTTAAAAGATCACATCTCCGAGAATGTGATTCTTAGAGGATGACTATCTTGAGAATCAAGATGAAAATGAAGTGTAGGAACTCAGTTAATCTTGAGAAGATAATGAGGCTCCTGAAATTAGAAACTAAAAGGACAATTAAAGATGAAGCACTAGCACTTCTTCAAATAAGTTTGAAGATGGATTCCATGTGTCAGTCTAATCTGACAATGATCGGACTTCATGTGATGAAGCTCCTGAGGATTAAGACATGGAAAGATGGATTTTAGCAATAAAGTCGGAAGTAGACTTCATATACAAGTGTTGTATATGGGACCCTCGAGGATCCACCTATATGGGTGAGAACCATAAAGGTGAAAATGGATCTTCAAAAGAAAGGGAACCTGATGAGAAGGAAGAGACCTTCAAAAGCACGGTTCGTAGCCATGAGCTGCATACCGAAGAGAAAGACATCGCTTGCGATGAGACACGATCTTCAGTGGCCATGCTTGAACCCATCAGAATATTGCTAACTATAGCTACGCAACTTGACTTTATCATCTTCAAGATGTGAGTAAAGATTGCATTCCTCTATGAATACCTCTCTGATAATAGTCACATGAAGTAGCCCCAGGGCTTCATGATCGAGGAAAGCAAGATGTGCAAGCTAAGGAATTTCATCTTTGGACTCAAATAAGCTTCTTGTATTTGGAACATAAGATTGGATGAAATTATAAATGTTATGATTTCAGATAGAATCTTAATGAACCATGTGAAGCTTAGTGGGAGTGCCATTGTGTTCATCTTGTTATATGTAGATAATATCCTAATCATTTGGAATGATATAAGGATGATAATAATAAATGTTTTATAATCTGGTTGTTCCATACCTCGAGATATGATCTCAAGGATACCTCTTAGATCTTATTTCTGAAGTAGTTCAGAAGCAAAGAGAAGGGGTATTGGAACCGTCACATTAATGGTACACGTTGGACATTTACACATTCTGGAAAATTCCAAGAAAGGCTTCCTTCCCTTAAGATATGGTACTGACCTATCTAAAGGAATAACACCTCAAATAGTTGAGGATGTGAATGCTAAAACTGCTTGCCTTGCGCATCAGTTCAGAGAAGAGGGTGAATCGGATAGTACATCAGAATGATCTACATATAATCATTGAAATTGACTTTCTTATTTATTAAGATGAAGTCTAATAATTGATCTCATTCACCTTATAATAGTTGCAATTAGTTGCATATGTTTTAGAAGACTATAAAATTTGATTTTAAGGTTTAATAGTCATCTACATGGACATTGATGCAATTGTTGCAACAATCTCTATCGGATAGATGGACTTGTTATTTTCAGTGGGAGAGCTCTTAGTCTTAGAGAATGTCTCTATAACCTAGATACCAGAATACAGTCATTGTTTATTTCTAAATGTTGGAAATAAACATGAATTCTGTAATAGATCTATCATAAAGAGTTATGATGGAAATATTTCGGATAGTAATCTAAAATCTAATGAACTCTACTACATTAGAAATTAATGAGTGGTTCATTAACATTTCTAATACCGAAAATTAAACCTTTAAAGATCAATAGGAGGATGAAGATCATTTGACAATGATCTGGCATCAAACCTTAGACATTATCTGTTGATTTGATCAATAGACTTGTAAGAGATGAAATTTTAGAATGTCTAAAATTTCAAAACTTACATACTATGGATATTGTATTCAAAAGTAAAATATGTCCAATACACCATTCCTTGGGAAAGGTGTAATATGTCAAGGTATTCAGGATCTCATACATATTGATGTATGCGGATCATCTATATCATAATAAACATTATGGATATGTGATTTCTATTGATGATTATGTATGATATGAGACTTATTCTCTTCACCTAAGAAACCTTTGAAATGTTCAAAGATTTCATTATTTTGGTTTAGAACCAAAGTTTGAAGGACGAATAAAATGAATTTGATCTAATCTAGGTAGCAAGTACATATTAGATAAATTCAAAAGAATACCTTATGGAGATATGAATATCATTTCTATCTCAATCCTCCTGAAACACCTTAACTCGGAAGAGTTATAGGGAGATATAATTGGATCATATGTGACATGATCTTATCAATGATGAGTTTTAGCATAATTATCCCTCAGTTTCCAAGTATATATGTGTAGTAGAGACTACAATGTATATCTTTAATTAGGTTCCATTTAAATTAGCTGCAATCTAGCAGCAGTGAGTGCTACTTCATTAGGGAAATAAAGGATGGTATTGGATACCTATTTTATGACTTTTAGATTCTTAAAAGATCACATCTCTGAGAATGTGATTCTTAGAGGATGACTATCTTGAGAATCAAGATGAAAATGAAGTGTAGGAACTCAGTTAATCTTGAGAAGATAATGAGGCTCCTGAAATTAGAAACTAAAAGGACAATTAAAGATGAAGCACTAGTACCTCTTCAAATAAGTTTGAAGATGGATTCCATGTGTCAGTTGAATCTGACAATGATCGGACTTCATGTGATGAAGCTCCTGAGATCAAGACATGGAAAAATGGATTTTAGCAATAAAGTCTGAAGTAGACTTCATATACAAGTGTTGTATATGGACCCTCGAGGATCCACCTATATGGGTGAGAACGATAAAGGTGAAAATGGATCTTCAAAAGAAAGGAAAACCTGATGAGAAGGTAGAGACCTTCAAAGAACAATTCGTAGCCATGAGCTGCATACCGAAGAGAAAGACATATCTTGCGATGAGACACTGTCTTCAGTGGCCATGCTTGAACCCATCAGAATATTGCTAACTATAGCTACGCAACTTGACTTTATCATCTTCAAGATGTGAGTAAAGATTGCATTCCTCTATGAATACCTCTCTGATAATAGTCACATGAAGTAGCCCTAGGGCTTCATGATCGAGGAAAGAAAAATGTGCAAGCTAAGGAATTCCATCTTTGGACTCAAATAAGCTTCTTGTATTTGGAGCATAAGATTGGATGAAATATAAATGTTATGATTTCAGATAGAATCTTAATGAACCATGTGAAGCTTAGTGGGAGTGCCATTGTGTTCATCTTGTTATATGTAGATAATATCTTAATCATTTGGATGATATAAGGATGATAATAATAAATGTTTTATAATCTGGTTCTTCCATACCTAGAGATATGATCTCAAGGATACCTCTTAGATCTTATTTCTGAAGTAGTTCAAAAGCAAAGAGAAGGGGGTATTGGAACCGTCACATTAATGGTACACGTTGGACATTTACATATTCTGGAAAATTCCAAGAAAGGCTTCCTTTCCTTAAGATATGGTACTGACCTATCTAAAGGAATAGCACCTCAAAGAGTTGAGGATGTGAATGCTAAAACTGCTTGCCTTGCGCATCAGTTCAGCGAAGACGAGTGAATCGGATAGTACATCAGAATGATCTACATATAATCATTGAAATTGACTTTCTTATTTATTAAGATGAAGTCTAATAATTGATCTCATTCTCCTTATAATAGTTGCAATTAGTTGCATATGTATTAGAAGACTATAAAATTTGATTTTAAGGTTTAATAGTCATCCACATGGACATTGATGCAATTGTTGCAACAATCTCTATTGGATAGATGGACTTGTTATTTTCAGTGGGAGAGCCCTTAGTCTTAGAGAATGTCTCTATAACCTAGATATCAGAATACAATCATTGTTTATTTCTAAATGTTGGAAATAAACATGAATTTTGTAATAGATATATCATAAAGAGTTATGATGGAAATATTTCGGATAGTAATCTAAAATCTAATGAACTCTACTAAATTAGAAATTAATGAATGGTTCATTAACATTTCTAATACCAAAAATTAAACCTTTAAAGATCAATAGGAGGATGAAGATCATTTGACAATGATCTGGCATCAAACCTTATGGGGATATGAATATCATTTCTATCTCAATCCTCCTGACACACCTTAACTCAAAAGAGTTATAGGGAGATACAATTGGATCATATGTGACATGATCTTATCAATGATGAGTTTTAGCATAATTATCCCTTAGTTTCCAAGTATATATGTGTAGTAAAGACTACAATGTATATCCTTAATTAGGTTCCATGCGAATTAGTTGCAATCTAGCAGCAGTGAGTGATACTTCATTAGGGAAATAAAGGATGGTATTGGATACCTATTTTATGACCTTTAGATTCTTAAAAGATCTCATCTCTGAGAATGTGATTCCTAGAGGATTACTATCTTGAGAATCAAGATGAAATTGAAGTGTAGGAACTCAGTTAATCTTGAGAAGATAATGAGGCTCCTGAAATTGGAAACTAAAAGAACAATTAAAGATGAAGCACTAATACCTCTTCAAATAAGTTTGATGATGGATTCCATGTGTCAGTTAAATCTGACAATGATCGGACATCATGTGATGAAGCTCCTGAGGATCATGACATGGAAAGATGGATTTTAGCAATAAAGTTCGAAGTAGACTTCATATATAAGTATTGTATATGGACCCTCGAGGATCCACCTATATGGGTGAAAACCATAAAGGTGAAAATGGATCTTCAAAAGAAAGGGAACCTGATGAGAAGGTAGGGACTTCAAAAGCACGGTTCGTAGCCATGAGCTGCGAAGAGAAAGACATCGCTTGTGATGAGACATGCTCTTCAGTGACCATGCTTGAACCCATCAGAATATTGCTAACTATAGATACGCAACTTGACTTTATCATCTTCAATATGCGAGTAAAGATTGCATTCCTCTATGAATACCTCTATGATAATATTCACATGAAGTAGCCCCAGGGCTTCATGATTGAGGAAAGCAAGATGTGCAAGCTAAGGAATTCCATCTTTGGACTCAAATAAGCTTCTTGTATTTGGAACAAAAAATTGGATGAAATTATAAATGTTGTGATTTCAATTAGATCTTAATGAACCATGTGAAGCTTAGTGGGAGTGCCATTGTATTCATCATGCTATATGTAGATAATATCCTAATCATTTGGAATGATATAAGGATGATAATAATAAATGTTTTATAATCTGATTGTTCCATACATCGAGATATGATCTCAAGGATACCTCTTAGATCTTAGTTCTGAAGTTGTTCAGATGCAAAGAGAAGAGGGGTATTGGAACCATCACATTAATGGTACACGTTGGACATTTCCATATTCTGGAAAATTCCAAGGAAGGCTTCCTTCCCTTAAGATATGGTACTGACCTATCTAAAGGGATAACACCTCAAAGAGTTGAGGATGTGAATGCTAAAACTGCTTGCCTTGTGCATCAGTTCCGAGAAGCCGGGTGAATCGGATAGTACATCAGAATGATCTACATATAATCATTGAAATTGATTTTCTTATTTGATAAGATGAAGTCTAATAATTGTATCTCATTCTTATTATAATAGATGCAATTAGTTGCATACGTATTAGAAGAGTATAAAATTTGATTTTAAGGTTTAATAGTCATCCACATGGACCTTGATGCAATTGTTGCAACAATCTCTATTGGATAGATGGACTTCTTATTTTCAGTGGGAGAGCCCTTAGTCTTAGAAAATGTCTCTATAACCTAGATATGAGAATACAGTCATTGTTTATTTCTAAATGTTGGAAATAAACATGAATTCTGTAATATATCTATTATAAAGAGTTATGATGGAAATATTTTAGATAGTAATCTAAAATCTAATGGACTCTACTAGATAGAAATTAATGAATGTTCATTAACACTTCTAATACTGAAAATTAAACCTTTAAAGATCAATAGGAGGATCAAGATCATTTGACAATGATCTGGCATCAAACCTTAGACATTTATCTGTTGATTTGATCAATAGACTTGTAAGAGATGAAATTTTAGAATGTCTAAAATTTCAAAACTTACATACTTATGGATATTGTATTCAAAAGTAAAATATGTCCAATACACCATTCATTGGGAAATGTGTAATATGTCAAGGTATTCAGGATCTCATACATATTGATGTATGCGGATAATCTATATCATAGTAAACATTATGGATATGTGATATCTATTGATGATTATGTATGATATGAGACTTATTCTCTTCACCTAAGAAACCTTTGAAATGTTCAAAGATTTCATTATTTTGATTTAGAACCAAAGTTTGAAGGAAGATAAAATGAATTTGATCTAATCTAGGTAGCAAGTACCTGTTAGATAAATTCAAAGAATACCTTATGGGGATATGAATATCATTTCTATCTCAATCCTCCTAATACACCTTTACTCAAACGAGTTATAGGGAGATACAATTGTATCATATGTGACATGATCTTATCAATGATGAGTTTTAGCATAATTATTCCTTAGTTTCCAAGTATATATGTGTAGTAGAGACTACAATGTATATCCTTAATTAGGTTCCATGCAAATTAGCTGCAATCTAGCAGCAGTGAGTGCTACTTCATTAGGGAAATAAAGGATGGTATTGGATACCTATTTTATGACCTTTAGATTCTTAAAATATCTCATCTCTGAGAATGTGATTCTTAGAGGATGACTATCTTGAGAATCAAGATGAAAATGAAGTGTAGGAACTCAGTTAATCTTTGAGAAGATAATGAGGCTCTTGAAATTGGAAACTAAAAGGACAATTAAAGATGAAGCACTAATACCTCTTCAAATAAGCTTGAAGATGGATTCCATGTGTCAGTTAATCTGACAATGATCGGACTTCATGTGATGAAGCTCCTGAGGATCATGACAAGGAAAGGTGGATTTTAGCAATAAAGTCTGAAGTAGACTTCATATTCAAGTGTTCTATATGGACCCTCGAGGATCCACCTTTATGGGTGAGAACCATAAAGGTGAAAATGGATCTTCAAAAGAAAGGGAACTGATGAGATGGTAGAGACCTTCAAAAGCACGGTTCGTAGCCATGAGCTGCATACCAAAGAGAATAACATCGCTTGCGATGAGACATGCTCTTCAGTGACCATGCTTGAACCCATCAGAATATTGCTAACTATACCTACGCAACTTGACTTTATCATCTTCAATATGTGAGTAAAGATTGCATTCCTCTATGAATACCTCTCTGATAATATTCACATGAAGTAGCCCCAGATCTTCATGATTGAGGAAAGCAAGATGTGCAAGCTAAGGAATTCCATTTTTGGACTCAAATAAGCTTCTTGTATTTGGAACATAAGATTGGATGAAATTATAAATGTTATAATTTCAGATAGAATCTTAATGAACCGTGTGAAGCTTAGTGGGTGTGCCAATGTGTTCATCATGCTATACGTAGATAATATCCTAATCATTTGAAATGATATAAGGATGATAATAATAAATGTTTTATAATCTCGTTGTTCCATACCTCGAGATATGATCTCAAGGATACCTCTTAGATCTTAGTTCTGAAGTTGTTCAGAAGCAAAGAGAAGAGGGTATTGGAACCGTCACATTAATGGTACACGTTGGCCATTTCCATATTCTGGAAAATTCCAAGAAAGGCTTCCTTCCCTTAATATATGATACTGACCTATCTAAAGGGATAGCAGCACAAAGAGTTGAGGATGTGAATGCTTAAACTGCTTGCCTTGTGCATCAGTTCCGAGAATCCGGGTGAATCGGATAGTACATCAGAATGATCTACATATAATCATTGAAATTGACTTTCTTATTTGATAAGATGAAGTCTAATAATTGTATCTCATTCTTCTTATAATAGTTGCAATTAGTTGCATATGTATTTAAAGACTATAAATTTTGATTTTAAGGTTTAATAGTCATCCACATGGACATTGATGCAATTGTTGCAACAATCTCTATTGGATAGATGGACTTGTTATTTTCAGTGGGAGAGCCCTTAGTCTTAAAGAATGTCTCTATAACCTATATATTAGAATACAATCATTGTTTATTTCTAAATGTTGGAAATAAACATGAATTACTAATAGATTTATCATAAAGAGTTATGATGGAAATATTTCAGATAGTAATCTAAAATCTAGTGGACTCTACTACATTAGAAATTAATGAATGTTCATTAACATTTCTAATACTGAAAATTAAACTTTAAAGATCAATAGGAGGATCAAGATCATTTGACAATGATCTGGCATCAAACCTTAGACATTTATCTGTTGATTTGATAGAGATGAAATTTTAGAATGTCTAAAATTTCAATAGATCCCTCTATACAATAAGTTAGAATGACATCAAACCTAGACATTTATCTGTTGATTTGATCAATAGATCCCTCTGTACAATAAGAGTTATGTACCATGGCCAGCTTGATGATCATACAGCTGTTGATTCATTGATTGAATCATAGAGACTGACGCTTGGATGAATATCTAAAGAGTTAGATAGAGGACTCATCAAGCATCATTAACTGATTGTTAAGTGATAATCTCCGGTCTGAGTAGGAGATGGCAATCTTTTCTCATATGGCTGATATATGATCGATCTCTTGATGCAGGTTTTGATGAATCCACGATTCATCATCTCTACCTTGATCTTAGCAAAATCCTCGAGTAAAATCCCAGAAAAATGTCCATAAAATCTAAATTAACAAAATGACTCTCTTATTAAAAAAACACTAATTATTGTATATTGGATTATACAAAATAAATTAATAAAAAGGCAGAAAATAAAGGAGTTTTATACATGTAAATAGCCAAAACCTGATGTATTTTTAATAATTTCATTCAACTCCTTTTTTGCTAATTATTTCTCCAACATGTTCATAATCATGTATATAAAAATACAAAAATACAAAACAAATTTTACCTCAAATAAATGCTCCTAGATCCCAAAGGGAAAAAGGCGATAGAGACCAACTTCCAAGCCAAATTCCCGCTCCGTATGAACTCCAAATTCAACAAACTCACTTTTAAAGTTCAAGTTAGAAAATTATCTATCCAATGGAAGTGGTTCCGTTAAAATGGAGCTCAATTGCAAAAGTTGGATTTGGGACCTAGATGTACATTGTATATTTTGTATCTATCCATTCTTCTTCTTTTTTATTTTATCTTTACTAATTATTAAAAATACAAAAAATCATGCTTGTGTTGTATTTTGATTGTAGTATTTTATTGTATTTTCCATTGTAAATATCTCTTATTAAAAAGATAAAAAAATACATATTAGAAAAGCAAACAAAAAATGTACATGTTGTATGTATTCCCTTGTAAATTCTCCACTATTTTTCCTTCTTTATATTTTTTGTTGTATTTAAAGTAGACTACTTTATTTCACTTTATTTATTTATTTAATTTTCATTCTCTACAATAACCATCAATTCAACTCCATTATTCCACCATTTTTCCAACTTCTCATTCGACTCCATTAATAATACAACCTCCCCATTCAACTTCACCACTTTAATAACCTCTCTTTTCATTCTCTTTATATACACCCCATCCTCCTCAATTTGCCCTTTATCCATCTTTATGTGAGGAGAGCCTAGTTCCTAGAGTTGAATCGGTGACAACGACGCAACCCGGTCGAGCGACGACAGCTCTCTCTCCGGTGAGATCCGTTGGCTTTCCGACCAACGTCGCAGCACATCCGTGCGTTGCTCGAGCTCATCGCTCGTCGGCGATTCGAGCGAAGACCGTGCTCTCGCAAGCACTCCATAGGCGACCGTCTCCATCGTACGTATTTTTCTCCCTTCATTTTATCATCGTTGTTGTTTTTGCATTTTTTTATATCACGTCACATTACCATCATCATCACCACCATCATCTCCCTTATTTTTATTTCATCACTCCTCCTTCTCCATTTGCATCACCTGATTAACAAAACAAAAAAATATAAAAAAATTAAAACAAAAAGAGTTCTTTTTATTATTACAGCAGTAAAAGAAAAATTCAAAGAAAATTAAAAAAAACCTAAACGGTAGCGGCGGTGGGAGCACCCACCGCCGCCGCCCCTGCTCCTTCGTCAACGCCAAGTAGGCTCGCCGCGCCGCCGTGGCTAGCGCCTCCCGGCCTTGCCGACGCGCGCGAGCCGCCACCTGCCGTCATCCGCCTACACGCGGCGCTCGCCGCCCCGCGGTGGCCAGTGCTCCGCCCGCCATCCCAACTCCGTCGACCGCCGACTCCAGCTTCGTGCCCCTCCGCCCCCGAGCCAACCACCGCCCCTCCTCGCCGTTCGTGCCCAGCCGCGATCCCCTGCGCCGCCGCCGCCGATCCAAGCCCTCCCCTGTTGGGTTTCTTCACCATCGTGCCTAGCCAGAGGAAGAAGAAGGTCCATTTCTTTTTAATTTTTATTGTGAAATTTGCATATTATATTTCTCGTGTTTCTATAATTACAAAAACATCCATGTACATAAGTTGCATTGTAATTTTAGTTTCTGTATTTGCATGGATACCCCTATGTTTGGCTATTAATTTGGATACTTGTTTTGCGTCATTTTATTCAATGAAAAATTATCATTGTGTTGACCAACTAATTGTCTACATTCTGAATATTTATTTGTATTTTTGTGAGATATTGTGGATTAATTAAAAATGTTAAACTGAAATATTGCAAATTTTACCCAAATTGAACTTTTAAATTTATATCTCACATACGGTTGTCGAAAAATTCCAAAAAAAATAGGATTGATGCCTTGATACGTGATTGAGGTACTATCCAAATTTCATCCAAAGTGGAGTTGTCTTCTGCCTGAAATAACTTGTAGAATGATTTTAGTATTTGATTTTTAATTAAATCTGCACACATCCTTTTTGCGAAATTTCAAATCTACTACATTCTTTATGAAAATACTTAATTGGGATAATTCACATTCTGATTAATTTGATAATGTGGATTTATCAGGAATTATTTACTCACCGTCACTCTGTTTTCACTAAAAAATTCATAATTTGTCAAAAAATTCAAAAAATATTACTGTAGCTTCTTTGTATCATGTTTATATTCCAGTAAATTTTTCATCATTTTTAGTTTCTATTTGTGTGAAAAATTACGAAAAAACCCATAAAAAGTGTGCGTTTTTAATTGTTGCGTTTTAATTCTTAAAAATACAAAAAATATGTCTTGCATTCATCACTGGATTAGAATTCTAGAAAAAAAATATAACTTGGCTAAATTGAACTTATTTTCTATTCAAATTAATTTGGCTAAGTTGTATGCTTTCTTAGTATTTTATTTCAGCCGCATTTGCATTTGCGCTTGTTTTTGCATTAAAAAATATAAAAAAAATGCATTGGAAATCTAAAACTTAATTTTCAAATTGCCCCCAAAGTTGTTCCTTTGCCTCCCTGTGTTCGACCTAGGACTTGCCCGGGATATAAATTAAGCTGAGACACTCTTCACGGAGATCTTTCTCTCGGTTCTGACTGAATTGCTAAGTACACATACTACAACGTGACCAAATTATACATCGTATTTAGCGACTCGTCAGATGATCTCGTTCCTGTAAACGGCAGTCGCGGTGGGAGCACCCACCGACGCCGCCCCCTCTCCTTCATCAACGCCCAGCAGGCTCACCGCGTCGCCACGTCTAGCGCCTCCCGCCCTTGCGCTTACGCGCGCGAGCCGCTACCCGCCGTCATCCGCCTACGCGCGGCGCTCGCCGCCCCGCGGTGGCCAGCGCTCCGCCCGCCATCCCAACTCCGCCGACCGCCGACTCCAGCTTTGTGCCCCTCCGTCGGCCTCTGCTCCTCTGCCCCGACCCAACCGCCGCCCCTCCTCGCCGTTCGCGTCCAGCCGCTATCCCCTCCGCAGCCGTCCGCCGCCGATCCAAGCCCTCCCCTATTGGGTTTCTTCACCATCGTGCCCAGTCATAGGAAGAAGAAGGTCCATTTATTTTTAATTTTTATTGTAAAATTTGCATATTATATTTCTCATGTTTCTGTAATTACAAAAAATCCCAGTACATAAGTTGCATTGTATTTTTAGTTTCTGTATTTGTACGGATACCCCTATGTTTGGCTATTAATTTGGACACATGTTTTGCGTCATTTTATTCAATGAAAATGTCATTGTGTTGAGAAACTAATTGTCTACATTTTGAATATTTATTTGTATTTTTTTGAGATATTGTATATTAATTAAAAATATTAAACTAAAATATTATATATTTTACCCAAATTGAGCTTTTAAATTTATATCTCACATACGGTTGCTTTAAAAATTTAACAAAAATTAGAATGATGCCTTGATATGTGATTGAGATACTTTCCAAATTTCATCCAAAGTGGAGTTGTCTTGTGCCTGAAATAAATTGTAGAGTAATTTTAGTATTTGATTTTTAATTAAATCCACGCACATCCTTTTTACGAAATTTCAAATCTCCTGCATTCTTTATGAAAATACCTAATTGGGATAATCTGCATTCTGATTAATTTGATATTGTTGATTTATGAGGAATTATTTACTCACTGTGACTCTGTTTTCACTAAAAAATCCATAAAAAATTCATAATTTTTCAAAAAAATTCAATAAATATTATTCTAGCTTCTTTGTATCATGTTTATATTACATTAATTTTTTCATCATTTTTAGTTGCTGTTTATGTGAAAAAATTACAGAAAAAAACCCATAAAAATGTGCATTTTTAATTGTTGCATTTTAATTCTTAAAAATACAAAAAAATATGTCTTGCATTCACCACTGGATTAGGATTCTAGAAAAAAATATAACTTGGCTAAATTGAACTTATTTTCTATTCAAATTAATTTGGCTAAGTTGTATGCTTTCTTAGTATTTTAATTCAGCCGCATTTGCATTTGCGCTTGTTTTTGCATTAAAAAAATATAAAAAATCGCATTGGAAATCTAAAACTTAATTTTCAAATTACCCCCGAAGTTGTTCCTTTGCCTCCCTGTGTTCGACCCAGACTTGCCCAGGATATAAATTAAGCCGAGACACTCTTCACGGAGATCCTTCTCTCGGTTCTGACTGAATCGCTAAGTACACGTACTACAACGTGACCAAATTATACATCGTATTTAGCAACTCGTCAGATGATCTCGTTCTTGTAAATGACAGCAGCGGTGGGAGCACCCACCACCGCCGCTCCCTCTCCTTCGTCAATGCCCAACAGGCTCACCGCGCCGCCGCGTCTAGTGCCTCCTATCCTTGCGCCGACGCGCGCGAGCCGCTATCCGCCGTCATCCGCCTACGTGCGGCGCTCGCCACCCCGCGGTGGCCAGCGCTCTGCCCGCCATCCCAACTCCGCCGACCGCCGACTCCAGCTTCGTGCCTCTCCGCCGGCCTCCGCTCCTCTGCCCCCGAGCCAACCGTTGCCCCTCCTCGCCGTTCGGCGCAGCCGCTATCCCCTACTCCGCCGTCCGTCGCCGATCCAAGCCCTCCCCTGTTGGGTTTCTTCACCATCGTACCTAGCCAGAGGAAGAAGAAGGTCCATTTATTTTTAATTTTTTATTGTAAAATTTGCATATTATATTTCTCATGTTTCTGTAATTACAAAAAATCCATGTACATAAGTTGCATTGTATTTTTAGTTTCTGTATTTGCACGGATACCCCTATGTTTGGCTATTAATTTGGACACCTGTTTTGCATCATTTTATTCAATGAAAAATGTCATTGTATTGAGAAACTAATTGTCTACATTCTGAATATTTATTTGTATTTTTTGAGATATTGTGAATTAATTAAAAATGCTAAACTGAAATATTGCATATTTTACCCAAATTGAGCTTTTAAATTTATATCTCACATACGGTTGCTTTGAAAATTTCACAAAAATTAGAATGATGTCTTGATATGTGATTGAGATACTATCCAAATTTCATCCAAGTGGAGTTGTCTTGTGCCTGAAAGAAATTATAGAGTGATTTTAGTATTTGATTTTTAGTTAAATCCACGCACATCCTTTTTGCGAAATTTTAAATCTCATGCATTCTTTATGAAAATACCTAATTGGGATAATTCGCATTCTGATTAATTTGATATTGTAGATTTATGAGGAATTATTTACTCACTGTCACTCTGTTTTCACTAAAAAATCCATAAAAAAATTCGTAATTTGTCAAAAATTTAAAAAATATTACTGTAGCTCCTTTGTATCAATGTTTATATTCCAGTAAATTTTTCATCATTTTTAGTTACTTTTTGTGTGAAAATTTGCGAAAAAAAACTATAAAAATGTGCATATTTAATTGTTGCATTTTAATTCTTAAAAATACAAAAAAATATGTCTTGCATTCATCACTGGATTAGGGTTCTAGAAAAAATATAATAACTTGGCTAAATTGAACTTATTTTCTATTCAAATTAATTTGGCTAAGTTGTATGCTTTCTTAGTATTTTAATTCAGCCGCATTTGCATTGCGCTTATTTTTGCATTAAAAATATAAAAAAAAAACCGCATTGGAAATCTAAAACTTAATTTTCAAATTACCCCCGAAGTTGTTCCTTTGCCTCCCTGTGTTCGACCCTGGACTTGCCCGGGATATAAATTAAGCCGAGACACTCTTCACGGAGATCCTTCTCTTGGTTCTGACTGAATCGCTAAGTACACGTACTACAATGTGATCAAATTATACATCGTATTTAGCGACTCGTCAGATGATCTCATTCCTGTAAACGGCGGCGGCGGTGGGAGCACCCACCGCCGCCGCCCCCTCTCCTTCGTCAATTGATAATAGAGTGTTTATTGGATATAATTAATTTAATCACATTAAATTAATTAATCGTTAATCCAATCGTCAACCAACAAACTTGATTATTACTTAAATAGTAGGTATAATCTCAAAGTACGTATTATTCGAATTTTAATAATTAGAAAAATACACTTTGACTTCTCCGGCATTATCGAGTCCCTACCCGCTGTCATGGCCAGTACCGGCGAGAGTGGGACGGATCACATATGTTGCAATGCGCAACCCTAATGCTCTCTGACTAGTCACCATATCTACCTCAGGAAAGGATAATGCCAGATAGATCGTCATGCACTTTGAGATGCTCATCGGTTTTTCAACCGAAATTATACCATATAATATACATCAAAACAATTTTGATAATATTATAAGGAGATTTGCTAAAAAACTCCCCAATCTTATTCAAGCAAGATGGTTTTCATGTAAGAGTTGTCCTACAACTATTGTAGGATAAACTAAGGTTCTTCATGAAAAAATTGTTGTTGATGATTTCAAATCAACCAATTAATGATCAAGATCAACTATCTTATCATCTTGGTTTAGGCAAATGTCATTCAATGAGATAATTATCTCTTTAAATATTTCACAAATATTTATCACTAATTATTTTATAAAATTAACTATTAATTTTCATCATCATATTTGAATGACTATCACATGGTTCATGATCAAATTCGTCAATTTTCAGCAGTGACCCCCAATCACTAAAATTAACTTTTCTTGATCAATTTAAATCCAAATTACGCAAAATCAATTTTCTTAGATTGCTAATTTCATTTATGACAGAACTCAAGTGATATTTCACGTATTTCAAAGCGTATCAAATAGTAATTAACTCATTAATCACGTTCAGATCTGCTGTTCCCGCAAACAGTGAATACATGTTTATTCTAAGGGTCATATCTTGAGCAAATGAAATCCAAATTACATAAACTCAGTTCCTATGGTTTCCTTATTTAATGGGGAACAAAATCCATTTGCAGATTTCGTGTTTAAACAATTTAAACAGTACCTAAAAATTCCAATTAGACAGAGGTGCGAAAATTGAAATGCGACAAAAATTTCACGACCCTTTCAAACCCAAGTCATCCTAGGTCTATGGCTCGTAACCAAAACCTTTTTCGACCTAAGGCTTTGATACCACTTGAAGGATATTGATAATCCTCAAGCGCATTACGAAAGCGTGTCGATCGCATCTCATACGATCGGGGCGACTAGTCGCACTAGTCGCTATATGCAGCGGAAATTAAAATTTTTTAATCAAGTGATGAAACCACATGATCACAAGAACATTTCTTGGATCGTTTAATCAAACCACAAAGTATTAGAAATACCTCTTGAAGCGTGGTTGCGATCACGAGATCTCTAGAGCAAGAGATCCTCCTCTCTCAAGTCCGATCCACGAAGATGGCACTTGCAGGCGCGATGATGAGACGCATTCCTCCCGCAATCCTCGATGAAGATCCAAGCTACGAATCCCCTGATTTCGTCCAACGAAATCCGTCGTCTTCCTTTAGAGCAAGCATCCCCGAAGAAGATGGAGATCCTCGAGTAGTCGAAGGCGAAGGCGAGAGTCTCTCTTTCTCAATACACAAGATGGACGGCCACCTTGATGAAGAGAGAGAGAGAGTAGGCGAGAATGAGAGAGAGAGAGAGAGTAGTAGCCTTGTACAACTCTTGTTCATGTAACTTGAAAGGGCTAGGGTAGCCCTCCTTATATACTAGTTTGAGATCCAATGGATCTCAATCCATGGCACACATGCATCTAACAGCTAGGTTGATCCATGTATTAATCAATGGTCATAATTGTTATTAGCTAAAACCAACAACATTAATTTATATTAAATCAAAATTATGTTGTATTATAATCAACATAATTTAATTTAACATAAATCAATTATTAAGAGATAACAATATAACAAAAAGGGGGAGATAACAAATCACCCCCTAAAATTGAGGGGGCGTCCCCTATGACTATGTCATTAGCGACGCCACCTCAATTGGTGGTTTTTATCTCCATTTTATTTTATACTATTATTTCTTAATGAATTTATAATAACCATTATCACAAAATTATTCACCAAATTAATTCTAAATTAATTTGTGAATATTTCAATCATGCCATTGAAAAATATGTGAATCATATTCACAACCCAAAGTAATTTATAAATTACATTTCCAATTAATTAATTAATGTGAATCCAATCCACATTAATAATTAACAAATATTATTTACAAAGTTTCTCTCTCTGATATATATATATTATAAATCACATTTATAATACACATATATTATGGATAGTACTATCCATATTCTGTAATCCTTGATAATTAAATCCTATTTAATTATCTTGGATAATCATTCTCATAATATGAATCTCATTCATATAGTACTTGAAAATTAAATCCCCAAGACCTTCTTGCTTGGATACAAAAATTCATCATAGGAATTATTCTTGAACTCCTTTAAGAATAATGTGCTTTCTCCGCAGATACTTGGAGATAAGGACAGAGCGATTGTATTGTTCCACGTATAGCGACCTAGATGTTGAGATCTCATCTCAAATCCAGATCTTACGGACCTCCCACAGACGCTTGATTAAATAAAGACCGCATTCTTATTGCATCTGAATCTCATTCAAACCAATGTCCAACATTTGGACCAAGATCAGATTGCTTCTCTACTGAGAGTAGTCACTAAAATCCAGACCTGTTTCATCACTCCCTCGGAATGGAAGCGTCATGGTTATACAATCGTTTATGATCACATCACACTTAGGTATTCCCAATACATGTACATCCTGCATACTGGAAGACCTATGATCAACCTGAAGATCAAGATCAATTTTACACTGTCTTCTTCAGAGTTTGATCACCAAGTTTCTCAATCTTGATCATTGGGAATCGATATCGATCATATGATTTCCCAAAGCGTATATCATACGTTTAAATTCATGTCATGCTTCCAAAGCACGACGACAATGCATGGAATTTGATCGGTCCCAATACCTCATGAGTGAGCTCATGTCTTCCGGTTCATAGAGTGAACCTGTATGATCCCTTTGAGAGATCGTATTACTCATATGCCCTTACATGCACACCAGTGCGCCAGTGTATAGACCTTGGTTAGGTCATCAACATATTGGTCTGCCAAATGTACACACTCAGACATATAGTAACACATCTGTCTCCGGTCAGAGGATGTGTGGTTATGTTGTGACAACATTCAACATAGGACTTAGGTTATCTCGATCTCGTTAAGTCAATCCTTTGACCTAACTAATCTGACACCTCCGAATCTCTATTCCTATGGAGAGGACATGCATCAAGAGGTCGGTCAGATATCAACCTATGTGAGAAAGGATTGCCATCTCCTACTCAGGTTGGAGATCGTCTCTTAATGATCATTTGACGGTACTTAATGAGTCATCTATCGAACTCTTTAGATATTCATCCAAACACCAGCCTCTATGATTCATTCAACGAATCAACATCTATTTGATCATCAAGATGGCCATGGTACATAACCCTAATTGTACAGAGGGGCCTATTATGTAAATTAATTATTCTTCATTTCAGATCAGGGAATGATATCTGCAATAACATTTATTGCATAATGGCTCGCCGTGGGCTCGTATGTCCAACATATGTGTATTATACTTGTTGAACATGTGAGTCCACTGCGAGCCATTATGCAATAAATATTATTGTGAATATCACTCCCTGATCTGAAATGAACAATAATTAAATTACAAAATAAGTCCTTTAGTACAATTAGGATTATGTAGCATGACCATCTTAGTGATCATAAAATTATTAATTCAATTGTTGAATCATAGAGGCAGGTGCTTCAATGAATATCTAAAGAGTTAGATTGAGGACTCATCAAGCATCGTCAAATGATTGTTAAGAGATGATCTCCAGCATGATTAGGAGATGACAATCCTTTCTCTCATGGGTTGATATCTAACCGAACTCTTGATGCAAGTCCTCTACATAGTAATAGAGATCTGATGGTGTTATATAATCTAGGTCAAAGAGTTGGCTTAACGATAACAAGGTAACCAAAGACCTTTATCGTATGCTATCACGATATAGGCACGCATCCTCTGACCGGAGACATGTGTGTTATTGTATATATGAGTATGTACATTTGGCAGACTGATAGGTTGTTGGCCTAATCAAGGTCTATACATCGATGCACTAGTGTGCATACAAGGGCATATGAGTTTACGAACTCTCAATGGGATTATACACATTCATTTACTGAACTGGAAGACATGAGCTCCCTCATGAGATATTAGGAAGAATCAAATTCTGTACATGGTCATCTCACTTTGGAAGCTTGACTAAAGTTGTAAGGTTTGATATATGCTTTTTGAAAGTATATGATCAATGATATATGATTTTGGAAAATATATGATCGATACCAACTCCCAATGATCAAATGAGAAACTCAAAGATAAAACCCTGAAGTAGATAGTATAAATGATCTAAACCTTAAGGTTTATTCTAGGTCTTCCAGTATGCAGGATGTATAGGTATCGGGAATATATGAGGGTGATGTGATTATAAACAATTGTATAAGTATGCCGCTTCCATTCCTAGGTATTGATCAAACAGGTCTGGATTTTAATATCTTCTCTCAGTAGAGAAGTAATCTGATCTTGGTCCAAATGTTGGATAGTCATATGAATGTGATTCAGATGCGATAAAAAAGATTAGATTTGTGATTTGATCCAATCAAACATCTATGGGAGGTCAATAAGATCTGGATTTGAGTTATGATCTCAATATCCAAGTCTCTATATGTGGAATAATGCAATCACCATGTCCTTATCTCCAAGTATACGCGGAGAAAGTGCATTATCCTTGAAAGAGTTCAAGGATAATTTCATTGTTGATATATGTATCCGAGCAATGAGAAAATGGTAATTAAATGAGAATTATTTATCATGAATAATATAAATTTGATTTGTATTTTAAAATGAGTTATCTAAGATAATTAAATGTGATTTAATTATCAAAGATGTGATTATTGTGAACGTGATTCATATTATTTGGGCACATGAGAAAAGAGATCCAAGATGATTAAATATTATTTAATTATCATGGATATGAATAATGTAGATAGCATTGTCCATATTAATCATATATATTATATATGTAATGTATAATATATTAGAAACATCCTACTGTAATTTATATTTATTGATTTATTGTTGATGGGAATTGGATTAACATTCGATAATTGATTGAAAAATATAATTTTCATTTTATTTTGGGTTGTGAATACAATTAACAAATTTCCAATGACATGATTACAATGATCACAAGATAATTGTGAATTATTATTGTGAGATAATGTTGGAATGAGATAATACAATCTCATTGGAAGGAGATCACCATCCACCAACAAAGATGGTGGACAACCACCAACTCCTAATTGGAGTGGGCTGTCGTCCCCTCTTGTTGTGGTTAGATAATTATCTTCTTCCTAATTATCCCCAAGGATAATTGGTATAATTTAAATTGAATTATATTGATTATTCAATACATATTTAATTTAAATAAATTAATTATTGCTGTATTAAGTTAATTTATATTGATTATTCAATATATATTTAATTTAAATAAATTATTTATTGTTGTATTTTTTATAACAAGATCATGGCTATCGAAAGAAATACAAATCAATCTCATCCATTGATTTTGTCTTGTACGTGGATTGAGATCCGTGGAATCCCTAAATACTATATAAGAAGAGGCAACCATTGCTCTTCAAATGACATTAACAACATATGCTCTCGCTCTCTTACATTCTCTACATGTTAAGTCTCTCTCTCTCTCTCTCTCATTGTGGTCGTCCACCATGGAGCCCTAGAGAGAGTCGCCATCGTCGCCGCATCATCGTTATGCTGTCGGGTCATTTGTCTGTGGATCTATATCTCCTTTGGTTCACCTCGCTCGTGAATAAGATGTCGGATCTCGTGTGACAAGATTAGGAGATTTGTCACTTGGATCACCAACATGGATTACAAGGAGCACACTTTCATCAGCGTGCTCGCAAGCGTCTCCTCCGTCGGATCGAACTTGAGACGGCAGGTCTCTTAGTTTAGAGAATCAATCGTAACCACACTTCAATAGGTAAACCTAATACTTGTTTTGTGTTCTGATGAAACATTTCGAGAAGTGTTCTTGGATCATGTGGGTTCATCGCATTAAAATTTTAAATTCTGCTGCCCTAAGCAACTAGTATGACTAGTCACTCTCGATCACATACAATGTGATCCTCACGCTTACGTAGTACGCTTAAGGATCTTCCCATATCCTTCAAGTGGTAGTAGAGCCAAGTTGGAGGTTTTGGATAAGATCCATAAACCTAAGATGACATGGGCACTTCAGGGTTTGTAACCTTTTCATCACATTTTGTTCACACAACCCTGTTTTGTGTGATTTTTTAGCCCTATTTAATAGTTTCTAGACATAATTATAACTTATGTTCCCCGTTAAATAATAAAATTGTGGTACTTGAGTTTGTGCGATTTATAATTTATTTACTCAAGTTATGATCATTTTAATGAACATGTATCCATTATTTTGGAGATGGCAAAACGTGGCATAGATAATGAGTTAATTGTGATTTTAATGCGTGAATATCACTTGGATTCTGTTATAAATCTAATTATCAAACTATAGAAACTTATTTTTCATGATTTGGATTTTAATTGATTGAAAAGTGCTAATTTTAGTAAGTATGGGTCACTGTTGAAAATTACTTTTCTAATTAAGAACATTGTGATTATCATTTAATCAAATAATAAAATTAATGGATAATTTCATGAAATTATTATTGATGAATATTTTTTAAATATTTATGATGATTCTTTCCTTAAATGACATTGTAATAACCAATATGATAAGATAATGATCTTGATTGATTTAGTTACAATGAACTTTCAAACAAACAAAGTTGCTTGAATAGGATTGGGGATTTGTTTAGAAAATCTTCTTATAATATTATCAGAAAGATTTTGATGAATATTATATATGGTATAACTTTGGTTGAAAGACCGATTATCGTCTCAAATACAATATGATCAAATCACATTACCCTGACCTGAGGCGGATATGGTGTCTAGTCAGGGAGTGTTGGGATAGCAGGTTGCTCCGTGAGTTGTCTGTCTCACTCCCGTCAGTACCGGCCATGACATCGAGTAAGGAAAGGATAATGCTTGAAGTGATCATGATGTATTTTTCTAATTATTTAAATTTAAATAATACGTATTTTGAGATTATACCATCTTTCAAGTAATAATCAAAATTGTTTATTGGTTGATTGATTGGATTGATAATTGATTTAATATGATTAAATAAATTAGATCCAATTATACAGTTTATTATGAATAGAGTATTATTTCCCTTGGAAGAATTAATTATGTGAATATCATTCATAATAATTATTTGGAATTTGAACATGATATGGAGGATCACATAAGTGAAATCCATGGTCTCCTGTCAAGGCAAAGGGTTCCCTCACCAGGGATTATATGTAGGAGACGTTTGTCCGAAGTGGCAGCTCATGCATACAAGCGTATATGGATCGAGCTCTTTGCTTCTTGAAAGAGTAATGCCATATGCGTAGTGACCCCATCATCGGCTCATCATATTATTGAGGCGATATTGGATTGCGCATAGCGAGTGCTACTCCTATTGACGGTTGTTTCATTTAACGACGGGTCAGGGTGTTAAATACCAGACTGGGAGTGGAAGTTGGACTTGCAAAGCAGAATGAGTTACCACTTCTTTTTATTTGAGTTGCAATTTCTCGTATTATTGGGATGTAACAAATATAAGAAAGGAGATCATAGATCTTGCTTCTGATATAATGGTAAGTATATTCTTACATTGGAAGTGATTAAGGAAATGAACTTTCAGTGTTGACAAGGCAAGACCACTTTAAATCCTTAATCAAAGTGTGTATATATATATATGTAAATTTCTTATTTCGGATAACCTACATTAGACTCACTCAATACTACACTCAATAATAAAAAGTAAATTATTATGAATTGGATTCATGTACTTGCAGTTGGACACATAATGTACGTAGTTGCAATGTGTGAGTTTCCTCATAATAATGAGGAATGATAATAGACAATAGGACAACAACCTATGTGTGTCTCTATAATCTTGATCTTTCATCGAATATGCTTTGGAAGTATCTTGTCAATGATGATTGTAATTATCGAAAATCCTTATAAAAAATATAAAAGGATGTTTTTTCATTAACATGTGATCTTGACATTTAATCATGAATGACATGGTTCATTGCATTATGTCGTATGCATAATGGTGGCTCAATAAGAGATGATGTACTCAAAATGTTTGAATACCTACCCGAACCAAAGTCTCTAAGAGTATAGATGGATGTAGATATGATGAGTGTCGTTATTATACTGTCTATACTCTAGTCTTCTATGAAGCTTCATAATATTCATATTGTATGAATTGAATGAAGCAAGTATAGATGTTGAAATATGCCTATATTGAAATCCTTTGAATTCAATATAAGAGATCATTTGTCTTAAGCAATGATGAAGGAAGCGGAGTTGAAGCATGAGTCTGGCCCAATTAGAAGGAAAATCATAGTGTTGACTGTACTTCTGTGACTTCCATATGACATCCAAAGAGTTGGATGAATGCCAATACTGCAGTAAGCCGATGTACTGATAAGTATGACTGTCTAGACTATTTAGGATCCTTAGGGAAGGGTCCAGTTAGTGCATCACAATAATCCATATCTACATATCATCATTAAAATTGACTTACTTATTAAATAAGATCAAAGTCTAATAATTGTATCTCATTCTTCTAATAACACTTGTAATTGGTTGCATATGTTTTAGAAGACTAGAAAATTTGATCTTAAGGTTTAATAGTCATCCACATGGATATTGATGCAATTGTTGCAACAATCTCTATTGGATAGATAGACTTCATAATTTCAGTGGGAGAGCCCTTGGTATTAGAGAGTATCTCTATGACCTAAATATTAGAATGCACTCATTGTTTATTTCTAAATGTTGGAAATAAACATGAATTCTGGAATAAACCTATCATAAAGAGTTATAATGAATATATCCCATATAGTAATCTAATATCTAGAGGACTCTAATAAATTAGAATATTAATGAGTGGTTAATTAACATTTCTAATACAGAAACTTAAACCTTAATAGATCAATAGGAGGATGAAAATGATTTGGCATCAAGCCTTGGAAATATGTCTATTAACGAAATCAATAAGCTAGTAGGAGATGAAACTTTAGATTGTCTAAAATTCAAAATCTTACATACTTGTGAATATTGTATTCAAAGTAAAATATCCAATACACCCTTCTCTAAGAATGGTGTATGATGTCAAGGTATTCAAACTCTCATACATAGTGATGTATGTGGATCATCTATATCAAAATAAACATTAATGATATGTGATATCAATTGATGATTATTTGTTGAGATTTCTTCCCTTCACCTTAGAAACCTTTGAAATGTTCAAAGATTTCACAGTTTTGGTTTAGAACCAAAGTTTGAAGGAAGGTGAAATGAATTTGATTTAATCAAGGTAACAAGTACATATAAAGATTAATTCAAGGAATACCTTATGGAGATAGAAATATCATTCTTATCCCACTCCTCCTACCATACCTAAACTCAATAGAGTTATAGCGAGATGCAATTGGATCGTGTGTGGCATGATTTGATCAATGATGAATTTTAGCATAGTTATCTCTTACTTTCCAAGTATATATATATATATGTAGTAGAGACTACATTATATATCAATAATAGATTCCATGCAGATCTAGACCTAAAAACCCTCATAAGCAGTGGTTTGGAACCTAGCCTAGTGTTAGACACTTGAGGATTTAGGGTTGCTTTATCCATAATTTTGTCATGGATGCAAGTAACCTGAAATCTTACATTGGAGAGTTTTACTTCGTCAGGAAAATAAAGGATGGTATTGGATACCTACTTTTATGACTTGAGATTCGTATCTGAGAATGTGATTCTTAGAGGATGACTTTCTTGAGAATCAAGATGAAAATGAAGTGAAGGAACTCATTTAATCTTGAGAAAGACAATGAGGCTCCTAAAATCGGAAATTAAAAGGACAATTAAAGATGAAACAGTCATACCTCTTCAAATTAGTCTGAGAATGGATTCTCTGTGTCATTTAAGTTTGACAATGATCTGCCTTCATATGATGAAGCTTCTGAGGATGATGACATGGAAAGATGGATGTTACCAATAAAGTTTAAAGTAGACTTCATAGACAAGTGTTGTATATGGAACCTCGAGGATCCACCTATAAGGGTAAGACTCATTAGGTGTAAATGAATCTTCAATAGAAAGAGGGAACCCTGTGAGAAGGTAGAGACCTTCAAAGCACGGCTCGTAGCCATGAGCTATACACCGAAGAAAAGACATTGCTTGCGATGAGACTTGCTCTTCAATGACCATGCTTGACCCCATCAGAATATAGCTAACTATAGATATACAACTTGATTTTGACATCTACAAGATGGAAGCCAGGATTGCATTCCTCTACCTCTACGAGGATATTCATATGAAGTAGCCCCATGGCTTCATAGTTGAGGAAAGAAATGTGTGTAAGCTTAAGAAACTCCATCTATGGCTCAAATAAGCTTCTTGTAGTTGCAACATCAGATTTGATGAAAAATTGAAAGGTTATGATTTTAGATAGAATCTTGATGAACCATATGAAGTTTAGTAAGAGTGCCATTGTGTTCATCATGCTAGATGTAGATGATATCCTAATCATTTGGAATGATATAAAGATTATGATAATGAGTGTTTTGTGATATGGTTATTCCATATCTTGAGATTGATCGTAAAGCTACCTCTTAGATCTTAGTTTTGAAGATGTTCATAATCATAGAGAAGGGGGTATTAGGATTGTAACATTAAGTGGTACACCTTGGACATATTCCATTCTTGGAAAACCCCAAGGAAGGCTTCCTTCCCTTAAAATATGGTAATGACCTATTGATAAACACGAAATTCAAGAGCGGTCGTATTGACTCACAAGGCGAGTCAACAGTCGGTGTGTTGACCACTACAAATGGATCTCGTATTTAATCAACAATTAACCCACACTATAGATCAAGCAATGAGAAATAAATGTGAAGTTAAAATTTATTTTTAACTCTACATAATTGGTGTATATCAAGCAAGTACGTAGAGAGTTCGAACACAAGGAGCAAACAGGGTAGATGCACAAGTGTGTGTGTGTGTGTGAGTGAAAGTGAAGTGTTGCCTACACTATGCAATGCAAGGATTTTTGTGGTTTTAATTTTTTATTTTGATTTTTAATTTTCTAATTTTTCTAATTTTATATTTTATATGTTTTTTTTCAATATTGGAATATAAACAAGGTAATAAAAGAGGTGCTACAATATTTATAAAAATATGCAAAAATGCTCAAAAATTCAGGAATAAAATGTTTTTGGTATTTTTATGATTTTTTACTGTTTTTGTGATTTTTGGATATTTTTTCAAAATGTTTTTGGTATTTTTAAATAGCAAAATAAAGGAAAACAGAGAATTAGCTACTGGCTGGGGGTAAAATGGGAATTAAAAAATATCAAACAGCTACAAAATTTTTTCCAAACTAATTTTAAAATAAAGATAAGAAAAAGAGGGAACTACAGAACTTGAGTTTACGATGGAGTTTTCTTTAATTTTCTAAAATTTTTTTGAAGTTTTTATGTATTTTCGAATTTTTAAGGTTTTGGTTTTGAATTTTTTAGTGATTTTTGGATTGACACTAAAATAGGTTTAAATAGACAGTAGGTAATTTTTTTGGAATTTTTCAAGGTGTTTTAATATTTTTTTGGTATTTTCCAAGCTAGACAGTACTGAAATAGAAAGTTTTTTATTTTTAATAAATATGAAAATGCAATAAAATCAAAAACTAAAAATATTGCGTGAAAGTGCAAGTGAACGGAGCTTAACTTGAATTTTTAAGAATTTTTCGAATTAAAATGATGCCTTAATTAAATAGATCTAGCACGCAAAAATATCAAGGCTGGCAGGGACTATTTCGCAAATAAGCAAAAATCCAGGAGCTTTCAGGAAATTTCCATACAAAATTTATACCAACTAAAATACTTTCTAGACCAAAAAGCAATAGCTAAAGCCGTAGGGGCTTCTCTGTAAAAATCCCAGACCCACGTGTGTCACACGTACGCCTGGGAGGGGCACAGATGCAATAATTGAAACCCCGAGAGGCACAGTTGCAAAAACACCAAAAATTTATTAACTGCAGATAAAAGTTTCAAGACTGAAAGTGAAAATACCAAAAAGCCCAGGGAGGCCCTTGCAAAATCGCCAAGTCACGTGCGTGAAGCACGTGACCTGGCGGGGTCCTCGATGGAATATAATAAAAACCGAGGGCTCTTTATGCAAAGTTCACAAAGTTTTTGAACGGCTACGGATAGTTTAGGTGCTAATAAAATATTACAACAAAATGCGGGGAATGATTCGCAAAATACCCCAGCTGCTATGCAAATCAGACGGCGACGGGGCACCCACTAATCCACGTGTCACGCCATCAATGCGCGATGCCTCTTCAATTTCAGACGGCCCAGATTAGAAGGGTAAGGATTGATCGGACGACTGGGCTGAGTTTGATCCTACGGCGCCTGTAGCGCGCCAAGAACGAATGGTGATCATACGACCCACGAGCAAGGAGGAAGAACACGTGAAGAACAGGGATCGGACGACTTTGGATCCGCGAAATCTCGACGCTGAGTGCCTCCTCGAACCTTCTGAATGATCGCGAAGCCTCCTGGGAACCTTCTCGAGTGTACGGCAGGATCAAAATGGCCCAGGGAGGGCCGGAAGTCCACCACGGCGTGAGCGGAGGGGGTACGGCTCCAGGCAGCTCGGCGTCCGCAAAAAAAATAGGCACCAGATGTTTGGAGGGAATGGAAAGCGGAAGATAGGATCTATCGACCCTGGGACCTGCAAAATAGGCACAATATTCGACAGTAGAGAGATCCAGGGGAAAGCTCAGATGTTTGGAGGGAATGGAAAGCGGAAGATAGAGCTCGCCGGAGCTTGCTCCGGCGAGGTGGTGACGCGGCGTTTGGGTGTTCCTTATGCGAAATAAATGGCGGGAAAGGGGAGCTCAAACTACCAGAAATGAAAACATGAAAGAAAAAGAAGAAGAAATGACCTCAAGAGCTGTGTGCTCGAGGTTGGAACCTCACGGCCGCAAGGCCAGAGATGGAGGTGGGAACGTGCCGTCGAGGTAGTGATGCACCTCGACAAGGTTGGAGATCAACCCTCTGTCACAGGGGATCCCGCAGCAAGCCCTCGGAGGTATTGGCTCTGGCCAAAGGCGGTTCAAGGAAAGAAGGGACGAAGGGGGTTGGTTTTGAAAGATGGTTGAATGGTCCCGAAGATTGAGGTGTATCAGGCGATACATCGCTCCAATCCCCGAAGCAAGCATTGGGCGTGTATGCCCAATGTTCGAGGATAAAAAATCGTCAAGGGACCATCACGAGATCATGCAAGGAGGGATCTCGAAAAATGGGAGAAGTTAGGTCAAAACTCACTTCTGACAGCAGCAGAGAGGGGGATCAGACAGTTGACCGGGGTCAACTGTCCAACCCCTCTAGTTGGTCCATGTGGACCAACCAGAAAAACCCTCTGGAAAAAGGTTTTATTAATTAAAAAATAGTAAATGAATTAATTTAATTTCAATTATTAAATAAAAATGTTTATAATTTTACAAAGTATTTTATATTGATTTTTAATTTTTTTATGAGGAATATTTTTACAAGTTTACTTTTATACCCCTTATAGGTATAGTATCTATATATTTTATTCTTTATTTTTATTTTGTGTATTTTAGTTTTATTATTTTTAATTAGTATTTTATAAAATCATAAAATATTTTTATACAAACAAATATATTTTTATTTTATTTTATTGATGTGTTTTGTATATTTAATAAATTATAAGTCTGTATTATGTAGGTATAAGTATAGGTGTAATACCTATGAATTTTATTTACATGTATTTTATTTTGAGTTTTATTTAGGTTTTTAATCTGATTTTAATATACATATATATTATAAGTAATATTTACAAAATTATAAAAATATAAAAATACAAAAATAATGAATAATAATAAACTGAATATTTTAATCAGTACAATTGTACAATGTGGGTCCAAAACTCAACTTTCAAACCGTAGCTCCGCCAAATGTGAAACCACTGCCATTAATTAGCTTATTTTATTCTATATACAATTAAAGGTGAGTTTGCTGTATTTGGAGTTTTCAGTTGTGAGATACGGGTCTGGGAAGTTGGAATTTTGGATTTTTATTCAGACCATAACTTTTTATCTGTATATTATTTTTCAGTGAAATCAATTTTGTATTTTTATTTATTTAATTATCTACAACTTTCATGTTCAAAGTTTTTTTATTTTATGTATAAAAGGTGGAACCAAAAATAGGTTCCAAAATGAATAAAGAATGAATAGAAAGAATAAGTATTTTTGCTGTATTTTAACCCTTATCTCTCCCTACTTTATTCCTTGTCGACCTATTCATCAAGATGCCCAGGTCTCGAGGTTTGGGTCATAAAATATTTACAATATTTTATTCTTTTTCTTTTCTTTTATTTATTCTATAATTTTGGCTTTAATTACAGTATTTTACACACTGTATACATGCACAAGCATGAATGCTAAGATGATGAAATTAAGGCTATTTACAGGCATTTGCTAGGGTTTTTGAGGCCAAAATGATAGAAAAAAGATGATGAAATGTGGATTCATCATCCCCCTATACTTTACCTTTGCTAGTCCCTAGCAAACACTTATGCAATAAGTGCAAAAAGAAAAAGAAGAACTTGGATTTAGTTTAATTATCAAACTTGTCTTCGCAAAATCAAAGTTTGGAGCTTAAGTCGGACCTTTGGAATTTTAGTGCGGGCGGAACCTTAATGAGAACCGAATTTGAAATCCAACTGTCCTTGAGAATCCCAAAACTCAGTTCAAGACTCCTCAATAGCCAGGTCAGAAATATCTCAATTCATACGCAAACCCTTACGACTATGAATCTGGCTCGTACAGTGTAAGTGATGGTGGCTCTCCCCAACTAGAATGGCAAAGAAACTTACTTCTCCAATACGACAACCCAATGATTCCCCAATCCAATAACTCCATCCTCGAAGAGCGGGGTATTTCCTTCTAAGTTCAAGTGGCAACCAACTCAAGAGGAGGGGGTGAAGAGAAGAATGGACGGTAGCCGGTGTAGCTACCTATCCTGGGATGCAAGACCAGTGTAGTCAAGTCATCCTGCTGCAGGCTCACATATTTGACTTTGGAACTCAAGCTTGCTTATTGGCTTTACAACATTTGTACATACTTGGCAGACTTTTTATTTTTGTACATGCCTGAACTTTTTTTTGAATACTATTCACATCAGCATTTACATAGGGAGTTTTTCCTCTTGCACCAGTAGACTATCCCTCTTTTGAAGCTTTATCGCAACCCACAGCCTCCTGTCTTTAGACTTCCTCATTACTGGACGGGTTGGGGTGCACTTCCCTCCCTAGAGGAGGACAAATGTTTCCACTTGTGTGCGTCTCATATCGGCAAATCCAATCCCCTCACCACTCCAACTGAGTTGAGCCATGTGAAAGGTGCAGGTGTCCAAGTTAGGTCATTATCAACAAGAGTCGTGCGTGTGCCCCGAAATACTCTACTTAGGCAGTCAAGAATCCATTGAACCAAGTCACGTGATCCTCAAAGAATTAAGTCAACTAGACTTGAAGTACCTCAATTCCAATCCATATAAGGTTCCTGTTATTAGGTAGATTTTAAGATCCAATCAAGCTCCAATCTCCGGATTTTACTTAGACTTGTTCAACTATCAAACTTAATCCGAAAAATGCGAATGCTATGCAGATGCTATGCAGAAATATTTTTGTGATGCAATTTTCAAAGATTTTGAACCTTTTATGGGTTTTTGAAAAGATGATGATGATGATGCATATGCAATTTTTAGATTTTTCAAAAAGATTTTTCAAATGTTTTTGGATTTTAATTTTGCAAATGTTTTTGGGATTTTTGAAAATAAAAAGGTTTTGGCTAAAAGCTGGGTTAAAATATTTACACGGGAATGCTTATTATATTTACAAAAAGTGGATTTTTAAGAATTTACAGGGTAAGTGATCAATTTTATAGATATGTATATATAATGGATTTTGGTGTGATGTATATATTCCTAAAATTTATTTGACACAGGTTTTTTAAACAATTTTTGAAAACTAAAGTCCAAAATAATTTTTACAAACAATTTTTACAAACATGTACACACATTTGAAAATCATTTTGCAAAGGTTTTCCTAACAGTATATATAGATTTTTCAAATATTTTTGCAACCATTTTTCAAACCATTTGCAAATCATTTTTCAAACATTTTATTTCACACAAAGAAGAATATTTTTAAAATCAAAATATTTTTACAAAGGTTGAAAATATGTAACAAAATGTTTTCCCAAATAATTTTCAATAGATTTTTCAAAAAGATTTTCAAACTATTTCTCAAACATTTTGCAAAAAATATTTTCACATGATTTATTAATCAGTAGATATAGAAAGAACCTGAGGAATAATTCATCTTTTTATTAAGGTTTTTAATGAATTATTAGCCATATTATTAAGAAAAATACGAAAGTACGAGTTATGGCTAAAGTATATACGCATTATATACGACCCCCCTATACTTAGCTTGAGCTATGTCCTCATAGATCGGAGAGAAAAGAGAAGACATAATTCGTACTAAGTATAGGCAAGTCTAAAGAATAAATAAATGAGAAGTTGATCGTCCCCCCTATACTTAGGATCAAATAATCCTAAGTATAGCAGACTGTACATAAAGCAGTGAGGGTCAAGGGTGGGAATGAACAGATCGTACTCAGATTGTCTCCCCCTATACTTAGGGTAAGATATCCCTAAGTATAGACAAGAAGAGGAGACAATGGAGAGGATCGAAAAGAATAGAATCACTCGAGGTGCACACACCCCAATACTTAGGACAAAGTACGTCCTAAGTATGGAAAACCGTCTACAAGGGGCGGCTCCTTTTTGATAGATACGGAAGATAGAAGAGGAAAAGAAGAAAAGAAGAAAAGAAGAAAAGGTATCTGAAGATGGAAGAAGAGATCAGAGGATATACACATCACTCCCCCTATACTTAGGGTAAAAGAAGACCTAAGTATAGGCAACAACAGGAGTAATGAAACGGAACGACGAATGAACACTCGTCTCGTCCACCCCCTATACTTAGGACAGAGTACGTCCTAAGCAAGGCAAACACGAGGATGGGTGGACGAGCAATACGGGGAAGAGATAGAGGTAAACACGGGAATATACAACAGAGATGGATATACACAGGATCAAGAAGGTAGAAAGCTAACCTTCTTGCTAGACCGCTGAGGGATTAATCTAGTGTGGTGCAGGTCGACATCGGGGTCCACAGTGGACGGAAGCCGATCAAGGTCGACAGGGTGAAGGTCCTCAGTGGAATCAAATCGAAAAGGCACGAACTGATCAGTGGCAGTAGTATGGCTATGTTCGGCCTTGGTGGTCCTATGGTGTGAAGGCGCAGACGGACGAGTGGAAGAAGTGTGGTCAAGTATGGCCTTGGAAGTCTCGCAGATATCGAAGTGGAATGGGACAAACTCATCATCCTTGAAAGAAGTGTAATCGGAGTCGTCCTGCGAGGGATCGTCCAGGTCAAAGTCAAAAGGAACGAAATCATCAGTGGAAGTATACGAACTCTGTTCACCCTCAAGAATCTCACCCGGATCATTTGTTTCCTCATGATTTCTCTCAAAATAATGGGCAACATCATAACCGACCTCAATCATCCTTACTTGTGAGTGGCCAGGAATGGACTTATCAGTGGAAGTAGTCAAACCAAGTCCGTCCTGTCTAGTCTTGGTATCTGCCCTCCGCTCGAATGGTTCAATCACGTAAATACTCTGGATTTCATCAACACATCGCCACACACCAGGAGGAGGATCTGCAAGGTCCATGCTTTCCGATTTCCTCCCCTTTCGGGAGATTCGTTGGGTCTTTTTAGGGTTCGCTAAGCAAACATCTCTAATATCATCAGATCAGTCACATGCCTCAGAGTCAGCTATAATCGGTGAAGGTGCATCAGATGTAGGTCTCTGGTCAACTATGGGTGTGGTGATCAACACTTCGCTCTCGTCAACAGGACGGAAGCGAATCTCTCATGATCCATAGTCAATAACGACCCTCGCAGAGGCGAGAAATGGTCGTCCCAGGATGATTGGAGATGGCTCCCCTACGGAGGTCTCCATGGGCAACACGACAAAGTCAACATGATGGCTCGTGTCCTGAATAGAAATGACGGCATTTTCAAGGATACCCTTCGGCCTCTTAATAGATCCATCAGCAAACTGAACGATCATCCTGGTTTTCTTGAGAGGCCCTAAGTGAAGAGACTGTACCAGTGAGAAGGGTAATATGCTAATAGATGCACCGCCGTCCAGGAGAGTGCGATCACATGTATAGTCAGAGATGGTGCAAGTGATGAATGGTGTAGCTGTGTTCTTCCTTCTGGGAATGGGACGATGAGTGATGGCGTGGGTAGTAGCCATGGTCAGAATGTGACGCTCAGATCTGCTCCTCCGCTTTATCTTCTTGGGAAGAGGATCAGACATATGGTTCATGGCCTGTTGAAGTGGGGCTTGGATGATCTCATGAATAGTGGCCACCACTTCGGGTTCAGTCAACATTTTTTTAATTTTTGGACTTCCTCCATACAAGGGAGGAGGTCGGAATCAGCATATACACGAGGTCTGCCAAGAGCAGTCTGTACAGCGGCATCCTCGGGGTCAAAGGTGGGACTAAGCGTGAATGGATGTGTGGTCAAGGGCTATGGCAAATGGACTCTCTCCTCACAATATGAATCGACCAACTGTCTCCCGAACTCTTTTTTTATTTTTACATTTTTCTCATTTTTTTGTATTTTTGGCGATTACAAGCTCCCATGATCACCTACAAGTGAAGCCGTATCCCTGACGAAAGGAGCATTAATCTGATTCTTCCTTAAGAAAGCAAGATCATCATTCATCAAATCAATGCGCTTTGTCATCCGATTCAAGATATCACTCATAGAGATCGAGGGAGGTGACTCCATCAGGTCAGACTCGGGTGGATGTGAAGGTGGAGGTGGATAATACACAGGTGGGGCTGGAGGTGGGTAGAAGTCCGAGGTCTGATACTGTGGCTGAGGCGGGTATGTACAAAAATTAGAAAAAGTAAGAGGAGGATCCTCCTGATAAAAGGGAGATGGACCGCCTGGAGGGTACGAGGAGTCCGCAAAATCCGGATAAAAATCGCTCAGGGATCCATCTCGAAAATAAGAGAAAATGATCAGGAGAGCACGAAGGTCAAGTCAAGAGAGTGAGAAAAAGGCGCAACTGCGCAGGGAAGATTTAGGATACACACAAGCAATCACAAGCAAACTCACACAAGACAAACCCTCAATTCACCTACTCAACTCGGTAGAGACCGAAAATTCGGTCTTTTAATCTTGTCTATTTTAGAGTTAGTGAGAAGTCCAAAATTGCGCAAACACTTAGGGGACTAAAAATGGGATTTGGACACTAACCTTAGTGTGTGCACAAGCAATGTAAAACGAAGACAATGAGGGGATTACTCGCCCCAATACAAGTTTTTCTTTTTGTGGTTTTTAGGGTCAAGTAATATTAACCAGTCCCAATTTATTGATTATCACTTCTTTTCTTTTTTTGGATTTTTAATAAAAATGCACGATCCTAACGGGAATCCAATTCCTTTAAGCTCCTAGGTTGGCAAAATCAGAGGGGAGAGTCGGAAAACAATGCAAGCGGCAAACAATGATGAATGCTAAAGTGTACATGCTCACCTTGCCTCCAGCACTCTACATGCAAGGATGCTCAGCAGAATTGAATCCTAACTATATGCAAATGTAAGCCGATGAAATCGCCCTAAGTTTCAGAAATTTCTATTAACGTGAAGCACCACAAGTCGGTCACCAATCCTCAATCCAAAAAGTCCGGTCTAGACTCACCCCTCCTCTTCTCGACAAATCGAGTTCAGGAGTAGCGCTTGATGGGGTGGGCTCGCGGCACGTAGGCTCGAAGATGATGATGCGACTGTTTAAATTTGACTAAGTCCAAACGATTCTTATAGTACAGGAAAATATATTAGGTGTTTGGCCCTTAGTCTATCGCAAGCAATCCTAAAACTAGGGCTCAATCACACAAAGTAAAGGAAAACAAAACCGGAAAACAAAAAGAAAAAGGCGGTGAAAACCGTAAAAATCTGCGGTGAGCCCCCAAGTGTACAAACACTTGGAAATTGGGCCCGAAAGTCCAAAGTGTCCAAGTCCTGTATTATTACATATTGATAATCACTCTCTCACTAAATAAAATGCAAACTAATCTAATCACTCTCTCCCTCCTCCTGCCCTCTCCTGCCGGCTTGGCTTAAGAAAAGCTGGCTCCGCTTCACGTGGTTGCTCCGGATCCCCTAGGCGATCCGCCTCGCTCCGCGGTCCCTCGCAAGAAGACAAGAGAAGATGGTTAGAAAGCTCAACAATATATATATATCAAAATCAAGAGAGATGAAATAGCAAGCAATAATGTAAACAAACTAACACAATCAAACAAAAGTGAGATCTACTCGCTTTTGCTCCCCGGCAGCGGCGCCATTTGATAAACACGAAATTCAAGAGCGGCCGTATTGACTCACAAGGCGAGTCAACAGTCGGTGTGTTGACCACTACAAATGGATCTCGTATTTAATCAACAATTAACCACACTATAGATCAAGCAATGAGAAATAAATGTGAAGTTAAAATTTATTTTTAACTCTACATAAATGGTATATAACAAGCAAGTACGTAGAGAGTTCGAACACAGGGAGCAAACAGGGTAGATGCACAAGTGTGTGTGTGAGTAAAAGTGAAGTGTTGCCTACACTATGCAATGCAAGGATTTTTCTGGGTTTCTAATTAAATTATCTTTTTTTATTTTAATTTTTAAATTTGTATTTTGATTTTTAATTTTTTAATTTTTCTAATTTTATATTTTATATGTTTTTTTTCAATATTGGAATATAAACAAGGTAATAAAAGAGGTGCTACAATATTTATAAAAATATGAAAAAAAGCTTAAAAATTCAGGAATAAAATGTTTTTGGTATTTTTACGATTTTTTACTTTTTTTGTGGTTTTTGGATATTTTTTCAAATGTTTTTGGCATTTTTAAATAGCAAAATAAAGGAAAACAGGGAATTAGCTACTGGCTGGGGGTAAAATAGGAATTAAAAAAATCAAACAGCCACAAAATTTTTCCAAACTAATTTTAAAATAAAGATAATAAAAAAGAGGGAACTACAGAACTTGAGTTTACAATTTTGGAGTTTTCTTTAATTTTCAAGATTTTTTTGAAGTTTTTATGTATTTTCGAATTTTAAAGGTTTTGGTTTTGAATTTTTTAGTGATTTTTGGACTGAACTAAAATAGGTTTAAATAGATAGTAGGTAATTTTTGAAATCTTTCAAGGTGTTTTAATATTTTTTTGGTATTTTCCAAGCTAGACAGTACTGAAATAGCAAGTTTTTGATTTTTAAATAAATATGAAAATGCAATAAAATCAAAAACTAAAAATATGATGTGAAAGTGCAAGTGAACAGGATCTTAACTTGAATTTTAAAGAATTTTTCGAATTAAAATGATGCCTTAATTAAATAGATCTAGCACGCAAAAATATCAAGGCTGACAGGGACTATTTCGCAAATAAGCAAAACTCCAGGGGCTTTCAGGCAATTTTCATACAAAATTTATACTAATTAAAATACTTTCTAGACCAAAAAAATAGCCAAAGCCGCAAGGGCTTCTCTGTAAAAATCCCAGACCCACGTGCGTCACACACACGCTTGGGAGGGGCACAAATGCAATAATTGAAAACCCGAGGGGCACAGTTGTAAAAAGACCAAGAATTTATTAACTGCAGATAAAAGTTTCAAGACTGAAAGTGCAAATACCAAAAAGCCCAGGGAGGCCCTTGCAAAATCGCCAAGTCACGTGCGTGAAGCACGTGACCTGGCGGGGTCCTCGATGGAATATAATAAAAATCGAGGGCTCTTTATGCAAAGTTCGCAAAGTTTTTGAACGGCTACGGATAGTTTAGGTGCCAATAAAATATTACAACAAAATGCGGGGAATGATTCGCAAAATACCACAGCTGCTGTGCAGATCAGACGGCGGCGGGGCACCCACTAATCCACGCGTCACGCCGTCAATGCGCGATGCCTCTTCAGTTTCAGACGGCCCAGATTAGAAGGGTAAGGATTGATCAGACGACTGGGCTGAGTTTGATCCTACGGCGCCTGTAGCGCGCCAAGAACGAGTGGCGATCAGACGACCCACGAGCAAGGAGGAAGAACACGTGAAGAACAGGGCTCGGGCGACTTTGGATCCGCGAAATCTCGACGCCAAGCGCCTCCTCGGCCCTTCTGAATAATCGCGAAGCCTCCTGGGAACCTTCTCGAGTGTATGGCAGGATCAAAATGGCCCAGGGAGGGCCGGAAGTCCACCCCGGCGTGAGTGGAGGGGGTACGGCTCCAGGCAGCTCGGCGTCCGCAAAAAAAACGAACCCAGATGGGTTCTATCGACCCTGGGACCTGCAAAATAGGCACAATATTCGACAGTAGAGAGATCCAGGGGAAAGCTCAGATGTTTGGAGGGAATGGAAAGCGGAAGATAGAGCTCGCCGGAGCTTGCTCCGGCGAGGTGGTGACGCGGCGTTTGGGTGTTCCTTATGCGAAATAAATGGCGGGAAAGGGGAGATCAAACTACCAGAAATGAAAATATGAAAGAAAAAGAAGAAGATATGACCTCAAGAGCTGTGTGCTCGAGGTTGGAACCTCACGGCCGCAAGGCCGGAGATGGAGGTTGGAATGCGCCGCCGAGCTAGTGATGCACCTTGATAAGGTTGGAGATCAACCCTCTGTCACAGGGGATCCCGCAGCAAGCCCCTCGGAGGTATTGGCTCTAGCCAAAGGCGGTTCAAGGAAAGAAGGGACGAAGGGGGTTGGTTTTGAAAGATGGTTGAATGGTCCCGAAGATCGAGGTGTAATCAGGCGATACAACGCTCCAATCCCCGAAGCAAGCATTGGGCGTATATGCCCAATGTTCGAGGATAAAAAATCGTCAAGGACCATCACGAGATCATGCAAGGAGGGATCTCGAAAAATGGGAGAAGTTAGGTCAAAACTCACTTCTGACAGCAGCAGAGAGGGGGGTCAGACAGTTGACCGGGGTCAACTGTCCAACCCCTCTGGTTGGTCTACGTGGACCAACCAGAAAAACCCTATGGAAAAAGGTTTTATTAATTAAAAAGAAAATAGTAAATGAATTAATTTAATTCGATTATTAAATAAAAAATGTTTATAAATTTACAAAGTAATTTATATTGATTTTTAATTATTTTTATGAGGTATATTTTTACAAGTTTACTTTTATACCCCTTATAGGTATAGTATCTATATATTTTCTTCTTTATTTTTATTTTGTGTATTTTAGTTTTATTATTTTTAATTGTATTTTATAAAATCATAAAATACTTTTATACACACAAATATATTGTTATTTTATTTTATTGATGTGTTTGTATATTTAATAAATTATAAGTCTGTATTATGTAGGTATAAGTATAGGTGTAATACCTATGAATTTTATTTACATGTATTTTATTTTGAGTTTTATTTAGATTTTTAATCTGATTTTAATATACATATATATATTATAAGTAATATTTACAAAATTATAAAAATATAAAAATACAAAAATAATGAATAAATAATAAATTGAATATTTTAATCAGTACAATTGTACAATGTGGGTCCAAAACTCAACTTTCAAACCGTAGCTCCGCCAAATGCAAAACCACTGCCATTAAATAGATTATTTTATTCTATATAAAATAAAAGGTGAGTTTGCTGCATTTGGAGTTTTCAGTTGTGAGATACGGGTCTGGGAAGTTGGGATTCTGGATTTTTATTCAGACCATAACTTTTTATCTATGTATTATTTTTCAGTGAAATCAATTTTGTATTTTTCTTTATTTAATTATCTACAAATTTCATCTTCAAAGTTTCTTTATTTGATGTATAAAAAGTGGAACCAAAAATAGGACCCAAAATGAATAAAGAATGAATAGAAAGAATAGGTATTTTTGCTGTATTTTAACCCTTATCTCTCCCTACTTTATTCCTTGTCGACCTATTCATCAAGATGCCTAGGTCTCGAGGTTTGGGTCATAAAATATTTACAATATTTTATTCTTTTTCTTTTCTTTTATTTATTCTATAATTTTGGCTTTAATTACAGTATTTTACACACTGTATACATGCACATGCATGAATGCTAAGATGATGAAATTAAGGCTATTCAGAGGCATTTGCTAGGGTTTACAGGCATTTGCTATATGTCTGAGTATGTACATTTGACAGAAGAATATGTTGATGGCCTAATCAAGGTCTATACACCAGCGCATTGGTGTGCATACAAGGGCATATGAGTAATACAATCTCGCAAAGGAATCATACAGGTTCATTTACTGAACCGGAAGACATGAGCTCACTCATGAGACATTGGGAGGAATCAAATTCCATGCACGGTCATCTCACTTTGAAAGCTTGAATGAATTTGCAAGGTTTGATATAAGCTTTTAGAAAGTATATGATCAACACCTAGGTATGGTGTATGCTTTTGGAAAGTATATGATCGATACCAACTCCCCAATGATCAAATGAGAAACTTAATGATAAAACCCTAAATTAGACAGTGTAAATTGGTAAAAAAAGCTTTGGTTTATTCTAAGTCTTCCAATATGCAGGATGTACAAGTATTATGATTACCTGAGGATGATATGATCATAAATGATTGTATAATCATGACGCTTCCATTCCTAGGGAGTGATGAAAACGGGTTTGTATTTTAGTGACTCTTAGTAGAGAAGTAATATGATCTTGATCCAAATGTTGGATAGTGATCTGAATGAGATTCAGATGGAATAAAAAGATTAGATTTACGATTTTGATTCAATTAAACATCTATGGGAGCTCCGCAATATCTGGATTCGAGATATGATCTCAATATCCAAGTCACTATATGTGGAATAATACAATCACCATGTCCTTATATCCAAGTATCCGCGGAGAAAGTGCATTATCCTTGAAAGAGTTCAAGGATAATTTCACTGTTGATATAATTATCCAAGCATTGAGAAAATTAATAACCAAATGTAATTTAATTACCATGAATAATATGAATTTGATTCATATTACAAGGAGAGTTATCCAAGATAATTAAATGTGGTTTAATTATCAAGGATTTGAATAATGTGAATGTGATTCATATTATCTGGGCACATGAGAATAGAGATCCAAGATGATAATGAGGATAGTACTGTCATATTAGTCATATGTATAAATATTATAGATGTGATTTATAATATATTAGAGAGAGAGAGCCTATTGTAATTTATATCCGTTGATTAATTATTGATGGGAATTAGATTCATATTGGATAATTAATTGGAAAATATAATTACATTTTATTTTGGCTTGTAATGTGATTCACAAATTTCCAATGGCATGATTGTAATGATCATAAGATAAGTGTGAATCATTGTTGTGATACAATGTTGGAATTAGATAATGTAATATTGTTGGAAGGAGACTACCATCCATCAACAAAGATGGTGGATGACCACCAACTCCTAATTGAAACGGGTTGCTATTCCCCCTTATTGTGGTTAGATAATTATCACCTTCTCAATTATATCCAAGGATAATTGATTTAATTGAAATTAATTTATATTGATTATTCAATATATATTTAATTAAATTAAATAAATTGTTGTTATGTTCTTTACGACAAGATGTTGGCCATTGAAAGAAACACAAATCAATCTTATCTATTAAATTTGTGTTGTCCATGGATTGAGATCCATGGAATCCCAGAATACTATACAAAGAGGCAAATCTTCAAACGACATTAACAACATAGGCTCTCTCTCATTCACTATACACCAAATCTCTCTCTCTCTCTCATTGTGTCCGTCCACTATTGAGCCTTAGAGAGAGTCGCCATTGCCGTTATGCTGCCGGATCATTTGCTCGTTGATCTCCGTCTCCTTTGGTGCACCTCGCTCGTGAATAAGATGTCAGATCTCGTGTGACGAGATCAGGAGATTCGTCGTTGGATCATCAACATGGATTGCGAGGAGCACACATTTCATTAATGTGCTCGCAAGCGTCTCCTCCGTCAACTAGGACTTGAGACAGGAGCTCTCTTCATTTAGAGACTCAATTGCAAACACGCTTCAAGAAGTAAACCTAATACTTGTTTGTGGGTTAAATGAAACGATCCGAGAAGTGTTCTTGGATCATGTAATTTCATCGCATTAAAATTTTAAATTCTGCTGCCCCGAGCCACTAGTATGACTAGTCGCTCCCGATAACATATGATGAGATCCTCACACTTCTTTGATGCACTTTAGGATCTTCCCATATACTTCAATACTAACGTAATTTGTTAAAGTTATCAAAGATATTTTATAAATGAAAAAAAGTATTGATGTAATTTTCCTACTTTTATTTTACTTAATGTTCTTCAAAAAGAAAAACACTCCTTAATAGGTATGTAATTATACATTTTTAGTAGATTTAAATAGAAATCATATATATTATCTAAAATAAAAAACATTACGCATCTCATTATTGAAATACTTTCGATTCAATTTTTCTTTAAAAAATATGAAAATTTTAGGTTATAACATGCCATTACACCTAAAAATTAAAATATTAAAATATAAATCACAATACTATGACTAAATACACAAAGTTTTTTCAATAAATATTCATATGAATTCAAATAAAAATACAAAATTTCTAAAATCATTATAGATACTATATTGACAATTATACATTAAGGAAAAAATGAACAAAAGAAACTCAATTACCATTAATTAGAAAGAATCCAAACAACAAAAATAAAAAAATCTATTTAACTTTAAAACGAACTAAAAAATATTGAAAAATTACCAAAAATAGTAAAAAAATCGTTTTCTATTTCTATGAATTTTATATAAATTTACAACTTTGATTAACTTTTTTAAATTACAAAATATTAACAAGAGTAAAAAACACATTTAAACATAATTAGAAGTAAATTAAATCATCAAAAAATTAAATAGTAAAAATCATAGTAGAAAAGAAAATTCAAATTATATACAATACCTAAATTACATAAAAATCACAATACATTTAGAAAATAAATGCAAAACATACATAACATGAAAACGAAAAAATAAAAGTAGAAAAAACTAAGTAAAATGATATATAAATACTTAGAACCAAAAATACCTATGTAGACTTTGCTTGCAATTGTCTCCCAAAGTCCAATACTTGAGTACCCATGCGAGTTTAAATAAAACAAATGAAAAACATACTTATCTTGATGTTTTTTAAAGGTTACAACAATAAAACCTTTAATTAACACATTCATCTAAAAGTACATCATCACTACCACCTTCATGAAGATCTCCACCCTCCGTGACAACCCCATTTGTAATCTTTCGTGGATTCTCCACGTCTCCCACCCCGGTCAATGCCTACTTCCACCTCTATCCTATTGTTGCTAACGAACCCATCTTGGGTCGAATTTGAGAGAATTTTGCCCACTTCCAAAAATGATTAACTTAAACACATAGTCGATATAATTATCTTCCTCACTGACAACGACCGGTACTAAAAGATCATTGTCGAGGAGGGTGCCATCATCTGTTGATCTTATTGTGTGACGAAGGAAACTCGTCAGACGTTCTGAGTGGAGCTTAGGGTCCTAGCACTCATGTCAGTTAGATGCGGAACCTACCTTCTTATCTCATCTGCCAAGCATATGGGTATCACTAACACCTAGTTCAAGTACTCCAAGTCGCGTCTTCTTCTTTGCTTTCTTTCCTTGTTGTCTTATGAGGGACAACTATGAAGGGACCCTATGATTGAAGGGATTTTATCTCTCCCTCTTTTTGGAAAATGTAGATGAGGTGTTGCGTGGAAGAAAAGGTAGGAGCATATGTGAAGGGAATCCTCCTGTTTGGTTGCTGGGTTGAATTGGGTTGGGTTACCCTTGTGAATAGTAAACTATGAGGAGGATTGAGGGGATTGGAAGGAGGGGTACACCGGTGTACCCCAACCGAATCCATCAACGAAACAAGTTCTTATAGTATCTAGAATTTATTGTTAGGGATTTTATCACTTGTGCCCCTCTGAGATATCGCAATATCAGTTATACCCCTATCTTTTTGGTAATATCAGTTGTGCCCCTCACTTCTTTCTCCGTCATCAGTTGTGCCCTTCCGTCAGATTGACCGTCAATGAGTTGACTTAACCATGGTTTTTTCAAACTTTGGTCCAGTTAAGAGGGGTATTATTGTCCAGAATTCTTCTTCTTCCTCCTCCTCCATTTGTTCTTCTTCATTTCTCTTCATAATTTCTCTCTCTTAGTTATACCTTCATGCATCCATCGAATCTTTAAAATTTTTGCATTTTCACGGATATATCACTCATTACGGATCAAACGGTGAATTTTATTGGATTTTTTGGTGAATTTTCATGAATCAATTAATTAAAAATTTGCAACATCCTCGTCACGTTGTTCACCCAGAACCTCCTGCAAATTCACGGCCTCGCCGCTCACTGTGCGCGTGCGCACGAGCTTCGCGAGGTGCCGCGACTCGTCCATGCGGTGCTCGATGAAGAACTCGAGCCGCAGGGGGGTCAGTAGGTGCTCCATGCAGATGCGGCGCATGCGCTTCCACCGCGGGCCCAGCGGTGCAAGGGCCACATCGCCGCAGCCGTAGGCAAGGTGCACGGCGGCGAGGGTGCGGGGGCGGGATGCGAAGACGTCGTCCTGGCGGAGGAGAATCTCGCGGATCACGTCCGGGTCGTCGGTCGTGATGGCGTCCACCTCGCCCAACCGGAGATAGACCAACGGCCCGTACTTGGCACAGAAGGACGCGAAGTCCCTGTGAGTCATACGGCATTAGACGAGGCGGAGAGGATCTGTATACAATGACAGTCGCATTGCACAATGGGAACTGCTCTTGCCTATGGGGCAGGGGACCCAATTGGAGGAGATTGCCGAAGACGGGCCATCTCGGCGGCCCCGGAGGGAGGTTATTACGGTTGGGTGCGTCCTTGTTCCTGGAGAGCTTCAACCAGAGAAGCGAGAAGAGGAGGAGAGCTGAAGGGAGGAGGGAGACAATGATGATCATCAGATGTCGATGTTCCATTTCCAAAGTAGATGCCTATAGATCAATTGGAGCTCGCTATCGCCTATTGCTATTGTTGATAAATAATAACAGGGGGGAGGAGGGAGGGGCGCAGGGGGCGCGGGGGGAGGAGGGAGGGGGCGTAGGGGTCGCGTGGGCGCGGGGCCTAGGTCGCAGGGGCGCGGGGGGAGGAGGAAGGGGGCGCAGGGGTCGCTTCGGCGCCGGGGTCGCTGGGGCGCAGGTGCAGGGGCGCGGGGAGGAGGAGGATGTGGACGGAGGCGAGGCACATGGGTGGAGCCAGAGTTTCGGGAGAGGATGCAGGAGAGCTCAAGGAGGAGGGAGGAGCTGTTAAGGAGGAAGAAAAGGGAGGAAGAGGAAGTAGATGGGGGAAGAGATGAGGGGGTGGAGAAATGACCCTTGAACCTTTTTTTTAAACTAATTCCGCTTATGTCCTCAAAGTTAACGTCCGTTTGCACTGTGGATGGATGTCAACTAACCCAAGGGGCACAAATGATAAAACAACAAGAAGTGATGGGTACAACTGATATTACCAAAAAGATATGGGCATAACTGAAATTACGAGATCTTGGAGGGGCACAAGTGATAAAATCCGTTATTGTTAAGGTTTCCTAGTTGTTGCATGAGAGCATGAATATAAGGCTCCTCATCACAACTAAGCATAAAAAGGTGAGGTAATGTATTTTTTTCTCAACCAAACGGGGAAATAAAACAGTACACTTTCACAGTCTATCCACCCCAGATTTCCTCCTCCCCGAAGCTTTTCTCCTGCTCCTCTCTCTCGCGTTACCCCAGCCATTTCTGCAACATCAAGATACAGAGCAGCAGCACCACAAACACTCGGGAGATAATAGATCCAATCACCTCCCCATGGCGGCGTCCAGCGCTTGGGTCATAGGCGCACCGCCGCCCTCCCTCCGCACCAGGAAAAGAGACGCCTTTGCAAGGCTCGTATTGAGATTGAGAGACACATCCCGCGGGACAGGTGGATTCTGTTGCCGCTGCAGCTGCAGGGATTGGGACTGGAACCGGTGGAGCCGTCATTTCGCCGAGATGGATCAGGCCGACAACTTCAGTTCTGTGCTAAAGGTGACATCTTTGCTGATTTTATTTTGTGGGTTCCTCACGTGTTACGTAAAATTTGGGATATGGATGAGCTGTTCGATAAAAATTGTCATCGTTGTGATTTTGGATCGGAAGAAGGGTTTCTGAATATTATCTGCATGTTGGCTTTGGGTTGAAAATTGGGGCTTGTGATTGGTGGATGCTGAAGGGGGACGGTTACATGTGTTTGCTTCTTCTTATTTGAGGGATATTTTCACGGTCCATGTATATGGAGGTTTTGATCGAATTTATGAATATTATATAGGTTTTCTCATTTTTTTGCAAACTACTGATGGAATTCACAGTCATTCTCTCTCTCTCTCTCTCCCCCATTTTGGGTATCATTAACTTTGGAGAAATATGAATGTACTATGCAAATGGCAAATGTTGAAAAGGGGCGTTGTTTGATCTCAGTATACAAACATGTTCATTGTTGCTTTTAATCAAATTAATACGGAAGTAGTAGTATCTGGGGTCAAACAAATAACAGTGCCCTTCCTTTCTCCCCGAATCAGCTCAATGTGCTATCTATGCTTTTCTTTTTGTTTCTTTTACACTTTGGATTAGTTTATCAAAAAGACATACATCCAGGGATGTAAAGGGACATTATTCTTATTTCCGAAAAAAACAATAAAAAAGCACATCAGCATTCTGGTGTCTCTACTTCAGATCTCCAATATGGTTGTGCTTTCCATAGTGGGTTAAGAATCACTGATTTTCATTTTCTATCGCTTGGCTTGTTAGACATACTGAAATTGCACATGTCATCTATTCCTACAAGGTTAAGGATGAAAGATCCTATAAAAAAAAGAAGGAAGGAAGAAAGAAAAAGGTGCGTGCATATGTTATGGAGGCTGAACTTGTCTTTCTTCGGGGTCATCCACCTACGATACTATACCAATACTTGGGATGGTATACTTTGTCCATTACTGGATAGTTGGTACTGCAATACTTCTTTTGATGTTGTAAAATCCTCTTTTCTCCTGTCCATATGCATGCTATTAGTGAATAGCTTGAAAACTCGCTTTCACATGGCAAGAAAGAGCATGAGGCTAGGAGCAATCTTGAGTCAGTCTTAGCATACTAGGCGTGGTTAGAGGTGAAACAATGAGCCAATGTCTCCTTGAATATGGGACATGGTTGTTTGAGCCCATAAGTGGGATCTCTCTCCCGATTTATTAATATATAAACCTGCATGATTCCTTAGAGAGATCATACACCTCATATATCTTAGAGAGATCATAAACCTTCATGTGGACCATGAATCATGTATTGCGACCCTTCATTGGCAAGTTTGTGGTTGTGTATTTTGATGATATCTTGATCTACAGCTTGACCAAAGAAGACCACTTGTCTCACCTACGACAAGTCCTGGAAACCCTGAGAGCCCAAAACTGTATGTTCACCTCAAGAAATGCTCCTTCATGTCTGACACGGTCCTCTTCCTGGGGTATATTGTCACTGCCGATGGACTTAGAGTTGATCCCTCCAAGATTCAGGCCATTCAGAGCTGGCCCGTACCCAAGACCCTCACTGCGCAGTTTTCTGGGGTTAGCTTCTTTCTACCGACGTTTCATTCGGAACTTTAGCACTTGTGCAGCACCGTTGGTAGATTGCACGCGTAAAGACGCACCTGCTTGGACGCTTGAAGCAGAAACGAGCTTTCAAAATCTAAAACATCAATTGACACATGCTCCTGTTTTGGCACTCCCTGACTTCACCAAGGCTTTTGTTGTCGATTGCGACGCCTCCCATGTCGGGATTGGTGCCGTCCTGAGCCAAGAAGGACGACCTGTAGCATTCTACAGTGAGAAATTGAACGAAGCTCGATCACGATATTCCACTTATGACGTTGAATTCTATGCCGTGGTGCAAGCTCTCAAGCATTGGAGGCGTTACCTGATCCAACGTGAATTTGTCCTTAATTCTGATCATGAAGCCTTAAGGTATCTGAACTCTCAGAAAACCCTTAACAAACGTCATGCCAAGTGGGTTAGTTTCCTCCAAGAATACACCTTCCATCTCAAGCACAAAGCCGGAACCCTGAACCGTGTGGCCGACGCGTTGAGCCGGCGAGCACATGCCCTGACGACAATGACCGTCAGCACAACAGGATTTGACACTCTCAAGGACCCCTACCCCACTGATCCTGACTTCGGTCAAGTTCATGCCGAATGTGTTGGTACTGGGCAGGACCCAACAACCACTTATGTTCTTCATGAGGGTTTCCTATTCAAAGGCCACCAACTGTGCATCCCTGCCACGTCCCTTCGTGAGAATCTAATTTCAGAACTACACAACGGAGGCTTAGCTGGACACTTTGGAAGGGACAAGACCTTGACTCTTCTCCAAGAGCGATTTTATTGGCCGCAGATGCGAAAGGATGTGACAAAATTCGTACAGAAATGCCAAACATGTCAGAGATTCAAAGGCCACAGGCAGAACACTGGATTATATACACCTCTGCCAATTCCTCTACGACCCTGGGAAGACATCACCATAGATTTTGTGCCAGGTTTACCCCTTACTGTGCGGAAAGTTGACTCTATTTTTGTGGTTGTGGATAGATTTTCAAAAATAGCACACTTCATTGCATGTAGAAAAACCTCAGATGCATCTCATGTCGCTGATTTGTTTTTTCGTGATGTCGTCCGTTTGCATGGTGTCCCTCGTTCTTTTACTTCGGATCGTGATACTCGGTTTTTGAATCATTTTGGCGCACGCTTTGGTCTCGTCTTGGTACTCGTTTACAATATAGCATCGCTTATCATCCAGAAACAGATGGGTAAACCGAAGTAGTTAACAGATCATTAGGAAATTTATTGCGATGTCTTGCAGGGGACTCTCCGTCCAAATGGGATCTAATTCTTCCCCAAGCTGAATTCGCGTATAACAGTTCCACTAATAGGTTCACCGGAAAATCATCCTTTGAGAGTGTGTACGGCTTTCCACTTACCCAATTTTTAGACCTAAAGCCCACAACCATGCAAGGGAGAAGTAGTGCAGCTGCTGAGGATCTGGTCGAACACCTAACCCATACCCATGCTGAAATCCGAGCCAAACTTAAACCATGACCCAGAAATACCAAGCCCAAGCCAACCTACACCGAAGAGAGAGCGAGTTCAGAGTTGGAGAATTAGTGATGGTCCACCTAAAAAAAGAGAGGTTTCCATTGAGAGTCCACCAAAAATTGAGTGAGCGAAAGATTGGCCCATTCCGAGTCCTCAAGAGGATTGGGCCCAATGCATATTTACTCGACCTGCCGCCAGACGTCCAGACATCACCGGTCTTCAATGTATCATATCTCTTCTTATATCATGGAGATGAACAGGCCGATGCCACCCCAGTAGCAGTTCCCGCCGATGACACGCGCCAACCACCAGCCGCGGATGATGCCGATCAGATTGAAGATATTGCCGACATCCGAGATATGACGACTAGACGTGGTCTCTTTCGACGATATCTAGTCAAATGGAAGAGACAACCTTTTACGGATTGCACCTGGATTGACGAGGATGAACTCCGACAACTCCGCCCCTACATACTTCAGAGATTCTACGATGCCATCTCGACGGAGCGGGATTCTTTTCAGCAGGGGGGAGTTGATGCAGCATGATTCCACCTCCACCCTTTTAGTAGACATTTTTATTTTAAAGTTTAGTTAATCATGTAAAAAGGCTCATTATAAAAGGCCTTTAGTTTTTTTCTTTTCTGCATAATTTCTTTCCTTTATTTTTATTTCCAAAATGTGGTTGCTATTTTAAGGGGATTAGCCTCTATAAAAGGCCCCCTTTGTATTAGGATTAATCAAGTTGAATTTGAGTTAATTTTCTCCACCCTAATTTTCTCTCTCTCTCTCTCTCCCTCTCTCTCTCTCTCGGATTCTCTCTCTCGAAACTCTCCTCTCCCGTGTTCTCCTCCCGTGCCCTATTCTCCACGCCGCCTTCTCTCCCGCCGCCCCCTACCCACTGCCCCCGGTGCTCCCCGCGAGCTCTCCAACCCTCGCCGACTTCCCCCGCGGCCTCCCGCTCGCCCCGACTGCGTCGCCTTCCCACCCATCAGCGCCCGGCACCCCGTACGCCAACCCCAGCCCTCCGTCAGCGCCTCCTCACATCACCGACCCTCCTCCCCTCTTCACGCCGCCCCCCAGCACCCTCGCCCTCCCGCGCGCAAGCCCTGCGACCCGCCTCCCAGCGACGCCTCCCCCGCCTTGCCACCTTCCCTCGCCCACCCCCCAGCGCCGCCCGCACATCCAGAGCACCCTCGCCTTCCCTCCCAGTCCCATACCACCGCCTGATCCCCTTTCCCTGTGGCCGTACCCTTTCTCCTCCACACCCTCGTTACTGCGGGCACCGCCCAGTCAAAGGCCAACACCTCCTCCGCCGTCCTGTGCCCCGTCAAGAGCTCTCTAGCCGCTGCCGGCACCCAAGCGCCAACGTCCGTCGCCAACCAGATCTGAAGCGCGCCTAACCAACCCCTTGTGGGTTGTGGTATGAGTGTTTCTACCGCATACTATTCCACTTTATAAAGTTAGATTTGTGGGCTGGTATATTGCTATTCGGTTTGGTGATTTATTGAGATTCTGCATTGCAATATCGTTATTTATTTCCATTAGTCGTTAACTAATTGATTTGCCCTAATATTGTGGAAGAAACCGGTACTAAAACGTGTGTCTTTGCATGCATTTGTTGCTGATTTTTGCACGTCGTATATCATCCTTTTTGGTATTCGTCATTTAGTCCTTAGTTCAATTGTTAGAAACACCATTTAGTTCATTGCCCATTTAGGTCGCATCACTAGCTCATCCTTATATATACTTTAAGTATTAAACCAACTCTTATTTGAGCACCCCTGGTTCAAGCACTTGAAAAGCATATTTTTCGAAGGAAAAATGATTGCTTAAATAATATATTGCATCCAGTTTTCCTCTATATTGTTTATAAAATCTGGTTCTTTAGGGTTATAATTGATGGTTATTTCTCAATTCCATTTCTACTACAAGTACAAAACTGAACATTCGAATTTCTTCTCATCCAACTACTTGTGACTATAAATTATAATGCTATATTATCATTACATATAATTACCATTACATATATATAACATATATTTCTAATAATTAATGAAAACGGTTGAAATCATGGAATTTATAATAACTTATATTAATATTGTATATATAATAACTAATTGCCCAATGTCTGTTTATAAATTTTTATTTAAATTAATTGCTCTTTATTTTCATTTTTTCGCTTTATTGATCATGGAGAAAAAGTTGTCATCGATCAATAAGGAAACCTAAAAAGGACTTAGGTCTTTGGTGCGATTGCCCGAGAAGTAACAATTGGATTTCACAAAATAATATCATTAGTGAGCAACCGATGTGGTCGTTTGGGCAATTTGGAGGGCGACCGAGAGCGAGTTTAGAGGAGATATGCAGTGGTGTTAGGGCTCAACACTTGTCACCATAACACATTGCGGGGAGGGAGACAACACTTTATTCAAGCAGCAAGGGAGAGAGACTCTTGAGAGAAGGGTTTGAGGTCCACCATTTGTGAATCTGATGAGGCGGTGAGGGTCAAAGGCATGCTCAACCGAAGTGAGACCCATAATGGGGGGGTGGGGATTGGGGGGATCAAGGGGTCGAGAGTGATTAGGGAGAGAGGTTAGGGTCGCCAAAATGGAGGTTGTGGAGGATTTGACGAGGGGTGGGGTGAGGGCTTACGGTTAGCCATAGGAAGAAGGGCCCCTGTGCCATTCTCTACTTCATACGCAACTCTAGGGGCCACCATGCGATTAATTACAGAGACGTAACATATTGCCTTTGCTATGAGGGTATTAATCATCATCATGATACCTCTAGGTTTTGTGTTGAGCACACTATACGACTTGGAAAGCAGTTGGTTGCTGGACTGGTTGTCGCAAAATGCAAGGGATGACTCATACTTGTAAAGAGGGGCTCAACGACAACCACTTATATGGCTGGGTGCTCATTTGCGTCACCGGTGTCGGTTGCCTCCTTCAGTCCAACGACTGATAATTTTGGGGAAAGTTTGTTTAGGGAATTTGAAGTGGGAAAGCTAGTGTAGAGCCTGCTCTCTCCGAGTTTTTGAAGATTATCAGGGATGAGATTGGGGGCGGGGGGCATGGTCCTCCTCGAGTCAAGGGGCTTCCCTTTGATCGAAGGGCTGCCCTGCTCACGCATCCTGCTAAGGTTGTTTTTGTTTGGAGAGAGCCGCTTAATTCAGGGGGAGAAGAATGGATCAGAGGCATGCGATAAAATTTTGGGCGTGCCTCTACTCTTAAGGATTACGAAGGGTGTTACGCTAAAGAATCTGGGGGAGGTATCCGATGGCCGATCACTGGGGGTGAACATCTATGCTACGATGGTGGATATTTTGGGTTGTCCACCATTAGGGGGTGTTACGAAGTGCTCGATGTAGGTGGGGTAGTAGAGTTTTTACTTGTCTATGGAGGTCTTGAACCCCCCTTCCCTCTAACACATGGGGGAGGAGATGGAAGTAGAGGAGCAACCAATTCTTGATTTAGACAATAGATTGAGACCGGCTAAACATGCACCCCTTTTCTACGTTGACTTTCGAGATCTCATGAAGAACCTTAAGGAGGAGATGGCCACGATGACCTTCGAATTGAGGCTACCTTAGACCTTCCTTAGGATGGAAGGAATTCACATGAATATCTTAGATCCGTGCTTTGACTTGCTAGAACTTGGGTCTCCCTTCATGCTACCAAATCTTTTGTGGGGATGCAGATCCTTAAGCCTCCTTGAGGAGATTCCTATGTATGATGACTTGCCAGAAGCCACCCATGATGTTGAACTTGAAGGTAACACTTAGAATTGCTCTAGTTCATCAAACTTGTCATGGATTGAATTATTAGGTTCAGAACCCTTGTCTATGGTAGGGAAGGGAGTGCGCAAGCATAGAAGCGGAAGGTTGCCCAACCCCTGCACCTAAGACCCCCTCTGGAGGTGGACAAGTCTGTGGCTTTTAAGGTCTATGCTTGCAAGAGAATCCATGCGGGGCAACTGGTTTATTTCCTAACAAAACTAATCCAATTTCAGTCCAAGAATATTATAGATGCTTTGGAATGAACATGCAGGAGAAAAGATCCATTCTGCGTGCACCTCACTAAGGATGCATGGCTGGTATATATTGCCAGCTGGCAACATGTTATGAATGAAGTTATTACCTGGAATATGAGGGCTCTAGGTGACCCGAGAAGAAGAGGTAATAAGGAGGCTCTTGTCGGAATGGCAAGTGGATGCAATTTTTCTTCAGGAGACCAAGTCCAATCTTGATCAGTTCCTTTTTGGAGTTCGGTGGGGGGATTACTCTTCTTTGAATTTAGAGCATTGAATGCGGAAGTGTTTGATGCTGGCTTGCTTACAACATGGAATAGTGATCTCTTTGGTTTTGTCTATGAGATTCTTGGTAGACACATGGTAGCCATTTCATTGAAGGACATACATAATGGGACTTGTATGACCTTCTCTTGTGTGTATGGTCCTTATGATGCTACTTCCGCCAATTACTTTGGGAGGACCATCGTGAGGTTGGTACTCTATTTTCCTACTCCAACTAGCTTATCGAGTAGGACTTCAATGCCACTCTGTTCGCCAATGATTTCCTTCTCTCATATGGAGGCACAACCAATGATCAACTGAGCTCGGGGAAGTAGTGAATTTCTCCAGCTTGACGTTCTCGATCCGTCGAACTATCGCTAAATCTAGCGCAATTCTGAGTCCAGATTTAGGCCGACCAATTCCTTGGTTCTGTGGACTTGTTGTCAGCCTTTTCCTTGGTGAGTGAGTATTTGCCTTGCCACGCTTGAGGTATGATCACATATTCTTAGTCGGTTGCTTTTGCGGAGGCGAGCACCCAAGGTCTTTCTTTTGGTTAGAGAAGTTATTGTTGCTTGAAGGGGGTTTCCAAGAGTTGGTCATGGACTTCTGGACTTTCCTTCAGTGTAAGGACAACTTGGCCAAGGTACCCTTCTTTCGCAAGCTGAATGCTATGAGAAAGAAGTGTTTTTAAGAAAGAGATTCATGAGAAAAGAGGTGCGCAACGCAAGGTGATTGGATCGACTTGATTACTTGGAGGATGATACAGAGCTCCTTGAGCCAGAGTTGGAGGAGCGGTAGGTCCTTCGAAGATTATCCATGATAAGGATAAGAAGCAAGATATTGAAGGGCATCAACGGTTATGACAATGGTGGGTTAAAAAGGGGGGTTGCTAATACCATGCTCTTCCATTCTGCGGCCAACAGAAGACGTCGTCGTTATTTCATTCTGTCCATTTCAATGTACCCACTTTTATAGTTTGGTAGTAATGCATGGTGCCTACCACCCAAAAGAGCAGTGTTCAAATCCCTCCTTGTGGGGGTTGCATTAAAAAGTAGTCAGATCTTTCAACATGGATTTGAGCGAGAATCTATGTAGCATACCCTACTTAACGTGGGAGAAGGCTTCATCATTTTTTAATTCTGGACCATATCATGTGCAATGTTGTAGAAGTCGCCCGACTGGCCCGACTAGTAGGTCCGACTAGCTAGTCACTAGGTTAGCCGACCGAGTACCGACTAATTCCTACTAGACTCACTAGTCGACCAATTTTTGCTTGAAGATGACATATTTTTTAAGTTTTTTTGCTTTTTTTAAATCAAACTTCTTATAACATGCTTAATGTTTTATTTAAATTTAATTACGTATTTTATTCCATTATGACGCGGTGCCCCGCCCATCTCTGGCTCGCCGTGGCGTACGATTCCTCCGATACTTCCGAAGGATGGTCGACCTTGGGAGTCGCGTTCTCGTCCGCGTCTTCTCGCAATCGAAGCAGGGGCTTTGAGGTGATACTCTCAGCCGAACGGGAAGCCAAGCCGATCTGGAGCCTAAGGCGATACTCTTAGCAGGGGCTTTGGGGCGATACTCTCAGCCGAACGGGAAGCCGATACTCTTAGCAGGGGTTTTGAAGCCTTAAATCTGGGCGGCGACGCACCCGAGGAAGCCGTGAAGAAGAGGCTTCGAGGCTGGAGGTTTCGAGCAGGTCTTCGAACGGGAGAGGATTTGGAGCCTAAGGCGGCACACCCAAGGCCGTAAAGCCCTAGATCTGGGCAGTGGCGCCCTAGTTTAGAGATATGGGGTTGCAACGGCGACAACGAGTTCACAGCTGGGCACAACGACGACCTAGACCCGAGCAAGCAGGAGGCAACTGCCCGGGTGACGTCGCAATTCCTAAAGGTGAGAGCCGTGATCGAGCAGGGGAGGCCCAAATTACAGAGAAGATGGTCTGATACCGTGTTGCAATCAAACGAACAAAGCACAACAGACTTAACTCTGATATAGGTTGAGTTGATGGAGGGCGCGAAATCGAGAGAGGGATGGTGACTGGTGGAAGGGCATCGGAGGAGAAGGCTCGCTAGGTCTTCTTGGCGAGGGCGCGTACCACCTCTGCTCTTCCCGTTCGGTCGAGGTCGTTTCTGTTGTGGTGGACTGGATCATTGGGCGCGGGCGTGTTGAGAGCCCCCACGCTGCTTCTCGTGCCGCTTTTTTGGTCATTCGCGGAGGTGCTGTCCGTTGGCTACTCTCGATGCAACCGTGTTGATCAGTGAGGGAGGTGGCGAGGGGGCGCTTTTCTTGGCGACATCATATGTGGGGCTCGTGTCCAAGTCATCCTTTAAAGGAGATGTGGCTCGGCTTTCCCCCTGGAGGGCGATGGCGAGGGGGCTTCATGAATCTGAGGCGCGAAGCTTGTTGCGCGGATCGGAGGTTGGGTCTTTACAGATGAAATGGCGAAGGCCAAATGACTGGGATGTTGTCGTGGAGCCTGGTAGGGTGGAGAGAATCATTGTCAAGGGGTTACCTATGAGGGCAAGGATGAAAGAGTGCATTTCGGGGTTGCTGCGGAGTGTGGTTGTGGTCGACTTCGTCGAGTGCTCAGGTTGTCAACCCGGCCAACCATTGGATGTCGTGCTTCGGGTGAGGCTGGTTGGTGCCGAGAAGATGGGTTGGTGGGAGGTGCGATTTGATGGTAGACGTCTACTGCTCGAGCTGGTAGCTGCGGACGTTTGGTCGGCTATTCAGGTGGCTGGGTGCCGCGGGAGGGAGGTCCAGGTGACCGAGAAGTCATCAGAAGGTTGCGGTGGAATGGCGGTGGAATGGCGGAGCAACAATCAGGTGAGCAGCCTCCGGTGGAGGGAGCTCGGCTCCCGGAGAAGGGGCAGGCTAGCGCTGGGGGGCGGCGTCCGAGCGTGGCGCGTTCTCCAAAGGAGGCGATTTGGTTCGGCACGATATCTGCGGTGGGACCTCCGAGGTTGATGGCGTTTCCTCTGCCTTGGCGTCTTGCAGTCGATACAGGTGGCGCTTCGAGGGGTGGTGGGGCCCTCCCGCTAACTCTCGGGAGGTGGTGCGTCCTGTCGGGTCGGATCCTGATCGGTCGCGGGTCGAAGGGGCAGGCCATTCTTCGGGTTGCCGATTCGGGTCTATCGCTTCGATTCTGAATAATAGGGTTGACTTTCCGATTGGGCATTGCTCGGATGCTATCGCGGCTACGGCTGCGGGAGGCTGCATCTCCGTTCTCCAGGAGGTGCCTGTGTTTCTTGAGATGGAGGAGATGGTTGAGGGTACGACCAGATGGGCGCCGGACCTCGGGCAATTGGAATGTTGTATGACCAGAGGCAGTGGGGATGCGCCTGAATTGCGGCTGGAAGTCTCTGATGGGGAGGTACGTGCTGAACCTGGGGCAGGGGTTGACCTGCTGAGGGGGGAGGCAGGGGCGTCTGCTTTGGAAGTGGTGCGAAGGAGCTCGGCTGGAGATGGGGTCGCTCTATCGGGTATGGGGTTCGCGGTGGGATTTTCTTCTCCTATCTTGGGAGCCCCTGTTTTGGATGAGGGGGGTAGGCTCTGGTCTGCCGCTTCTAGAAGGGGTGGGGCCGTGGCAGTGGTGTTTCGGCTTGGCGTATGAGAGAGGGGGAGGGGGGCGGAGAGGGACAGTGAAGGTGGCGAGGGCTTCATTGAGGGCCTCTTTGGCATCGGTGGCTGCAGCGGAGAATATGAATCTGGGTGCGACCAGCCCGTTAGCAGTGCATAATCGATTTGCTGTTCTTGATAGGGATATTGCACGACGCTTGGGGGTTATTCCCCCCAGGAAAAAGAACGCTCAGTTTCTTAAATGAAGTTGCTATCTCTGAACGTGAGGGGTCTGGGCCGACCCGAAAAAAGACTTGGGGTGCAGAATTTGGTGAGAGAGGTTGGGGCATATATCTTCTTGCTTCAGGAGACGAAGCTGCAGTCCCAGGACGACCAAGTGCAGCGTGAGATGAATAGGGGGAGGTTTTCGCGGTGGCAGAGAAAGGGGCCGCAGGTGCTTCGGGGGGACTTCTATCTGGATGGCGGTCCGATTCCTTTGACCTGCTGGGGACTTTTGTCTCCTTGTTCACATTGTCAGTGAAGTTGCTACGGAGAGCGGATGGAATTTGTTTGTGCGTCACTAATGTCTATGACCCGTATCGGCGGGAGGATGGTAGCTTGGCTGCGGACTTGGCGAGTGTTGCGCCTGAGGTTGGAGCGGGAGTTTGGATCATCGGTGGTGACTTGAATGTCACATTGTTCCCGGACGACAGGCCGGGGGTGGGTGGTTGTGATCCGGGGTCTGTTGATATTAGGCAGGTGTTTGGTTCTCTTGGTCTGTCTGTTGTAGACGCGGTTGGTTGCAAGTACACTTGGAGGAATACGAGATCAAGGTCTAGATTTGACAGGTTCCTGATGTCGGTTGAGGCGGGGGAGACTTTCCCACTGGTGAGGGCTTGAGCTCTTCCGAGGATGCTCTCTGATCACACACCTATTCTTTGGTACTCTGGAGAGGAACGCTTGGCTCGGTTTTCCTTTTGGTTTGAGAAGAAGTAGCTGTTGGAGGAGGGTTTCCGGGACCTGGTGATTGATCATTGGCGGGCGTTTGTGGTGACGGGTTCGGCGGTGTCGCAATTTGCGGCCAAGCTGGATTCCCTAAGGCGGTTGCTGTTGGTGTATGAGAAGGATGTCACTAGGAGGCGAAGGGCCGTCAAGACCGAGGCAGAGGCTGGGATAAGCAGGTTAGATGGACTTGATGATGACCGGGGGCTGACTCCGGCGGAGGTGGAGGAGAGAGCAACGTGGTTGGAGGCGGTGTATCTGGAGTACAAGAAAGAAGAGGTTAATTGGCGACAAAGATCGAGGCAGAAGTGGCTAAGGGAAGGCGATGCGAACACGTGTTTCTTTTATTCTGTGGCGTCCGGAAGGAGGAGAAGGAGTTTCTTGCATGAGGTGGAGGTAGGGGGCCAGAGGGTATCAGGCGAGAGGAACATTGGAGTCGCCTTGCGGGAGCACTTTGTGAGGGCTTCGAGGAGAGTGACGGAGGAGAATGGCTGGGGCTGGACGGGCCAGGGGGCGGGGTTTTTGAGTGGACCCTAGGCAGATTCGTTAGTGGCCGCGTTTACGGAGGAAGAGGTGCGCATGGCTGTTTGGGATCTGAATGTGGATGGGGCTTCTGGCCTGGATGGCTTCTCTATATCCTTTTACCGGGAGTTCTAGGATCTACTGAAGGGTGACATTTTGGAGGTTCTGAATGAATTCAGGAGCGGCAACAGGGGTTTTGAGAAAGTTAACAGGGCCTTGATATTTTTGCTGCCGAAGAAAGAGACACCAGTAGGGGTTGGGGATTACAGGCCTATTTCTATATCAAATGGCATTAATCTCATTGTTGCCAAGGTGCTTACGAGCAGTCTTAGAGCTGTGTTGTCCTCCGTGGTCTTACTGGCACAATCTGCGTTCATTCCTAGACGTTGTATGGCGGATGGAATCGTCACCGCTTCGGAAGTCTGTCGTGAGTGGAAGAGGTCTAGAAAGAAAGGTGCTGTTTGGAAGATTGACTACGCCAAGGCCTACGATTGTGTCAGTTGGAAATTCCTGTGGACAACGTTGCAGAAAAGGGGATTTCCGGAAGAATGGATTGATTGGGTCAAGAGATGTGTCACCTACTAGCTCGTGCTCTGTGTTGATCAATGGAAGACCGGAGGGAGGATGGTTTCAACCGCAGAGGGGGGTGCGTCATGGCTGCCCCCTAGCTCCCCTGTTTTTTGTGTTGGTGGCGGATTGTCTTGCGGTTTTGTTTCAGCGGGCGGTTGAGGAGAGTTGGTGTGAGGGATTCTGGTTGGGGGACATCTCCGTTCCGGTGTTGCAGTATGCGGACGGCACGCTGATCTTCCTGGGGGGGACGGAGGAGCAGAACCACAATGCGGCTATTTTGGTGGACATGTTTGGCTGCCTCTCTGGTTTGCAGATTAACAGGCAGAAGTCGGTTGTGGTTCCACTGGGGATGGATGATGAGGAGAGTAACATGCTAGCGGCATGGTCGGGGTGCCCTCTGGGACGCTTACCGATAACCTATCTGGGGTTGCCTCTGGTTGATGCCAGGCTGAGGAGGTCCGATTGGGACCATGTTCTTCGGAGCATGGAGGAGCGGTTGGAGGGGTGGAAGGCTACCACTCTGTCCAAAGGTGGGAAGCTTACCTTGCTGAAGCACGTTCTTTCAACCATTCCGTTTTTTTTCTCGACGAGATTAATGCCTGTTGGGGTTAGAAGGAAGGTGGAGGCTTTGATGAGATCTTTTTTCTGGTCTGATGGGAGGCATGCAACGAGGGGGTTGCACTTGGTTGCTTGGAAGGATCTTGCTGTACCTATTTCGGAGTGGGGTCTTGGGGTCCGGGATGTGGAATTAATGAACAAAGCCTTGTTAGCCAAATGGGTGGTGCGCATTTGGGGTTCATCTGACTTGCTGGTTTTACGGCTGCTGAGGGAGATCTATGGTGTCACAGGGGAGTTGATGGCTGCAAGGAAACGCCATGAGTCGTCGTTGTGTTTTGGGGTCCGTGCCGTACTTCCGAGGCTCAGGCCTTTCCTTCGGCTGAGGTTGGGGAATGGTCTCCGTTTCCAATTTGGGCAGGATGACTGGACAGGGAAGGGGGCGTTGGCCCAACGCTTCCCTAGGTTGATGGCTTTAGCCGTTGACAGGGGGCGTAGGTGGCGGAGGTGGCCGACTCTGGGTCGTGGGCTCCGAGGTTCCTCGCGGTTCTTGCGGATCAGAGGCTGGAGGAATTTTTGCGGTTGCTATCGGATATTCCCCCTGTTGGGGAGATGTCTGACGAGCCAGATCATTTTGATTGGGCAGATGGTAAGTTCTCGGTAAAGATTGCATATCGGAAGTTGTGTGGTGGTGTAGTATAGCGCGACGAAAATCTTTGTGCGGACTTGAAGGTGATTTGGGTGGCTAAGATTCCTACTCAGGTTAAGGTATTCCTTTGGTGTCTCAGGAGAGACCGTATATGTGACAAAGTGAGAAGGGGCAGACTGCTGGGTGTGACGGATTTGAAGTGTGATAGATGCGAGGAGGACGTGGAGGATGCGGACCACATTTTCTTCGGATGCAGGTCTTCGGCAAATGTGTATGAATCTTTGGGGCTGGCGTGGGTCCAGGCATCTGGCGTGGTACAATTTTGGAGATCTATTCGAGCGGTGGGGCTTGGGTCCTCTGATGATGTCTCCAGGCACCTTGCCGCACTTTGGGCTATTTGGCTTGGCAGGAATGATAACACTTTTAAGGGGCAGCGGTTTTACTGTGAAAATGTACTAGCGCACTGTAATGCTTTGTACAATTTCTGGATATCCAACTGATGTACCCTTTCGTTAATTAATGAATACTCTGGTGTGGCGACTCCCGCCTTGGGAGGGCTCCCCCTTTTTCCTAATAAAAAAATATACAAATCTATGTAAATATACAAGAATATATACATAAAAATGATTTATATATTCAAAATTTAAAGACGATTAAAGTCCGACTAAATCCGATTAATTGTCCGACTGCCGAATTAATCCTTAGTCAGTGACCTGGCCGATTGAGTACCGACTACCGATTTTTGCAACCTTGATCATGCAAATTGATGGAAATAAGGAGGTGGGAAGGCATTGGTAGATTTCTTCCATAGCTCGAGCCATCACACTCATCGCAACATTTGGAGATGGTTGGGTAAGGGGCATGAATGTGGATGGGGCTCCTAGCCTTGATGGCTTCCCGATGTCTTTTCTAGGAGTTCTGAGATATGATGAAGATAGATTTATTGTGGAGATAAGGAGGTGGGAAGGCATTGGTAGATTTCTTCCCTAGCTCGAACCATCGCACTCATCGCAACATTTGGAGATGGTTGGGTAAGGGGCATGAATGTGGATGGGGCTCCTAGCCTTGATGGCTTCCCGATGTCTTTTCTAGGAGTTCTGAAATATGATGAAGATAGATTTATTGTGGAGATAATCGCGAAATTTGTTTCTGGTAAGGTTTCAATATGATAATTTGTGCCATTATTTCTCGGTTCCCTGATAAGAGATCTCTGAAAGGGTGGAGAACTTTCGTCCAATAGCGTTATCAAATGCAGTCTACCTTATAGTGGCCAAGGTGTTGGCATATCGTTTGCGAGCCGTTTTAGATGATTTAGTTGGGAGATCCAAGTGCTTTCATCTCGGATCAACATGTGATGAACAATATTGTGATGGCCTCAAAGATCGTGGCTGACTAGAGGAGGTATGAAGTAAAGGGTCCCCTAGTTGAAGGTAGATTTCTCTAAAGTTTATGATTGTATTGACTGGCAATTCCTTCGGGCGTCACTAGAGAAGAGAAGATTCCCGGATCTATGGATTTTCTGGAGGAAAATATGCATTACCATGACTTCTAATAGTCCTGATCAATGGAAACCTATTAATTTTTTTCCGACCTCAAATAATGGTTTGCCTGGATGTCCTCTTGTCCCGCTACTGTTTGTTCTGAAGGCCAATGTTTTCAGTAATGGTGAAGCATGTGCTACAAAGAGATGGGATGTCTGGTTATTGTCGGGATGATATCCATACCTTTGCTCTAGTATACAGATGGCACTATTGTCTTTGTAGAAGGGGAGGGGCACGAGCTTCGTGAAATAAGCACCACTCTTGCTATTTTTGAGGTGCTCTCCGGTTTGATGGTGAATATGCCTAAATCCACCTTCGCCCTTGTTGAGATATTTATATCTCTTTATATGTTATTCGGTAGTTTGTTTATTTTTGTTGGCTATCTATGTAATTTTTCCTAATAGAGCTTTTCTCCTATATAAGAAAGCTCTAGGGCTACGATGAATGTACTTTTTCATTCCGTTACACTTCTACATGGTATCAGAGCGACGGTCCTAGACCGAAGCTTGTGCTCTAATTCCTCATCCCCGTCGAAAACCCCACACGCCGCCGCTGCAAGGTCTGCACCGCCCTCCTCGTGTTCGCACATGCGCTTGGGACCTTACGCCGTCGCGCGTTCCGCCCCTGCACTTGCGCGCGCGTGAGCCCTAACGTGCCTGCACCTTACGCCCGTGGGCCTGCGCGCATTCGCGCCCTGTGCCTGTGTGCCTGTGCGTTTGTGCACCTCCGCTCCGCGCGCAACTGTGTACCTGTTCTCATGCGCACCTGTGCGCGCCTGGGCACCCCCACATGCGTGAGCGCCTCCGAGCAACCGTGCTCTGTGCACTCGTAAGCATCACAACCTAGCTTTTCAAAGGAGCTTTCAAGGCATGGGAGTGGTTGTGGTATAGTCTACACCCACAACCATCTTCCTAGATGTCTGTGTAGACATTCCTTGTCCGAGTTTGCAATCCCAGTCGTGAGAGATTGTTGTCATCATGTCATACAACAAAGCAGATATTCCATCCCTGGGTGCCTTCAAAGGTCCAACACCCATTGTCAAGATGGATGGAACTAATTATGAACTGTAGGCCATACAATTCTTGAGTCTAATACAATGTAATGACAAGAAGCATATCCTCACACAAGAGGAGCCTGTCAACAAGGCTGGGGTTAATTCCTCATGGGAGGCAGACGATGCGTATGCACGATTGTGGCTTTCTGGAACAGTATTCATAGAGATAGCAAATGACATCTTGAGTCAGCCCACGACAAAGGCTATGTGGGACATTCTTACCCCTACATATTCTCTGGCGAAGAATGAATCAAATATTCTGCAACTTCAACATGATATCTTCACTTCAAAGTAGAATGGTCGTCCTCTCCATACCCTGTACACTTCTTTAAGGGGTATGTTTGAGAGGTTACATGGTTACATTTCCTTGACTGCTACACCCGAGCAACTCAAGGCCTACAGGGATTCCGTGATGACATGAGTTTTTTTAGCGGCATTGGATCCTGAGTATGATGCAGTTAGAGCACAGATTCTTACCGATGCCACTATACCTCCGATGGAGGAGGCATATCGTCGACTGAGCAGACTCTCCATTTCTTCTGGTGGTTCTTCCGTGTCTCAAACTTCCTCAGCCATGGTAGCATCTCATGGTAGGGGGAGCACGACGTAGTTCCGTGGTCGAGGAGGCCGTGGAAGAGGAGGGAGCAGTAGACCTCCTCGTTGGCCTTGCACTTACTATTACAAGCCAGGACATTTAAAGGAAATGTGCTATTCTAAGCATGGGTTTCCTGCCTCAGCACGCGTATCAGACCAGATCCAGCAGGGCAACAGTTCTTCTGTCGCATCTGACCAGAGGTTTGATGAGTTAGTTGCTTGGCTTAGGGAGATCATGCCATCTCCCGGGTCAACTAGCTCACAGTCAGGATTTTCGGAGGTAACAACCTCAACTTCATCCACTACATCCACATCAGGTACAATATATGCGTTTACTAGCTGTTATAGGGCAGACTTGTCAGAGTGGATCATGGTTTCAGGAGAACCCCATCATCTCTGTGGTGACAGAAGCCAATTCAGTACCTATAGCGGATGATGAGAATGTCCATGAGCAGGGGGGACAATGGGAAGTTTGTGTATGTAGAAATGTGAGAACAATATAGCCATGGTACTAGGGGGTGATGGTGGAGGAGCCACATGAGCAGGTGGTGCTGATGGAGGAGGTGGTGGTGGTGAAGGTGCTGGTGGAACCATAGGTGGTGATGCCATAGGAGGAGGAGGCACACATGCCTCCTCTTCAGAGTTGAACTTAGTCATCCGGTACCTGTAGGAGAGAAATACATTACATACTAAAAAAAGGTGACATCAACACTGACATAATGCTTTCGCCTAATATGGTCGAAGCAACGATAACCCCTTCTGGATACGATAGTATACAACAAAGGCATACTTGACAGCTATAGGGGAGAGTTTGTCACGACCAAGAGTCAAGTGGTGAACAAAAGTCACAAAAACAAACACACGGGGTGTAAGCGAGAACATGCCCTTATGGGGAAACGCAATCGAGAAACGAGAATTCTCTCCTAAGACAGGGGATGGCATACGATTCACAAAATAACAAGCAGTAAGAACCATATCACCCCTGAAAGAGTGTGGAGTACGACTCTGAATCAAAAGTATCTTGGTCACATCAAGCAAGTGTCAGTATTTGCGTTCAACAACACCGTTTTGTTGAGAAGTATAAGCACACGAGGTCTGGTGTACTTTACCAAGAGACCTGAAGAACTCATAAGGCTGTAATATGCAGAACTTAAAGGCATTGTCAGAGTGAACGAACTTAACACTAACATAGAAAATATTATTTATTTCAATAATGAAAAATTTAATGACACCTATCTCTAGACTTCTTTTTCAAAAGAAAAACCCAAGATAGTCTAGAAAATTCATCCACAACTACAAGATAAAATCTGTCTCTGGTGATCAGGAACACAACTAGGACCCGGTATGTCAAAATGGACAAGTTCAAATAAATGACTGCTACTATGACTTTGACGACCAGGAAAAGAAGAACAATGATGCATCCCAAACTAGCAAACCTCGCACTGGAAGGTAGAATACATGGATATCTGTGGGAGGACATGACACAACTTCTGAAGAGGAAGGTGATCAAATCGAAGATGCTATATGTATGGCTAGACCAATCCAGTATAAACGAAAGAGGCACCGGCATATGGAGATCGGACCAGCTTGTATAGCCACCTTTGCTCACAACCACATCCAATCATCTTGCCCGTGCGTATGTTCTGAAACACAAGAGAAGAGGCATAAAAAATGAGACGACAATACAAGTCCTTAGTGATTTGACTATTTGAAAGTAAATTTATCTCAAAATTTGGTGCATGTAGCACAGTTTGCAAGCGTATGGGCGGTGTCAAATGAACATCCCCCTGTCTTGTTAGAGGTAAATGAGCCCTATTCGCAATCACAACTGATCTACTGGGGGCTACAGATTTGTATGAAGAAAACCGCGTTCTGCCACCTCATAGATGATAGGAAGCACCAGAGTCCATCATCCACTCTATCATTTCTGCCTTACTACTTTCTCTCTCTCTCAAAACAAAAAAATCTACCTTGCTAAAACTGGTAAAAGCATAGGCTATACGTGAGGAGCTCAAGATGATCTGGCAGAAGCTACAACATCTGAAGGACCTGTAATCGTGCCCAGTGTTCAGAAAGGCGGCCCAGGTGGCCGCATATACATCCGCATATACGTAGGCGGTGACACTCCCGAACCACATATACATTATTTGGTGTATATGCGATTTTGGCGAGTATGCGGCTGATTAAACCGCATATGCGGTCGCATACTCGACTGCATATAGGATAGACCCCCCCTCTTTTTAGGCATCAACTGTTGTTGATGCCATTAAGGATTCAACTTTAGCTGATATTGTTGCCTTCAATCTTCAGATGCTGCACTGTTGTTTACAGTAATATTAAAATTTGTTATTGGCTTTCAATTGATTTTATAGCTGACCCTGCTTAATTGTGGGAAAAGGAATTGTTGCTGTTGTTGCTTTCAATTGATTTTATAGTAGTATGCTATATAAAGACTTTGGTTCATGCATGTATTCAAACATTTTGAGTACATCATCCCCTATCAAGCCACCGCTCTGCATAATGCAGTGAACCCTGCCATTCATGATTTAACACCGAGGGCGTACATGTTTGCCAAAACATCTCCATCGATTTTAGAAGGATTCTTGACAATTACGATCATCATCGACATGTTACTTCTAAAGTACACTTGTTGAGAGATCAAGACTGTAGAGACACACAAACCCTTGGTTATTGTCCTACTGTCTAATTAATTGTCATTCCTCATTACTATGAGGAAGCTTGCACATTGCAACCACGCACATTATTTGTCTACATGCAAGTACTACATCTTGATCATAAATCCAATCCATCATACCAGTTATGATTGAGCATAGATTTGAGTGGGTATATTGAAGGTTATATGAAACAAGATAATTTGTAAATTTATATTTTACTTTGATTAAGCTTAATATTATTTTAATTCAAAGTTGTCTCGCTTTTTATTACCATGAAAGTTGATTCCCTGAAGCATGAGGTATGCTAATCTAAGTACCTCAAGCGAGATATGGGATCTCCATTTCCACCGTTGTCACACTCTAATAATACGATAAAAATGTAACTTGGGTGAAGGAAGCGAGAACTCTTTCCGCCTTATATGTCCAACTTGTATTTCCCAATTCGATATTTGGCACCCGAGCCCATCTTTGTTGTCAATTGAATCAACCGTCAACATGAATCGAACTTGCTATACACAATCTAATACTACCTCAATTATATGAGGAACAACATTGAGGTCACTATGCATACGACCTGTCTCTTTTGAGAAGTAGAAGCCTGAACCATGTGCGCTTGTACATTGGAGTTATGACTTCGCATAGGCATCTCCACTGTACAATCTATGACGACGGTACGATCTGCTTTGACATGAGACCGTGGATGTCATCTTATGATCCTCCATATCCCATTCAAATTTTGATTGACCATTTGAATTCATTCTCATGATCAACCCTTACAGGGAAAATTCAGTCTTAATAATAGGTTATATATTGGATTAAAATAAGTAGTCACATTAAATCATTCATCAATCAAATGCAATCAACAAACAATTTTGCTTGATATTACACAGTGTGAACCCCCGAGGATCCGGGTACCCGTTTACGCGCATTTCGCAATATTCTATTCACATGAGATCATACAAGTCGCACAAAAACATAGAAAATTTTTCGCGCGATCATGACATTCATTTCCCACACATAACCACAAAGTAAAAGAGACAAATGGCACCAAAATTTCTATTCATTGATTTCCATATATTTTTACATCATGTACAGTGTCTGTCAGTATACACAATATATCCTAAAATGTAGTACATAAGAGAAAAGGAGGGGAAGCATTTACATCATTATCTGAACAAAAACTGAGACAAAATTAAACCATACCTTCGGGTATAAACTCTATCTCCAGGAAGCATGAACGGCTACTGAACTACTACTGAATAGCAGGTTGTTTGCTTGCCAAGCGTGCAAGGAAGAAAAGGCGTCAGCGGTTGCTGGTACCTCCCAAAACTTATATAAAAATAACAGGCAGTTATTGTGATCAAAAGCAAGCAAGCAGAGAGGCATGAGCAACCCAAAATAAAGTTTATTTCTACCTGCAACATAAAAGTCTTCCAGATTTCTAGTAACCACCTCTTATGATTAGCTATTATCCCCACATTCCCCACTTAAGCATATTTCTCTTGTAACTGAGTGTATATTTTATTCTCGTAGTGCCCAGAGATCATATTTATGAGTGATGATGGAAAGTTTGAGATGAGAAGATATATTAATATTTTTAATTCCTAAGTCTAGTAACGCCTGCAATTATTAACTTCAATTGTTTCAGATATAACTCCAGATGATGTAGATAAAGATCATGATTCTAGGTCTTGGAGATCATGTCGTGGAACTTGATGGCACATGAAATTGCTAATTTCTTGTCATTGAGATTATATCATGGTTTTCGATATAGGACTTGATATGATGATGATGGATTTGATCCTTAATGTTATTTACTCCTTTTAAGTTAGTGGGTAGTCTGTGGTCTTGGTCTGTGTGTAACCTCACACTATGACTCTAAGGTATTTAAAAGTACCTTAGGGTTGGGGTGCCTCCATAGGCATGCAGTGTTGTATAATGCATCCTAACTAAGTTCCCAACACGTCCACTAACTTATCGGGATTTCGAATCAGATTAAAGTCACCTCCAATCAACTTAATCTTAATTATTATTTCCTCCAAACCTTAACTGTACTCTTTCAGATGTAACTCTCGATGTTTTAGATGTAGATATGGATGATCTGGATGTAGAATCGCCAAGTCTGTTGGCGAAGTAAACTCAAGCGGTGAAGAAGCCAACAAAAGGGCTCTTCCGTCTCGCCCTCTAATTGGAAGGACGGTCCAATAGAGGGATAGGTCTACACTCCCAAACTACGCCACTGAGACGGGTGAGAGAGACTTTCCGGAAAAGTCGCTCTAGAAAACAACCCGACCGGTAACGGGCAACCGAGCTCGTACGTAAAACTGAAAACTAAGGATCCCCCGCCTGGGTATCCTAAAACAGGGTCAACGTAACTGGTCTAAAGTCGGGATCCCAACGAGGCGTAAAAACACTGTGAGCTCACGTTAAAAACCGAAGGGGGACTGGGATCCTAGACCCGCGCACTTGGCGGCCGCTGCCCAAACTGGGCTTCCTTTCCTCCGCCCAGTTGAGGGTCACCGCGCCCTCGCACGGTCAGGTGTAAGGATCGCCATGACCGGCGTAATTATATGATATCACTGACTCTTCTTTATTTCTCTTGCTCGACTCATCATTCCTTTCTCAATATCTTGTATGGATATCTTTCATAGATCTAGGTTTCAATCTCAAACTTACTATTGAAAATGATTATAACCCTCTATGGAAAATGGCTTGAGGACAATTGCCATTGGTCAGATGAACTTCTCCTAAAAAAATCATTCTTGAGTATCAATGTAGATACTATATACAGTAATGTTAGTTATGGACTTAGATGTGTAATAGCATGAGCATGCCTAAGTTCCTATTAAGACAGATATAAAGTCACTTGAGATTATATTTAAGTTGATATAGTTCAGAGGCACACGCTACTCGTCTCTTATTCCAATCATTGCTATAGAGGTGATGCTATTGATTGTGCTTCGACATACTTTGTGATTTGAACTAATAATAACTACTCTTGATGATCAAGAAACCCTGTCAAAGACAACTTGTTTTTATCACATCCAGAGATACAATCTGGCCCCTTGTTAATAATTTCCTAAATCCATTTCTCATCACATTCAAATATTCTTCTATTGATTTGACAACTCGAAATATTAAGCCCAGTAATCATTATTGTAGAAATGATATCAGCTAATCTACTGGATGATTAATAGCAAAAATTTCCAACCCAATATTCCCTTTATATTTTCTCGTGGAGTCAGCGTCACAAAAGTTTCATCACTTCCTAATTTATATACTGAAAAGATTTTTCATACTTAAGACAGTGACTGATTAGAGTTATGGTTAAAATAAAACCTCAAATATATATATATATCTATTAAAAAGAAGGTAATTGGTAGAGGTTTCCAACCAATATCATAGACGTTTTCATTTCACATTAACCCCATCATCATTATCTCCAAGCTTCTTTTTTATAATTCATCTAACAAAACAGTATGTGGTTTCAGTATAAATTTCATTTTTTTTAAATTCAAAATCCTGAGTTTATATCTGACCAGTAGATAATAGCAGACGGAGTTTACAACTATTTCATTGGATTCCAGAAAATGATAATCAATCGACTCATGTATATCTATGCGGCTGAAGGTCCTAAAAGATTAAAAATCTAATGATTTAATTCAATATAAGCATCCAGCTAACAGTACTATTGATATACATAACTGGGTATTTCCCAGATTTCCCCTAATCTCCTTTACTGGAACTCTCAACATTTTTTTACAAGGTCTATCACCTTTTAAAACAGAAATTTAGAGTTAAGAGTTTAATATTTGATTTGAATGGTTATATATGTATACGGATGGCACCAAGAGAGCTTTAGATTATACACCAAATATAGCATGGAATCTGGATATGGTGTATGCATGCAGCAGATGGAAGGGAAAAAGATTGTACATATAATCTAGTTTAACATGCATGCCTGGCAGCAAAGATTGAAGATAAGGATTGTACAAAAATCATGTGTAATAAGCATGTATGGCAGCAATGAGGTAGGCTGGGGATGGTACCTTGATTAGATCTCAAAATTTGAGTTTAATTTGCATGTCTGAAACCTCAATTGGGAGATGAGTTGCAGTCAAGATATTATATTACTGGAATCCAGTAATATAATAATATAATTATAATATATATTATTATATATATTCTTTTGTGAAAATTGTAAAAGTTGTGCGTATGCGCGCCTCGAGTGTCAAATTTCGTCACACAATATCTTGATTTGACCGTCTCTGAACGACGATCAAAATGAGTATAATATTGCTATACTTTCGGTCGAGTTTTGAATACCCGAAATTTTCGGATACAATTTTTTTGTTTAAGATTAAATTTTGTGATTTAAAAATATCAAACGACCTCCGATTGACGAACGGTCGATTTTGTTGGTCTTGTATCGTCGAATCGGATCTAATGACGGTCTCGGTTCGTTTCGGGGTTTCCGAATTTGCGTCGCGGCTTTTTCACGGCGCGCATTACGAAGCAACCGATTTTTGGTCGATTTCGCCCGAACGACTTTTGATTCACGATCAATAGGTCGTTTTGGGTTGTTTAGTATTGTCCGACAACGTTTTTGGGTTCATTGGACCCAAAATCGGACGAGTTCGGGTTTGTTAGAATATGGATGTTACACACAGTATATACCCTCACTTAGTACATTTTACTTCATTCCAATTTAGTTGTTAAAAATACGTAGAGACTTCTCATGTCACTCTTCTTTGTAACAGATCTGGTCAGGTCGTACAGATTATGCTAACAGGAAGCGCTTCTGCTATCATGCATTGTAGGGTGCCAATTAAGTAATCCATTATCATATTCAAGCATAGATACCATCACCGTTACAATTCGAGATAACATAATTGGTACAAAATGAACTAAGAGGATTTATAGATCTTTCGACAGTGTATGATACTATATATTAATCACTCAGAAATTATGTTGCTAAAACTAATGCTCTAAGAAGGAATTCTGAATATCATCTCAGTTTATGCACCACAAATTGATTTAGATGAAATGATTAAATAAGATTTTTGGGAGGCTTTGGATAAGATTATGCAAGGAATCCCACAAAGAGAGATAATTTGCATAGGTGGAGATCTTAATGGACATGTGGGAAAGGATGCTTCAGGGTATGCTAGTGTTCATGGAGGAGATGACTTCGGGGATAGAAGTGAAGATGGAAAAGTCATTCTGGATTTTGTAACGGCTTATGATCTTTTCATAGCGAACACTCTCTTCAAGAAGAGGGAGGATCATTTATTACTTATAAGAGTGACCCGATTAGAACACAAATAGATTACTTTGCTTTGAGGAGAAGATATTGGTTGTGTTGCAAAGACTGCAAAGTAATCCTAGGAGAGAGTTTGACCACCCAACATCGCTTCTTAGTCATGGATTTGCAAATAAAAGGGCTGATAAAGAAAGTGAGGATTTTCAAGATCACTATAACTAGATGTGGAATCTTCAATTGAAGCAATCAAGCTTCATGAAGAAGGTTTTAGAAGACTTATTTGGGATTGTAACGGAAGCATAAATGAGATGTGGGAGACGGTAGCATCTTGTATCCGAAGGATAGCCAAAGAGATGTTAGGTGGGTCAAAGGGAGGAGCTCCAAGCTAAAAGGAGGCTTGGTGGTGGAGCGGAGGGGTGAAAGAGAAGCTCAAAATTAAAAGAGCATGCTTTAAACGAAATTTTGGTCGAATTTCGATCGAAATTCGATCGAATATTCAATCATTTCGGTCATTTTTGTACTAGGACCCCCCATATTTCGGTCATTTTGGCCATTTCGATCGAATTTCGGTAACCTATCAAAATTGAAATTTGATCGAAATTCATCCGAACTTCATTGAAATTTTAGGCCATGAGAATAAATGAAACTGTCACAAACTACAAAATATCGAAGAAGGAAGCAAAGAAGTCTGTAAGTAAAGTAAAGAAGTCTGCAAGCAAAACTAAGTCAAAAGCTTATGAAGTTTTGTACAAAAATCTTGACTCCAAGGAGGGCCAGAATGATATATTCAGGTTGACTAAATCAAGAGAAAGAAAGTCCCAAGACCTTTCTAAAGCGAGATGCATTAAGGACGAGGAAGGTTACATGCTTGTTACTTAGAAGGATATAGAGACTAGATGGAATCGGTACTTCTATAAGCTTTTCATTGGGGAAGGAAATAGAGAGATCATTTTGAAAGATCTAGCTAGTAGTGAAAACTACTTGAATCGTGAAGGCTATAAATAAATACAAAGGAAGGAAGTAGAGGAAGCTTTGAAGGTTATGAGTCAGGGAAAGGTGTAGGACTGATGATATTCCTATAGAAGTTTGGAGAGTTATAAGTAAACATGGTTTGACTTGGCTTACAAATTTATTCATTGTTATTTGGTAAAGCATGAAAATATCTGAAGATTGGAGGAAATGCATCGTTGTGCCTCTTTATAAGTGTAACATCCATATTCAAACAAACCCGAACTCGTCCGATTTTGGGTCTAATGAACCTAAAAACGTTGTTGGTCAATGCCAAACAACCTAAAACGATCAATTTATTATGAATCAAAAGTCGTTCGGGTGAAATCGACCGAAAAACGGTCGCATCGTAGAGCGCACCGTGAAAAGCCGCGACGCAAATTCGGAAGCCGCGAAATAAACAGAGACCGTCATGATATCCGATTCGACGAAACAAGACCAACGGAATCGACCGTTCGTCAATCGGAGGTCGTTCGATATTTTAAAATCACAAAATTTAATCTTAAACAAAAACCGTATTCGAAAATTTCGGGGATGCAAACTCAATCGAAAGTATATCAATATTATACTCAAATCGGTCATCATCCCGATATGATCAATTCAAGATATTGTGCGTTGAAATTCAAGGTCCGATGCGCGATTACGGTCAATTTTCCTTAAGTATTTCAACTAAAGAGAAAGTTTTGTAAAAATAAAAGGAAATAAATTGATTTTCTGCTGAACTGTAAAAGTAGCAGACAACAGACAAGACAGTCTGTTCGGTGTTTTTTTTAAGAAAGGTATTATTAGTAATAACAAAGATATATTAATCAATAGATATTTAATTGTATACATGTACACCTCCCTTTCCCAAATCCCTCCACGATAGCCTCCCTTCTTCTTTAAATGCACCGCCCATAGCTCTTCTTGCGCATCTCCTCTTAGATTCTTTTCTTCCACCGCTATTCTCCTCTTCCCGATTCACCAACAGAGAAACCATTCCCTTCACTCGGGTGCTGATTGTTGCTGTGGCACGCCTGCTGCTAGGCGGAGACGATCGGTCACCTCCTCCAATTCTAGGTCACAAAAGGTACCATCCCTTCCCTCCTATTTGCTGTCAAACATGTGTACAATCCCTCTTCCATTCTCTTTTGCTGCCACTCATGTTCTTTGCACAAATTAATTCTTGTTAATTGAGGATTTGGGACTGGGATAAAAGTTTTAGCAGCTCTGGCATGCCTAATTTTCTTGATGTTAAAGCAAATCCATGTGTACAATCTTATCCCTAATCCTTTTGCTACCATGCATGTTCAGATAAACATCTCCTCTTGCCATTTTATATATAAAATTTATGGGTTAAGTTTTATAATTTGTGGATGGATCTTATTCTTGCTTAATAATCATGTGCAATCCTCAACTATTCCTTTTGTGGTATTGAAGGGTTTTGAAGCTGCTATCTTGACAATTTCAAATGTGGATTTCAGATTTTTTTTTGTTAACCTGCTCTATTCTCAGGTTGCAAATCTGGCACCTGATAAATTCTACAGTGAATATTATTTTGCCTCTTTAGAATATACATCAGTCTACTTAATTGTCGAAGCTCTGAAATATATGGATTTTTGTTGAGACTATGAATTTGGTCCCTATCTCAATCTATTATTTTAGTGACATATTCTTCTGGCGAATATGGATTGGAGATCATAGGTTTGATTTGGTTGAATCATGTAACCTCAAACAGAATCCCTTGATCATATATAAAATATATATAGTAATAATAACTTTTTAGTTGAAGACAAATTATTGGAAACAGATCATAGACTTAGTCATTCTTATACACTAAATAAGTTGGACAAAAGGAGATTTGCTTAGGTTCCATTCATTAAGTTGTTAAACAGAAGATATATTATATACATTATTAATAGTTTCTCTGAGAAATAATCTATAATCAATTCAATACGTAGGACGGTGTGTGGTGCATTATATAATATATATATATAACGAGTATTTTTGTTAATATAAGGAAAGAGCAGATTCTAAATGTGCTGTTCAGTCAACTAGACATTTAGCATACTGTTAGGGGCTTAAGTGTTCCAATATATATATATATATAATCATTATAAAGACCTTTATTCTACGTTAAAGGATATGGATTAAACAAGGATAAGAAATAATCAACTGGCCGTAATGGAGCTTGGGTAATTATAATCAGCTTGCCATAGTGGAGCTTGAGTAATTCTATATTTTTTTTATAGATATCATGATAATGTCATCCTGGATTATATTCATTTTCCTATATAATGAAACAATATTCAGGAAATATGCCTTGTCATACCTACTATAAGTTTTAAGTTATTAATAGATTTTGGAAAGGAGTATACTAGAGACATATTACAAATATTGAAAGAAAACAAATCCATATTTAAAATATTAACACATTTCTCTTTTGGAAAAAAAAATACCATCTTAAATCAATGGATTCTTGAGCATGACCATCTAATTACTTATACAACTTGACAAGCACCTAGATCGGTATAGTCAATCACAGGAAGAATTGAAAAGGAAATGATTGGTCAAGTAAGTGAAAATGGCTGATAATTATTTAATGCCGGTCATAGTGAACCTTCCACCTGACCGTGCGAGGGCGCGGTGACCCTCAACTGGGCGGGAGAATAGGAAGCCCAGTTTGGGCAGCGGCCGCCAAGTGCGCGGGTCTAGGATCCCAGTCCCATTTCGGTTTTTACGCGAGCTCGCAGTGTTTTTACGCCTCGTTGGGATCCAGACTTTAGACCAGTTCCGCTGACCCTGTTTTAGGATGCCCAGGCGGGGGATCCTGGTTTTTCAGCTTTACGTACGAGCTCGGTTGCCCGTACTAGTCGGGCTGTTTTTCTAGAGCGACTTTTCTAGGGAGTCTCTCTCACCCGTCTCAGTGGCGTAGTTGGGAAGTAGACCTATCCCTCTATTGGACCGCGCTTCCAATTAGAGGGCGAGACGGAAGAGCCATTTGTAGGCTTCTTCACCGCTTGAGTTACTTCGCCAACAGACATGGCGATTCTACATCTAGATCATCCATATCTGCATCTACACCATCTGGAATTATATCTGAAACATTGGAATTAAGAATTTGAGAAGTTACGATCAAAAGTTAGGGTTAGTAGGAAATGACCATTCTCTCTACCCAATGATTTAAATAAATTAATAGATCTTTCCGATCATAACTTTTCCATTATCACTCAATAACGTGATCTACGAATAGATATGTGCTTACTCTCAGATACTCATGAATACTCAAGTACTATAAAATATGTCACATGTGGGAAATGCCGGGGTATGGGACAAACATTTGAGATGCTTACAAGTAGCCTGAAAAACCTTTTTCATTGCAAAGTAGAAATAAAGTTTAATTTGAGTTGTTCTCGCCTCTCTACTTGCTTTCTTTTGTAAATAATAAATGCCTGTTATTTTATATAAGTTTTTGGGAGGTACCAGCAACCGCTGACGCCTTTTCTTTCCTAACATGTTTGGCAGGCAAACAGCCTGCAGCTCAGTAGCTATACATGCTTCCTGGAGACAGAGTTTATACCCGACGGTATGAATTACTTTGTCTCAGTTTTTGTCCAGATAATGATGTAAATGTTATCTCTTTTGTATCACATTTTGGGATATATGTTGTAACATGGAATATGCTTGTACATGTTGTAAATGGATATGAATATTAATGAAAAGAATTTAGGTGCCATATTGTCTCTTTTACTTGTGGTCATGTATTGAGAATGAATGTCATAGTTGCGAAAAAAATTTTTTTCCTGTAATTTGCGACTTGTGCGATTAAACATGAATGATATCTTGCGAATTGCGCGTAAACGGGTACCCGGATCCTGAGGGGTTCACAGTTTGGTATCAGAGCAGGGTACCCCGATACGCACATTCGCGATATTACAGTTCCGATCGCATTAAGATCTCGAATAGCGACAGTCTACCGACTTGTCGTGAGTTCGAAAAGGGAAATATGACATTCATATTCAATAACCACAGATGTCACCAATTTCATTAATTTTCATCTTATATCCCAAGAAGAGAAAAGCATTTATGAGAAATATCTGTCTAGGGCATCCTTATGACTAATTATGGTTCTCATGCAGAGCCATGGCATCTCGACCGGATCAGGATACTTCTGATCAGCTGGCACGCATACTGAGCGCACTTACCGATCTTCAGCAGCAGCAGGCTGCTATGAGAGGCCAGCAGGAGCAGATATTGGCCCAGCAGACTGAGATTGCCGATAGGCAGACGGACATGGAGATGAGGTTTGAGGACCTGTCAGATTTCACGTACTATCCATCCCAGGATGGGATACGACAGGACCAGTACCAGTCCGTTGAGGTGGAGCAGCCTCATCCTGACGATCCACTAGAGGACATTCCAGAGCATGGAGCTGAGGAGGATGCAGACTTAGACAGGGAGCAGGACCCTGTTGACTTTGCTGACGAGGATGCACACGAGTATGCAGCCATTCACAGGCACCAGTCAGTCTTCACTTCTTATCAGCGGGCCAACATACCCTTGTTCGAGGGCACAGGTCCACCAGACGACGCTGAGCAGTGGCTGAAGAGAGTAATGAAGGTGCTCAGGGCGATTCAGGCGCCACGAAACACGTGGCTATCTTTCATAGAGTATTCACTGATAGACTTCGTCGAGCGATGGTGGGAGGCCGTAGTGTCCGAGTTAGGCCGAGAGCCTACTTGGAACGATTTTGTGACGAGGTTCAGAGCCCACTTCTTTTCTGCGAAGTGGAAGGAGTCCCAGCGCCGACTGTTTGCAGAGCTTCGTCAGGGACAGATGACAGCCAGGGATTACTTTATCAGATATACAGAGTTGTCACGACACACACGAGCAGCTGGCGCATTTCCAGAAGAGAATCTGGAAAAGTTCATTGGTGGCATGCGAGAGGAAGTACAGGAGAAGCTGGCTGGACTACACATCACTTCTATCTCCGAGGCTACCGATGCTGCGGAGAAGTTCGAGGACATCAGAGGGAGACGTTACGGGAGCTCGTCTGGAGCACCGCCTAGACCGCGGTGATATTTTGGGCCGATACGTCGACCATTTCAGCAGCAGAGGTCAGCCAGACGGTTCCGACCTACAGGTTCGACATTCTCTGGCAGTGCTCGCTCTTCTCCATCGACTACTCTAGGAGGAGCACTTGCCGGACGAGGTACAGAGTCCACTCGACCATCTGGGTCGCAGCGAGCAGATAGACCACCTGCAGGACCTGCTCGGAGCACGGACACAGCTACTCCCTCTACTCGACCAGTCTGGTGTTACCGATGTCACGAGTGGGGACATTACCGAGCACAGTGCCCACAGGCTTCTGGCGAGCCTCAGCCACAGCCTTCACAGTCACAGCCTCAGACACAGCGTTCAGGGAGTTTCCGTGGCAGGAACTCCAACTTTAGGCGACAGCAGCCGAGACAGATGCAGAGTGTGGCGGGATCTAGTGCTGCATCAGCCAGGCAGGGGCAGTTACATGCCGTTACTGAGGAGCAGGCACGTTCAGCCGCTACTGTAGTGAAAGGTATGGTCTCAGTCTTGGGCCGACCTTTCCATGCTTTATTTGATTCTGGCGCGACACACTCTTTCCTTGCTTCGAGGTTGCTTGTTTCTTTAGATAGAGTTGCAGAGACGCTATCGTCTCCATATCACATCCGAGGGCCAGGTGGCCAGTTATTTGTCATATCTCTGATAGTCAGGCACTTGCCCGTACTGATTGGCGGTTACGAGATGATCGCAGACTGTCTACTCCTACAGCTTGATGAGTTCGACTTGATTTTAGGCATGGATTGGCTATCCACTCATCATGCACTTGTTGATTGCTTTAGGAAGACGGTTGTCTTCAGGATTCCAGATCTACCCGAGTTCACTTTTGAGGGTACTACACATGACTCCACTATGGAGTACATTTCAGTATTGCGAGCCCAGCGACTTGTTGATCAGGGTTGCGATTCATATCTTGCTTTTGTTAGGGAGGTGTCTGATCAGGAGCCGATGATACAGGACATCCGAGTAGTCTCAGAATACCCTGACGTATTTCCTGATGAGCTAACAGGGCTACCTCCTGAGAGGGAGATCGAGTTCGAGATCACATTGTTGCCAGATACGCAACCGATCTCTATGGCACCATATCGCATGGCACCAGCCGAGTTGAGGGAGCTGAAGGTGCAGTTGCAGGAGTTGCTTGACTTGGGATTCGTGAGGCCGAGCACTTCACCTTGGGGTGCTCCAGTTCTATTCGTCAAGAAGAAGGATGGATCCATGAGACTATGCATCGATTACAGGCAGCTGAACAAGAGAACGGTGAAGAACCGTTATCCCTTGCCACGTATCGATGATTTGTTTGACCAGCTCCAGGGATCTTCGGTTTTCTCGAAGATCGATCTTCGCTCAGGTTACCATCAGCTGAGGATTCGCGAGTCGGACATTCCGAAGACAGCCTTCAGGACTCGCTATGGACACTACGAGTTTGTGGTGATGCCGTTTGGGCTCACCAATGCACCTGCGGCTTTCATGGATATGATGAACCGTATCTTCCGTCCATACTTGGACAAGTTTGTAGTAGTGTTCATCGATGATGTGCTCATCTATTCACGGAATGAATGGGATCATGCGAATGATCTACGGATTGTCTTAGATACATTGCGGGAGCACAAGCTATATGCCAAGTTGAGCAAATGTGAGTTCTGGTTATCCCAGGTCTCATTTCTCGGGCATATCATTTCTGGAGCAGGCATTGCAGTTGATCCTGCAAAGATAGATGCAGTTATGTCTTGGGAGCAGCCCAAGACAGTCACTCAGATTCGGAGCTTCCTCGGATGAGCGAGCTATTACAGACGCTTTGTCAGCGGATTTTCACGCATTGTTCGTCCTCTGACACGACTGACGCAGAAGGGAGTTCCATTTATTTGGGACGATTCATGTGAGCAGGCCTTCCAGACACTGAAGGAGAGATTGACTACAGCGCCTATTCTTGCTCTTCCTTCAGGCACTCAGGACTATGCAGTTTACACAGATGCATCTGGAGAAGGTCTCGGAGCAGTGTTGATGCAGAGAGGACAGGTGATTGCTTACGCATCACGGCAGTTGAGACCGCACGAGCGGAACTACCCCACACATGACTTGGAGTTGGCGGCAGTTGTCTTCGCTTTGAAGATCTGGCGCCACTATCTATATGGGGTGAACTTCGAGATTTTCACAGACCACAAGAGTCTGAAGTACATTTTTGATCAGAAGGAGCTGAACATGAGGCAGCGTAGATGGCTCGAGCTGCTGAAGGATTATGATTGCACGATCTCTTACCATCCCGGTAAGGGAAACGTGGTGGCTGATGCACTTAGCAGGAGAGCGCATGCTGATGGTACGGCGAACTGGCTATACACGTGGGATACGCTTGCAGCTTTGACCGATTGGCATCCTCAGGAGAGCACATCCATTTCTACCGCCGTACCTCCACGATACAGCAGCCTTTGGGATCGTATTGTAGAAGGCCAGAAGACCGATCCTTGGATCCGAGATAGATACATGTGCGTCGTCAAGGACGAATTTGATGATTTTGTTGTGATGGAGTCTATTTTATGGAAGACAGGACGGGTAGTTGTACCCAATGATGAGCAGCTTCGCAGAGACATTCTCGATGAGGCACACAGTTCACGGTTATCTATCCATCCAGGCAGTACGAAGATGTACCGGGATCTGCGTCGACATTTCTGGTGGGATGGGATGAAGCGCGATGTGGCACTACATGTTAGCAGATGCATGACCTGTCAGATGGTCAAGGCTGAGCACAGGAGACCACCAGGATTACTGCAGTCTCTCCCCATTCCCGAGTGGAAGTGGGAGAGCATTTCTATGGATTTTGTCACGGGATTACCGAAGACACCAGGTGGCCATGATTCCATATGGGTCGTCGTTGATAGGTTGACCAAGTCAGCCCATTTCATACCTGTCAACACGATTTATACTCCATCTAGGTTGGCCAAGCTCTATGTGCAGAACATTATCAGGCTGCATGGTATACCACGAGAGGTGGTGTCTGACAGAGATTCGAGATTTACATCTCACTATTGGCATCAGTTCATGTCAGCACTACAGACAGAGCTGAAAATGAGTTCTGCTTATCATCCGCAGACAGACGGGCAGAGTGAGCGCACCATACAGACGCTTGAGGATCTACTTCGCGCATGCACTTTGGAGTGGAAAGGGTCCTGGAAGGACCATTTGCCTTTAGTAGAATTCACGTACAACAACAGCTATCACTCCAGTATTGGCATGGCACCATTCGAGGCCCTATACGGGCGGAGATGCCTCACGCCTCTCAGTTGGCGTGAGGTAGGTGATCATGCTTTATATTCCGTGGATCTCTTGGAAGAGACTGCAAAAGCTGTTGATCTTGTGAGACGGAGGCTTCTGACGGCACAAAGTCGCCAGAAGAGTTATGCAGACCGTCGGAGGAGAGATTTAGAATTTCAGGTAATCTAATTATTTTCTCCTCATCCACTCAATTATGATATATAGGTGTTCAACTTAATCTCCTACTAATGACATTCCTTTAAATTATAGGTTGGAGATTGGGTATTTCTCCGTGTATCTCCCATGAAGGGAGTACAGAGATTCGGTGTTCGTGGCAAGTTGGCGCCGCGATATGTTGGACCTTTTGAGATTCTGGCTAGAGTGGGGAAAGTGGCATACCGAGTAGCCCTTCCTCCACATCTTTCGACTATTCATGATGTTTTCCACATATCCAATCTGAGGAAGTATGTCCACGATCCTCGACACATTATCAGTTATGAGAATCTTGATGTAGAGCCGGATCTGACTTATGAGGAGAAGCCTGTCCAGATACTTGACCGTGCTGTGAAGAAGCTTCGCAGCAAGGAGATTCCATTGGTCAAGGTGTTGTGGCACCGACACAACGTCAAGGAAGCGACATGGGAGACCGAAGCTGACATTAGGGCACGATATCCGCAGCTATTCTGATGTAATCGTCAAAACAAGCTTTTGTAATTTGACACATTATAAATATATGGCTTGTTTTCCCTTTGAGGTTTTTATGGACATATGAAATTCAAACAAGTCACCGAATAGCCTTAACTCGAGTCTCGAGGACGAGACTCCCTTTGAGGTTTTTATAATTGTAACATCCATATTCAAACAAACCCGAACTCGTCCGATTTTGGGTCTAATGAACCTAAAAACGTTGTTGGTCAATGCCAAACAACCTAAAACGATCAATTTATTATGAATCAAAAGTCGTTCGGGCGAAATCGACCGAAAAACGGTCGCATCGTAGAGCGCGCCGTGAAAAGCCGCGACGCAAATTCGGAAGCCGCGAAATAAACAGAGACCGTCATGATATCCGATTCGACGAAACAAGACCAACGGAATCGACCGTTCGTCAATCGGAGGTCGTTCGATATTTTAAAATCACAAAATTTAATCTTAAACAAAAACCGTATTCGAAAATTTCGGGGATGCAAACTCAATCGAAAGTATATCAATATTATACTCAAATCGGTCATCATCCCGATATGATCAATTCAAGATATTGTGCGTTGAAATTCAAGGTCCGATGCGCGATTACGGTCAATTTTCTTTAAGTATTTCAACTAAAGAGAAAGTTTTGTAAAAATAAAAGGAAATAAATTGATTTTCTGCTGAACTGTAAAAGTAGCAGACAACAGACAAGACAGTCTGTTCGGTGTTTTTTTTAAGAAAGGTATTATTAGTAATAACAAAGATATATTAATCAATAGATATTTAATTGTATACGTGTACACCTCCCTTTCCCAAATCCCTCCACGATAGCCTCCCTTCTTCTTTAAATGCACCGCCCATAGCTCTTCTTGCGCATCTCCTCTTAGATTCTTTTCTTCCACCGCTATTCTCCTCTTCCCGATTCACCAACAGAGAAACCATTCCCTTCACTCGGGTGCTGATTGTTGCTGTGGCACGCCTGCTGCTAGGCGGAGACGATCGGTCACCTCCTCCAATTCTAGGTCACAAAAGGTACCATCCCTTCCCTCCTATTTGCTGTCAAACATGTGTACAATCCCTCTTCCATTCTCTTTTGCTGCCACTCATGTTCTTTGCACAAATTAATTCTTGTTAATTGAGGATTTGGGACTGGGATAAAAGTTTTAGCAGCTCTGGCATGCCTAATTTTCTTGATGTTAAAGCAAATCCATGTGTACAATCTTATCCCTAATCCTTTTGCTACCATGCATGTTCAGATAAACATCTCCTCTTGCCATTTTATATATAAAATTTATGGGTTAAGTTTTATAATTTGTGGATGGATCTTATTCTTGCTTAATAATCATGTGCAATCCTCAACTATTCCTTTTGTGGTATTGAAGGGTTTTGAAGCTGCTATCTTGACAATTTCAAATGTGGATTTCAGATTTTTTTTGTTAACCTGCTCTATTCTCAGGTTGCAAATCTGGCACCTGATAAATTCTACAGTGAATATTATTTTGCCTCTTTAGAATATACATCAGTCTACTTAATTGTCGAAGCTCTGAAATATATGGATTTTTGTTGAGACTATGAATTTGGTCCCTATCTCAATCTATTATTTTAGTGACATATTCTTCCGGCGAATATGGATTGGAGATCATAGGTTTGATTTGGTTGAATCATGTAACCTCAAACAGAATCCCTTGATCATATATAAAATATATATAGTAATAATAACTTTTTAGTTGAAGACAAATTATTGGAAACAACTTAGTCATTCTTATACACTAAATAAGTTGGACAAAAGGAGATTTGCTTAGGTTCCATTCATTAAGTTGTTAGAGAGAAGATATATTATATACATTATTAATAGTTTCTCTGAGAAATAATCTATAATCAATTCAATACGTAGGACGGTGTGTGGTGCATTATATAATATATATATATAACGAGTATTTTTGTTAATATAAGGAAAGAGCAGATTCTAAATGTGCTGTTCAGTCAACTAGACATTTAGCATACTGTTAGGGGCTTAAGTGTTCCAATATATATATATAATCATTATAAAGACCTTTATTCTACGTTAAAGGATATGGATTAAACAAGGATAAGAAATAATCAACTGGCCGTAATGGAGCTTGGGTAATTATAATCAGCTTGCCGTAATGGAGCTTGAGTAATTCTATATTTTTTTTATAGATATCATGATAATGTCATCCTGGATTATATTCATTTTCCTATATAATGAAACAATATTCAGGAAATATGCCTTGTCATAGCTACTATAAGTTTTAAGTTATTAATAGATTTTGGAAAGGAGTATACTAGAGACATATTACAAATATTGAAAGAAAACAATTCCATATTTAAAATATTAACACATTTCTCTTTTGGAAAAAAAAAATACCATCTTAAATCAATGGATTCTTGAGCATGACCATCTAATTACTTATACAACTTGACAAGCACCTAGATCGGTATAGTCAATCACAGGAAGATTTGAAAAGGAAATGATTGGTCAAGTAAGTGAAAATGGCTGATAATTATTTAATGCCGGTCATAGTGAACCTTCCACCTGACCGTGCGAGGGCGCGGTGACCCTCAACTGGGCGGGAGAATAGGAAGCCCAGTTTGGGCAGCGGCCGCCAAGTGCGCGGGTTTAGGATCCCAGTCCCATTTCGGTTTTTACGCGAGCTCGCAGTGTTTTTACGCCTCTTTGGGATCCGGACTTTAGACCAGTTCCGCTGACCCTGTTTTAGGATGCCCAGGCGGGGGATCCTGGTTTTTCAGCTTTACGTACGAGCTCGGTTGCCCGTACTAGTCGGGCTGTTTTTCTAGAGCGACTTTTCTAGGGAGTCTCTCTCACCCGTCTCAGTGGCGTAGTTGGGAAGTAGACCTATCCCTCTATTGGACCGCGCTTCCAATTAGAGGGCGAGACGGAAGAGCCATTTGTAGGCTTCTTCACCCCTTGAGTTACTTCGCCAACAGACATGGCGATTCTACATCGAGATCATCCATATCTGCATCTACACCATCTGGAATTATATCTGAAACATTGGAATTAAGAATTTGAGAAGTTACGATCAAAAGTTAGGGTTAGTAGGAAATGACCATTCTCTCTACCCAATGATTTAAATAAATTAATAGATCTTTCCGATCATAACTTTTCCATTATCACTCAATAACGTGATCTACGAATAGATATGTGCTTACACTCAGATACTCATGAATACTCAAGTACTATAAAATATGTCACATGTGGGAAATGCCGGGGTATGGGACAAACATTTGAGATGCTTACAAGTAGCCTGAAAAACCTTTTTCATTGCAAAGTAGAAATAAAGTTTAATTTGAGTTGTTCTCGCCTCTCTACTTGCTTTCTTTTGTAAATAATAAATGCCTGTTATTTTATATAAGTTTTTGGGAGGTACCAGCAACCGCTGACGCCTTTTCTTTCCTAACATGTTTGGCAGGCAAACAACCTGCAGCTCAGTAGCTATACATGCTTCCTGGAGACAGAGTTTATACCCGACGGTATGAATTACTTTGTCTCAGTTTTTGTCCAGATAATGATGTAAATGTTATCTCTTTTGTATCACATTTTGGGATATATGTTGTAACATGGAATATGCTTGTACATGTTGTAAATGGATATGAATATTAATGAAAAGAATTTTGGTGCCATATTGTCTCTTTTACTTGTGGTCATGTATTGAGAATGAATGTCATAGTTGCGAAAAAAAATTTTTCATGTAATTTGCGACTTGTGCGATTAAACATGAATGATATCTTGCGAATTGCGCGTAAACGGGTACCCGGATCCTGAGGGGTTCACAATAAGAAACAAAGGGGACATTCAAACAAGCTAATAATTCACACTATGAAAATTTGAGAACATGTGATTGAAAGAAGGTTGATGCAAGTTTCCAAAGTAAAAGAGAACCAATTTGGATTTATGTCAGGTCGTTTAACTATTGAAGCCATCCACTTGTTGAGGAGAACAATTGAGATTTATAGAGTTAAAAGGAAGAGCCTTCATATGATTTTTATTGATTAGGAGAACGCTTATGATTCCGTCCCACAGGAGATATTGTGGAGAGTTTTGTAGAAGAGACAAGTACTTGTCCTATACATTAACCTCATAAAAGATATGCATGATAGAACTTCATATTGTGTAAGGATACAATCTGGGAAGACTGACTATTTTGACATCAACACTGGTTTGCGTCAAGATTCAACTTTGAGTCCATTCCTTTTTATTTTGATTATGGATGAGTTGACAAGTTACATTAAGGATGAGATACATTGGTGTATGTTATTCGTTGATGATATTGTGTTGATTGATGACACTAGAGATGTGGTAAATGAGAATCTTGAGGTCTGAAGACATGTATTGGAGACTAAAGCCCCGTTCAGGTAGGGGGTTAAACCTCCCTTTGGGGGGTTACCCCCCTTAACCCATTCTTTCTCTCTCCCATATGGGCCCCACTTTTTCTTTTTTTTAATACATTAAATTCTCTTTCATCAATTGCATCACAAAATAATATATTATACCTTCATATCATATAAAAATTATAAACTACTCCACTTCTACTCACTTTTTAAACTTTAGTACAATCACATTACAATAACTACTCACTTTTCCAAACTTCAATAAAATCATATCACAACAAACCCACCCCCAGTTTAACCCTCTATCCAAAAATCAAAACACAAAAATGGGTTCCTTCTACCAGTTTAACCCACTCTAATCCACGTACCAAACGTACCCTAAAGGACTTCGTATAAGTAGGGATAATACTGAATATATAAAGTACAATTTTGATGAAATCGATTGTGAAGGAATCGAGATGAAGATTGGTAACGATAAATATTCAAAAGAGAGATTCTTTTAGATACTTGGGATCTTATTTGCAACATGATGACGATATATTAATGGTGATGTTACTAATAGAGTAAATGCATGTTGACTAAAGTGGAGAGGAGCCTTTACTGTTCTCAGTGATAAAAAATTCATTTAAAAATCAAAAGAAAGTTTTACAAAGCAACTGTGAGACATGTTATGCTGTATGGATCTGAATGTTGGCTTATGAACCATAGACATGTGCATAGAATGGCTGTAACAGAAATGAAAATGCTAAGGTGGATGCGTGAATACACACACACACACACACGTAACGATCGGATTCAGAATGATGCATTCAGAAGGAAAGTTGGTGTAGCTCCGATCAAGAATAAGATGCTAGAAAATCGCTTACGGTGGTTTGTCCATTAGCAAAGGTGATCAGTTAATGCACTAGTGAGAAGATGCGAGTTTTAGGATGCTGAGACTTTAGCCGGCTAAGAGAGGGCAAGGAATGCACAAGAGGTGTTGTAATGAGACAATACGAAGGGATCTTAGTTTTTTGGATCTAAACCCGCGAAGCCCCAAGTTAGATTTGAATGGAGGCAAAGAATCCATGTAGCCGACCCTACTTATTGTGGGAAAATGATTTTTTTTGTTGATCGTCCCTAAACTTCTAGTTATATTAAGCAATCAATTTATTTTGCATGGTTTTTTATGAACTACAACTATTGTAGTTTCCAATTTAGGATTTGTCATATAACAATCATTCAATCAAGTTGTTTGTTAATTATTGCTCTACATAAATGATACACCATTTAATTGGGGCAATTTCCTAATTTTCATGATTTATTTTGAATAATAAACACACTAGAATTCATCATCAAGATGATCTAATCATCTTCCGACCCATCTCAACTAAATATCGCATATATAAGGCAAAATTGGAATAGCGTGAAATAAATTCGAGTTGTTTTCTGGTTTGATTCTTCACATAATTATAGTGTTTTTAACATGTTTAATGACATGAAATCATTAACTAAAATTCGTCAAGTTACATATATGAAATTTATGCAAACAACAATGCATTGCAGGAACTTTTCGTATCCGAATCAATGCCCGATCGTTGCTAACTCTTGGCATACTTTTAGGGTCATGTTCATGCATTCTAAACATGATTTAATATCCCAAAATTCGTTCATATCAGGACAAAACAATAGCTATATCATATAAGTACAAAATCAATTCGAAATCACATAAGCGTGGAAAAAATAGTTTTCCTACAATATGATATACATAGCCTTATGCCCCTAGGGTTTGGATCACATCCAAGGCCTTCGACCAAGGCTCTGGTACTACTTGATAGGAGGCTATTTCACCTCGCTTTACGTAAGTGTGATGATCAATCATATTCGATTTAGGTCTACTAGTCATATGATAGTGCAACAGAATTTACAATTTTTTCCGAGGAAACCATACGGTATGGAGATGTTGGATCGTTTGAGTTATGCGTCACTTGAGTTGTAGATGGATAAATGGATCACTCCAGGATCCATTTACCACATCCAAGTCTTTAGTCCCACATCTACCAGTTGTAAGATGTGGAGACTCAGTGAGGACTATATAAGAAGCTCCTCGCCCTCTCTGTACCTAGTGAGAAAGTGCAATGCATACATCAACCCTTTGAGGTGTTCTCCCGTGGTTTCATCCCGTTCCATAGGGAGTAGGTTTCCACGTTAAATTCCGAGTTCTTCATGTTCTTATCATTTTATTCTGACACGTTTCCGTATTCCTATTTTCTAACATGGTATCAGAGCTGGTTCGATTCTCGATGATGTATTTTATATTTTTGTTCGAGATTCGATTTTTGGTTCTACGTTCTTGTAGTTTTATCGTTGAAGATTATTCATATCCGTGATCAAGTTCAATTCAATTCTAGGGTTTTCGTATGAAACCCTAATGCACCACGATTGACCCCTCAAGTTCTAGAGATTCTGAAGATGGTTCTATGCTTATGTGCAGACCCCGTAATCCTCCTTTCCATGTCGATCTTGCATCTTGTGGCCATCAACCTTTGACGTGGGCCCTCCAAGCGTGTGAACCCTAGTGTGCAAGGACACTAGCCCTCAGCTGGTCCACACACATCAAGGAGTCCTGTTCAGCGGCATCTCCAGCAGTAGTTTCCAAAGAAAAGATCCAGACGATGCGGCGAGATCTAGGCCATTCGGGATGCGCGAAGTGTAACCGGCTTCCAGGCGGAGCCTCCCATAGGCAGAGCTCCAAGCAGTGTCGTGAGAGTCACCGCCTCGGCTCCGCCTCCTCCCTTCATCGCTATTTTGATCTGGCGGCGCATCATCATCCTCTAGCGGTAGCCGCGAACGAAGCCCAAGGGCCTACTTCGATCTCTTTTAGATTTGGTGATGCAACCATGCACACAAAGACCCCTCCCTTTGGACCGCATCGCCTTCCTCGCGCCCGCGCATCTCTAGGCAACCTTCACGCCTCCAGGCATAGGCGCCTCCTCGAGCAGCGCAAAAGAAGCTGGCTGCGCCCTCGAGCTCCAGCGACACCCTCCTCCTCCGCGCGAGCCTCTCTCCTTTGCACGCCTCCATGAGCGCCTCCAGATAGTGCTCCTCAAGACTTGCAGGCGGCGGCACCTCTCTTCTGAACCCGGCTCCAGGCGGTGGCGATCCCCTTGTCCCCTCCCAAGCGACATGCGACATGAGCAAGGAGACCCATCGAGGGCTGCAATTCGAAGAGGGTTCCCAAGTGGGAACCTTAAAATAAGCCCAACATGGGCTTGTAGTTATGTCTAAAGTTGGGTCGTGTAACCTTTCAAAAAAAGAGAGAAGACGACAAAAAAAGGGAAGTGAATAGCCGTCCCCTAAAAAAAGGAAAGGGGGAGAGGCTCAAAGAAACCATGCCTACATTATAAACAAGGGGATGATGCAACATCTTAAAAAGAGTCTGCATTTGTTTGGACCCTATTTAGGTCAAATTAAAAAAAGGTTTTTGAAAGAGGTGCGTAAAAAATCGTATGCAGAAAGTAATGAAAAATGAGTTGGCTAAAAAATAGATTAACCGAGAAAAAAAAGGCGCAACAAAAAAAAATGAACGGTTTATTTGTCAGAAAAAATGATGATTATCGATTGGTTCATGTTTCCCTGTCTTTGTTTTCATCTCCTAACTTTGTCGATGCCATTGTTTTCCGACATGTCTGGGAGAATGGGGAGTATTATGTAGAGTTCTACAAGAGGCCAGATTGTCAGATTCCAGTTCAGATTCAGATCTCCAATCCTGATTCACGACTAGATTTCCAGACTCTACAGATGTTCATACTCGACATCAGATTGGTTTCGAGTTTTCAGTTTCAGACACACACATGTATGCGGTCTTCAGCTTGATGTGCACATGTTTGCCATCTTTTGTGTTTCACCCATGGTTTTCATGTGATCCATAGGGACTCTAGAGTAGAGATCTCATTTCCTATGTGCTAGGGATTTCATGTGATTTCACAGGGATTCTGGAATAGAGATCCCATTCTTTGAGCTAGTATGGGAAAGTCCCAATTCTCCGACGAGGAGACTTCTTTAGACTCCATTCTCCATCGACCGTGGACTCCGACGAGGATGTCTCCATGGCTTTTCAGTTCGACCCTTTCAGAGATGGAGCGGTTTTCTACATGTTGTGGCAGGCCAGAGTTCTCCGTGTAGAGACTCATCCGGTTGCAGTGACTCTGACAAGAGCAGTATTGAGTACATGCTCTCCGACGAGGAGATTCAGTTTGACTCACACTCCAGCCCGTTCATCCTCTCCACCTGCACGACATGAGAAGCAATGTCCTTGACAACAACCGATAGCTGTGCTTGTTGAGTTGATAGTATCCGTAGTGTCTTGTAGCGTGAGTTTGAGATTTATTTCTGTTTGTCCAAATTGAACATTGCATGCTCCAGCTTGAGGGGGAGTATTGGAGTATTTGAGTTATGTGTTACTTGAGTTGTAGATGGGTAAATGGATCACTCCAGGATCCATTTACCACATCCAAGTCTTTAGTCCCACATCTACCGGTTGTGAGATGTGGAGACTCAGTGAGGGCTATATAAGAAGCCCCTCGACCTCTGTATCCAGTGAGAAAGTGCAATGCATACATCAACCCTTTGAGGCATTCTCCCGTGATTTCATCATGCTCCTTAGAGAGTAGGGTTCCACGTTAAATCCCCGTGTTCAATATTATTTTTATCATTTATTCTGATACGCTTCTGCATTCCTATTTTCTAACAGGGAATAATTCTCTCGCACATTCATCATGATCACATGAGTGTAAGGTTTTTTTCGAGGAAATCACACTGTATGGGAACAATTGCCATGTCGTGTCATCATGATCACACGAGTATAAGGTTTACCTCTTGAAGCGTGACTGCGATCTCAAAGCCTCTAAAAGAAGAGGCTTCCTGTCTTAAGTCCGATCTGGCGAGAGATCACTTGTTGGTGCGCGGATGAGATGCGTGCTTTCAAATTCGAGATAAGGATTCGATCAAAGAATCTTCCAATTTCGTATGACAAAATCCGACGTCTTCTTCAAGATCACGAGATGTCAAAGAAGATGAACATTTATGAGCAATCAGTCCGGCAACACGACGACAACAAGATGACGACAATTTCCACGAATCCTATGTGGACGACCCCAAGGGTTGGAGAGGGAGAGAGGGTAGACATGTGGTGGGAGAAAGAATTGTTGCTTGCAACTATTGCATTCCTTAATTTACTAAAGATTGCTAGGGTTAGCCTTTCTTTTATAAAATAATGGATGATGGAGATGCTTTTCTAATAATGATTAATGGTTGAGACCAAAAGATTATACTTGTGCTCCAAGTATAATAAGATCTATAGTTAATAAATCAGTTATTAACTCAAGCTCTAAAATTTAATCTCAAAATAAATCTTTTTCTCATGAATAAAGAGAGCCTCCCTCCAAAAATACAGAAATGAGATAACCTTCTTCATTTGTGGTACACGCCTACCATGAGATTGGAGAAACTTTCTCTCTCCAATCTCCTGTAATGTAATCATATTACATTAAATCTTTATTCACAGAATTGTTTTATCAACAAAGTATCACCAAATAATTTGCACATTATTTGCAACGTTGCAAATAGACCATTGATATTTATGAACCATATTCATTCATCCAAAACTAAATGTAAATCATATTTACATTCAATTGTTCAATGTGAATCTAATTAGCATTAATATTTAAATTGTGAATCTTATTCACAATTAATTCTATCTATGATATTGTGGATCATATCAACATTATCAGTAATCATTGTGGATAGTATCATCCACATTAATTTCATCCACGATAATTAAATCTAATTCAATTATCCAAGATGTCTCTCCACATATGTCTAAATAATGTGAGTCATATTTTCCTTATTTATGATAATTAAATTCAATTTAATTATCATTATGCTCTTTATTTTTCCAATGCTCAGATATTACTCTAACGGAACAATTCTTGAACTCTTTCAAGAATAGTGTGCATTCTCCTCGGATACATAGAGATGAGAACATGACATGTATAATGACATGGATAGTGTGATCTAATCTCACATCCGGATTTAGAAGACCTCTCATAGATGTATGATCAAGTTCGATAGAATATTTAATCTTCTCATTGCATCCGAATCATATTCAGATCAAAATTGGACAACTAGTCTACTGAGTTGAGTCGCTGAATCTAAACATGTTTCATCACTCCTTTGGAGTGGAAATGTCATGGTTATACAATCGTTTAATATCACATCAACCTCAAGTATTCCCAATATTCGTATATCATGCATACAAAAGACCTCGATTCTGAAGTTCTGATCTTATTTGAGTTGTCTTCTTTTGGGTTTTATAGTTAAGTTTCTCATTCGATCACTTGGGAGTTGGTATTGATCATATGCTTTCAAAAAGCATATATCATACCTTCAAATCCTGTCTTATCTTCAAAAAAAATACAACAAACATTGGAATTTAGTTTATCCCAATATCTTATGAGTGAGCTCATATCTTCCGGTTTAGTAGTGAACTTGTATCATCCCTTTCAGAGATCTTATTACTCATATGCCCTTGCATGCACATCAACTCGTCGATGTATAGACCTTGATTAGGTCATCAATTTAATGGGATGCCTAATGTACATACTTAGACATATGGTAATACATCTATCTCCGGTCAGAGGATGCGTGGCTATATGTGACAGTATACGACATGGATCTTAGTTATCTCAATCTTACAAAGTCAACTCTTTGACTTAACTCATCCATCATCTCTGAATCTCTATTTCTATATAGAGGACCTATATCAAGCAGTTGGTCGGATGCCAACCTTTGGAGTAATGATTGTCATTTCCTTCTCAGACTGGAGATCCCTTCCTGATGATCACTTGACGGTGCAATCGAATCCTCAATCTAACTCTTTAGATATTCAATCCAGCACTAACCTTTATGATCCAACCTTTGGATGCACAGTTGTATGATGTCAAGATGGCCATAGTACATAACCCTAACTGTAGTAACAAATCTATTATGCAAATATGTTATTCTTCATTTCAGATTAAGGAATGATATGCAATAATTTTTATTGCATAATGGCTCGCCGTGGGCTCACGTGTCCAACAATACGTGCATGCGCATCATATTGCTTCCACGAAGTATTCTCCCCAGTCCTATCCATCGGCTTCGATTGTTCAAAATATGCTCCTTATTATTTCCTTGCACAAGGGTCAGAAACTGCATGGACCACATATCATAGTTGGTCCTATCCATCTTGACGATGAGAGCTGGGCTCTTGAAGTCACCGAACGAAGAGAAGATATCACCCTTGCTCTCTGACATGATGAAGACGAGGGTTGCGGCTGGGGTAGTAGACTGATCGAAGCGAGTGTACATAATCATAACAAGGATCGATTGTAAGCGTAGACTCATACAATCATCCCCTTCAACCTTGGATCAACGCGAGAGCCTGAGAGATGTTCTACATGTCTGATTATTCCTTTTTCCGATCAAAATCAGACCGGAAACATACCCTGGATCAAAGGAACACCGCTGAACGAGATCACGATGGCCCTAGGGGGCTTTAGTAATGATCGTGGACATTGCAGGTGGGCCCTAAGGGGCCTTTGCAACATTCAAGAAGGCCATGGGGCCTTTTGCGACACAGAAGCAGCCCTAAGGGGGCCTTGGCTGTGCTGGCAAAGCGCTAGGACGCAACAACAACCCCTGGGCAGGGGCCTCGGTGGCTGTGGAGGTCTTGGTGGGGCCTAGTCAGTGGCACTGCTGGCCCTAGAGGGCGCCGACGACAGTGCACTTGACCCTAGGGGACACATCGACGTCGTCGGTAGGGTTCTCGAGGCTCTGTAGGGCACACGTGGGAGAGAGAGAAGAGGGCAGGGGTTGGGGTAGGGTTTAGGGTATGTGAACTTCGGTCTAGGACTGTTGTTTTGACACCATGTTGAAAGAGACGAAGGAATTGTTTATTAATGAGGCCCTAAGGTTCTTTTATATAAGATGAGAAACTTGTTTGGGCAAATTAGATAACAGAGACTAAAATAAGAGAAAAATATATAAACATTTCGAAAGATACATAGTATCTCAACAATTCCCATCATATGATTAATTCCCATCGAATAAAAATGTATTCTTTTTTGTTTAGATTTGAATGGTTTGATTTCTGATGGCATGTGAGAGAAAATAATCTTATCCATGCCATCAGCTTAGTGGTTAATGCCAGGACTTTATCAATCTTGATCTCGTCAAGTTAGCTCTTTAATATGAATAAATTGACAACTCCGACTCTCCATTCCTAAATATAGAATCTGCATCAAAAATATCAGCCAAACATTAGTCCATGAGAAAATCACCATCTCTTCTCAGATTAGATCATTACTGGATACCGTTATATGATGCTAGTTGTGTCGTTGTTCTAACTCTTTTAGATCGTTAATTAGTATACACCAATATTTTGATCTAGCTTTTAGATCAATAGCTATATGATATCCAAAGTGGTCAAGGTACACCAACCTAATCATATAGAGGAATCCAAATAATGCAAATTCTTATTTCAAATATGGGTCGATGTAAATGCAATAACATGATTGCAAAATGGCTTGCTAGGATGATTACATGTCCAACAACCTCTTCCACTCTCTTTCACTTTGCCCCTTCTAACTACTTACCTCTCACCCTCCCCCATGCGTCCTTCCCTCTCGCTCCCTTTCCGGTGTGCACACCATCACATTTGCGCACCCTCCCTCTGCTCTCTCCATCATCTTATTTTGAATCCTTTAAATTCTCATGATCTTTTTTGGTCATATTTTAAGAAACGGTTTACAGTCTTCTACGGATTTAGGAGCATGTGCCATTCTTCCATGGAATTAGGAGCATGTGTTATTCTGAACTCTTAACAAAATTCAAGATATCATGTAAATATTTTATCGTTACACCATTTCACAAATTTAATGCTTTTTAGTGGCAATCCTCATAGCTGAATGTTTATGGCAGTTTTCAACTTGAAGAAGCTATTGAGAAGGAAGATTTTGAGGAGGCAGCCAAATTAAAAAAAGCTGTTTCTGAAGCAGCATCCGGAGATATTGTGTCAAAACTCATGCACGAATTGAAGGTGAGAATACATCCTCTTTTACTCTAACAGTATGACATATACAACATATGCAGGGTTTTCTATGGCTATATTGAACATCCCCTTTTTTCTACTCTTAAACAAATAACTCTGCAGGCCGCTATTAACGAGGAGCGTTATCGTGATGCCTCACGACTTAGCAAAGTAGCTGGAAGCGGACTGGTATAAATTTCAAAGACTCGTGTGATCGATGCAATTCTTTATATGTGATAAGTGCAATTCCTCGTGTGATCAAAGCAATTCTTTATATGTGATAAGTGCAATTCTTTATATGTGATTATTGCAATTGTAATTTTATGTTCCAAAATTTAATGGTTTTTACTGCATATAAGGAACCACTCTCCTTACGTTGGTTTCAGTAATTGAAATTTGTAACGATAAGAAAAAGGTTTTTTTGTGAATTTCTCTGAATTGGTTCTTTTTCACTTCTTGTAAACTTGCTTGCACTAATCATTCTTCACGTGTTTATTGACTTTCCAATTGATTCCTTGTACACTTCTGCTATTTTCTATAATTACCCAACTATGCCAAGAACGATGTTTTTCTTCATAATTACTTAACAATGGCTGCTAAAATTATATTTGCATGAGATTGGAGCCATTTCTAAGCTAATGAATGTATGCCAATTTCCCATTTGTTTACACCCTATAAAATTAAACAATCACCTCCTACCACCCCCTCAATCTTGCGGATGTGGTCATGGCAATAAATCAGCTCCCATCATCATTGGTCATGGCCAATGGGAAGTGGGAGGGAGGCTCGTGCCAGTGGGAACCTATGGTGCTCCAACCTAGACTTAAATTGGAGAATGCTTTCCATTTCTTCACAATGACCTAGTCGTCCAACTAACCATATATAATGCTGTCCTAGTTCCGATAGCGGATAAGATGAGACCAAACCGTTTTAAGATGATTTGGACATTGCAAAGAGGTTGGCTGATGTCCTGGTTAGAAGATATGAGAATTTGGGATGTTGAACTGGCTAAGAGAGGGAGAGGAAGATTCAAGACGTGTCGGAATAAGACGATCCGAAGGAGTCTTAGTTATTTGGATCTAAGTTCGAGAATGACCCAAGATAGATCTCAATGGAGGCAAAGAATCCATGTAGCCGACCCTACTTAATGGGGGGGGGGAAGATACGTTGTTCTAATATATTCCTATCTCTTTTTCTTGATAGAAAGGGATATGAAACGTAAATAAAGTACATTCTTTCCTCCCCACATAGATTGATGGTCACAATACACAACAACAAGAACAACAAAGCCTTTTCCTACATTAGATAGGGTCGGCTACATGGATTCTTTTGCCTCAATTCAGATCTATCTTGGGTCATTCTCAAGCTTAGACCTAAAAAACTAAGATTCCTTCGTATAGCCTCATTCTAACACTTGGGCTTTCCTCGCCTTCTTTTAGCTGGCTCAACATCTCAAAACTCGCATCTCCTAACTGGTGCATCGACTTGCCTCCTTTGCAAATGACCAAACCCTTCAATAATTTTCTCGCACCTTATCCTCGATCGGAGCTACACCAACTTTCCTTATGATTGCATCATTCGAATCCGATCTTTACGTGTGTATCCATACATCCACTTTAGCATTTTCATTTCTACTGCTGCCATTCTCTGCACATGTCTATGGTTCACATGCCAACATTCAGATCCGTAAAGCATATCTGGTCTCACAACTGCTTTGTACCCACTTAATGGTCTCGTGGTAGCACAATGTGTCTACCACACAAAAGATCAGGGTTCAAATCCCACTCTTGCAGTAGTTACGTTAGGTAGTCGACGACCAACGTAAAAATAGCCGAATCTTTGAACATGGATTTGAGCAATAATCCATGTAGTCGACCCTACTTGTAGTTGGAGAAGGCTTAGTACATTTTTAGAGACTAGTAGAGGCTCCTCTCCACTTTAGCCAACCTGCATTATTCTATTAGTAACATCTCCATCAATTTCCCCATTATGTTGCAAAATAGATCCCAAGTATCCAAAAGAATATCTCTTCTGATTGTTATTGTCACCAATCTTCACTTCGATTCCTTTGCCATTTCTTCCATCAAAAAGTGCACTCGATATATTCAGTCTTAGCCCAACTTATATGAAATTCTTTAGTCTCCAATGCATGTCTACATACCTCAAGCTTCTCATTTACTCTATCTCTAGTCTCATCAATCAACACAATATCATCATCGAATAACATGAACCCCTGTATCTTATCCTGAATGCGACTTGTCAACTTATCCATAATCATAGTAAAAAGGAATGGACTCACAGTTGAACCTTGATGCATACCAATGTTGATGTCAAAGAAGTCAGCCTTCCCAGACTGGATCCTTACACAAGATGAAACCCTATCATAAATATCCTCTGTGAGGTTAATGTAAAGGATATGTACTTATCTCTTCTTCAAAACTCTCCACAATATCTCCCGTGGGACAAAATCCTAAGTCTTCTCCAGTTCAATACAAATCATATGGAGGTTCTTCCTTTTATCTCTATAAATCTCCGTTGTTCTCCTCAGCAAGTGGATGACTTCAATAGTTGAGCGACCTGACATGAATCCGATTTGGTGTTCTTTAATTTGGAAACTTGCCTCAACCTTCTTTCGATTACACGCTCCCAAATTTTCATAGTGTGAATCATAAGCTTCATACTTCTGTAATTTGAATTATTTTGAATGTCTCCTTTGATCTTATAAAGATGCACCACGATGCTTCTCCTCCAATTTTTAAGCATTTTCTTGCTTTGCCAAATAACATTGAATAAATTTGTATGCCAAGTCAACCCACGCTCACCTAAACTCTTCATACTTTTATAGGAATGCCATCTAGTCCTACACCTTTCCCATGTCTCATAACCTTCAAAGCCTCATCTACTTTTTTCCTTTGTATTCTTCTATAACTTGCATGATTCAAGTAACTTTCACTACTAGCGAGATCTCCCAAAGTGATCTCTCTATTTCCTTCCCCAATGAAAAGCTTATGGAAATATTGTTTTCATTTGGTTTCTATATCCTTCTGAGTAACAACTAACAAACACGCGACCTTCCTCATCCTTAATGCATCTCACTTGAGAAAGGTCTTTGATATTTCTTTCTCTTGCTTTGACCAATCTGAATATATCCTTCTGGCCCTCCTTAGGGCCTGTTTGGTTGCAGTGTTGGGCAGGGTTGGCCCAACCCTGGTTACTATTCACAAGGGTATTTCCTCCTCACAGATTACTATTCACCCAGCCCAACCCAGCCCTGCCCAACCCTGCAACCAAACATGCCCTTAGAGTCAAGATTTTTGTACAAAACTTCATAAGCTTTTGACTTAGCTTCGCTTAGCCTTCTTTGCTTTTCATTGCTATTTCTGTAGTTTGTGATAGTTTTCTCTGTTCTATCCTTAGATATAGCTTTAAAGCATGTTCTTTTAATTTTGATCTTCTCTTGCACCCATCCACTACACCACCAAGCCTCCTTTTGGCCTGGACTTTCGGATACAAGATGCTACTGCATCCCATATCTCGTTTGCACTTCCATTACAATCCCAAGATAAGTCTTCTAAAACCTTATCCATGAAGCTTGATTGCTTCAATTGAAGATTCCACCATCTAGTTCTAGTTATCTTGGAAACCCTCTTTTCCTTTACTAGCCCATTTATTTACACATCAATGACTAACAATGGATGTTGGATTGCCGAACTCTCTCCTTGGATTACTTTGCGGTCTTTGCAACACAACCGATCTCTTCTCTTCAACGCAAAGTAATCTAGCATTCTAGTCGGGCCATTCTTATAAGTAATTAAATGCTCCTCCCGCTTCTTGAAGAGAATGTTTGCTATGTGTTGAGATAATTGTATCTGCAGTCATCTTTTTATTATTATGTTTCCTCTATGTATTTCTTTGTATTTAACCCATGGCTTTTCTCCTATATAAGAGAGTCTTGGGGTCTCGTCTATCATGAATTTTGGTTTCTCCTAACATGGTATCAGAGCAACGGTCCTAGATGGGGTTCTCGTATCCCATCCTAAATTCTAACCCTACATGCCCCCCCGCCTCCACAGCCCCCTCCGGCGTTACAAAGTCCAGAATGACTTTTCCCTCTTCATTTCTATCCCGAAGCCATGGCATCCATGAACACTAGCATATCTTAAAGCATCCTTTCCCACATTTCCATTAAGATCCCCACCTAGGTAAATCATCTCTTTGTGGGATTCATGGCATAATTTTATCCCATTTGATGCAAATCGGTTTTTCGCGGCGTCGAAATAATAATATTTTGGGTAGATTTTTGGTAGAAGAAATTAGAAGGGTTGAGAAGAAGAAATTGGAAGGGTTGAGAAGAAGAACTCGTCGGGAATACGAGAGGTTGAAGGAGAAGAACCGCGGAGATCACGTGGAGGGAGAAGAGGAAGAGGGAGATACTGAGATAAACTCAATTTTTCATAATACTTGACTTCATAAAAATGCTGGACTACCCTCTCTTTATATAGGAGAGATGGGTTTACAAAAATAGTAAACTCATTTAAATTGACAACCGACTTGCCTAAACTGACTCTAACTAATTAACTGACCAAAATTGCAATTAAAATCTACGAAATAAACGTTGAGATCACATGCGATCTCAATTATCTAATTAAACAATTTCGACAACCTAAAAACATAAATAAAATTGACAATTAAAATTAAATAAATATTTGGTCCTATAGTTGAGGCCCACGCTGCATCAACTCTCCGCCGCTTTAAAAAATTCGTCTCCCGACGAATTGCTTGATCTTTGTTCCAACGGTGGAGAATCCCTCTGGATTGGTTGATTATATCATCTCAGCTTTGGCTTCTTCTCCATATTACGTTTGTAATTCCTTTCAACTGAGGAGTATAGCTGCAAATATTCTACCCCTTCACTTAAACAGATTTTGTAAGAGGCCTCCTTTCTTTTGTCCTTTTCGTAAAAACTTGTATGGGATTGGGTTTTTCTGCAGTTTTTCCCATTCACTCCCCTTATTTCCAGGGATTCGATTGAGGAGCACCCTCCCACCCTCGTTAGGGTTCCGAGTCTCCATGATAATAAGCGGCGGCGCCGAGATGGTCTCTTCCGCGCACCACGGCATCGGCGGCCTGGGTCTAGAGGCTTTAGGCGATGCTGGCGCATCAGGCGCTGGGTTTTTGGGCGAGGGAAGGTGACGAGGTTGGGTGGCGACGCTGGGCGGTGGACCATAGGTTTGCGCGAGGGAGGGTGAGTGGCTGAGGGTGGCGGGTTCTGGAGAGGTATCGACTAGAGAAGCGCAGGGGTTGAAGGCGCCGCGAGGAGAGGGTTTGTGCGGCTGGCGGCGGCGAGAATCCCGCGAGGAAAGGAAGTGGGGTGGCGGCGTGGTCGACGCAGGAGGGGCGCGGCTGCGCGGGGAAGATAGGAGGACTGCGGGGAGGAGAGGAGGTCTGCAAGGGCTCGTGCGGGAGGCGCGGGCTCTGGAGGGGGCGAGATCGGGCGGCGGGGCTGCACTGGGCGTCGCCGAGGGGCCGGGAGAAGGTGGCGCAGGGGCTGATCATCCTGGACAGCAACATCTACTGCACAAAATTCGAGGTTTTCGTATTCCTCGTCCGCGGGATCTTCGTCGACGACAGAATTCAGATTTAAGGCTGGGCACTGTTGCAGGGAGGCGGAGATCGGGGGCTCGCGTGCAGATGGCGCAGGGTGCGGGGAGCGGGAAGGCGGGTGCGGCGAGGTTGGGAAAACCGTGAGAAGGGGAGGAAGAATCCGGGGAAGAGAGAGGAGAGGGGGCGATGGGGAGAGAAGAGATCGGGGAGAGAGTGGGTGCGGAGAAGAGGTAAGGGAGGGGCGATGTCGATTGGAGGGAAAGTTCTGGAAGGGGGCGAGAGCGAGGGAGGGCTGCAGGGAAGATGGCGGGGTTGTGGCCGGGATTGGGGTCGCTGGGACTGCGGGAGGGACCGCCGGTGGTGGTATCGCTGGAGCTTCCAGGACAGCAACTTCGGCCCCAGAAAACTTGATGTTTTCATAATATAAATCCGTACTTTCATCAAATATTGGGCCCATATCATCATCGTATGGTTGCACAGGAGCCATATCAAATAAATCTTCATCCGCGGTGAAAATACCTTTATTTTTTGCTTCGAAATCGGGTTGGACAGTGGCTGCCACGATCTGATTTTCGTTGTCGACGGATGAATCTTCATCTAAGGTTGTGTCCAACCATGCTTGGACCTTCAAGGATGCCGCAAGACGCTTTTTGTACTTCCGTTGACGCGAACGCGCATGCGTCCCATAAGATACGCGGTTGAGATCGAGCTTGAGACGCCAATATGCCACGGGATCGTTGAATCGTAGGAACGACTCAATATCCATGCTCTGATACCAAATGATGCAAATCGGTTTTTCGCGGCGTCGAAATAATAATATTTTGGGTGGATTTTTGGTAGAAGAAATTAGAAGGGTTGAGAAGAAGAAATTGGAAGGGTTGAGAAGAAGAACTCGTCGGGAATACGAGAGGTTGAAGGAGAAGAACCGCAGAGATCGCGTGGAGGGAGAAGAGGAAGAGGGAGATACTGAGATAAACTCAATTTTTCATAATACTTGACTTCATAAAAATGCTGGACTACCCTCTCTTTATATAGGAGAGATGGGTTTACAAAAATAGTAAACTCATTTAAATTGACAACCGACTTGCCTAAACTGACTCTAACTAATTAACTGACCAAAATTGCAATTAAAATCTACGAAATAAACGTTGAGATCACATGCGATCTCAATTATTTAATTAAACAATTTCGACAACCTAAAAACGTAAATAAAATTGACAATTAAAATTAAATAAATATTTGGTCCTATAGTTGAGGCCCACGCTGCATCACCATTCATCCCAAAAAACTTGTTTAATCCTTTCATCTAATCCAATTTATGGTGCATATATTGAGATGCTATTCATAATTTCTTCTTTAAGCATCGATTTTAGCAAAATAATCCGATCCCCCAATCATTTCACCTCAACCACACAATCCATCAAATCCTTATGAATAACTACTCCAACACCACTAAATGAAACTAAGTCCTCGTTTCTACCAAATGACCCAACCTCCTCTTTGGTGCTTCCTCTCCAATGTTGCTGGTACTAGCATCGTTAGTAGACCGTTGGTTCCCTTTCCATGTACTAGGCCCATTACTCACACATTGTTGTCGTTGGTACAATAACCCCTAGTTCATCACCAATTAGCTTGCGTTGGTACATACTCCCTTAGATCATGATAGTCCTTGGTGCAAGCTTGCCATTTTTTCCCTCCATTGCAATACATAGTACCATGGTCGAATACAATGCTTCTTCATATACACACCATGGTGTTTTGCTTGCTAATCTCTAGTGCCTTCCTAAGGGTTAACCAATGGCTTGATGCTCACAAGTCTCCAGGAGTAGGTGGTCTGCGTAGAGCTCTCCCATTACAAAACAAGCTAGTCTTCGATACCTCTTCTGTTTTTCCTGATAAGTGGTTGCTTATCCCTTTCTTCAACACGGGTGAATCCCTTATACCTCTTGGGCTCGGGAGCACCCCTTAGGGGCCTGTTTGGTTGCTGGGTTGGACTGGGTTGTGTTGGGTTGCTAGTCTTCGATACCTCTTCTGTTTTTCCTGATAAGTGGTTGCTTATCCCTTTCTTCAACACGGGTGAATCCCTTATACCTCTTGGGCTCGGGAGCACCCCTTAGGGGCCTGTTTGGTTGCTGGGTTGGGCTGGGTTGGGATGGGTGAATAGTAATCTGTGAGGAGAAAGTACCATTGTGAATAGTAACCAGGGTTGGACCAACCCTGCCCAACCCTGCAACCAAACAGGCCCTAGGTCTTGTTAGCACTTAAGACATATGTTAGGGCCAACCTACTTTTTTCAGTGACTTAATGCGAATGCGTCACCCACCTTTTATTCACGGAGGATGCCTGAACCGATATAAATCCCTATAGGATCTCAAATCAACCCTTCAGATTCATATTTGAAAATACGCAAGCAACAAGAGAATAAACAAACTAAAGAAATAAATGATGCATTCGTTCTCGTTAACATTCCATTATATATACAAATATCCATGTCCAAAAAGAGACATATAACTATAAGAAACATCATCAGAGTATGTCCACAACATATAATGTATTTACAACTGTTTCTCAAGAGTATAAATATGAAGAAAGTAAACTGAACAAAAGTAAATAAAAGGGATTTTATCACTTGTGCCCCTCCGAGATATCGCAATATCAGTTATACCCCTATCTTTTTAGTAATATCAGTTGTGCCCCTCACTTCTTGCTCTGTCATCAGTTGTGCCCTTCCGTCAGATTGACCGTCAAAAAATTAAATTAACCATAGTTTATTCAAACCATAGTAAGATTAAGAGGGGCATATGCGTCCAAATGCCCCAACACCCTCCCCTCCCCTTCCTCACATTCCCCCGCCTCTGGAACCACCTTCCTCCTCCCAAAATGTTCTCTCCTCGACGTCATCCTCCACCCCTTCGAAGAACACCTTCTGGCCCGCTGCGTTGATGCTAACCACCACCATGTTTCACAGATTCCCCATGGCCTTCTTCAGGAGCTTGTCGAAGAGCTCGCGGATGTCGGGGAGGCGCTAAAAGAGATACCCATACGGTGAACCTTGGCACTAAATCAAAGGGACTCTTCTTACATAGTCAAGGGTGCCGTATCCATTGAAGACGTAGAGAAGATTCCCGATCTGCACCGCGGCCCCATCCAGTCGCTTCACGGGGGCTTCGGGCATCTCCTCCCACTCCATTTCTGGCGCCAGAATGTCCGCGAACGTCGCATTGAGCTGCTCCCTCGCGAGTCGGTCCCAACTCTCGACACCGGACTACAAAAGAGTTGGATTCAGTAGGCGTCACGTCAACTCGGGAAGAGGGGTGAGAGGGAGTTGGGGGAGAGACCTTGAGACGAGGACGCTGGATGGATCGGTCGACGAGGGAGAGGGAATGGCGGGAGGAGGAGACGGGGGATTTGGAAGAGGCCCAGAGGATGTCGGAGATGAGGGCAATGGCGAGAAGGGAGGTGCACACGAGGAGGAGGAGGAGGAGATACTTGCGAGGGGTGTGCTTCACGCCGCCGAATCTCGCCATGGAGGAGAAGGAAGGAGAAGGTCGGTGGATTCGGAAGGGAATGGGAGCGCACGTGGGAGAAGTCGGGAGTGTGGGTCGGTGGTGGTTGGGGGAAGGGGAGTGAGCACTGAGCAAGCAATTGCCCCTCAGAAATACTGATGCAACTCTTCTCTTGGGCTGTTTTATCTGAACTGGAGTGGAGTGCCTTGCCGCCGAGGATTTTTAGCGGGAGATAGGAGCGTCGGCGACGCCGATGGTTTGTGCACTCTCTCGAGTCGCCCCGTGTTTACGCTTAGCATCGCGCGCCGTTGATACAGGGGAGATCTGGGGCGGGGGCGCCGGGGCAAGGAGGAGGCGCGGGGAGGAGGTGCAGGGGGCAGTGGGGGTTGGGGCTGGGCGCGGAGGGGAGGTGCAGGGGCAGTGCGGCGACGGAGGGGAGGTGCAGGGGGTAGTGCGCGGGTCGGGGGGAGGTGCGGGGGCGGAGGAAGAGGACGGAGACGGAGGCGAGGCACGTGAGCCGGAGGCTCGGGGGAGGCTGGATGAGAGCTCGAGGAGGAGGAGGGAGGAGCTGTGGAGGAGGAAGAGAAGGGAGGAAGAAGATTGTAAGAGGATGAGAGGGTATAAAATGACCATATAACCATTTTTTTAAAATTAATACCGCTTATATCCTCAAAGTTAACGTCCGTTTGCACTGTGGATGGACGGTCACTAATCCGAGGGGCACAAGTGATAAAATAGCAAGAAGTGAGGGGCATAACTGATATTACCAAAAAGATAGGGGTATAACTGAAATTGCGAGATCTCGGAGGGGCACAAGTGATAAAATCCCTAAATAAAAAGTATACACCCCTTCCGATGTGAAAACGTCACTGAGAACGAATGGGAAACAGATCCCGGACACTATTGCTGCAACAGATCCCGGACACTGTTGGGTCACAAAAAAGGTAATGTTATGAGCAATTGCTCAATAATAATGCTACACTAACCCTTGGAGACGTGCAATGCATACATCACCCCTTTGAGGTGTTCTCCCGTGGTTTCATCCCGCTCCTTAGGGAGTAGGGTTCCACGTTAAATTCCGGTGTTCTTACTATTTTTATATTTATTTTTCTGATATGCTTCCGCATTCTATTTTCTAGCATGCTGCTATGAAATGACTGGTCGTAAAGGCCCTTTTGTTCGATGCTAATTATGAGATGTTGCTGGAGAAGTAACGAAGGGATAGTAGAGGCAAGATGCTGTTGGAGGCATAAAGGCTGTGAAGATGAAGAAGAAATGCTGTTGCTACTGCTTGAGATGAAGTATATGGGAAGATCATTAACCGTATCACGGAAGCATGAAAATCGCATCGTATGCGATCGAGAATGACTAGGCATACTAGTTGCTCCAGGCAACGGAATTTAAAAAATTTGAACAATGAAACTACATGATCCAAGAACGCTTCTTGGATCGTTTCATCTAAATCACAAATAAGTATTGGTTTTACCTCTTGAAGCGTGGTTGCGATCGAGTCTTTAAACGAAGAGACCTCCTGTCTCAAGTCCGATTCGGCGAAAGAGATGCTTGCGAGCACGTTGATGAAACGCGTGCTCCTCACGATCCATGTTAATGATGCAAGTGGCGAATCTCCTGATCTTGTCATACGAGATCTGATGTCTTCTTCACGAGCGAGGCGCACCAAAGGAGATGGAGATCCATGAGGAGTCAATTTGACAGCACAACGACGTCGCGACGACGATCATCTCTAAGGTTTAGGGTGGACGGCTACTTTATAGAGGGAGAGAGGGGGCATGTGTAGAGAGAGATAGAGAGAGTTTAATTCCTCTTGGAATTATGTGTGTTGTGTAAAAGGCAAGGGCTACCCTTCCTTTTATACAAGTTGACGCACATGGATCTCAATCCATGTGCTCTCTTAATCTACGGTGTAGATTAAAAGTTTATTAATCAATGACCGTGATTTGTTACTCCAAAAACAACAATAATCAGTTTAAAATAGATTAATTATCTCCTTCAAGATAATAATTAATTCATTTTAAATTTAATCAATATGAATTGTACTGAACCTTCTCCCACTATAAGTAGGGTCGACTACATGGATTCTTGGCTCAAATCCATGTTGAAAGATTTGACTATTTTTTACGCTGGCTGTCGACTACCTAATGCAACCACTGTAAGAGTGGGATTTGAACCCTAATCTTTTGTATGGTAGACACATTGTACTATCACTAGACCATTAAGTGGGTTTAAATTTAATCAATATACATAGATAATTAGAAGACTAAGTCTCTTTACTAAATATAGGGTGGCCGTCCCCCTTTGAACAAGTCAAGGTGGACGACCACAAAAAAAAGATAAACTCTTCTTTTTTATTTATATATATATATATTAATATGCAATAAAAATTATTGCATTTATCTTCACAAAAATAATTTCAAATTAAATTTGTGAAAACTTCTATCATTCCATTGACAAATCTGAATGATATTTATATCCAGCATAATATGTAAATTAGATTTACAATTAATTGTTTATTGTGAATTCAATTCACAACAACATATAATTTGTAATTCTATTCACAATTGAATCTTTCCAATATATTATAAATCATATTTATAATATCCATGATCATTATAGATATAAATATCCACACTAATCATATCTTTGATAGTTATATCACATTTAATTATCCACGATGACTCTTCTCATTTGCCCAAATAATATGAATCACGTTCACATTATTCACATCTTTGATAACCAAATCAAATTTAATTATCATAAATAACTCTCCTTATATGGCCTAATAATATGAATCAAATTCACATCACATTTAACTATTAATTTTCCTCAATTCTCAGATACATTATCAATAATGAAATTATCCTTGAACTCTTTCAACAATAATGCGCTTTCTCCACGGATACTTGGAGATAAGGACATGGTGATTGTACGTTCCACGTATAGTGACTTGGATATTGAGATTACATCTCAAATCCAGATCTCGGAGACCTCCTAACGATGCTTGATTAAATCAAGGCCGTAGATCTAATCTTCTCATTGCATCTGAATCACATTCAGATCACTGTCCAACACTTGAACCTAGATTGGTTGTTGTTACAAAGAAAACATTTTGTTACATTGTACCCGTTTAGTTGATGATTGGTTGTTGTTTTAGCTCCCTATCTGGTATCGTATTGGATATCTTCTAAAGTTCCTTTTTTCTTTTTCTTTTCTTTTGTTAATAAAGCAGGGGCGAGCACCACCGAGTGTATCCCCCGAATTTCTAGACTTCAAAAAAAAACACTTGAACCTAGATTAGATCACTTCTCTATTGAGAGGAGTCACTAAAATCCAGACCCGTTTCATCACTCACTCGGAATGGAAGCATCATGGTTATACAATTGTTTATGATCACACCTCCCTCAGGCATTCCTAATACCTGCACGTCCTGCATACTGGAAGACCTGGAATAAACCCGTAGTTTTAGATCTCATTTAGACTGTCTCCTTCAGGGTTTTATCATTAAGTTTCTCATTTGATCATTAGAATTAGGTATTGATCATATGTTTCCATATATCATATCCATGTATTGATTATATAATTTTCAAAATTATATATCAAACCTACAAATTCAATCAAGCTTCCAAAGTGAGACGACAATGCATGGAATTTGATCACAATATCTCATGAGTGAACTCATGTCTTCCGGTTCAATAATGAACCTGTATGATCCCTTTGAGAGATCGTATTACTCATATGCCCTTTTATGCACACCAACGCACCTGTGTATAGACCTTGATTAGGCTATCAACCTATCGGTCTGCCAGATGTACATATTCAGACATATAGTAACATAATAAGTGCTTATATCATGACAACATACGACATAGGTCTTTGGTTATCTCGATCTCATTAAGTCAATTGTTTGACCTAACTAATAAGATGATTCTGACACCTCTGAATCTCTATTCCTATGCAGAGAACCTGCATCAAGAGGTCGGTCAGATATCAACCAAAAGAGAAAGGATTGCCATCTCCTGCTCAGGGTGGAGATCATCTCTTAATAATCATTTGACGGTGCCTGATGATCCTCAGTCTAGCTCTTTAGGTATTCATCTAAGCACCAACTTCTATGATTCAACAATTGAATCACCATTATGATCATTAAGATGGCCATGGTACATAACCCTGATTGTACTAAGGGATCTATTATGCAAATTAGTTATTCTTCATTTTAGATCTGGGAATGATATTTGCAATAACATTTATTGCATAATGGCTCGTTGTGGGCTCGCATGTCCAACATGAGATGCTGCTGGAGATGTAATGTGGCTGGAGGCGATGTCTGTGTAAGGCGTTGTTGGAGTGTGATGTAAGTCTAAAGGCGATGTGAGGCTGAGGATGAGGCAATAGCGAGGGTGTGGCAAGATTGGCTTTGGGCCATGGAGGCTGTTATGGTGTGGAGGTAATGGCTTTGGGTGACGAGGCTGGGAGGTGCTGGTTGACGTGGCTGGTGGAGGAAGAGGCAATGAAGTGACCCTTGGAGGCGTGGGTGGAGTAAGAAGCGATGGAGATGGTGGCAGTGAGAAGTGTGGAGGTGTGGTGGTGTTGAGATGCAGCATAAGAGAGGTGACATTGGAGCGGTTCTCTCTAATTTCTCCACAGCTGTGCCACAAGGCACACGTAGCTCTGATATGAAAATGATTTTGCAACTATTCTACTGTGTGCCCCATCCATATATTATAGGGGGGGAGGGGAGGTGGACCAGAAGTTACAAAACTACCCTTTACATAAGAAGGGTTAAAGAAAATATTGAAAAAGATAAACATAATGATAACTGTTAGTAGATATGGTTTACACTAATACACGTATAGAAAAATTGTAAAGGAGGGACACATCATATTCAGTATGAATTTGTAAGGATTTCCTAGTAGAAATGTTTTTGGCAGGTCTTTATAATTTTGCAAAAATCATCTTGAAAATCCCATGTCAACGGGCATCTTTTTGATGTGGATATTGTGGAGGAAGAAATGATTCTCTATGCACCCGTAAGACCTGAAAATTACTATTAGTGTAGTTATCAAAACAAAATTTAGGATTATCAATCGAACATCCCACCTGCACACATATATGCCACATATATACATATGAATTTTTTCAGAATTTGCAATTTCGTTGCAGGTAGGATGGTGGGCTGGATGGTCAAAGGATTCTGATGATGCTTTCGGAAGAATAGTAAGAATAAGCCCATCAGTTGGGAGGTTTGTTGCCAGGAGTTACAGCCCAAGGTGAGATGAAGTCTTTTTAAATTCAAAATACAGAAATGACCGGCCTTCCATTATGAATAAATGTTGCATAACTTTGAATATTAAACTCACTCCAGGCAGCTACTAACTGGATCTCCTGGAACACCCTTGTTTGAAATTTATTTAGTGGAAGATGATGAAGAGGAATACGTTATGCAGGTAACCTGAAAAAGTCGACAATTCTTTCATTATAGTTCTTTTTCTTTATTGAGTTTCATTTATGAGTTCTGATGCTCCTTTCTAGACAGGCGGTACTTTTACATCCTGCTAAATCCAATGCAAAGGTCACCTCTCCTATACCTTCCAAACCAGAAACTGAGTTACCTGAAACCAACATCGATAAATTGCCCGTCCAAGAAAGTTCAGAAAATGAGAATTCTGTTGAGAGCAGCGATGACAGTGACAACAGTAAAGATACTAATGAAGAAGGTTTGAAAAGTGTAATAAACTTCCTTAAGGATCGCATTCCTGGTTTCAAAGTTAAAGTGCTAAATGTAACTGTATCGGATGATGACAATAAAGTCGATGAAGGGCCTTTAGAGCAATTAATGGAGGATGATGAGACGAGTTCAAGCACCCAAGATTCAGATGATGAACCTTCTAATGTAGAAAATATTCAGAGCAAAGCTGTTCCTGTCAGTGAAGAAAATGATATTGATGAGGGGGGATTGAATACGAATGTGAAGCTTTATATTGGCGGCGTGCTTCATAACAAGGAAGATGTCTTATCGAAAGCATATGTGCGTGTCCCAGCCGAAGTTAAAGATATGGAGAAGGACACATTTATGCTGCATATTCCTGGAAAAAGAAATGATTTAGATGCTGAAGTGAGTAAAGCTTCAAGAATAAGAGTCGCAGCTATTGCTGCTCAGGCTGCCTCTGATCTGATGCCCCCTGAAGTTGCAAAGGCACTTTGGAGCGTGGATAAAACCCCATCAAAGGTCTGACATGAATGTCTAATCTTGTATTTTTGTAGTTGTAAATATACTTTTGCAGATATATGCAAATATATGTATGTTAATGTTGGGAAAATAAAAGAACTTGTTTATTCCATCAACCCTAGGCTCTCTTATATAGGAGAGTAACCTATGGGTAAATTACATAAAGGGTCCAACATAAAAGAAAAATAACACGGAGGTACATAAGAGAATAATATATGTTTACACTCCCCCTCAAGATGGAGCATAGATATCAATCATGCTCAGCTTGGATGCACACTTCTGAAATGGGCCTCGCAGTAGTGCCTTAATAAAAATATCTGCTGTTTGATTCTCTGAACTAACATGGGACGTAGCAATGAATCCCTTCTGAATCATGTCACGTATAAAGTGACAGTCAACTTCAATGTGCTTGGTTCGTTCATGGAATGCTGGATTATTTGCAATGAACAATGCCGCCTGATTGTCACATTCCAAAGCCATAGGAATTGGAACTTCTATATGTAAATCTGTAAGCACAACCTTTACCCATATCATTTCTGTGCTCACCTGGGACATAGCCCGATATTCAGATTCAGCACTAGACCGTGCCACCACAGTTTGTTTCTTGCTCCTCCATGAGACTAGAGGATCTCCAACATATACAACAAACCCAGAGGTGGACTTCCTGTCCTTGGGACACCCTGTGTAATCTGCATCTGCATAGACTGAGATAGTAGTCCCTTTGCCCTTCTTGAACAATAAACCCGCTCCTGGAGACGACTTGAGGTACCTGAGTATCATATGTATGACATCCATGTAACCTGACGTGGTTGCTCCATGAACTGGCTCACGCGACTCACAGCAAAGGCTATATCGAGCCTAGTAATCGTAATATAAAGAAGTTTACCCACCAGTTCTCTATATCTTCTACTATCCACCTCCTCTGTATCACCATCATATAGCTTCATACTAGGGTCCATAGGTGTGGTAGCAGGTCGACAGCCAAGCATTCATGTTTCACTCAACAGGTCGGTGACATATTTCCTCTGAGACATTACCAATCCATAAGGATGTCTGGCAAACTCCAGTCCCATAATATATCTAAGGACCCTAAGGTCCTTGGTGACGAATTCACGACCCAACATTTCTTTCGCCTCCTTAATTCCCTGTTCATCATCACCTGCAATCGGAATGTCATCTACATAGACCATGATTGCAATAATACCTCTAGAAGTCTTTTGTACAAACAAGGAATGATCAACATTGGAACGTTTGTATCCTTGTTTCTCAAAAAGATCTGAGAGCTTTTGGAACCACGCTCTGGGGCTTTGCTTAAGGCCATAGATAGCCTTATGGAGTCTGCACACCGTAGGATACTCCTCCTCAACAGCAAAACCAGGTGGCTATTGCATGTAGACTTCCTCCTGTAAGTCACCATATAAGAACGCATTCTTCACATCCAACTGGTATAGCGGCCACTTACGAGTAACCGCAACAGACAACAAGATCCATAGAGTGGAATGGCGGGCCACTGGTGAGAATGTATCAAGATAATCCACCCCATATGTCTGTGTAAAGACACGAGCAACAAGCCGCACCTTGTACCTATCAATACTGCTATCTGCATTCTGCTTGACTGTAAATACCCACTTGCAGCTCACTGGTGACACATCAGCAAGTACAGGATCTAGACTCCAAGTACCTCTAGACTGAGGAGCTGTCATTTCTTCCTCCATGGCAAGACGTCATCTACTATCCTGCAGTGCATCTTGGTAATTCCGTGGAATAGCTACTGCTGACAATGCGACGACAAAATTCCGAAAATCTCCAGTTAGTCGATCAAATGACACAGAAGCTGCTAAAGGATAGGATGCGCAATTCCTCTTCGACTTTCGTATAGCAATAGGAACATCTAAATCATTTGTGTCCTCGTCTGGCCTCTGTAACACAACCTGCTCAGAAAAATCATCAGATCCATCAATGGTAATATCTTCAGAACATACCTTAGGCGACCTAGGTGATGAGCAATGATAATGAGCTGAAGTAGGCATGCAGGTATAATGAAATGGTAAAGGTGAAACCGGTATAGTGACAGGGGGTGTAGAAGATGGTAACGGTTCTGGTGGTAGTGTTGGTGGTGGTGGCGGTGATGGTGGTGGTGGTGACATGTAAATGCCATCATTATTATTAGCAGGGGGTATCAACTGATCACCAGAAGTTGAGAAATACATAATAGATTCAAAAAATGTAACATCTGCACTAACAAGGTACCGCCTGCGCAAAGGATCATAACGCTTGTACCCCTTCTGAGTTCTGGAGTACCCAACGAAGACTCACTTGACAGCCCTAGGAGAGAGTTTGTCAGTCCCGGGAGACAAGTGGTGGACAAACGCAAAAGAACCGAACACACGAGGAGTAAGGGAGAATAATTCTTTTCCAGGGAAGATAAGAGAGAAGGGGATCTTCTCACCTAGAACAGATGACGACATACGATTGATTAGGTAACATGCTGTAAGAACAACGTCACACCAGAAAGAGTGAGGAGCATGACTCTGTATAAGGAGAGACCTAGTTACACCCAATAAATGGCTATGTTTCCTTTCAGCAACCCATTCTGTTGGGAGCTATAGGCACAGGATGTCCGGTGGACGATTCCTTGGGATGAAAAATAACTGGATAGGGTATGAGTACACAATTCCAGGGCATTATCACTTCCCACAATTTTAACAGATGGAGAAAAGACATTACGAATCTCATTAAGAAAATGAATGATAATATTCCCTACTTCAGATTTATTCTTTAACAAAAATACTCATGACACTCGAGAGAAATCATCCACAATAACTATATAAAACCTGTGTCCCTGATGATCACGAACACGACTCGGACCCCAAATATCGACGAGAAACAACTCAAACTTAGAGGTACTACTCCGACACTGACGACTGGGAAAGGTTGAGCGATGATGCTTTCCCAACTGACAAGCCTCACATTGAATAGACGTGTGAGGTGAAACATGGGGTAACACACGACGCAGTTTTTGAAGCGGTAGATGGAGGCTCTATCTGCTCAGCGACTCGTGCAGATGCAGGAAATCCATGCTTAGAGTAGCATGTGTCTTCAGTATGTCCAGTGCGATGGCAGTGGGTACACGTTGGCCGAATACGACCTCCTCTACCACGAGGGCCACAACCACGGGTATGATGGTGACCTCCACGACCTCTGTTGGCAGCCATGGCTGAAGCAGTCTGATTCGTGGCTGTAGAGGGAACAGTGATCCGGCTCAATCTGTGAAAGGCTTCCTCCATAGGAGGAATAGTAGAATCTGCCAAATACGACCTCTTCTACCACGAGGGCCACAACCACGGGTATGATGGTGACCTCCACGACCTCTGTTCGCAGCCATGGCTGAAGCAGTCTGATTCGTGGCTGTAGAGGGAACAGTGATCCGGCTCAATCTGTGAAAGGCTTCCTCCATAGGAGGAATAGTAGAATCTGCCAAGTTCTGAGACCGTGCTGCCTCATACTCAAGATCAAGGGCAGCAAGAAAAACTCCTACCATAGTAGCATTCCGGTAGGTCTTCTGTTGCTCTGGTGTGGTTGTCAGGGGCATGAAGCTATACAACTTCTCGAACATCCCTCGTAGAGATGTGTACAGTGAGTGTAAAGAACGTCCATTCTTCTTGATAGTGAATATGTCATGCTGGAGTTGCAAAATCTTTGTCTCATTCTTCGCTTGAGAATATGTGGCGGCCAGAATATCCCACATATCTTTGGTTGTGGGCTGATGAAGAATATCATTGGCAATCTCGATTGCCAGAGTTCCAGATAGCCATACTTTGGCATATGCATCATCTGCCTCCCACGAGGCATTAACTCCAGTCTTCTCAGCAGGCTCTTCTTCAGTAAGAATGTGCTTCTTACCGGTTGACTTCGTCATACTCATGAACTGCATAGCCTACAGTTCATAGTTCGAACCATCCATCTTCACAATCGACGTTGTACCTCGAAAGGCGCCTACAGATGGGATATCTGCTTTGCTTTCTGATATACTTATAACTGAAGACTGGAGTAGTAGACTGAGGATAAGATCGTTTACACGGATATAGACGGGTTTAGTTGCAGGTATAGACTTCAAGCAACCAAACCCATTCCTTTGGAGGTGTGCACGCTAGAAGTACGTGCAGGGCTAGTTCACGACTTAAGGGCGCACAGAGACAGGAGGCGAGCATGCGAGATAGGAGGCTAGTACGCGAGACAGGGGGCGCACCGTGCACGTGAGGCAGGCGCGCTCAGTGCACAGGCTGACGTGCGTAAATCACGCACAGAGCATGCGCAGAAGGTGCGCAGGGGGCGCGCGAGAGGGCGCACAACACACGAAGGTGCGCAGGCGAGCGCGCTGGAGATGTGTGAGGGGTGCGTGGAAGGTACGCCTGGAGATGCGCGTGGAGATGTGCGAGGAGCGCATGAGGCGCAGGCGCAGCGCGCGGGAGGCCGAGGCGCACAGGCGGCGGCACATATAGAGAGAGAGGGAGAGAGGCTTGATGGTGGGGCTAGGGTTTCAAGAACTCCGGTCTAGGACCGTCGCTCTGATACCATGTTGGGAAAATAAAAGAACTTGTTTATTCCATCAACTCTAGGCTCTCTTATATAGGAGAGTAGCCTATGGGTAAATTACATAAAGGGTCCAACATGAAAGAAAAATAACACAGAGGTACATAAGAGAATAATATATGTTTACAGTTAATAGATACTTGTTTATCTATACATAAACATTTCCTTATGTCCTCTTATATATTTTGTAATTCTTCAAGAGAGTTATGTCTTTTACTTATTTTGAGGTATCACCTCCTATAACCCTAATCCTAACATCATCATGTATAAGAAGAGCTAGGGTACCATTTCTAAACACATGATACAATTTTCCCTTTCTTTATTTCTCTTTGCATAGTACCAGAGCCACCATCTGACTCTAAGAGTTCTCTTGTCGCCTGCCACTGCTTCCCAATTGGTGTCGCTCTACAGCCCCCAGTGCCCTTGGCAAGGCAGCGTCTCCTCAATCTAGCGCGCCTCTCCAGCAAGGAACCCTCTTTCTAACACCGCCCCAATCAGGCGGCTTCTAGCGGATCCCTTGATGGTCTAAATCAAGGGTATGAATTTCACAATTTTTTCTCTGAGTTTTCTCCTTTCATATTTATTCTCTCTCTAATTGAAGTTCATAAGGGATAGCATTTCATCATTTGGATCCACGAAGTCGATGGATCCTATCATCAAGATTGATGGAATCAACTATGATTTGTGAGCCATGCAATTAATGAGCATGCTCTTAGACTTAGAACTGATTTGAAAAATTGGAGAACACAAATCATGGAAGCAAGATAACATATATGCAAAGTATGGTTGACATGCTCTATCTTGTTGGAAATCGTTAATGGCCTTCAAAATCAGTCTACTGCTAATTCTACATGATAGTCTTGGCCACTTGATACTCTCAAGGCTAAGAAAGAGAACAGCATCCTGTAGGCTGTAGCTCCACCATGACATCCGTATAAAAAACAAGATGGCCGTCCCCTTCACATATATTATGCTGCCCTGAAGAGTATGTTTGCAGAATTCCTTATCTATCTTCCACCATGCAAGTGTGAAGATCAAAAGACATATATGAATATGCTCATTGTTAGGATATTCTTGGTTACACTTGATCCCATGTAAAATTCAGCCTGTTCTCAGCTCCTGACGGGTGCCACCATACCTCCATTAGAGGAGGCTTACGACATTCTTAGTAGGATTGTTGTTCATAGTTTTACCCCCACAGACACGTTCAACCATGGTTGCTTCTCGTAGCTGAAGGGTATTCGTTCACAGAAATACAATAGGAAGAGGCAGATGAGGATCCACTACAAGGGGTGGATGCAACAAGGTATCTTGCCCCCTCTGCACGTATTGACAGAGATTAGGCCACAACAAAGACACGTGATGGTAGAAGCATGACAAACCAGCCTATACCATGTCATGATAGAGCCAACTGACTCATCTCTGACACGTGATCAAAAGTATGAGAATCTCCTATCCCAACTTATGGAGATGGTGGTAGCTCCATCCACCACACCTACTACATCTTCCGACACCACTGTCACAATCAGCCCATTAGGTACTGGTCTTTCTCTTAGTTATAAAAATGATGCCAACTGGATAACAGATTCAGGACTTTCCTAATTTCTGCATAAGCTAACATCAATTTGTATACCACCTCCACTCCAGGACAATTGGTTATGTTAGCTAATGAGCATCGTTCCTCTGTATCAGGACATGAGAAGGTATGTCTAACTGCACAAGTGTGGTTTCTACGAATTATTCATGCTTGAGATTTTCCCTTGAGCATGATTTTGAGTTAATCAAATTACAAAAGTTTTGACCATCGTGTCATTTTGACATGTTTGTCAATGCCAGAATATATTGTCATTTTGACATGTTTGTCAATGTCAGAACATATTGTCAAGCTTATTTGATGGCATAGTAGGTAAGGCAGTCTCTTTCGACTGGAACAAATTCTGTTTGCAGGAACCTCTCACCAATTTGTCTCAGTTTCGCTAATCTTCGGCACTTATGGTTTGTACATATTCCTCTTCAGAAGATTTTTGCATATTCTTTCTCAGGTTTCCCCTCAGTTCGAGTTTCACTATGACGCGTGTATGTTAGAGAAGCACCATCGTTCTAGCTTCTTGAGTTGTCTTATTCCCATATTTCATGTTTCGAATTGATACACTTTGATGTTCGGGGTCTACTCGTGATCCTTATCTCCAACGACATTGTTTTTATTGTGTAGCGATCGATGCCTTCTTTCGTGTTTCGTGGGTCTCTTTATTAAAGAGTAAATATGAAGTTGGAAATGTATCTCCGTGGGAATGGAAGAGGCTTGGACTATTCTCTAAATCTTTGATGTTTTGGTACTGTGCGCGGATGTGTGACCTTTGGCTGTGCTCCCTTAATGAGCTTGGGGAGGTCTCGTTCTTTTTGGGCATACCACGAACTAGGCAGACTGTACTTAAAGTGAGTACATCTAGGTGTGTCGAAAGTCTTTCACTGACAGGTGGAAGGAAAGTCTCTACAAGATTCCAACGCGTAGGGGGCTTCTCTTTCATCTTAGCTTTTTTGTAGAAGAAATTGAAAGGAAGCCGTTGAATCTCCTCACCACTCATGTCCTGGGTTTCGAGTAGCAATTAGATGGTGAGGATGCGACACGGGGAAACTCTGACTGCTTGAATGGAATCGTGACATGTCACACCACGCTCACTCCCCCCTAATATATAATGGGGCGGCCTTATATAACCTGGTGGGCATGCTCCTTGGTCCGATGCTTTGGGTGAAACCTATTTCCAGGGTGTGACAGGTGGTGTTACAGAGCCCTAGTACGTATTAACTGTGGCATGCTGATCCACGATTACTAGCGTCTCTAACTTCATGTTCCCGAGTTGCAGAGAACAATCCGAACTGAGGCAATCTTTCCGGATTCGCTCCGCTTGATAGCTTGCTTCCCATTGTCATTGCCATTTTAGCACTTGTGTGGCCCAACCCATTAGGGTCATGCGGACTTGATGTCATCCCCACCTTCCTCCAGTATCTCACTGTCAGTTCCTCATGAGTGTAGCACACACCTTTTGAAACTGTAGAGCGGGATGAAAGCGAGGAAGGCAGAACCCCAAACTTCACGGTGTTTTCTCTGTCTATAGAAGATGATACCCAAGCTGAGCCACTAACCGCTATGAAAACAAAAAAGTAAGGAAAACGAAATTTTTAGGGAATTGCCTAAATAAATATATAAAATAGTGATTAGAGACGGGTCTTCTCCATCCCTCGGGGGATTCGAGAGGATTTGGACGTTTGTGCTGCGTCGCTGAACTGGACACATATGGGATGTAGGAAGTATGTTCTCGAAAGTGACTTCGATTTGCCAGTTCAGGCTCAACTCCTCGCTTGACGTTAGCGGATCTACATGTCAGGTTGAGGCTTCACGCTCTTTCTTTCTGTGTGGGACGATGCGAGGCTGTATCTGAGTCTAATTCGTCAAGGCTTCGAGATTGTAGTGAGCAACTAGGATGGGTCCCACATTCGTGCATGGGAAGGCAACAAAACTCAGTTCAAGAGTGGGGACCACTCAATCCTAGGAAAGTCTAGATTAGTTTTATATGATTGGTGGGTGCAGGACTGAAAGGAGCTTTTACCTTCCTTGATGAGAGAGCTCACCTCCGGAGTGTCTTTATTGAATCTATCTGCGATGAGCAAGGTCTGTTAAAACAAGAAAGGCTTCAAGTGTTTTTTTCTCAGATAGCAAGTAGATGTAGCCATATCTGGAGTGATCATCAGTAAATGTGACGATCTCATCATGGTGGACTACAAATATCTGTATGAATGATTTCCAAAGTTCCATTACACCTAGTTGCACTTTTCTTGATGGTCTTGGTTTGTTTTCCCTTTATGCAGTCCATGCGAATTCAGAGATCAGTGAAATCTAAATTGGGAAGAATCAAATTATTCACTAGCCTTCAAATCTTCTCTTAAATGTGCCCCAACCTTTCTAAGAAGGGACAAAGCCGTCCTAACTATCTGATTTTTCATTGACCCTCCTTTATCCTTCAGTTAAGAATTCCTTATATGCTGTATTATCTAAATGAACCTCATATATCATAAATCACCATTCCAGATCCACGAGAATGTCCCTGACTCTCCTACTAGATATTGGCGCTATCGAGAGGGTGCCCACTCTTGAAAGATGGGGAAGCCCACTTTACAGGGGCTCGGTCAGTCTAAGATCTTTAGGGGGGGATGCCTTGCATTTTCCTTTAGATCATTCTTGTTTGGGTATGTAGAGATATTTCTATGTTCCTATGTACCTTTTCGGTTAATTTATTTCTTTATATCTATCTTATATAATTTACCTTTAAGTCTCTCCTCTGCCTAGGGTTCCTTGGAATAAATACATCTGTTATTTCTTCCAACTTGGTATCACAGCGACAATCCTAGACCGGAGCTCGGGTATCCAAAACCCTAGACCCCGCCTTCTCGCCCCCGCGCCTTCCGTATGCCGGCCCCATGTCGGCCTCGCGCCCTCCGCGCCACTCGCGCACCGCTCACACGCGCAGCCTCATGCGCGTCATCTGCATGCCTGCTGTTCCCTGCACGCCACGTTGGTTCCTTCATTTGGTTGATGGATTTGAGTGCATAAGTCTACATATGCATTCAAATCCACATGTCTGTGTAGACATTCATTTTTTTGGGTCTTCATAAGCCCTAGTCTTCTACTTTTGGCATCATGTTTGAGAACAAAGTAGATGTGCCCGCCACAGGTGTTTTCAGAGGTCCAACACCTTGTCAAAATGGACTGGAAAAACTATGAGCTCTGGGCTATGGAGTTCACGAGCCTTATGAAGTCAAATGGTAAGAAACATATTCTTACCGAGGAGGAGCCGATGGAGAAGACTAGGGTAAACACCTCATGGGAGGCGGACGATGTCTATGCCAAAGTTTGGCTCTCTGGTACATTGACGATTGAAATCGCTAATGACATGTTGCACGAGCCTACTGCTAAGGCAATGTGGGACATCCTTACAACAACATATTCTCATGCGAGAAATGAGACGAAGATCCTTCAAATCCAGCATGATATTGTCACTGTCAAGCAGAATGGACGACCCCTGCATTCGCTGTATACATCCTCGAGAGGGATGTTTGAGAAGCTACACAAATTCATGCCTCTCACTGCTACCCCGGAGCTGCAGAAGACATAGGAATGCTACAATGGTTGGTGTATTTCTAGCTGCTCTTGATCCTAAGTATGATGCTGCTTGCTCCCAGATCCTCGCAAATACTTCTAATTCCTCCCCATGAAGGAAGCTTTCCGCAGGCTTAACATGATTACTCTTCCGTCGACTACTAGTAGCTATACTTCGATTAGCCTCCTGAGACAGAGGGGGCACTTCTACTTTCCGTGGTCGTGGACCTCGTGGCGAAGGGGGTTTTATTCATCAGCCATGTACTTACTACCATCGTCATTGACATACATAGGATACATGCTATGCTTCTGCTCGAGTAGCTGAGTAGATTGAGACCCCGACTGCTTCTTCTTTAGATCGACGATTTGATGACCTTGTAACACGATTGAGGGGCATTATACCTCCCGACAGTCCCATTACTTTTTCATCGGTCTCAGGGAGTCATTCAGATGTGGCACCTTCTGCTTCTGCTAACACCTCTGCTATAACTAGCACCTCAGGTAGTACTTTTGCTTTTACATCTTGTCATGGATATGAGATTACGGAGTGGATTATGTACTTTGAGGCGAAACATCATTTATGTGGAGACAAACAACAACTTGCATCATATAGACAGGTTCCCTAAGGGAAAACAATTGTGATAGCCGATGGGACTTATTCCCCAATCATAGGACAGGGAGAGATCACTTTGACGCCCTCGATGTGCTTGCAGAATGTGTTACATGCTCCTAGTTTCTCCATGAATTTGCTTTTTTAGTCATATTATAGAGGATTTGCATTGCCGAGCTATTTTTGATCCATCGTCTCCTTTTTTTCAGGACATTCTTATGAGCAGAGTGATTGGGTGTGGTCGTGAGCAGGGTGGACTCTATCGCCTAGTTCGGATGTCCTATACGGGCGTCTCCTCTCATTCGTCTGGACCTTTTTTCTGTTCACTTGGCACCTTCACTTTGGTCATCTACCCCTTCATAAGATGTGTCACATGTTGCTGCAGATTTCACCAAGTTCTTCCTTCCAGTGTGAGGCATGTCAGTTGGGAAAGCATCATCGGTCTACTTTTCCTGGTCACTAGAGTCGGAGCAGTAGCTCACTTTTTGAGCTTTTTCATGTCGACATTTGGGGTCCGAGTCGTGTTCATGATCACCAGGGACACATGTTTTATCTTGTGGCTGTAGATATTTTTTCTCGGTTGTCTTGGGCATTTCTGTTGAAAAATAAGTCTGAAGCAAGGGATGTGATCAAAACGTCTATTAATGAACTGCAGAATATTTTCTCTACCTCTATGAAATTTGTGCGAACTGATATTGCTTTGGAATTATATACTTGTGCTCTGTTATTTTCTTTCATCACGTGGGATTATTCGTTGAATATCTTGTGCTTACAATCCTCAGTAAAATGTTGTTGTTGAGAGAGAGAGCGTCGTCATCTACTCGATGTTACTAGAACTCTTCTCATTCAGAGTCGTGTCCCACATTCGTTTTGGGGTGATGCGGTTCTTACAACGTGCTATTTGGTGAATCGCATGCAATCATCTGTCTTGGGTGAGAAAATTCCTATTTCTATAGCTTTCCCTAAGAAGGAGTTATTCTCGCTCACTCCTCGTGTGTTCGCTCTATTGCCTTTGTTCACCGGTTGGTTCTAGGTCTTGAGAAGCTCTCTCTTAGAGCTGTGGACTATGTGTTCGTTGGGTACTCCAGGACCCAGAAGTGATACCGATATTATGATCCTTTACGTAGAAAGTACTTTATCAGTGCTGGTGTTACCTTTTTTGAGTTTGTGATGTATTTCTCTCCTACAGGTGACATGTTGGCTTCATCAGACTCAGATGATGAGGTTTACATGCCACCCCCTCCTACGAGTCAATCGCCTCCTCCTGTGCTTGTGGTTCCACCACCGCCACCACCTCCACCACCACCTCCTCCTCCATCCCCTCCTACTATCCAGTCGCATATGCCAATTGTTCCACCATTACCTAAATTCTATACCCGTCTGACTGCTTCTGCTCATGGACATCGCCCATCATCTAGTATGCCCCAGGTTTGTGTTGATAACATGGTTTCTAACGATGGATCTGGAGATATATCTATGCAGGAATCATTGCAGGAGAATAACCCACAGTTGGAGGAGGTTATCTATGATCTGGATGTACCTATTGCAGTTCGCAAGCGGAAGTGGTCTTGTGCTTCCTACCCTCTTGCTTCTCAGGTCTTCTTTCAATAAGGGAATTTCAGAGATTTGTAGTGGCTCTATCTGCCGTGGCAATTCCACGGAATTATCAGGATGCATTGAAGGATAACTGCTGGCTCTTGGCTATGGAGGAAGAAATGGTTGCGCTGCAGTCACATGGTACATGGAGTTTAGTGTCTGCTCCTCCTGGGACGTCTATGATCAGTTGCAAATGGGTGTTTATTGTAAAACATCATGCAAATGGCAACCTTGATCGCTACAAGGCAAGATTAGTGGCACGAGGCTTCACTTAGACCTACGATGGGGATTACTTGGACACGTTTTCTCCATGGCTCGTCACTCTATACTGCATGTCCTACTTTAAGTAGCGGTGGTACGTGATTGGCCTTTGTACCAATTGGATGTTAAAAATGCATTTCTGTATGGAGATCTACAGGAGGAAGTTTACATGCAGCAGCCTCCGCGGTTTACGCTGAGGGGGAGTGTCAGCATGTTTGTAGACGATATACAACCTTAAGCAAAGTCTAAGGGCATGGTTTCAAAAGCTCTCGGACCTGATTGAGAAGTAAGGGTTCAAGAGGTCTAATGTAGACCATTCACTCTTTATGCAGAGGACACCTAGAGGTACTGTTGTCATAATGGTCTATGTTGATGATATCTTGTTACAGGAGATGATATGAGGGGGATAAAGACAACAAAAGAGTTCCTAGGTCGTGAATTTATTATTAAGGATATGGGCACCTCAATGTATTTCTTAGGGTTGGATTTTGCCAGGAATGCGTAGGGTCTTGTGATGACCCAAAGAATATATGTTACAGACATGCTTGTTGAGACGGGCATGATAGGGTGTCGACCCTCTACTAATCCAATGGATTCTAGTATGAAGTTATACCGATGATAATACAGATGAGGTTGAAAAGAGGAGATATAAAGAGATGGTGGGAAAGCTCCTTTATGTCACTATTAACAGATCAGATATCTCTTTTGTAGTGAGTAGTGTGAGTCAGTTCATGGAACAACCTCAACACGTACATATGGATGCTATGTACATGATATTGAGATATCTAAAATCTTCTCCAGGTGTAGGATTACTTTTCAGAAAGGAGCGACTCTCTCTGTATCTGCGTGTGCTGATGTTGACTATGCAGGATGTCATAAAGATAGGAAGTCTACTTCGGGCTTTACAGTATTTGTTGGCAGTTCTCTTGTTTCTTGGAAAAGCAAGAAACAAACAGTTGTGGCTAGGTCAAGTGCCAAATTTGAGTATAGGGCTATGGCGCAGACAAGTACAGAAATGATGTGGGTTCGAGCAGTGTTAGCATATTTGCATGTCGATGTTTCTCTACCAATGCAGTTACAATGCGATAATCAAGCTGCCTTATTCATTGCAAACCACCCTACATTACATGAGAGAATGAAACATATTGAGGTAGACTGTCATTATACTAGAGACATGTTCAGAAGGGTTTGATCTCTGTCTCTCATGTTAGTTCAGAAGAGCAAACAACAAATATCTTTACCAAGTCATTACTCAGGGGGCCATTTCAGAAGTGTTCGTCCAAGCCAAACATGATCGACATCTATGCTCCATTTTGAGGGGGAGTGTAGAGATATTTCTATATTCCTATGTACCTTTTCGGTTATTTTATTTCTTTATGTCTATCTTATGTAATTTACCCATAGGTCTCTCCTCTATATAAGAGAGCCTAGGGTTCCCTGGAATAAACACATCTATTATTTCTTCCAACTGGGTACAACTAGACCCCCTCTGAAAAATCTTGATCTCTGAATTCCATATATACCTCCTCTGATTAAGACTACAAGATGTTCCTACGAATTATGACCTGCGCATGAAATACAAGCAAACATATCATGTTGATTGCTCAAGCTAGGTCTTAAGGGTGGGGCACATGAGTAGACGAGGCGTGTGTGTGTTCAGATATGTATATGTATAAGTAGGCTTGTGCGGGTGTGAGCAACGGATAAAGGCGGAATGCTTATGTAATCTTTTCTTCCTCTATCTACCCTAGCCTCGGAATATATAATTACGGAGGAGACAGTGGTTGCTAATGCCTACTCGGTCTCCCCGCTACTATTAGTTGTTAGTTGTAGGATGACTCTTCTTTGTCGCTTTCAGACCTAATTCGACTCTCTCTTGATGTATGCTCCTTCCCTTTCTTAGCTCATTTTTTACCATAACTAGAATATAACCGTTAGGGAATGCCAGATAGCAGTTGTCTTCTTGTATCATGCAAAACAAAGATGGAAAGACTGATAGTTTCCTGACCTCTTTTTCCCTCCCAAATTCCTATCGATCCTCACTCAGATGGGAATCAGATGGGAATCACATATCTGTCTTATAGCTTTCCACGACGTGTTAGCGAGAACTGAAGCCCATTTCTTTCCTCCGTATCTAGGTTACCTCTTTCTTCGCCTACCCTCAACTACACAGGATTCCCAGAGATGAAGATAGGGAACATAACTTCTTTTTCCTAATAGATCACTTTTTCCAAATATTCTAGTTGGACCCTTTTAGTGTGATCGGGAAAGACTACCTTAGTGGTATGAATCGCCAACCACTTTCCACTGGGACTAGGTCGACCATCAAAATATGATGAAGAATCTTTATATTAGAAATAGAAAAAATATTCTCCGCTCATGTTAAATACGTCAAGACTGATAATGCATTTGAGTTTTACACTATCACTTACTAAGTTTTTCAAGTTGCATGGTGTTTTGCATCAAACATCATGTCCCTATACCTTTCAGTAGGATGACATCAATGACATCGCTGAGAAAAAATATTGTCATATTTTAGGCATCACATACACTCTTTTGGGTCATAGTAATGGCTCCAATATATATTGGGGAGATGCTATTCTTACCTCTTGCTTCTTGATCAACCATATGCCTTCATCAATGATTAATGATATGGTACCCTTTTAGGTCTTGTTCCCTTCGAAAGTTTTATTTTATTTTCCTCCATGTTTTTTTTGGTGTGTTTCCTTTGTTCACTATATGTCTCCAGGACTAGATCCTTCTTGGAAAAATGGTGTGGCGATGGGTGGTGTGGAGCGGGGTGGGCGACGATTTGGAAGAGACAGGCAGTGGTGGGGCGATGCGCGGTGAAGGCGGGGATTGGGTGCAGGTCTCCCACAAGAAGCCGGGGAAAAGGTGCTTCAGATGTGGTCTTCGTGGGCATTTGGCGTCAACCTGCTTGGTTCCTCCACGCTGTTTTAGGTGCGAGCGTTTGGGTCTCTGACAGGTCTCTTGCTCTGTCGCTTTGAGTCGTGGGTCGATACGGAGGCCTGAGGCCAAGTCGTCTTCGTCTGCTGGTGGTGGGCTGCGAGGCTTTCGCTCATATGCGTCCGTTGTGGCGGGCCATGTGTCCTGCGACTGCACCCATGCACTAATAGGGTCTTCGTTGGAGGGCTTCATCTCGGTGAAGTCTCTGCGGGCCTATCTTTGCGATCTTTTTGGTCCTCAGTTCTCAGGAGACGTGGTGTCGCTGGAAGATCATAGGTGTTGTGTCCGTGGTCTTTCTTCGTCGCAGAAAGACCTTCTCTCTATTGGCGGCGTGGGTGCAATTTCTTGGAGAGTGTTGCGCTTTGCGGACAGGGCCGTGTGTAACTCTGCAAGGTGCTTAGTGCGGGTGCATGGCATCCCTTTCCTCATTCTATTTCCTGCCTGGGGTCGACCCTCATGCGTTGGGGCTCGGTGGTCTCGGTGCTGGAGGATGGCTTGCGCCCAGGGTCTGATCCGGAAGTCACGCTCTTGATGATGGACTGCAATAGTACGGATGTGGTCCTTCTTAAAGACTCGATCTTCTACGCGGCCTTGGAAGTCGGCCGGTTCTGCTTCCGTGTGGAGTTGCAGCTTGTCGATCTTCCGCTGCCACCGGTGTCTCCGATGTCGACGAATGATGCTTTGTCTTCCTGTTTCGCAGTTGGGTTCCATGCAGTTGTTACGTCGGGCTCGTGTCGTGAGGAGGTTTGGCGACGTGCTTTGGTGGACCCGTCTCCGCCGCTTCGACTCTCGGTCTCCTCGTTTTCGAGGCATGCTGAAGTGAGCGGTTGGGTTTCTTTCAGGTCTCAGGCGCTTTGTTCGTGGGCTTTTGCTCCCCCTCTCGTGATCAAGCTCTCAGATCCGTCTGAGGGTTCTGTCAGGGGGGATCCGATTATGGACTGTTTGGTACTTTCGGGCTCTGTCGGGTTCTCGGGTCCTGCTGTGCCTTCGAACCGGACTTCGTCCTTTGCTTCCACGCCCCAGCTATGGAGGGCTCGTGGGGGGTTGGAGGGTCCCTCGCTCGAGCCACAGGTTTGCTTCGATGATCCTCTGGTACCTGATGAGGGGCTCTCACGTTCTTCTGCGTCATCGGCCTTTGCTGAGCGGTCGGAAGGTGGAGCCGGAATGGGAGATCGGTCAGTTAAAGAGGTGTCTTCTGGCTTGTCGTTGGAAGCGAATCGAGCAGTTACAGAGGTGTCTTTCGGAGACGGTGCAACGGACAAGAAGTCTGGAAAGCAATACAGGAGGAGGCAGCGGTCAAGGCCTCATCTTGGGGTGTTCCCGCCATGCTCGGAGGAGCAAAAAGCACGACTTGCGGAGGTGGCAGGAGTGGTTCGCACTCAGGGTCCCAAATTGTCTTCTCAATGAAGGTTCTTTTATGGAATGTTAGGGGTCTGGGTGACCCGGATAAAAGGAAAACCCTCGGTTCGCATTTTCAGGAGTGGGGTTGTGATGCTTTCTTACTGTAGGAGACGAAGCTTCAGTCTATCTTTGACCTCGTCTGGAGGTCCTTTGATATGGATGACATTGATGAGTTCAGGGCGATCGATGCTGTTGGTGCCTCGGGAGGCTTGCTTGTGGCATGGAGGACTTCTGCCCTCAGTTTTCGTACGGAGCTCCGGGGGAGACATGTCCTCACTATCCTCCTAGAGTGCATTCATTCGTCGTCCCTTTTGGCCCTCTCTTGTGTTTACGGGCCATGTAATCATATTCAGAGGCGTGAATTGTGGACGGAATTGCAGGCAGCAAGGTCGGCTTTTGCGGGGATCCCTTAGCTCGTGGAGGCGATTTCAACGTTACGCTTCGGACCACGGATAGGCCGCGTTCTAAGGGGGACAAGATCCTTGCTCGGAGGAGTTTGCTGATGCTATTGACTCCTTGGATCTGGAGGTGCTGGATGCGGCCGACTCAGGCTACACTTGGAGGAATTCTAACTCTCGATCTCACATTAATCGGGTTTTTGGCCTCCGTGGAGCTGCTCGATATTTTCCCCATGTCTTTTGTGGTTGCTAGACCGAGGACTCTGTCTGATCACTCTCCGATTCTTTGGAATTCGGGGGAGCTGGTGCCGTCGAGGGGATTTTTCAGATATGAGCGGAGCTAGCTTCTGGAGGATTCCTTTCGGGATCTGGTCGTGGCGCACTGGTCCTCCTTGGCGGTTTCCGGGTCTGCAGCATCAAGGTTTGTGCAGAAATTGGTTTCATTGCGCACACGTTTATGTGCTTTCAAGGAGTCCAGAGAGGCACGTCATGCGGCTCGGGTGGAGGCAGAGGAGGTGTCTAGGCTTGACGCTGTGGAGGACCTTCGGGACCTATCGAGCGATGATCTTGCCCTGCGTATGCTTGCTCAGAAGAGAATAGCCGATGAGGATAGGAAGCGAGTTACTGAATGGAGGCAACTGTCTAGGAGCACGTGGCTCAGAGAGGGAGATGCGAACACAACTTTCTTCCACCGTGTGGCTAGTGGGAGACGTAGGGGAAATGCTATGAGATCGGTGATTGTGGCGGGTTTGCGTGTGGACGGCGACAAAGAGATGGGTAAAGCGACTGCAGACCACTTCCGGGACTTCTCAGCTACCTCGTTTGTGAGGCGTTGGAGGTGGACGGGGCATGGTACTCCGAGTTTGCCGTCGTCTATGGCTTCGAGCTTGACACAGGACGTCTCAATGGAGGAACTGAAGAATACGGTTTGGAGCCTCAACGCGGAGGGGGCTCCAGGTCCTGATGGCTTTCCAGTGGCTTTTTATAGAGACTTTTGGGATCTGGTCGACACGGATGTGCTGGAAGTCATCTTGGAATTTTGTGGTGGAAACGCAGGCTTCGAGAGGATAAATAAGGCCCTCATCTTTCTCCTTCCGAAGAGCTTGGCGGCGGAGCGCATCGAGGACTTCATGCCCATCGCGCTGTCCAACGCTCTTTACTTGATTGTGGCGAAGGTCTTTGCTTTAAGGTTGAGCCGTACGCTTAAGCACATTATATCACCTTTACAGTCGGCTTTTGTCTCGGGCAGGCAGATCACTGATTATTTGGTTCTTGCTTCGGAGATTGTTGCAGACTGGAAGAGGCGGGAGAAGGAGGGGGTTCTCTGGAAGGTGGACTTCGCAAAAGCCTATGACACTTTGGACTGAAAGTTTCTCTGGTCAGCCTTGCGCATGTGAGGATTTCCGGATTTGTGGATTTCATGGATGAAGCGTTGTGTAACGACCTCTTCTATGTCCATTCTGGTGAACGGTCGCCCGGAGGGTGGCTTCTTTCAGCCACGACGGGGAGTCAGTCAGGGGTGCCCCCCATGCCCCTCTTCTTTTCGTCATTGCGTCGGATGTTTTGGCACGTATTGTGACCCAGGTTACTGAGGGTGACTTTTCGGCGGGATATTCGCGGGATGGCGTTATGATCCCTCTTCTACAGTACTCAGACGACACTGTTTTCTTCATCGAGGGGGGCGCTGAGGCGGCCTCTGGCATGGCTTTGGCCCTTGATCTTTTCAGTGAACTTTCTGGTCTCTTTAAGAACGTTAGCATGTCCAGGGTCATCCCCTTCAGTTTATCGGAAGGGGAGGCACGTTCTTGCGGTCAGACCCTGGGGTCGGATTGCAGTACACTCTCTGTTGGGTATCTTGGGGTGCCGTTGGCTGTGGGGAGAACTAAGTTGGCGGACTGGTTACAGGTTGTTGAGAAGCTGGAGGGTAGGCTTGCTGGCTGGAAGTCAGCCATCTTATCCAAGGGGGTCGTCTGGTGCTGCTAAAGGCGGTTTTATTTTCGATCTCGATTTTTTTCGTGTCCACTTGCCTCATGCCGAAGGGGATCCGTGGTCGTGAGATTGATGCGTAAATTCTTATGGGGCAAGGTCGGGCGGGAGTCTGATGGGATGCATCTTGTCGAGTGGGAAGAGGTCACACTCCCTAAGTGTGAGGGGGGCCTTGGTGTCCGGAGGTTAGATGCTATGAATGAGGCCCTACTCACGAAGTGGGTGGGCAGACTTTGGGGTGCCAATGATGATCTGTGTTGCAGCCTTCTACGTTGGATCTATGGTGTTAATGGTGCCTCACCTCTGCCTGGCTTCCGTGTTGTGTCCCCCACGCCCTTCTGCAAGGGGATCCTGGGGGTTCTTCCTCGCCTTCAGGTTCTCTTCAAGCCGGTGCTTGGCAACGAGGATTCTTTTCGATTTTTGGACTGATGATTGGACGGATGTTGGGCCTTTGAATGAGCGTTTTCCCCGCATATTTGCTTTGGCAGCATATCAGGGGGCGTGTGTTGTTTCGTGCTGGTCGGATGGAAACTAGATGCCTACGTTCTCTGTTAACTTCTCGGATCAACGCCTTGAAGACTTTCTTGTATTACTGGATTCCTTGCGTGAGTTGGGGAGGCCGACTGTGCACATGGATCATTGGGTCTGGCGTGGGGGATCCTTTTCTGTTAGGAGGGCGTATGGAGCGATTTCTAGGCCACCCTCCTCGCGTTCTGACGCTCTGCTTAGGGACTGCAGATTCCTGTGGGGTGTTGTCCTCCCTGAGAGGATTGGCTTCTTCTTTTGGCTATTCAGGCGGCAAAGATTGCTGACGAGAGACCGTTGTGCTAGGCTCCTGGGCATCGTTTCTGATTGGTGCCTCCTGTGTGATGTTGAGATTGAATCACTTAATCATATGTTCTTCCAGTGTCCGAAGACAACCCAATCTGGGGCGGGGCGGATCTCGAATGGGCCTCTACGACGGACATGCCCTCCTTTTGCAGCTCCTTGGTAGTGAACAGACTGCGGCCTCGGCGAGTTCTGCTGCTACCACTTGCTATCGTTTGGGCTATTTTGACTGGCTAGGAATGCACTACTCTTCTCGGATCAAAGGTTCTATAAGGAAAATGCTTGGGGTGCATTCTACAAGTTTAGTGGCGGAGTGGATCCTGTAGTTTGTTTTCCTGTACCTATTTTTTCTCTATCTTTTTAATAAATTTTTGGGGCGAACACCTTTGAGTGTTACCCCTCTTTTCGATTTAAAAAAATAGCGGTTAAATGTATATTTATTGGATATTCTAGACAAGGCCCTAAATGTCGGTTTCGGTCACCATTTCGGTGACCAACCAAAATGGAATTTCCTTGGAATTTCGGTCGAAACTCGATCGAAATTTCGGTCATTTCGATCATTTTTTGTAGTAGGACCCTCATATTTCGGTCATTTCGGCCATTTCGGTCGAATTTCGATTTCGACAGGATATTGATATTCGACAGAAATTTGATCGATTTTCGCTGAAATTTGAGGCCATGATTCTAGAACTTAAAAGGGATAGCAATGTTTTGACATGTTTACATAAGGCATCATGCGAGTGTTGATGTCACCTTCTTTGTGTCCATTGGCTAGTTGTAGTTCATTGAGATCCATGCTGTTGAGTTGGGGAGACCATGAAGTTCGGGACATCGGCGGATAAGTGGCGTCTCATGGAACAACACCGGAAGTGAGGTGGGGCTGAGAAATCCCGAAAAGGGCAGCCGTCGGGGTTCCCCTTTGGGCGAGGATGCTTCCGATGTGGTGCTGTGGACCATTGGGCGCGGGCGTGTAGGGAGCCGAAGCATTGCTTCACGTGTAGGCGTTTTGGCTACTCTCGGCGGAGCTGTCCGATGGCGGTTTCCACCGACTCCGTCCTTATTGGTGAAGGGGGGGGGAGCGCTCTTCATGGCCTCCTCGGACGTGGGGCTAATTTCCAAGACCGCCTTCACTGGGGATGTCGCCCAGCTCTCCCCCTGGCGGGCGATGGCGAGGGGACTGCGCGACTCTGAGGCGAAGGCTTTGCTGCATGGCTCGGTCGTTGGATCTTTGCAATTGAAGTGGCGTCGGCCATAGGCCAGGGACGTTGTCGTGGCGCCGGGTGCGATGGAGAGAATAAAGGTTAGGGGTCTGCCGGTGCAGGCAAGGTCGTGGCGCTGGATTTCTGTACTTTTGCGGGGTGTAGTCGACTGCTGAGAATAGAAAGTTCTGGGTGTCAACCCGGTCAGGCCCTGGACGTTATCCTTCGCGTGCGGCGGGTTGGTGCTGAACGATTGGGGTGGTGGATAGTGAGATTCGAGGGCCGGAGGCTGCTGCTCGAGCTGTTGGACGCGGACGGAGGACCACGGGAGGGCTTTGCTGGTCCTCGGCGTGGGGAGGTACGGACGGAGGAGACGTTGCAGACCGGGGGGTTGATGTTGGGGTGCCTCGGCAGCGGGAGCCGCCTCGGTTTTCAGTGCAGGAGCAGGCACCGGAAGGCGGAGAGCGTCCGAGCTTGGCGCGCTTCCCGGAGGAGAGGTTCTTTTGGCAAGGTATGATTTTTTTGTCTTTTGATGATTCCGATGATGATCAAATAGTCAAACCTGATCCTCTTACTAGAAATCAAGGCTTTTCCCCTTCGGAAATACAAGGAAAAAAGGCTAGAAATTCTAACAATCAATAAAAAGCTGGAAGGGCTGGGTTTTCTCGCGATATATTGAGAAAGGGCAGTGGAAAGAAATTTAACAGCGGAGAGAGTTCGGCGCAATATCCGCGGTGGGTTCTTCGAGGGTGGAGGCTCTTCGTCTGCTTTGACGTCTAGCGCTTCGGGGGGCGCTGCTTCGGGGGATGGTGGCACCGTGTATGTCTCGCCTCGGGATGCGGTGCAGGGATGTGGAGCGAGTTCGGATCAGATCCGGGATTTGAGGGCGGGAAGCTTATCGGGTATTCGGGCCGAACCTGCCAAGTCGTATCCGGGTCGGGAACCGAGGGATCCTGCTGGGGCCTTTGCGGGTGCTTTGTCGGATGGGCTTCCGGGCAGGCCTCTACTGGAGCCTATGGTGGAGGGGGCTGGAGGAGGTAAGCCTGGAGGGGGCTCAAGGATCGGGCGGCTGCAAGATATGATGGTGGAGGGGGTTAAGCCAGCCTCGTGTCTGATGGTCTCCGAAGGGGGGCAATGCGGTTCGCGGCTAAGTTGGAGTCGCTGAGGCGGGTGCTGTTGTCGTATGGGAGGGAGGTCACCAGGCGGCGGAAGGCAGTCAGGGCAGAGGCAGTGTTCAGGAAATCGGCCGAGTATACCGTATACTCGGCCGCATGCTCATACTCGGAAGCCTTAGCGCTCCGAGTATGACCAAATCGGCATCTAGGCGGGTCAGACCACATACTCGGCCGAGTATGTGGTATATGCGGCCGAGTATGCGGCCGATTTTCAAATAAACATTTTGTAAAATCCAAACCTAAACTCAGACACCCGACCTAACGCTCTTTTAATTGATGTTTTTGCTCATTTGACTCTATATTACTTTTTATCCCAATAGTTTTGTCCCTTGTACCTTCAATTCTTTATTATTATATTCAAGAGATATAATATTTAGATAATATTAACATGATATTAAAAATATATTTATATTTGTAATAATAAAAAATACCAAACCGCATAAAACTGCATATACCCCGCATACTCTCCCGCATACCGCATACTCTCTATGCAGTGACCCCTCCGACTGAATACCGTATACCGCCTTCCTGAACATTGGGGAGAGACAGAGGCGGGGATTAGCAGGTTGGATGGGGTAGATGATGAGCGGGGGGCTATCTCCTGAGGAGGTAACTGAGAGGGCAACATTTTTGGAGGCGGTTTGGCTGGAGGACAGGAAAGAAGAGGTTCATTAGTGACAAAGAGCAAGGCAGAAGTGGCTAAGGGAAGGCGATGCGAACACATGCTTCTTTCATTCCATGGCGTCAGGGCGCAGGAGAAGGAGTTTCCTGCACGAGGTGGAGATAGGAGGGCTGAGGGTGTCAGGTGAGAGAAACATCGTTCGCGCCTTGCGGGATTACTTCGTGAGGGCCTCGCGTAAGGCACGGGAGGATGATGGTTGGGGTTGGATGGGTTTGGGTGCTGGTTCTTTGAGCGGGCCCCAGTCCGATTCGTTGGTGGTGGTTTTTTCGGCGGAGGAGGTGCGCAAGGTTGTTTGGAGCTTGAATGTGGATGGGGCCCCTGGCCCGGACGGCTTTCCTATATCCTTCTACCGGGAGTTCTGGGATTTGCTGAGGGGCGACATCTTGGAGGTCATGGAGGGATTCAGGGAAGACAATAGGGGTTTTGAGAAAATTAACAAGGCATTGATTTTTCTGCTGCTGAAGAAAAAGATCCCCGTGGGGGTAGGGGATTTCAGGCCTATCTCAATTTCTAATGGCATCTATCTCATTATTGCCAAGGTGTTGGCGAACAGTCTTAAGGCTGTTCGCCAACACTTTGGCTGTGTTGAGCTCTGTGGTGTTACCTGCACAGTCCGCATTCATTCCGGAGCGCTTTATGGCGGATGGAATCGTGATTGCTTCGGAGATTTGTCTTGAGTGGAAGAGGTCCAGAAAGAAGGGGGCAGTTTGGAAGATTGACTACACCAAGGCCTACGATTGTGTCAGTTGGAAGTTCCTGTGGGTCTCGTTGCAGAGAAAGGGGTTTCCTCTGAAAGAGTGGATTAGGTGGATCAAGAGATGTATCACTACCAGTTCGTGCTCTATCCTGGTCAACAACATGCCGAAGGGTGGGTGGTTTCAACCGCAGAGGGGAGTTCGACAGGGCTGCCCGTTGGCTCCTCTGTTATTTTTGGTGGTGACGGACTGTCTTGCGGTGTCGTTTCAGCGTGCGGTAGGGGATTTGTGGTGTGAGGGGTTCCGGTTGGGGGACATCTCCGTACCTGTGTTGCAGTATGCGGACGACACGCTGATCTTTCTGGGGGGGGACGGAGGAGCAGAACCACAATGCGGCTACTCTGGTGGATGTGTTTGGTTGCTTGTCAGGTTTGCAGATTAACAGGCAAAAGTCGGTGTTGGTTCCACTGTAGATGGACGACAAGGAGGGCGGCAAGCTTGCTGGGTGGACGGGGTGCCCCCTGGGGCGGTTGCCGATCTCATATCTGGGGCTACCGCTGGTGGTTGATAGGTTGAGGAGGGCGGATTGGGACTGTGTTCTTCAGAGAATGGAGGAGCGTCTGGAGGGCTGGAAGGCTACTACTCTGTCCAAGGGTGTGAAACTTACCCTGCTGAAGCACGTTCTCTCAGCCATCCCAATTTTCTTCTTCTCGACGAGATTGATGCCTGTCGGTGTTAGAAGGAAGGTGGAGGCCTTGACGAGGTCTTTCTTTTGGTCGGATGGGAGGCAAGCGGCGAGGGGCGTGTACTTAGTTGCGTGGGAGGATCTTGCTGTGCCGGTTGCTGAGGGGGGCCTGGGTGTCCGGGATGTGGAAACCATGAACAAAGCTTTGCTGGCCAAATGGGTGGTTCAGGTTTGGGGATCTTCTGACTCGTTGGCCTCCAGGCTTTTGAGGAGGATATATGGAGTCACAGGGGAGTTGTTGGCTAGGAGAATGTGTGGTGAGTCTTCCTTGTGGATGGGGATCCACGAAGTGCTGTCGGAGCTCAGGTGTTTCCTTAGGCCGAGGTTGGGGAATGGCCAGCTTTTCAGGTTTTGGCAGGATGACTGGACATGGGAGGGGGCGCTGGGCTGCCGCTTCCCAAGGTTGATGGCCTTGGCTGCTAAAAGGGAGGCGCAACTGGTGGAGGTTGCGGACTCGGGGTCGTAGGCCTCGAGGTTCCTTTAGGTTATGTCGGATCAGCGATTGGATGAGTTCTTGCGGTTGCTCTCGGAGATCCCCGGCCCTGAGGAGATGTCTGGTGAGATAGACCATTTTGAGTGGGCGGATGGAAGGTTCTCGGTAAGGGGAGCTTATCGGAAGCTGCGTGGTGGTGGAGTTGGGCGAGATGAAGATCTCTACGCGGACAATAAAGTGATTTGGGCGACCAAAATTCCTACTCGGGTTAAGGTGTTCGTATGGTGTCTAAGGAGAAACCGTCTGTGCGACAAGGTTAGGAGGGGGAGATTGTTGGGTGTGGCAGACCTGAGCTGCGATAGATGCGAGGAGGGTCTGGAGGACGCGGAGCACATTTTCTTCGGATGCAGGTCTTCGATGCAGGTCTGGGATTCGTTAGGGCTGACTTGGGTGCAGGCGTCCAGCTCCGAGCATTTTTGGCGATCTATTCGATCGGTGGGTCTTGGGTCCTCTGATGATATCTCAAGGCCGTTTGCCATGCTGTGGGCAATTTGGCTTGGCAGGAATGACTGCATATTCAAGGGTCAGCGCTTTTACTATGAGAATGTACTCGCGCATTGTAATGCTTTGTACGACTTCTGAATATCCTATTGATGTACCTTCTTGCTAGTAATGAAAGTTTTGGTGTGGTGACTCCTGCCTTGGGAGGGTTCCCCTTGTTTTTACTCAAAAAAAAATCCATGCTGTTGAGTTTGAACTCATCTTAGAAAGAGATATTCTTACTTCTTGTTTGAAATCCATGCCTTCTGAGATCGACCCTCCTGTCTCGCTACTCATCCAATCTACCAAACTTGTGGTAAGTATTGAAAACTTAATCAAGACTGATGGTAGTGCAATACCTTTACAGGAATGTGCCACTAAATAGGAGGAACTTATAGTATAAGCCCATTTACTAAGGGCCATAAGAAATGGAAAACACAAATGCCCCATCTAGGCAAACAACACCTACTTTGCTCTTGATCATCTATGTTAAGAGTATAAACAATTCATTTAGGCTTTATTTTGTTGTTGACATTCGGAAGGCACATCTCAAGGCAATAACATATGAAAGATGGAAAACCACCATGACGGAAGAAATGGTCATTTTACAGTCCGCAGACATATAAATACTCATCTCATATCCTTATAATAATACAACAGTATGATGCAAGCTGGTCATCATAGTAAAGCATTAGAGCCGATGGTAGACTAATGGCTAAGCTTACCCAAACCTCTGCCATTAAATACTACGAGACTTTTCCACCTATGGCCTTACATGCCTCCTTTTGAATCTCCTTGTTGCCGTAGCTAACAAGGACTGGCTTGTATATCAGTTAGATGTGACTAACGCCTTTCTAAATAGGGACCTCGATGAGGGGTCTATGTACAACCGTAAGGTGCCGTTCGGATGGAGGTTTACCCTCCCTTGGGGTGGGTTTACCCCCAAAAACCCCCATTTTCTCTTTCTTGTAGGACCTACTATCTATTCTTTATCTAAATATTAAATAAATTAATTTTATTCCATCTATTCCATCAAAAAATAATATATTATACCATCATATCATCTAAAAATTATAAACTATTCAACTTCTACTTACTTTTCCAAACTTCAATACAATCACATCACAATAACTATTCACTTTTTCAAACTTCAATACAATCATATCACAATAAACCCACTTTTAACCCACCCCAAGTTTAACCCTCTATCCAAACACCAAAACCCAAAAATGAGTTACCTGCTATCAGTTTAACCCACCTAAACCCACATACCAAACACACCCCAAGAGTTTACTTTAGAGGGGGAGTCATAAAAGGTATGCCGGCTTCAAAAACCAATATATGAACTTAAGCAGTCTTGGAGTAAGGTTCCATGAGCCCTTAACTATCATTTAAGAACAAGATTTCACTTGTTCAAATGCAGATGGGTCTTTCTTCATATCTCATACATCATCCAGGACTGCCGTCATTTTGGTCTACGTCGATGACATCATCATTAGTGATGACATGCGAGCCATCAAAAGGACCAAGCTCCTTCTGGATAAGAAATTTATTATAAAGAATATAGAACATTAGTGATACTTCATTAATTAGAGTGTGCCATGAGTGAGAGGATGAGTGATGTGTTAGACGAAGTTTGTGATGGCTCTCCTTGAGATGATCATGGCAACTGATTTTAGATCCACAACCGTTCCCATGGATCCAAATCATAAACATAAGTAGATGCCATAAGATACGTAGAACTTGTAGAATAAATTCTGTGTGAGTTACCAGGTCAGACAACCATCTGAACCAGTTCATGGTTAGACCAAGGCATGCCCATTTGATGTCGTTACGATGATTCTCATACACGTGAAGATCTCTCTAAGGAAGGTTCTTCTTTTCAAAAGTGGAGGCTCAATCACTCTCTCAGGGTACGTTCATGCAAGCTTATGTAGTATGTAGTGGACAGAAAGTCCACCATGGATTTTGCGCTATTTTTAAGTGATTCCTTAGTCACTTGGAAGGACAAGAAACAACTAGTGGTAGCTAGATTGAATATTGAGTTAGAATATCATGCTATGGCTCAAACCACCACTAAGATGATGTGGATCTGATCTGTTCTGACATATGTAACATATTGAGACTCCTCTACCCATGTCACTACAAAGAGAGGAAAGCATATTGAGATTGGCTGTCACTACAACACCAGAAACATGGTTCGGAAGGGCCTCATCTCTACTACCCATATCTCCTCGTATGAGCAGACTGCCGACATGTTCACCAAAGCTTTGTCCAAAGGATCATTCCAGAGATGCGCGTTCAAGCTGAGCATGATAGACATCTATGCTCCAGCTTCCAGCTTAAGGTAGGGGTTGTGAGATACTTTTTATAGATAGACATTTCTAACTATTCCTTTGTTTAGATATTTTGCAACCCTTCGGAGTAGGTGTGTTTCACTTATTTTAAGGTACCTCCTGTAACCCTATCCCTAGCGTCTTTGTATATAAGAAAAGCTGGGTTACCTTTTCTACACACAATATTATTGTCCCTTTCTCCATTTTTCTCTGCAATGTATGTCATCCGTGTAACTGATATCTCCATAACAATCTGTTTTTTTAGCTTGATTTGATAAATGGATATTCTATATTTTGTTATGATCTGAAGCTGTCTTTGGATACATTTTAGGTTGCTAGAGATGTGAAAGAGATTATCAAGCTTGCAGTTAGTCAGGCTCAGCGAAGAAATAAGCTCTCTCGGACAACTGTTTTCAATCGTGTCAATGTTGATAGCACTGGTTTAGATCCATTTGATGGTAAAAATATCCTGAAACTTTGATTTCGGAGACGCTTTAGAATGACCATCTTGTCAGTGAGATTTTGGTGTGGATTTCAGGTTTATATGTTGGAGCATTTGGTCCTTATGGAATGGAGGTTGTACAATTGCGAAGAAAGTTTGGACACTGGAACGACGCAGATGATGCTTTAAAGGATCCTGAATTTGAGTTCTATGAATACGTGGAAGCTGTTAAGTTGACAGGTGATCTTAACGTTCCTGCAGGACAGGTATACAACATGCCAGCCGAGGGGTTATAATATGCATGATAATGTCACTTTTTATTTTTATTTCTGTCTTACAATTAATAGATGCTATTATTTAATTTTTCTCTTGATGCTGGGACAGGTTACGTTCCGGGCCAAAATTGGTAAAGGAAATCGCAGATCAAACCGTGGGATCTATCCCGAAGAGCTTGGAGTGGTACTCTCTTCTGTCTTGTTGTTCATAAAAACTCTTAAACTACCTTTTCAAAATACTTTGCAAGAAAGTATTTTTGCGAAAAGATTAGGTGATTTCTGTGTATACAAATTTTTTTCATTATGAACTGCTAATGTAGGTAGCTAGTTACAAAGGCCAAGGTAGAGTAGCTGAACCCGGATTCAAGAATCCACAATGGGTTGACGGCGAATTGTTGCTGCTCAATGGAAAGGTAACTTCGACTGCAAGTGGGAGAGGGGTTATTCCTCAGGGTTGGTCTTTCTCATGTTTATCTCCCCGTGGGTAAGGGATACCCATTTGGTTAAATGAATATCAGTATAGACTCATTCGTTATTTCAGATTATTCCATGATCCATCCTCCTACCATGTGATAGCTTCTTCCTGTGCATCTTGTCCCTTGTACACTTGTTGTGAAACCAAGGCAACCAAAGCTTCTTCAAAAGCACTTGTTATCCCCTTGTCTACATAGAAGTGTATCTACATGTAACCAGTGGTATTCTTATTTGTAGGGAATGGGGCCACACATAAGGGGAACGGAGCTTGGTTTCCTGTACGTGGTGCCTGAGCAGAGCTTCTTGGTTTTGTTTGATCGATTGCAACTCCCGGAATGATCACTGTCTTGTCCTAGTAGCGGAAATCTCTCTCTCTCCCACAGGAAGAAGCTCCTTTGTATCCATGTCTACATTCTATACATGTAATTTGACACTCTCCCTTGCCCTCCAGTTTTGCTTGGTAATGGGACAGACAGCAAAGAAGATTTCAATAACCATATGGTTGCAGAAATTTAGCAAGCTTATTTTGTAATTCCTTGTTTTCTAGGCAATGAATATGCTATGAGGTTCATGAACATCAATATTACGCTCTTACCAATGAACTAGTTGACTTTAACCTTTTCTTAATGGCAAATCCCACTAGCATCCTTACATTGGATGGAACGGTTTAATGTATACTTCTTTTGTTTTATTTGTAAGCACGCAGTCTTTATGGGTGGGACCTGATCTCCATCGTCCGTTAGATAAGATATCTACCATCTTGATGCGTTTGAAAATCCACACTAACTTACGTTAATTAAAAGTCGACAACTTTCAATGAAAGGCACGTAAGGAATAATATGTTATTTGTTTTTGGGCCGCTACGTGTCTTTATTCGAAGGCGGATCGTCTGCTGTGTTGTCTGCTGTGATGGCGTGAGCCGTTTGATCTTCATCGAGCGGTTCACATGATTTTGCACAGTACGGATCCACAAAAAGTGCAAAAATCATGCGAACCGTTCGATCGTGATCGAGTAGCGCACACGGCTACTGCAGAATCTGTTGTATTTCAGATTGCAGGAGACGATCCTCTCTAGTATTTATTCCTTCCTCTCCTCCAACTGCAGAAACCATCGCTCAACTTTGTCTACGCAATGTCACCATTTTTATCAACGGTTTGAATATAGACAATATATATTAGCAGTGGCGCCATTACTAGGCATGAAATTTCCCCTCATATTCAAGATAGTTACGGCCTCCCTCTCCAGTGTAACACTTCTCCTGTCATGGCAGAAGCTCCGACGTGATGATTCTCTCTTTAGATTACGGCGTGATGTGCTCCGGCGTTCCAACTCCCCCGCAACCAAACCTCCACCGTCGGTCCTTGTAATTAGCTTTAGGTCCCATGGCAAGAGTGCCTTCATCAACACTGCTTGTTGTGTCATGGTGGAAGAAGAAGGGCCAATTGTCCTTCGATCTGAGACCGCACCTGCTGGTGGTATACGTGACGGCGAGGAGGGAAGGTGAGGCTGAGGAGGCGGTAGTGGTAGACACGGTAGACACACCAGGATTCTCCAGTGATGTGAACGTTCGAGAGGATGTTGAGATTGCAGTAAGGAAAAAGAGGGACGCTAAAGTCAAGTGTGTGGTCGTTGTTACGAAGTGTCCGGGGACTGACAGGGTCCTGAAGAAGGCCACTGTGCGCAAACTCGAGGAGATTGCCACCGTGGTTCACGATAATGGTAATCTATGCATCTATATTTTTTACACGAATCCGATTGGTGTGATTTTATAATTTTGAAATTTTTTTTTCAATCTTTGAGTCTGTTCATTCGTTGTCCTCTTCACATTCTCGGTTATGTTGATGAAAAAACGCCCATGTATGCATGTATTTGTGTTGTTTGTATGCACTATCAAATAGTGATGTGCAGTACAGGACTACCGTTGATATGCACAAGAGCTCCATGGGAAATGCGAAGCAAGCGGCCGAGCTTAGGGACGAACAGATAGCGTGTATCTCATTGACAACTACACGGCCAGTGCGACGGTGAGGAACACCTTCGACACACACTTCAACGTGCTGGCCATCATTAGACAGTGCATGGAGTTTGCAGTGATCCACAGATCTCACCGTCGTAATCAACATCAACCTCAGCCACAGCTCAAGGAGAGGCAGAGCTTTAAAGAACTGGCCCCATAACTTATGCAATTTTGCATATATTTCAATCATATTGTATCGCCGAAGAGCATGTCATTGTTCCTCTTTTACAAGTAAAAAGTTGCTGCATTTATACATCCTTTTCTTTTTGTTACAGACACAAGTTCAGGGGGGCAGATCATCTGCTACCCACAACAGGAACTGCTATGCTCTTAAATTTCTGTTTCTACTTTTATTTTTTTGCAAAATCAATGTGAGAAATCCAATCCCTTAGATTAAAGATAGGAACATTGTTCAATATGCTTATCAAATTTCGTTAAGATATAATATTCTACCTATTTTATATTAACAGTCACAGAAGGTCAATGACAATGGGTACCACAATGAATTGAGTTTATACTTACGTTTATTTTAAATACATCACTAACTCATCTTTTATTAAACATATAGTGACGAATATTATCAGTTGCTAAATGATTTTTCATATTATAAATTAACGATGAAAATCATTTTTATTACTATATCATTAGCAACGCTCTATATACCAACGCTTATTTATTGCTATTTTTCAATATTTGAGTTAATCTTCACTAATTTTTTAGTTCAAGTTTTAGTTACGATTGGCTAAAAATTTTTTGAGCAACATTTAGACGTCACTATATAGAGAGCATTGCTAAAAATATAACGATAATGACTTTCATCACTAATTTTTAGGATAAAAAGATATTTAGCAATGGATAATATCCGTCACTATATATTATATATTACACCCGATGCATACATATCACACCCGATGCATGCACGTTGCCGTAGCATATCATATACTTCTTCTTCTGGGTATACAATAACTAATAGCCTGAAGGTCCGGAACACGCATCTCTTCAGCTCCGCAGCACACTAGTACGTATGGCCGTAACAGTGACACGATGTTTTAAATTAACCGGAGAGGTTGGAGGGACGATGATCAAGGCACCAGCAGCAGTAATCTGAAGTGGAGATGTCGAGCAGCGCGGATGGTGACATCCTCTCGAGGTCTTTCTGCCTCCACGAGGCGAAATCCCCGTGCTTGTGGCGATCGCGGGGGTGCACCAAAGAACGCATCTTTCTGTAGAGCCTCATTGCCGCCACGCAGTCCTCGTGGGGGTCTTGCTGCTGCGCCCCACCATTCTGTATCTCGTACCTGAGAAGTGGCGGGCATGGGATTTTAAGTGATAAACTCAACTGACAAGTAAATTTAAGATCCACGTAGTATTAACTATTAACTACTCACCCGAGGTAGGTATGTGTGAGGTACTTCAGGGAGTTGCTAAGCTTACTGGTCTTCATCAGTGGTGGGTACTTAGCCGTGTCCCTGCATGTATACATGACAATCCACACCGCTTCATTTGCATGAGCTGATTGATTCCTTATCTCTAATTATATACGGATATACCTTATCAGGATCGAGGGGTACTCGATTCCTAAGAGGGCGAGGCAGTGATCGATGCCGTGCCCCACTAGAATCCTCGCTTTCCCTCCCTTGGATCGAATCTTCCACATGGCCTCACCATTGCAAAGGAAGTCCTCGATCTTCCTCTGGATTTGCTTCAGTGGCATCGCATCCCTCAGATGCTCAGGCCTTATCCCAGTTGTCTCATACCTAATTAAGTTAATATATATTTACCACGTCAAAATTTTGATATGAACAGGTCTACTGCTTTCTCACCAGCCATCGAATTAATAAACGGATTCGTTAATTACCTGAAGTTTGTGACAGGAATCGGTGGCTTGATGTAGCTATGAAAGACGATGTTCTCGTCTTCGTCGATCAAGCAAACTCTAGCACAGAGATCGAGCGAGCCATCGCTGCCACCCCCAACCATCTTGCATCCTAGTGCAACCACATGCATACTGTGTGCTCGCTTGCTGGTGAGATCGACGTACATGCCGTGGTCCGAGAGCCCCAGTCTCGACATCCTTTCGATGATCCCCTTCACCCCCATCCCTTACGTTAGAATAACTAGAATGATATATAATGTAAACATGTTGATATGATCGATCATACCGATCCACGAGAATATTGACAAGCAGGCCGATGAAGTCGAAGCACGCTGGCGCTGTCGAATAAGGTCAAGCAAAGGCCGCATCCTCTGGAACTGAAGATTCTCGCGCATTCGAGTTTCGGGAGTGGGCCTTCATAGGCAATTTCCATCACTATATTTTACAATTTACGCAGAACTTGACGAATATATGGACTGTTTTGATTACAAATAATTGATCAGTACCAATCAGATGCTCTCTTAGGGACTCGAAGGACCTGCAGTGCTTATCACAAACGCCGCATTTGGGCTCGTGAACGGAGTGATAGGAGACCCTCATGTGCTCGACCAGGTGCTCCATTTTGTTGTATTGCCTATAACAGGCCGCACACTTGTTCCTAATCATATCCATCCACGCAGTTTAGATGAGTGGTTGGTGCAAATGCGTCAATTTAGATGATCGAAATTGCAAGTTAAGTACCTTAGTGTTTCCGAAGACTCGGTCTTGTTGTGGCTGTCCATGTCGGCACCAACAAGCAACGTACTGAATTGGATAAGTGTGCTGATGAAGAAGGTGGGGGTGGTGGGTCGAGTATTTATACACCGAGGGCCAGACGTACACGTCTCCATATACATCGCCTGCATGCACAAATTAACTCATGGTCCTCAAATTATTGGTATACTTCCTTTATGTATTCCTTTTGGTATCTTTCTGTGAAAACAGCTGATGAGCAATGTACAGGGGCAAATTAGTAACGTGATTGTGGTGTTGTTAGTTTGTACTTTGGGATTTTCCACTGTAAATCAGCAGTGGCCGAGAAATTGATTCGTAGCAATCGTGCATCTGTATAATTTTTGTTGGCTCCTCCACCTTTTTGCCACCCTCGAATCTAATCTCCGCACCTCCCACTTGTGTTACACCCTTTCATCTCTCAATTGGGTCATATGCTTTAAAGTGATGGTCGATGGATTAGATGAGACTGGCCCCCCAAACAGAAAAGGGAAGGACCCACGACTGCACAGAGGATGAATTCCAATATATGATTGCATGTAACAAAATAAAGTTTTTCATTAAAAAACAAAAAGAAAAACGATTTTGATACAGAAAAAAGAAACTATTTTGTTGCACCAAGGATGGGTTGAATTGGAGTAACCTCACGCGAATAGTAATTGTTTGGATAGTTAGGAGGGTTAATGTAACACCTCAACCCCAAACATAGTGCCATACCTAAAAACTCACAAAGTGTGAGTGTGGTATATAAGTGGTGGGGATTACTACTTGACAACCTGGGCTTAAGCATTTTGGATGGTTGCCAACGGGCCCATTTAGGCCCGTATCCAACAAGTTGTCAGGGTCAGTTTTATTTGATAACGGACCGGTGACCTAAGCCCGGGACGTTACAAATGATATCAGAGCGGGTTCCCTCTGATAGTGGAAAGGGCTACCCGAAGGGAACTAAGCCGTGCAACCGCCACTGTCACTGAGAATAAGTGAATGGGCCATGTCGCAACGAGGACGTTGCGAATATAAGTGGAGGAGGTTGTAACACCCCAACCCCAAACATAGTGCCATACCTAAAAACTCACAAAGTGTGAGTGTGGTTTATAAGTGGTGGGGATTACTACTTGACAACTTGGGCTTAGGCATTTTGGATGGTTGCCAACGGGTCCATTTAGGCCCGTATCCAACAAGTTGTCAGGGTCAGTTTTCCTCGTTAACGGACCGGGAACCTAAGCCCGGGACATTACAGTTAAAGAGGATTGGAATGATAAATGTGAAGTGATATCACATTGATTATGTATTATATTAACTTTTTTATGTTAAATTATTTATTTGAACATGGTAAAAAAATGATAACAATGAAATTGTTGGATCCAAATAACTAATTCCAACCCATGGATGCAATGGCTGAACTGAGGGTAAGCCAGGTTACCCCAGGTAACCTAACAACCAAATGAACCCTAAAGGGACATTCGGTTTGGGAATAAGTAGGAAAAATGATAGAGAATAAGGAGAATAAGGGTCTGCTCTCTGTTCAGCTGGAAAAATAGGAATAAAGAGAATAAGGGTAGGTAAAGGGAGAATAAAGTTAGAAATAGGGTTGGAATAAGGTAAAATAATATGATGTATATGTTAATAGCCATACCCTTGAAACCGCAACGGGTGAGGAGTTGACCCCTTATTTCAGTGCTTATTCTCCAAACGAACATTGCCTAAGGGCTCGTTCGGTTCGGGAATAAGCAGGAATAGGGATGGGGAATAAGGAGAATACAGGTCTATTCTTTGTTCGGCTGTAGGATAGGAATAAGGAGAATAAGGTGAAATAAAGATAGGTAAGGTGGGATAAAGATATGAATAGAGTGAAATAAGATGGAATAATGGGAATAGTCGTACCACTGAAAACCGTGTCGGGAGGAAAATTGGCCCCTTATTCCAGGGCTTATTCTCCAACCAAACAGGGTGTGTTTGGTTGGATGGAGTGTGTGATTGGGAGGGTTTATTGTGATATGATTGCATTGAAATTTGGAAAAGTAACTAGTTATTGTAATGTGATTGTATTGAAGTTTGGAAAAGTGAGTATAATAATTTATAATTTTTAGATGATATGATGGTATAATGTATTAATTTCTTGTAAAATGGATGAAAGAGAAATGATTTATTTATTGTATTGAAAGAAAGAGAGAATGGATCCCACACAAAGAGTAGAAATATAGATTTTGAGGGTAATCCCAACAGAGGTAACCCCCAACCCAATGATCTCTAGGGTATCTCAGAGTATCATGTGATATTCCCAGCTCCATCCATGCATTCTTGGGTCGGGGTTACTTGTATGTGTCCTACATTTTCTTTGCTATAATATTATGTTTAAATAAAAAATTTAATGTAAAAATCATGCTATAATCATTAAAACACATAATCAATGTCACATCACATCATATTTATCATTCCAACCGTCTCCAACTCTCACAACCATAACCCAACTCAATTACCAAACATGCCCTAAAGCTCAGGTGAAAAAATGCACGTTTCTTTCCAAAATGCACTCTCAAATTATTTTTATTTTTTTGTTGTTTTCGGATGCGTAACTACTAAGGTCCATCTGAATGAGAGCTTAGTCCCTAAAGCCGCATAGCTATTCCTCTACCCACTTTTTTGTACTTGCAGAGTCTTCTTTTTGGATTGTAACCAACTTTAATTCTATCCCCTTCCCTCCTATTGTCTCTAACAAAATTGGTCACCCTTTCTCCTCCCCCAATGGCTCGAAATGGAACTGTGATTGCTAAAAAAAAGACACGGTTTTATGCTCCGCATAAACTAACATATTTTACATCATCTTCACCACGAATTCAGATATCTTCTCAAAGGCATTCACATCTCCTCCCACTATCCAACCTAGGGAAAGAAAACTAGAGAAAAGGCTTTATTTATAATTCTTATTTTTGTCGATTGGAGTACAATATGAGAAACTCCTTTGAGTATGATATATTGAAATGGATTCCATTTTTTCGAGTCTTTGATCTTTGAAATCTCTTTTGCAGTCGATATCAAGTAGAAACCTAGCTTGGGCCCTGAAACTCATTGTATGGCACATCTCGGACATCTGATCACCTTATTACAACATCTGAATTGCTTAACTAGTTCTTGCTAACCCTATAGTGAGGTATTTTATGTTCCATGTGTTGGATATATGTGCCTATGGTGAGCCATTATGTAATAAAAACTATTATGATTCATTTCTTAATCTAAAATGAAGAACAACTAATTTGCATAATATGTCTCTTTGTACAATTAGGATTATGTACCATGGACATCTTGATATCACACAACTATTGATCCAAAGGTTGGATCATAGAGGCTGGTGCATGGTTGAATATCTAACAGGTTAGATGGAGGACTCAACCGCACCGTCAAGTGACTATCAAGAAAGGATCTCCAGCCTGATACGAAGATGACAATCCTTACTCTAAGGGTCCATTTGGTTATCGGGTTACCCCGGGGTAATCCAGTGTACCCCCTGCATTCCTGGGTTGGAAATCTATCACAAATTAAGGTGACATCACATCACATTCCTTATTCCAACCCTCTCCCAAACCTCATAATAATCCAAACAGCTACAATTCAAATTAGGATATCCCAACCCAATTCATCCCATTAACCAAACCAACCCTAAAGGTGATAAATGCCAGATTTATCAAAATTATTTATTATTATCTCTCTTGCTTAAGTAATTCACTAACATTAATTAACAACTAACTCGGATTAACAAATAGCTCTTTGTAAACATTAATTATTATCTTCTTAATAATTTATCTCCATGCGGTATAGTAATACTAATATTGTGCACATATTTTATATATTTATTTATTAATAAAAATCTAATAAAAAATAGTATAGTATTGTATTTAATTAATTTAACACTACATATCAATTAAAAATAAAAAAAATAAACAGAAGTATTTTTAATACATTAAAAATACTTCAAAATATTACTTTGTAAATATGATGTATTTTCTTTTTGTGTTCTACATGAAAGTCGTATATCTCATTGAGATATACAACTTTCATATTGAACATTTTTTCAAATTCTTACTTTAATTATTTATTTTGTATTTAATACTGATTTATTCTTTTATTTTAATTATTACTAGACCACGTGGAGGCTTTAGATCAAGCCACGTAGTTGGCTCTTTATTTCATTGCGCCTTTTTTCTTTGTCGTTAGATCTTAGAACCTTTCCATCTCAGCCGCTCATTAGTTCTTTATTTCCAGTCGCTTGATCTCTCTTGATTAGACACATTAGAGTTGTAGATGCACATCCAAAGTCTGATGCTCTAATCTTGATCCTACGGTTGGGAAGTCGTCTTCTACCTCGCAACTTTTCGCTCCTATGTGCTGCCAATGGCGGAACCACCCATCTTCTCGTATTTCTTTCTCTGATTTGTTTTAGCCAACTTCCACCACTTACTTCTTCTCCTAATGACCACTCCTTATGCTAACTCCCTAAATCCCTTCATCCCTAACTCCCTTAGCAAATGGAAGTGATTGAAACCATTACCTGGGACCAACTTCCTCCTCTACATATACTCCATCTTCGCTGCATGTAATGATCATCTGCCATTACGACGACTGCCTCCTAGACTTCTCCTACACTTATGTGACAACGAGCGTCAGTGAGATTAAGCGACGATGAAGGTTCAACTCCGGTGAGATCCACTATTTTCATTACAGTATTGCAGACCTATTTGGCATTGCTCGAGCTTCCAACTTCAGTTAAGTTGGTTAAGTGACGATTTGAAGCTCTAAATCTTCTCCTCAGGCCTCGATTCATCTTCCATTCCATCATATTCTTCATCCATCAATTCCAAGTAAGTTTACAATCCTTGTTTCCTTGTGTGTTTTTCATATTTTCCAGTGTTACTTTGTTACATTCTTTCTTATCTAAACCTTTGTATGCCATTGTCGTTAATACATCATGCATGTGTGTCCATCCTGTTGATTAATCCACTTCTCCATGGCTGTGATCACTCAAGTCCATTCTTCTTCCTGCAAGGAAGAAGAACCTGCTTATGGTTTGAATCTATCATCTCCTGAACTTGAAGGATATGGATAAAACCTTAAGCACATCACATAAGAGTGAAATTCGCATCATATGAGATCGAGAGCGACTAGTCGCACTAGTTGTTCGGTGCAACAGAATTTAAAATTTTAAATGACGAAACCACAAAATCTGAGAAAATTTCTCAAATTGTTTCATCTAAACCACAAATTAGATATTGGAATACCTCTTAAAGCGTGGTTGCAATCATGTCTCTAATCAAGAGACCTCCTGTCTCAAGTTCGATCCAACATAGGAGATGCTTGCGAGCACGTTGATGAAACACGTGATCCTCACAATCCAAGTTGATAATACAAGCGGTGAATCTCCTGATTTTGTCACACAAGACCCAACGTACTCTTTACAAGCGAGGTGCACCAAAGGAGACGGAGATCCACGAGCGATCGAAGCGGCGACACAACTGTGTGGCGACGACGATCTTCTCTAGGGTTTAGAGTGGACGCCCACTTTAAGAAGAGAGAGATGGGGTATGTAATATGATGAGAAGGAGAGATATGTTATTCAATTGTTGTAAAAATAAGAGCTAGGTAGCCTCTTCTTTTATTATATTTTGGGAGTCCATGGATCATAATCCATGGAGTTGAGATTGATTTGAGTTTCTTTTAATGACCATGATTTTATTATAAAATATAATAATAATTAATTTAATTCAATTTAATATAAATTGAATAATAACCAATATAAATTAATTTCAATTAAATCAATCAATCTTGGAAAAATAGGAAGGAGGCAAGCCTCCTTCCATAAGGGTGGTGGACGACCACTAATCCAATTAGAACTTGAAGGCTATCCACCCTCCCCACTTGGAAGGGATCCTCCTTCTCCTATTTCATGAAATCCGTTATTCCATGATTTTATCTATAATTTTCAACAATTCATAATTATTTTTATGAATATTGCATTCATGTCATTAGAAATTGTGAATCAAATTCATAAATAAAATAAAGTGTAAATTATATTTTCAATTAATTATCCAATGTGAATACAATTCATATCAACGTTTAAATTGTAACTGTTATATACAATTAGCTCTCTTTAATATATTATAAATCACATTTATAATATATATGATTAATATGAATACTGATATCCACATTATTCATACCCATGATACTTAAATCACATTTAATTATATTAGATCATCATTCTCATGCATCTAAATAATATAAATCAAATTCACATTATTCATGATAATTAAATCACATTAATTATCTATTTTTCAATACTTAGATACACATTTATCAATGGAATTGTTCTTGAGCTCTTTCAAGAATAATGTGTGTTCTCCGCATATACTTGGAGATAAGAACATGCCGATTATACGTTCCACATATAGTGACTTGGATATTGAGGTCATATCTCAAATCTAGATCTTGGGGACCTCTCGTAGATGCTTGACTAAATAAAGGTCATAGATATAATCTTCTCATTGCATCTAAATCACTTTCAGATTAATGTCCAATATTTGGATTAAGACCAAATCACTTCTCTAATAAGAGGAGTCACTGAAATGCGGACCCATTTCATCACTCACTCGGAATGGAAGCGTCGTGGTTACACAATTTTTATAATCACATCTCCCTCAGGTATTCTAAATACATGTACATCATGCATATTGGAAGACCTAGAATTAACCCGAAGAAATAGATCAACATTAAAATGTCTTCTTCATGGTTTTATCATCAAGTTTCTCATCCAGTCACTGGGAGTTGGTATCAATCATACACTTTCTAAAACATATATCATACCAATAAATTGTTGTCATACTTCTAAAGCAAGACGACCATACATGGAATTTGATTGGTCCCAAATACCTCATAAGATATCAACCAAAAGAGAAAGGATTGCCGTCTCCTACTTAGGCTAGAGATCATATCTTAATAATCATTTGACGATGTTTGATGAGTCCTCAATCTAACTCCTTAGATATTCATCCAAGCATTAGCCTCTATGATTCAACAATTGAATCAACAACTACATGATCGTTGAGATGACCATGGCACATAACCCTAATTTTACTAAGGGACATTATAGCGCATTCATTTATTTAATCTCAAACAGTGAGTGAAATAAATCCAATAACCTCGACTACTCGTGGATCTTCGTCTCCTTTGGTGCACCTCACTCTTGAAGAAGACGTTTGATCTCGTGAGATGAGATCAAGAGATTCACCGCTTGGGTCAACATCTTGGATTGCGAGAAGCACATGATTCATCTTCGCACTCGCAAGTATCTCCTTCGACAGATCAGACTTGAGACATGAAGTCTCTTTGTTTAGAGATTCGATCACAACCACACTACAAGAGGTATTCCTTTACCTAGTATGTAGTTTAGACGAAATGATCCGAGAGTGTTCTTGGATCATGTGGTTTTGTTGATCAAAAATTTTAAATTCTTCTACACCGAGCAACTAGTACGATTAATCGCTCCCGATCATATATGATGCGACCCTCAAGCTTCCATGATGCGCTTAAGGATTCATCCATATCCTTCAAGTAATTATATCCAAACCCTAATACGAATCATGTTCCTATAGTCTTCTATATTTGAATATAGTCAAAGAAATAATTGTCAACTATTTGGGCTTGAACCCACGCACCGAGATAAGTATCATACAACGCTAACTAGACCCATTGCGGTGGGTACCGAGGTGTATCCAAGATCGAATTCTCGGGTTCATTTCTAAATAATTCACATTTGGTTCTTCATGATTAATAGCAATTATATGGTGATTTTGTTGATTGCACACTATCATGTAGATAGCTTTAAAAATTCTGTTTTGCATACCACATGGAGAGAGTTGGGAAGTACTGTAAGTCCTCTAACTATGAATGCATCATTAGATTCTATGGTGAGATTTCCATCATCGAATCTACTTGCATGGCCTTTTCACCATCTCTCTCTCTCTCTCTCTGATTTTGAGCACCTAAGAATTAAATGAAAATATACAAAAACATTAGGTGCCTGTATGCAAAATATCCAAAAATATAAAGACCCAAAAATATAAAACTAGGGGACTACTAAATAAACTTTGACCTTAATTAAAATTTGTAATGTATTTCATTGTTCAGGGTTCACAAAGCCCTCATTGTTTTCATGTACCTTAGGAACATACCAAAACCCCTTCCATGAGCGAGTTGCACAACCGTTAAGCATTAGAGCCAAAAACCCAGTGTGTAATTTTCTTGTGTATCGTATAGATTTCTGAAGTATTATCACTTCTATCGTAAATGGATGAGGAGGACTTGGTAAACGACAGTTCTCCTGCCTTGTAAGGAACACTGGCCTTGTCTGAAGTACTGAGCTCAAGCCACACCCTCACGGGTGTGTCTGTCTCATCGTATTGCATCTAAATAGGGTCTAGCATGCTCACAGGTGATTCCGTTGTAAGCTCGGTCCGAAGTCATGGTTTCACTTATCGGCTTTCTCTCTCTCATTCTTTTGTTAAGTAGCGATCCAGGAAGGGTTACAAGGACTTAAAAAAGTGTAGACTACTGGTTACAAAGGAGGAGGACAAGTACATGATACTTTTCTAGTAGTACTCGTGCTTCTATAGGGTTAGCGTTTAAGGACTTGTTAAAAGACATGCCTGAAATTACAACATTAAAAATGAAAATATAAAAATAGTTGATACCTTACAACTTCACTTATGAAGAGTTGGTGAACCCGATTTGTATTGTAAATTGGATCTAGATTAAGGTTCAAAGATCAAGTCCTGTGCGCTTGCGTAAAAATTTGTCTTCTGTGTTTCCTCTTCAACCCCATGCTCATTTCGAGCCTTGCTACTGTTTTACATTCCTTTATTCCTCGTTGACCATGGTATCCTTTCTTATGCACCGTTCCTGCTTCTACCCCCATGATGTCGATCCATGGATGGTTCAGTCGGGACTTCGTTGACACCTACATCGATTCCATGGACTTGGCATCATCAATAATTCGAGGTGATTCCTAAGAACTCGGTTCGTATGCGAACTGATCTCGAGACTCCTCATCTTCTTTCCACTTCCTCTATATTTCTTAATAAGTCAGGATTAGTCTTGTCCCACTTTCGCCTGTTGCGAATGGAGGTCGACTTCAGTCTACATATTTTACTCCATTCACAACTATATGTGATTGACCTTAATCTCAGATTCATCATTTCAGCTGGTATTCAATTCCATAGTGGTCTAATTGGGATACCTCTTGCATTGTAGATAGAAGTCAGTCCTTGATCCCAAAATGGAGTTCATTTCTTCAGTTCAGACCCAGAGATGGTTCCTCAGGGTAAAGGAAAAGGGCAACCACAACCCTAGATAGATCAGGGCCAAGAACTCGATCAGAATCAAGTGAATGCTCACTTGTTAGCTTCCATCCAAGCCATCTGGCAGCATCTAACTGAGTAGACACTAGTGAATACTAATTCTAAGACATGCTGAATGATACGAGGAACATATTGAGAAGAGGAGGATATGATGAAAGACACCGCGATGATCAAGAAGAAGAGGAGCCAAGGAATGAGAACCCTAAACCTAAGATAAAGGAGACTTATAATCATTGAGACAACTAGATGGCCAAGTGGATTCGCATCCCCCCATGCATGCTTACTTTGAGCTCAAGCCTCAAATCATTGCTCTTCTACCCACTTTCCACAGAAATATTAAAGAGGAATCGTACATTCACATGCAACAGTTCTCTCACATTTGTCGAACCACACACTACCCTAACATTCCGTTAGGTGTAGTCAAGATGACCACATTTTACTTAGTCTCCAAGACAAGGCCTTGTACTAGGTCAACAATTTGGGGGAAGGTCATGGCGACCTAGGAGGAACTTATGTCTATGTTTCTTCACAAGTTCTATCCTCTCGGTCAGCTCAAAAAGATGCGAGTTCGGATTAATAAGTTCTCCCAGTCTACCCATGAGTTGATTCATGATACATGGGATCAATTCACATACCTACAAGAGAAATGCCCCCACCATGAGATATCAAGGACCAACTTGGTCCAACACTTTTTCGAGGCCTAAATATTGAAAGTCAAATATTTGGTGACGTTGCCTATGGGGGATCCCACTTTAACAAGGATGAAGATGTAGTCATCAAGAAGCGATCACATGATCTTGAGAAGCTAACTGTGATCAAGCAAAGAACCCAGAATATGGAAAAAATAGATCAGATCACCAAGCAAATAGAGTTGCCGGTGAATACCATCAATTCCTGCCAGTCGGCGACTCCATCATCCGAGACTCCAGTCGAGAAGAAAAATGAGCCTGCACCGCCATAGCAACCTCAACCCAGTCAAAAGCTGCAGGTAGTCCAACATGTGTATTACGTGCATGCTCCCGACCAGGCATCGTAATAGTAGTTAGTGTTATACCATCTGGAACCCCTATCTATTTTTGATCCATTCTCTTCTCCACTGCCTCTTATTGAAGAGGTGAACGGAGTTTGGACCAATGTGATGTAGTTGGTCCATCCAAGCAGACCTCAGCAGGGCCAGCCTGCAAATTCTCATCCATTCCCTCAACATCATGGAGGAAGATTTATCCAGTCCATTCAGCCTCAACCTCAGTACCACCAGTCTCCACAATATCACAATAATTGGAGACAAAATCAGCAGTACCAGCAGCTGCAATACCGCCAGCAACAACCGTACCATTCATATGCGACTACTCCTTGATGAGTCCGGATTTGCACTGTTTAAAAATATGATTTGTCATGAATTGTTGTTCACTTAAAAATATGTCATTTAGTTGTAGGCGGTAATCGGAATCGGTCAAGAAATAATCACACAAAAATTTAATCAATTTCCAATCAATGCGGTTTTATGTTTATTTTACTTAGACAAATCTCAATGTCGAACACAAGGAGGCAAAGGAACAACCTAGAATTATGTCTATTAAAGTTCGTAAACAGTTTTCGAGACTGTATTTTTTTAAAAATTTTAAAGCAATAAGAGATGCGAAATGCAATTTCAGCTTATTTTAGGGACTAAAATGTGACTATCGATCAAACAATGTCCGAAAAATATGAAACTTGGCCAAGATGTTATTTATGATGAAATGAATGCACTGTAATTTTTTTTGGAATTTTTGGATGCAAGATGAATGTTTTATGATAATGCAAACAAAATGAATTTAAATATTTAATTACAATAAATATTGAACCTAATTATTTTCAAGGGACAAAATTATCTAAGATCTATTACTAGGTGATGGATCTCAGAAAAATCTTAAACCTCGAAAATACTAGTTTTAATACATATTAAAATCAAACACTGAAATATGGAAAATGATTTTTATATGGCAAATTATGCATGCAAATGCAATTCTTTTTAGGCACAAAGTTAATCACAATTAATTCTATAATTCATGATTTTTCGATAATTTTTAGAGCAATAATTAATCAATGACAAATTTCAGAGCACAAAGTGGGCAAAATACACAACTTTCCACAAAATAATTAGTTATTAATTAACCAAATGATCACAAAAATGTCTCGGGCTTGACCCAGCGGTGCGGTGGAGCGTTACAGGTGAGGGTCGTGGTGGAGCGACCGCTGTTAGAGGCTCCTGGAGCTTTGGCTGCGGAGGAGCAGCACCTGGCGACCGGAGACGAAGATGAAGCCGATGAAGGTTGATGACGTTGGCGTTGTTGGTGTAGGTGGATGTTGGCGAAGTCGTTGGGGGGAGTTGTCAGCTTGTAGAAGATGAAACTTTGACGTAGGCTAGATGCAGTTGATCGTGAATGGCGATGAAGCGTTGTCGAGGTGTTGGCATAGTCGAAGGTGGTGGTCGGAGATGTACGACGGAAGTAGACGTAGGATTGACGATGTTGAGGGAGGCCCGGAGCTGAGCAGCTGTAATGGTGGAAGAGCGACAATGAAGCCACGGAGCTTCAAATCTCGTCGAGGACGCGGGTGACCAGGCTGTCACCACTGATCACCTTCTTCCTATGCAATCGGCGGATATTTTGTGATGGGGGCGGAGGTGTTTCATTTATAGGGTATGGCGAGTCGATCGAAGAAGGAAAGAGGGGCGTCGGTGTGGAGGCGAAGGGTTTTGAGATTTGATTGGAAGGAGATCGCGGAGACGTGATTGGAATCGGGGATCGACGAGAGATCTGGTGAGGATTTGATGAGAGGGCGACTGATTCGAAGATGGAAGGCGGCGGAGAAGGGATTCACGACGGAGAAATCGGGGCCGAGCAGAGGAGGCGAATCGGGAGAGGTGTGATTTGGAGAAGATGCACAGGTGTTGTCCGATTGACCGAGATCGGATGGCTCCTGTAACGCCACGTGGCGGCTAGAGGAGAAAAGGGGTGGCACGTGCATGGCGCGTGCCTGGGAGGCACGTGCGACGGACGTACGAGCTTTTTATTTTTATTTTTATAACAAAATGAATAAATAAAAACCTTAAATATGGCTGATACGTGGTGGCTCCAGGGGCTACCACACATGGCAGCTTCAGAAAATAAATGGTTTGAAAAATACACAAGAAATAATAAACGGCCTCGGATCGAAAAAGTTTCTTTACAAAAAATGCTCGTCTCGATGAGATCTACAACTTTCATGAAGACATCAAAATCAAAATCGATCATTTGCGCAAAGTGATATTTTTGGGGCATCCCATGTACATAGAATACCTTGAATTTTGGGTTTTATAAATTTTTTATCATTTTTAAACTAGATAAAAATCCGGAAAAATATAGTAAAATCGAAGATAAATATTTACACAGTAATCTAATTTTTTTGGATTTTTAGTAGATAAGATAACTGAGAAATAAAATACAATATAATATAGAGGACTTTTATACAGACTATTAATGGACACTCAGACTCAATTAATTTTCATTGATTTTGGTTTCATTTTGGATCTGGATTTTTGCATATTTTAATAAAACTTTTGTCAAAGAAGATGAATGAAAAAGAGATAAACTAAAATAAGTTAATTATGTACATAAAATACTAGGTCAAAATCAACTAAAATACAAAATGTACTAAAGAGGCCAAAAACCCAACTTTCTTATACGAGCTTCGATTCACTTGGTCTTGTTTTGACGGTAATTGAATGTGCATTAGTTCAAAAGTGAGTAGGATAAAAACGGACACTGGATGGGGGAGATATGAGGGTTTTAGTCCGAAAATCCTGAAACTAGGGTTTGGGTTTTTGGTCCACTTATTTGTGTTCATAATTTTTTTTTGTATTTTTCATTTATTCTTGTTTGTGATATGTATACAGTGGAGGTGGTTTTGGGTCATTCGGAATTAGTATGAATTAGTTAGAAATCAGGAAAGTTAGTCTATTTACAGGTCAATTTTGGCTGGGATTTTTGGCTTCTTATTTTGTGCAGAAATGCGTGCTAAAAATGCAATTCTTATTAAAACATGTATGAATGCTAATTATGCAGAATAAATGAGGAAATGCTAATGATTTTGAGGTATTTGAGCTTAATTAATGAGATTTAGGGTGATGAATCTGAGATGCATCATCCCCCTATACTTAAACCTTGCTCGTCCCTGAGCATCAAAAAGAAATGCCATGAGGTGAAATGAGATTGGGTTCCATATCAAGACCATGAGCTGGAGGTGAATATGAACTAGACTCAACCTTTGGATTAATAGTTTGACGGAACTTCTGTGAGACTTAGAATTTTAAAATCAACAACCTTCAAGTTCTACACATCATTGTCACAGTTTCGGCTCAGACTTAGATCAATCCTCTTCCCAAAGCATACCATATGAACATTGAACAATCGACTCATGTGTGTGAAAGGTTTTAGCTCTTCCCACCCAGAATGTCGGACTACCGCGCAAACCTACTCTCCAGTAACTCGTCCTCGGGGAGTCAGGTATTTCCTTCTAAGGTCTGTTGCATTGTGTTCACAATCGAATTGGGGGGGGGGGAGAAGTTAGAAGAAGGAGAAAAGAAATGGAAGGTGACCAGTGTAGCCACCTCTCCTTGTGAAGCTGGCCAGTGTAGCTGAGTCTCCACTAAGATCTGCAGGTTTTCTTGAAGCTTGGACCTTTTTGGTCAGATATTTATTTGTTATAATGCTTTTTATATTTGGAATTTTTGGTGGTTATCCTTGGATCTTGTTGTGCCCTATGGATATAGAATCTTTTTATTTCCTTACATTTTTTGGGTCTTAGAAAAAAATTGTGCCGAGCCGTCTATCCCTTTTCTGAAGCTTTATTTCAACCCGTACTCCGGTCTTTAGATTTCCACGCTGCCAGAAAAGAAACTCACACAGTCTTTCAACATCCCGTCTGAGTTGAGCTAAGTGCTAGTGCGAGAGTATAAATTAATTCCCTATTCCATAGTTGTACCCAGAACGAAGAGACCGGGTTAGCCACTAAGAGTCAAACGCTGCACATTATCATGTGGAACTCTAAGAATTAAGTCAAAGACCTGAAGCTTCTAAAATCCTATTTCTCGGTGAAGTTCCTCTGAAAATTAGGTGAATTAAGGTCAAGTCCACACCACTCTCGGTTTCTGCTCATAACTCGGTTCGAAACCCAAAGACTTTTCACAGATGCAAATGAATGCGATGCTGGATTAAGTGCAGATGTGTGAAATGCAGACACATTTTTTTATTTTTGTGATTTTTTTATTTTTTATGTAAGGTATTTTTTTTGGTTTTTTTAATGTAAAAATGAATAAGAAGCCATTGTTTTTCAAAAAATTTTGGGTAGGATACAGTCAGGGTTTGTAGCAAGACTTTTTTTTCTTTTTGTTTGTTTTTTTTCAAGTTAGTTACGCACCCCGTAAATACATATAGACTTACACGGAAGTACGAGTTATGGGTAAAATATATACACAGTATATATACAGACCCCCTATACTTAGAGAGTGATGTGTCCTCAGAGCACAAGAAGTGTAAAGAAGACATAGCTCGGGCTAAGCGTAAGAGAGTAAAAAAGGAAAAAAAAGAATAAGATACACTGGTTGCCCCCCATACTTAGACTGTGAACAGTCTAAGTACAGAAGAAGAGTGAAAGAAGAAGGCGGTCGGGGTATGTGAATGAGGAGAGTATCTACAGATAAGCATCGGTTCCCCCTATACTTAGGCTCTAGTTAGCCTAAGTATAGAAGAAGGGTGGAAATGAGGCAATCGAGACAAAGGGAGAATTGTATGTACAGATGGCATCGATCCCCCCTATACTTAGGCCTTGGCCTAAGTAGAGGAAGAAGGTGTACAAGGAGACCGATGTGGTCGGGAGAGAGGGTGGGTAGCCGATGATTAAGGCGGTTTTCGGCCGATCTTTTTGTGAGCCTGCGATGGAAGATCTTAATGATGAGAAGGAGATGGAGCATATGATTCCCAACTATTATCAGTGATGTCCTCAGAAAAGTCATGATGGATAGTAGATGAAGTGTTCGATTCAGATGAAAGGTATCCATCATCAGAGCTATCCTCAGAGGAATAGTATTTGAAAGTAGACACACTCTAGATATTCTTGTCTTTTTGTTTCTTGAGTTGTTTTCTCAGAATTCGTTCCTTCTTAAGATCATGCGATTTGTCCTCGGATGAATATTCTGAAGCACCAATCTCAGTCAGCTCATAAGAAATAATTCCAGTGTATTTGATGAGAGCAAGAGTGTCAGCTTTTGATGAATAATAGTGAGGAACGAGAGTCATCCAACGGGAGTCGAATTTTGGATCCTTATGAAGATATGGTTTTAGAACTGCAGAGCAGACCTCACTCATGTAGATTACCTTTTCCGGACCTGATGAGGGATCATCAGCTGATTCCTCTTCCACAAGGTCAAAGGTGACTTTCTTTTTCTTGTTTCGTGAAGGTGTCGGTCCACTTGAGTCTCCAGATGAATAACCATTGAAATTCTTCTTCTTGGTCGATGTTCGTACTGCGTGTTTGTTCTTAGTCTTCTTAATGTTGGTGCACTCTTGATTTGGGATGATTTGGTCAAGATATTCAGAGAATGTTGCTCCAGGGTGCGACCATGCATATGTCTCAGGATCATATAAGAAATATTCATCTATTTTGAGATCCACAGGAATTGAAATACTGGGGAGAGTCTCTGCATGTTCATTCTCAATTGTTTCGACAATGGAGCATTCCTGTGTCGAGTTGATGTGATCAAGATAATCAGAATAGATTGACCCAGGGTGCGACCATGCATAAGTCTCCGGATGATATGATTCATACTTGATTCTCCATAGTGAGAGCAGTTGGGAATGGAGCAGAGGGGATATTCTCCAAACCAATAGTCTCATCAACAACCGCTATATCAGGTGTAACAACGGGGTAGGGCTCTTCTACCGCTTCATGGTTACGGTTGTTGGGGACTTCATGGGTTGCCTTAAAAAATCGTGGTTCCTCAAAGACTGGGTGAGATCAAAGTACTTCCAATGCTGTAAAATTGATTTCCTGAGTCTCACACTCAATAATTGCCTTAGCCAATGCTAAGAATGGCTTTCCGAGAATAATTAGAGACTGGGTGAGTTCTCCCTGATGCTCAATATCAATGATTGTGAATTCTACTCTGAGCGGAGCAGCTTGGAATGTCATGATGACAGAAATGATTCCTCTCGGCCGCTTTATTGATCGGTCAGCCAATTGAACAATCTCTTGTATCTTTCTGATCGGTTCGAGTTTGAGTTCGTGAAATACATAGGTCGGGAGGATATTAATCGGTGAATCGTCATCAATTCGAGCATGAGTAAAAATTATGTCTTTGATTCCACAGTCAAATCTGGGCAACCACTTCACTATGCGGCTCGGTTTTTCTCCTCAACACCAAGGAGGAGGCCATTGACAAGATATGTCTTTCAGTTTTTGTTCTAATCCTGCCCGACTTTTCATCATTAATTTATCCATTACAAATCCTTTCAAGTCGGGGAAGTGTTCAATGGCCTGTATAAAGGGAAGTTCAAAGATTAATCTTTTCTCCAGTGCTTCCCATAAAGAAGGATCCAAATTCTTCAGATCTTCTACAGTTTCAATTTTTATGTAATTTTTTTTGATTTTTGATTTTTTGGATGTTTTTGAATATTCCAATTTTTTGGTATTTTCTGTGTGGTGTGGTGATGCGATGTCTTCTGTAGATGAGAAGGGGCTTTGATGTTCCGAGTAGGAGTCATATGCATAGTCATTTCTAGGGGAATAATATGCAGAATTGCTGTCAGAATCGTCCCTAGGTTCCTGGATATCCTTATAATTTTCAACATGAGATCCAATCATTTCCTCATCTAATTTCGTATCCGAGCTACCATAGAATGAACAGAGTCGGTCAGTAAAATGTCTGAAATTTTCTTACATTAATTCAAATTCCTTATTTATCCTCGAAATATCATCCTCAAAATTCTGTTCATAATCAATCGTGGGAGCAGTCAGTGTGTGTTTTTGCATTTGAGATTAAATAATTTCACCTACCATTTTCCTATATGTGCTGAGAGGAGAGTCTCTTGGAATATCCGATATATGATCATTATTTTCTGAAAATTTCTCCTTAAAAATTATGGAAGGAGTCTGCTCAGTGGAAGGATTTTGCGGGAATGTGTAGGTCTCATACTCAGCATGCCGTGACTCGGGCATGTAACCTGGTTTGAGTAGAGTCTACTTACATGGCCATGATTGATCTTATCCTCGAATAATGGAGTCATACAGGGTGCATATGTGTCGATATCATCCATTTGGTCCTTCTGTATGTATAGGTTGATCAAAGGAGTGGTATTCGGGTTGGTCAATAGGGATTTGATTGTTGCGGTTAATCTAACTCCGATAATCATTAAGTCTGGGCCTCTCCATAGGGTGGATTTGATTTCTCGGCCAGTCATGAGACTCAAATGTAATTTTATCTTGAAATGGTTCATCAGTGAGAAATCGAGAATAAGACGGCTCAGTCCATGATGGGAATTGGTCATGTATGGTTGAATATTCGAGTAGAATGGCTTGGAATTCAATGGATTCATCTGAGAGTCAGAGTCTCTCTCAAATGTTGGAGGATTGAAAGAAGAGGATTTTGGCCAAACCGAGATAAATTCATTTTCAAAATATTGATCAGATGGGTACTCAGACCGTTGTCCTGTATTTGTCAAAGGAGGTTGATGATGATGAATCATCATGGTTGAACTCGATGCGATTACACGGGATAGTCAAAATAAATTTTATCAAATGTGTGGCTTTCTATCTTCGAAATCGGTTCACGTACACCAATGCAAATACAAATCAAACTCTAGGTTCAACAACTCACATAATGAAGTCGTAAGAGTTTGGCTATTATATTTTCAATTTTAATTGATGATAAGATAATCTTGGAAAATAATTAGCGAGCTGTTAGGTACCGAAAATTTTCTTAGAGATTGTCCTGAATTCCTACGACTAGTTGCATCTACTTTCAGCCAGTATAGGTGTAATTACGGATCGTAAAACGACTACCCGTGTTACTTAAGGACGGAGCCTTACACGGTGTCCTTTAAACCACCTACTCTGCTAAGGAAATTCGGACTGTTTACCGGCTACCCGTATTCCTTACTGAGAAGTAGCTAATCGTTTTTAAAGTCAGTAGTCTGAATGAAAATATCGAAGCTGGGCTCTAACCTTAAGTGTCGTCTCTAGCTCACTCAGAAAGATAAATGCATCCAAGGTCGGGGTTGCTCTCTCACAAAAATTCTTGATTTTATGGGTTATTTAAAATCAGCTATATTTAGCAGTCCCAATTTTAATTAGGTGATTACTGAAATTTAAGGTGAGCACAAAATCACGTCTATCGTCCAGTCCCAATTTCTTTTAAAATTATGTGACAAAACAGGAGGGAGAAATTCAGGAAAAGCCGATAAACGTGAAAAACTATGATGTATGCTCAGTTAGAAGACTTACATTGAATCCTCGTAATCTCCATGTGGGATGCAATACAGAAGAAAGATTATTCTAAATGAATGCAAGCCGATGAAAAATCGCACCTAGCAGAAAGTTCTATTAGTGGGAAAGTATTGAGTTGAATTTGGCCAAATTGAACGTTCTAAAGTGCGTCTCAATTAAAGTGCAATGTGGCCTTAGGTCCTACAAGCACAATTAAAAATTTAAAATGTTCTAAGAGCCGTAAGTGCAGGTCTATCCTAAGCGCTATTCAAGTCGGGCCCCACCCTCACGGGAGAGTGAAACCAGCCATGACACACCACAGAAAAAGTTTGAGGTCTTATTACACTCGTGAGAGTCCAAACGGACACCGCTATAAATGAACAATTAATTACAAAAATTAATTGCAGAAAATTAAATTCTAGAGTCTACGCTCTCTCACGACTCGACTCGATCTTAAATTAATTGCAGCTTTTTGAAAGTCAGTGAAGATGCGTCGGTTTCTTGAAAAACCGCTCCACGTATGTCGGGTACCTTGCAAGAAAAATAAGAGAGAGAGAGAGAGAGTGCAGGAGAATGACTCAAAAATAATAAAATAAACAAGAAAATAAAATAAATGCAGAAAAAATGGAATTTATAGTGGAAAATTCGAGGGTCATACTACCCAACGGAAAACCGAACAAAAATCTTTAGACAAAAAACTAAGCCGTTTACCTCTCCGGCAACGGCGCTATCTGACAAGTCTGGATTTACACTGTTTAAAAATATGATTTGTCGTGAATTTTTGTTCGCTTAAAAATATGTCGTTTCATTATAGGAGGTAATCAGAATAGGTCAAGAAATAACCGCACAAAAATTTAATCAATTTCCAATCAATGCGGTTTTATCTTTATTTTACTTGGGCAAGTCCCAAGGTCGAACACAAGGAGGTAAAGGAACATCTTAGAGTTATGTCTATCAAAGTTTGCACACAGTTTCCGAGGCGGTTTTTTTATTTTAATGCAATAAGAGATGCGAAATGCAATTTCAGCCTATTTTAGGGACTAAAATGTGAATATTGATCAAACAATGTCCGAAAAATACGAAACTTGGCCAATATGTTATTTATGATGAAATGAATGCACTTTAATTTTTTTGGAATTTTTGGATGCAAGATGAATGTTTTATGAATTTTTAAATACAAATAAAATGAATTTCAATATTTAAATATAATAAATATTAAACCTAATTATTTTTAAGGGGCAAAATTATCTAAGATCTATCACTAGGTGGTGGATCTCAGAAAAATCTTAAACCTTGAAGATATTAGTTTTAATACCTATTAAAAATCAAACACTGAAATATGTAAAATGATTTTCATATGGCAAATTATGCATGCAAATGTAATTCATTTTGGACACAAAGTTAATCACAATTAATTCTACATTCATGATTTTTCGAGAATTTTTAGAGCAACGGTTAATCAATGACAAATTCAGAGCACAAAGTGGGCAAAATATGCCATGATGTAAAGATTTAAATTCGGAACAAAATGCCTATTTTTGATAAATAAAATGATGTAAAAGAGAGGTCCAAAACTGAGGGGGAATACAGGGGTATTTATGCAATAATTTAAAATAGATAAAATGCAAAGGAATGGCTTTTGCGCAATTACCAAGAAGGCTGGGGAATATGTTGCAATTTTGCCAAAGGGGCAGGTGCGTGGCATGTGCCCTCTGGTCGGCGGACTGGATGGCGATTAGATGAATTCCCAAGGTCTCCGGTGCAATTTTCTCACGGTCACGTGCAAAGCACGTGACTTAGGGTTGAGGTTGGTTGACGTCGTCCCTTGCCCCACATGCGTGGCACGTGGTGGGGGTCTCGGGCTTGACCCAGTGGTGCGGTGGAGCGTTGCAGGTGAGGGCCGTGGCGGAGCGGCCGCTGTAGGAGGCTCCTGGAGCTTTGGCTGCGGAGGAGCAGCACTTGGCAACCGGAGATGAAGATGAAGCTGATGAAGGTCGATGACGTTGGCGTTGTCGGTGCAGGTGGACGTTGGCGAAGTTGTTGGGGGAGTTGTCGGCTTGTAGAAGATGAAGCTTTGACGTAGGCTAGATGCAGTTGATCGTGAATGGCGATGATGCGTTGTTGAGGCGTTGGCGTAGTCGAAGTTGGTGGTCGGAGATGTACGACAAAAGTAGACGTAGGCTCTATGGCGTTGAGGGAGGGTCGGAGCTGAGCAGCTGTAATGGTGGAGGAGTTGCAATGAAGCCACGGAGCTTCGAATCTCATTGAGGATGCGGGTGACCGGGCTGTCACCACCGGTCACCTTCTTCCTGTGCAATCGGTGGATATTTTGCGATGTGGGAGACGATGTTTCATTTATAGGGTATGGCGAGTCGATCGGAGAAGGAAAGAGGGGCATTCGCGAGGAGGCGAAGGGTTTTGAGATTTGATTGGAAGGAGATCGCAGAGACGTGATTAGAATCGGGGATTGACGAGAGATCTGGTGAGGATTCGATGAGAGGACGATTGATTCTAAGATGGAAGGCGATGGAGGAGGGATTCATGGCAGAGAAATCGGGGCCAAGTGGCAGAGGAGAATCGGGAGAGGTGCGATTTGGAAAAGATGCACAGGTGCCGTCCGATTGGCCGAGATCGGACGACCCCTGTAGCGCCACGTGGCGGCTAGAGGGGAAAAGGGGTGTCACATGCGTGGCGCGTGCCTGGGAGGCACGTGCGACGCACGTGCGAGCTTTTTAAATTTTTTTTATAAAAAATGAATAATAAAAACCTTAAATATGGCTGATACATGGCGTCTCCAGTGGCTGCCACGTGTCAGCACCATAAAATTCAGAAAATAAATGGTTTGAAAAATCCAAAAGAATTCATAAACGGCCTCAGATCGAAAAAGTTTCTTCACAAAAATTGCTTGTCTCGATGAGATCTACGACATTCATGAAGACATCAAAATCAAAATCGATAATTTGCACAAAGTGATATTTTTGGGGTATCCCATGTACATAGAATACCTTGAATCTTGGGTTATATATTTTTTTCATTTTTAAATCAGATAATAATCTAAAAAATATGGTAAAATAAAAGATAAATATTTACTCAGTAATCTATTTTTTTGGATTTTTAATAAATAAGACGACTGAGAAATAAAATACAATATGATACAGAGGACTTTTGTACAAACTATTAGTGGACACTCAGACTCAATTAATTTTCTTTGATTTTGGTTTCATTTTGGATCTGTATTTTTGCATATTTTAATAAAACTTTTATCAAAGAAGACGAATGAAAAAGAGATAAACTAAAATAGGTTAACTATGTACATAAAATACTAGGTCAAAATCAGGTAAAATACAAAATGTACAAAGAGGCCTGAAACCCAACTTTCATATTCGAGCTCCGATTCACTTGAACTTGGTCTTGTTTTGAAGATAAATGAATGTGCATAATTCAAAAGTGAGTAGGATAAAAACGGACATTGGATGGGGGAGATATGAGGGTCTTAGTCTGGAAATCCTGGAACTAGGGTTTGGGTTTTTGGTCCACTTATTTGGGTTAGTGATTTTTTGTATTTTTCAATCATTCATGTTAGTGATATGTGAACAGTGGAGGTAGTTTTGGTTCATTCGGAGTTAACATGAATTAATTAGAAATCAGAGAAGTTAGGCTATTTACAGGTCAATTTTGGCTGGGATTTTTGGCTTCTTATTTTGTGCAGAAATCCGTGTTAAAATGCAATTCTTATTAAAACATGTATGAATGCTAATTATGCATAATAAGTGAGGAATTACTAATGATTTTGAGAGATTTGAGCTTAATTAATGAGATTTAGAGTGATGAATCTAAAGTTCATCACTCCTCACCAGCAGTATCGTCCTCCTCACTACCAGAATCAGTATCAACTTCCTCCTTATTGCTAATATTATCATCAACACCCAAATCGACCTCTACACCATCAACCACAATGTGGTCAGCATGTTGAACCTTCCGAGGTGGTTCTAGTGAACCCGATCCTTGATTGCTTATATTTTGGTCAATTTATAGTTTTCTATAAATAGTTATGAACCTTAGAAGCCCGCTTTTACGGCTTTTGCGGTTCTTTGTAATATTTTATTTTATTGAATAAATTTTCTGATATTTTTATAAAATAATATATATTTTTATGAACAACTTTTGTGAAGAAAAGATTTTGATATGAAGTTTTCTTGATGATAAATAAAATAGGTGAAATATTTACAAGATGAAAAATATGTAGATATATTTTTGTGATATAGATTTTTTGGCATTTTTACACATTAAGATCCTTATCTCCTCCTACTTATTTATTTTGTCGACCACATCAATACTGATATGGTCTAGGGTTAGGATCAGTCTCTATATATTTTGTATACATCATTCTTTTCTTTTCCTTTTCTTTTTCTTCTTTATTATTTTATTTTGGATAAATTAAGTGCTAAATATATAATATTAATAAATGTGGTCAGAATGTTAATTAACGAGGATTAGTGAATATGTACATGTATTTTACCAAGGTTTTAGTCAAAATGAAAGAATAAAGATGATGAATCATAGATTCATCACAACCAAGTTAGCTCTCCCATAAGACAACTCCATTTTACAATATATATATATATATATATATATATATATATATATGGAAAACTTTAGATATGATGATCATTTCCTAGATGAGTGGAAAGTTAACCATCTTATCCATTCATAATAAATCTGACTGTTGCAATTAATGGATCATTATTTGTATTTTTTAAATGTTGAAAAATCCATTATGGTCATTTTGGCATATTCTATATTTAGAATGCAACAAATGTCTCCTAAACAATCTCTCACCTCTCTCTCTCTCTCTCTCACTCTCGTCTCTCTCTCTCTCTCCCGATGCCAACAGGGGCACCTTCGGTATCCTATTGGTGGTGGCAGCGACCGCCGTGGCAGTCCATGCAATGATGGTGACGTGGATCACAGTTATCGTTCTTCTAGCACTAGGGGGGGGGGTGCAGTGGCAGCTTGTGGAGGACAACCAAGGGGTGTTGGGGGACATAGCGATGGTGGCACTGGGGATCATTGTGCGAGAGGGGAACGTCGTGGCCGCTTCCTGCGCTTGCGGAGGACGACCGACGCGTGACAATGGACATAGTGATTGTGGCGGTGGGATCGCTATGCGAGAGAGAAATGTCGTGGCCGCTTCCTGTGCCATCGTTAGCTTCTTCTTCTCGTGCCATCAATTTTTTGAATTTACATTCTTTTATAAATTTCTAATAATCTCATATATTTTTTTTGCAATCTCAAGTATTTTTTTTACAATATCAAATTGTTTCTTTAAAATCTCAAATCATTTTTACAATCGCAAATTATTTTTTATATATAACATTTCTTTTATCAGTTTCCAACAATCTCAGATCTTTTTTTTACAATCTTAGATCATTTTTTACAACCTCAAATCATTTTTACAAATAAAGATTCTTTTCTTACAATTTATGTTATTTATACATTTATTTTTTATATATTTCTAATAATTAACCTCAATTTTTTACATTTTTCTCTTTCTGCTTAATATTTGATGAGTTATTAGCTAGCTATTTTTGCAGATCTCCATACGGTTATAACAAAACAATCACGGAATTTTACAAATGGCTTTGGTTTTATTTTACAAAGCATGTTACAATCTTATAATGGCAATGAGTATTTTATAAAGAGTTCAGACATTCTGCACAGTGCAAAAATACTATCACGTTGGCGAAACCTCAAGCATAAATAGCTACAAAAATGCCAATTCAGGCGTACTGAAAATGGTAAAATAAAAGGATTAAATAAAATTCAAATTCAAAATGAAAACACAAGGATTGAGATCTAATGGACGAGATGGTTGGCTTTCCATTCATCTAGGAAAGGCCCACCTCATTGAACCCCCCCTATATATATATATATATATATATATATGAGGTTTGGGAGCTTGTACCATGATGCATGCAACCTTATATGCACCGGGGTAATAAACACCTATTTTTTATTTTTTTGAAATGAAATCATGTAGGATTTAAATCACTATATATCACCATGATGCCATGCAAAAATCAACTTAATTCAAGACTTCTAACCTATCCATTAAGACTGTGAAATTTTAACGGTCTCACTGAAATTTAGCACTTCCAGATCGACATGTTAGAAATGTCTATCTTACATGAAATTTGAAACACATATTCCGCTAACAGTTCTAAGCAAATCCCCCGAGGTTTCATTTCAAAATAATGAGTGTTTATGGCACCGATCCATATAAAGCTACATGAACCATGGTGCAAGTTTCCCAACACACGCACACACAACCACACACACGTGGTTAATGGGGTTCTCTCCTATGGGGAGCTAACTTAGCTTCCACCATCACATTTTTTTTGAAAAATTCTTCTGTGGATTTTCATTAATATATTCCTATATTATGTCATTCAAGTTTCGTGCGAAATAGAGACTTCTACAACCTTCATCTAGATAGGGTCGAGTTCAACAATTCTGCGATCATACATACATGGGCTTGATGGACATGCTCGCAAGGGACAGCCAACAGGCTGCCCCAGGCTATTTTTTTACAAAAATTACAGAAAAATGACAGGGGGTAACCTCATTTTTTCATACACGTACGCACATACGCACATACGCCCGCGCGCATACACACATAGGGAAAAGGGAAGCTACATCGGGTGATGTAGCCAACTGATACACCCTATCATTTTCTAATTAGTTTTTGATTTTTTTGAAGGAAACCTGTGCATATTTACTTAATTTATTGAGTGGAATATATGTTTCAAATTTCATGTAGAACAAACATTCCTAACATGCCCATCTAGATAAGGTCAATTTCAACAATTTTGAAACCATTAAAATATGATAGTTGATGGAGATGATAGAAGTGTCAAATTTAGTTGAGTTTGGCATGAGACCATGATGGTATATGTTGATTTAAATCCCACCATTTTTTTTCAAAAACACAAAAGTTCAATGAAAAATGGTTGGGTGGAGCTTGTTGGTTACACCCCCGAGTGCAGCTTCCTCAACCCCTATGTGTGTGTGTGTGTGAAAAAGGAAGCTACACCGGGTGGTGCTGCCAACTAGATACACCCGACTATTTTTGTTATTGATTTTTATTTTTTTGATGGAAACCTATGTAGATTTACTTAGTTTATTGAGTGGAATATGTATTTCAAATTTCTTAGGATTTAGGTTACTATATATATGTAGAGAGAGAGTTAAATGGAGCTACCCCTTAGGGGGAGATAAATTAACTCCCCCCTCAGATATTTCCCATTTTTATTTTTTTTAAATTTCTTTCGCAGATTTTCATCAATATATCCCTATATTATGTCATTCAAGTTTCGTGCGAAATAGAGATTCCTATGGCCTTCATCTAAATGGGGCCGATTTTAGCAATTCTCCAACCATTAAAAAATTAATGATTGTCTGGATGGAGACTGTAGGAGTCTCTGTGACTTAAATGACATAATATAGAGATATAGTGATGAAATTCCACTGAAGAAATTTCCAAAAAAATAAAAAATTAGGAAGCAGGGGGAGTCAAGTTAGCCCTCCCCCGGGGGCAACCCTATATATATGTGGAAAAATGGAGACTACACCTAGGGGTGTAGGTACTACCTACATCGGCTCTTTTTTCATTATTTTTTAATTTTTTTAAAATAAAATATTGGGGGAATTAGATCATCATATATCACAATGGTGTCATCCCAAATTCAACTTAATTCGGAACTTCTATCATCTCCATCAAGACTATCAAATTTTAATGGTCTTAGAATTGTTGAAATTGATCCCATCTAGATGAACGTGTTAGGAATGTTTGTTTTGTATGAAACTTGAAAAGTATATTCTCCTCAATATATTATGCAAATCCCCCTACACAGCTTCCTTCAAAAAAAATCCAAAAATAATGAAAAAATGTCTGGGTGTAGGTAATTTTAACGGTCTAATTAGATTTGCTCTAATCGACATGTTCTAGATGGAAGATATAGGAGTCTCTTTTCCAGAGAAAATTTGAATGACATATTATAGGTATATAGTTATGAAAATCTATGGTGGTATTTTTCAAAAATTAAAAAAATGTTAAAAATGAACATGAAGTAGGTAAGGTTACCTACTTCATGAAATAAGCTCCCTTTCCTCATTACTAAACGTGGTTTGTGTTATAGAAAACATAAGGTTTTGTGGACATCACGAAGATACATCTCAATCTATGGTAATTGACATTGGTTGTATATAAAGAATGGTTATAACAGATTTTTTTGACATTTTGAATAAAGATTTTCCTCTCGGATTTCATTAATTAGTGATGATGATTTTATGGACCATTTGATATATCATGTTTGTGTATAGGTTGGCACCGGAGAGATCCAAAACACAGAGGAATTGTTGCCACAGTTTTGTGAACACGCTAAGTTTAAATGGCGTGCTCGTCTTGAGTAGTGGAGCGAGTCGTGACAACTTCGTTGTCTCACGTTAACGTTAAAGTTACCTTATTACTTTTTTATCTGAATGCATTTACACATAGTTGCTCGTTGGAAAAGCATGAACAAGCCACTGGGATCATTGGTTGCTATTGGTCTCTGTTTGATTATTTTTGAAGTAGAGAAATACGCTCTCTGTCGCGATATATATATATATATATATATATATATATATATATATATATATATATATGGGTAAAATGTGTATGCCCCCTAGGGGGAGCTAACTTAGCTCCCCCCGCCCCTTTTTGACATAATTTTTTTATTTTTTTTTGAAATCTAAAACCGTGTAAATTCATTATTAAATCCCTATATTATACTATTAAAATTTCGTGAGAAACAGAGACTCCTACGACCTCCATCCAAACGGGGTCGATTTTAAAAAATCCTGTTACCGTTAAAAAATGACTGTCTGGATGGAGGCCGTAGGAGTCTCTGTTTCGCACGAAATTTTAATGACATAATATAGGGATATAGTGATGAAATTCCACGGAAGAAAATTTCAAAAAAAAATAAAAAAACCGGACGAAATGGGGCGGGGGGAGCCAAGTTAGCTCCCCCCAGGGGGCAGCCCCATTTATCCCTATATATATATATATATATATATATATATATATATATATATATATATGCGCTGATAGGCTATCTCAGAAAGGCTTGTCCCTAGATGAACACATATTGATTGTTTTTTTTAAAAACTAATGGTTTCTTTTGAAGTTTTTTTATGTATGTCTATGAGACTATGGCAATGTCTATCTTAATGTATATGTATGCAAACATCCCTTTCATATGGTTCACGTGTGCAGAGCAGAATAAAGAGTTCCTTGTAAGGTGATGGAGAGCAACAAAGATGAGCTTCTTAAAGAGACGTAATGTCATGTCACGGAGCAAAAGTTGCCGTAATTTTCTTGACCGACTCTTTTGACGCCCTGTCCCCTCCATATGATATCATATGATCGTTCATCTTCGTCTTGCAGATCCAAATCACAAGAGCAGCCATCACGACATCCCGGATTCTTTCTCTGGAAAGAGAGAATCTGGTCAATAAAGGATTTCATATTGTAAATGTATATTCCTAATGATAACATTCCCGTATCTTCTTCCCAAGGACCTTTCTATGACCATAAATTTGTGCTCGTGAGATTCCTGTGGGAACGGTGACAAAAAAGAGGCTATACTGTAGACCCACCCTTTTGAAATCCTTCAGACACTTAAACATGAACGGGCAACTGCTGATCCAGGAAATGATAAGCTGCATCTTGATTCTACTTTCTTTATGCTGTTAAAATATAAGCAACGATTTACAACATATGTGAAGTGTAATGTCGTCTTCTTTCAACTTGGGATCGATGTTACCGAGTGACAAGTATGAACATGTCTTCGAGCGTACGCATTCCTTGTGGAGATGGTTTAGTCTGCTATAATGCATGAACCCTATGCTCATTTGAGAGCACATGAGCTCTTATTTTCATCCTTCAGATCTGTAATTCAACGATCATATTTTTTTCTTGTCCATTTCCTTTTTAGCACCAATCCTATACCATAACAAACTCCCTCCGCATTTTCATGATCTTCTCTCTCCTGGTTGAATCTAATGATCTATAATCACTGCTCTCATGCTCTCACAGGATCACTCGTATATGCCCCTAGTTAGCTCCCCCGCCTCATTTTTCACGTATATTTTTATTTTTTTTGAAAATAAAAAATGTGTAAATTCATTATTAAATCTCTATATTATGTCATTAAAATTTTATGTGAAACAGAGACTCCTACGGCCTCCATCCAGACGGGATCGATTTAAAAAATCATGGGACCGTTAAAAAATAACTGTCTGGATGGAGGCCATAGGAGGCTCTGTTTCACACGAAATTTGAATGACATAATATAGGGATATAGTGATGAATATTCATGAAGAAATTTTCAAAAAAAAAGTAAAGAAATAAAGAAAATGGGGCGGGGGGAGCTAAGTTAGCTCCCCCTAGGGAGCATCCCCATTTATCCCACATATATATAGGAGTGATCCTGTGAGAGCAAAAAACTGTGAGAGCATGAAAGTATTGATTCTAGACCACTAGATTCTACCAGAAGAGAGAAGACTGCTAATTTGTTAGTCTTGAAAAAAAATCAAAAAAAGTAATACCCCAAAAAAACAGGGACTGCTAATTTTATCTGACCTAAAATTAAATGTAACAGACTCCACTTCTTTTGGAAGAGTAATCCCCAACGAATGATTGGCAGGTACCTTCTAGATTTGTGAGTGAGGGACGACCCATAAGGTTAGAACTTGAGCTCTGATTTTTTAAGTGACTACTTATATAGCACTTGATCACTCTACTCTTCAGTGAGGACTCTTGGGTAACCAGAAACGATCCGGGTTTCCTTAGCAGAGTGGGAGGTTTAGAGGATACTGCGTAAGTCTCCGTCCTCAAGTAAAACGGGTAGCCAGAAGCGGTCCATTACTTACTCCCATACTGGCTAAAAGTAGGTAATTAGCTGTTCAGACTCGGGACTCTGGAAAGTTATGCACCTATCAGCTCACGTAATTTGTGAAAAGACTTGCTTTGCCAATAAGCCCTAAAACTGAAGAGATTAACAACCGAACTTTCACAATCAGCATCAGATCGAGTTGGTGAATTCAGGCGTTTCTTTGTGTTTGTTTTTGTGGTATGAGACTATATCTTGCAGATCTCTAGTGAATCAATCATATGTTTTATCAAGGTGATGGGTAGGCGATCGCTTCGGTCGATTCTGATCGATCCATTCTCTCGAGTACCTCCTCATCCATCAAGATTGGTTCGGGATGTCCCTCTTCCCAAATCAAAGTCTCATCGTATTCCATGTTCCAGGCATGACTCCGACTCTGGAAGCTCTCTTCCCTGTCCATCTTCTTCTCATCCTTTATCATCATCACCCCCGGTTCGAGAAAACCACACTCTACAACCGCAATTGCATATCAATTTGGTCGAACATGATCTAGATTCCTTCTCCTTTCTAGAAGACATGGTTGACAAAGGATCGAATCTGCCACAGACTACTTCGGTAGTAATAGATCAGGCAACGATCAACAATGGTCTCCTAGCATGCCTTGAATTGATGCAGAATCAGATAAGGGAGCAAAGCTGACACAACTGAGAGCCCCAAGAGAGATTCTTGATGTTGATATCTCAAGAGCTGAGGCAGGTGAACAAAATGGAGCACAGAGACCTCCACCATATTCGAACCAAACAATAAAGCAGCTCTACAACCGTAGAGCGACGACTACACACCGATGGATCCGTCTCCCTGTCATACAGGAAAATTTTGAGCTCTGACTCCAAACCATCCAGTTGCAACCCATGTTTCATGGGCTATCTATGGAGATGCCGCATTTGCACCTATAGGAATCTGAGCTTATCTATAATACGGTGCATGATTTACATGTAAATGAGTACACAATCAAATTAATCGTTTTCCCATTCTCCCTCGTAGACAAAACAGCCAATTGGTTGAAGCCCTTAGGGAGATACGTTTCGACAAGGGAGCAGTTGAGAACAAAATATTTGAACAAGTACTACCCACTTGGTCGTATGAATATAGATTGAGCTATGGTTTGAACCATTGACAGAGGTCAATGGGATATGGTACAACTGGCAGCAACAATAGGGATCTGTTGGGAGCATCCTAGTTCCCGTTGGTCTTCAGGAGGTATCTCCTCCCAACAACCAACACATGCATGGATGGGGCATAACCGCTAACAACAGTAGCATTTTGGTCCTCACCAGTACCAGCCAGCTCAGTGGAGACATAATGTATATCCACTGTAGTATTAGCAGTCTTACCCTCCACAACAGCAGTCAGGCCTGCAGTAGCCTCATTATCACCGAGGCAACTCTTCCTGGTCTCATGGGCTTCTCCATGATAACCCTACTCTAGAGTATCTTGCTAGTTTGATTGTAGTGTCGAAGACATTAAAACTGCTTTAACAATATTGAGTATCGGTTGCATAGGATGCAACATTTGCATTGGATGCGAGCACTATTACTAGGAGATATGCAAGTATCATAAAAGGACTTGGCATAGTCTCTCAGAAACAGAGTGACTAGTCTGCTTACCTAGCTATTTTTCTAAATAGCTTATGATTAGCACATGAGTGTGGGTTTAACGATTAGCCCATTAATGGCTCTTTTGGATCATGGGAGATTGTTGGACATGTGAGCTCACGACAAGCCATTATCAATAAATGTTATTGCAAATATCATTCAATGATCTAAAATGAAGAATAACTACTTTGTATAATACGTCCCTTAGTACAATTAGAATTATGTACCATGGACATCTTGATGATCATACACTTATTACACCTATTGATTCAATTTTTGAATCATATAGGTTGGTGCATGGATGAATATCTAAATATTTAAAATGATTGTTAAGAGAGGATCTCCAGTCTAAGTAGGAGAAGGCAATCCTTTCCCTAATAGGTTGATATCTAACCGACCTCTTGATGTAGGTCCTCTGCATAAGATAGAGATTTGAAAGTGTTAGATAAGTTAGGTCAAAGAGTTGACTTAGTAAGATCAAGATAATCAAAGACCTATGTGTATGCTGTCACAATACAGGAACGCATCCACTGACTGGAGACAGATGTATTACTATATGTCTGAGTACTTACATTTGGCAAACCGCTAGGTTGATGGCCTAATCAAGGTCTATACACCGGTGCGCTGGTGTGCATACAAGGGTATATGAGTAATATGATCTCTCAAAGGGATCGTACAGAACATGAGCTCACTCATGATATATTGGGAATTAAATTATGTGCACGGTCGGTCTCGCTTTGGAAGCTAGACTGAATTTGTAGGTTTGATATGTGATTTTGAAAATTACATGATCAATACCTAGGTATGATATATGCTTTTGTAGAGTATATGATCGATACCAACTTTCAATAATCAAATGAGAAACTTAATGATAAAACCCTGAAAAGATCATCTAAATAGATCTAAAACTTAGGGATTATTCTAGGTCTTCCAGTATGCAGGATGTACATGTATTAGGAATACCTGAGGATAATGTGACCATAAACGATTGAATGACCATGAAACTTCCATTATGAGGGGAGTGATGAAACATGTCTGAATTTTAATGACTCCTCTAACTAACGAAGTAATCTAATCTTGGTCCAAATATTATACAGTGATCTGAATATGATTCGAATGCATTGAGAAGATTAGATTTACGGTTTTGATTTAATCAAATATCTATGGTAGGTCCCTGAGATCTGTATTTGAGATGTAATCTCAACATCCAAGGCACTATACATGGAACGTACAATCGCCCTATCCTTATCTCAAAGTATATGCGGAGAAAGCGTGTTATCCTTGAAAGAGTTGAAGGATAATTTCATTGTTGATAATGTGTCTGAGCATGGAGAAAATTGATAGTTAAATGTGATTTAATTATCATGGATAATATGAATTTAATTCATATTATTTGACCATATAAGAAGAGTTTTCTATGATAATTAAATGTGATTTAATTATCAAAGATTTGGGTAATGTGAATGTGATTCATGTTATTTGAGCAGAAGAAAAGAGTCATCTTGGAAAATTAAATGTGATTTATCTATTAAAGATATGATTAATGTGGTTATTCTCTATTCATAATAATCATGGGCATTATAAATATGATTTGTAAGATGTTGTAGAGAATTTATTGTAAATAGAATTACAAATTATATGTTGTTGTGAATTGGATTCATAATAAATAATTAATTGTAAATTTAATTTACATATTATGTTGGATATATGAATATGACTCATATTTATCAATGACATGATTGATGTTTTCACAAATTTAATTTGGAATTATTTTTGTGAAGATGAATGCAGTAATAGTTGTTTTATTTTAATATATATATATAATAAATATATATTAAGGAAGGCAAAACCATCAAAGATGGTCGTCCACATTGACCAAGTCAAAAGAGGGGATGTCCACCCTCTTTTTGGGTAGTGGTTGCCTCCTTATTATCTATTTATTATAGTTGAAATTAAAATGAATTGATTTGTATCTTGATAAAGGGATATAATTAATTTTTTTAATTAAATTAGTTGTTGCAAATTTGTAGCAAAAAATCATGGTCATTTATTGATAACCTTTTAATCTAAATTGTTGGATTAAGAGGGCACATGGATTGAGATCCATATACATCCAACTAGTATAAAAGGAATGGTAGACCTTGGCTTTTAGACTACACACATAATTCTAAAAGTAATGAAACTCTCTCCATCTCTCTCTACACATACCCCCTTCCTCATCAAAGTGACCATCCACCCTAAACCCTAGAGAGGGTCGTAGTCTTCGCGACACCGTTGTGCTATAGGATTGACTACTCGTAGATCTCCATCTTATTTGGTGCACTTGGCTCGTGAAGAAGACATCGGATCTCGTGAGACGAGATTAGGAGATTCGCTGCTTGGATCATCAACATGGATTACGAGGAGCACGTGTTTCATCAACGCGCTCGCAAGCATCTCCTCCATTGGATCAAACTTGAGACAACAGGTATCTTAATTTAGAGACTCAATTGGAACCACGCTTCAAGAGGTAACCTAAAACTTGTTTGTGCTTTAGATGAAACGATCCGAGAAGTGTTCTTGGATCATGTGGTTTCATTGTTCAAAATTTTTTAAATTCTGTTGCCCTAAGCAACTAGTACGACTAGTCGCTCCCACTCACATATGATGTGATCTCCACGCTTATATGATACGCTTAAGGATCTTTCAGAAGAGCCAAACTCCTTGTAGTTCATGTGCACCAGCTTTCGAAGAAGTCACCATCGTCACGCGGTCCCTTGCAAGAAATCCGTCAGAAGCAGATAAAACAATTATAAAAAGAGAAACAAAAAAATAATGCATATAAATATTTACAATAAACCTATCCTAAGAGTTGCTCCCCAACAAAGATACCATTTTAATGCTCTCGACCAGTGTACTAATCAAACACAATTATCAACAGTTGAGGTGGTCGAGCACGAGAGGCGGATCAATCAATAATTAACCCACCGGTGAAAGATGGACCAATGCAATATGGCGTGAGTTAAATTTTATTATAACCCAAAGAATATGTCTACATTGTACAAGTATTCTGGGTGTCGAAACACTGAGATTTATGGGCGTAGGTAAATAATTATTGTCTACAAAGAATAAAAAATGATTATTTTTTGTGTATTTTTTGGGTTTTTTTAACTTTGTTACTGGGTTTTCAGTATATTTAATTTTATGGATATATTTTTATGCTATATTTTTATTTTTATCTTATAATTCTTATTTCCTTTTTATATTTCCTGAGTGTTGGTTACTTTTCTTTTTAATAGATGTGTATATATATATATATAATATGGGAAAATGGGGATGCCCCTTAGGGGGAGCTAACTTAGCTCCCCCTGCCTCATTTTTACATTTATTATTTTTTTAAAAAATTTCTTCCGCGAATATTCATCATTATATTTCTATATTATGTCACTCAAATTTCGTGTGAAAGAGAGACTCTTACGGCCTCCATTTAGACCATCATTTTTTAACGGTAAAAGAATTGTTGAAATCGACCATGACTGGATGGAGGCCATAAAAGTCTTTGTTTCGCATGAAATTTGAATGACATAATATAGGAAAATAAAGATGAATATTCACTAAAGAAATTTTCAAAAAAATAAAAAAATGGGAAAATATGGACGGGAAGAGCTAACTTAACTACCCATAAGGGGCATCCCCATTTAACCCATATAATATAATAACAACATATGATAAATATATAAAATCAATAAAATCAAGAAAATACAATCAAGTACAATCCTTTTTATTTTTTAAAGGTCTTAAAAATATTTATATGGATATATAATAATAATATTATTACGTATATAAGTACATATATGTATATATAGTATTTTTAGGCTTTTATATTTATAAATATAGCCATAAATACTAAAAAATTAGAAAATAAATTGTTTTTATCTTTCTTATATTTTCTCTATTTTGGGGATTTTTTTGGTTTTTTATTTATTAAGTATTTTAAAACATTAAAATACTTCAAATTAGGGAGTTAATAAATAGGCAGAGTTGTTTTGAGATTTAAAAATAGAAAATAAGTTCAAATTTTCTCAAATTATTTTTAACATGTAGTACTATGTATATATAAATATATTCATAAGAAAAATTCTTTTGGATTTTATAAAATATTTTCTACTTTTTGTGGTTAGAAGGGTTTTTCACTTTTTAAGGTTTTCTTTTTTATATTCTTTTGGGATTTTTGGTTTGTATCTATATTATATAGTAATATTTAATACGTAATTTTTTGGAATTTTTAGATATTCTTTTTTTTTATTTTTATATAAAAAAGGGAATAACTTGCTCTTTTCGATCCTTTTAATCACTTGTAATTTGTCAATGTCTTGTGATCGCTTTTCAATGATATCAGCTTTAGAGAGATGGTTCATGATGATGTTGAGATTGGAACTCATGTATCTCTCTTTTTCAAAGTACTATGATGCATGCATAGGCTTGTTTGAGATCAGTGTGACTTTCTGGAATACTCGGTATGAAGATAGAGAAGTTGAGCACTCAACCATCTCCTCGAAGATCTAGCGTACGACATCTTCGTCCTTATTAAAATGTGATCCACCACACACAGCCGTTGGCTTTCTTGGTGAAAGCCCATGAAGAAATTCTGGACTAGGTTGGTCTTTGGCAAATCATGATGGGGGTACTTCTCCATAAGATCTTTGAATCTTTCCCACGCCTCGTGAAACGGTTCGTGGGGAATTTGGGAGAAGTAGGAGATCAATACTCTCACCTGGTTCAAACAACCCCAGGGATACTATTTGTGAAAGAAGGCTGATTTAAGTTCTTCCCAAGTCGTCTCCACCTTTCCCAAGTAATTTATCCAGTACAGTGCCTTATCTTGAAGGATGAAAGGGAAGGTGATCATCTTTACTACCTCTAACAGGATGTTGGGATAGAACATAGTACTGCAAATCCTATTGAGCTGTTGCAGGGGTATGTAGAGCTACTCATTGTTACTCCCATGGAAGAATGGCAAGAGAGGGAGCAATGATGGCTTCTACTTGAAGTGCCAGTGGATCATAGGTATTATGATCCACTCTATAACCTGGCCAGCACTAGTATTGTAAGTTTCTTTTAGAGTTGGTTTGGGTGGCCCTCCTCTCTAATCTCCTCCTTTATGGTTTCCTGCAAGTTGCGCATCTTCATTCCCACCATGTTGCTCCTTATCTTCTTATTCTCGGCTTTCTCTGTCCCTCAACAGCTCACTAAGAATCTGTCTGAAGGCAACTTGGGTGAGAGCCTGATCCATCAATTGTTGATGGATGGCGTGAATTGAGGATAGCAGTGGTGTGTTGACTACATTTTGATCCATGATATCATCTGAACATGGCCCTTTATCACGTGTTTGTGGAGCCATCTCAAGATCCAAGTGTACCTCAGGCTCCTGATCAGGTGTGGAATCTGCATTGGGAAGTAGAACCCGATCATTTCTCAAAAAAATTAGAAAGTTTGAAATGAGAGTTTGTCTCGAACAATGGATTTATTGGTGAAAGGAAAGTGGTGAAATGAGAAAGATCGGGAAAATAGTCATCTCGACCTTTGAATTGGGCGAAGATCGGAGAGTCCAAAGAGAAGTCTATAGGGTCCGAACTGAGTTCTTGGAGATCACCATTTATTATTGAAGATGTCAGCATTCGGGAATCGATGTTGGTATTCGCAAAATTCGAACAAAGCCATCCTAGATGTGACATATTGGGAGACAAGAGAAATGATGATGATGATGGAGTAGATGAATTATATGAAGAATTCAAAAGGGTTTGAGAAGAGAAGGCTTAATATGAGAAAGGAAAAAATAGAAGTGAGAAAAGAAGTATGAGATGGAAAGGTGCAACGACGAGATATTTTGATCTTGACCTTCTTTAAACTTGTCAACCAAACCTTACAACACGGATAGATTAACAAATTCAACACAATGAGATGTAAGAATTCGATGATTATCTTTTCAATTTTATTTGTTTGTATCATGCAATTTTATCAAATTTAGTCCTTCGCAGCTATTCCTATAGGAGAGTGAGTACTGACCTGACAATCTTCATGTACTTTCCACTTACTTAGGAACCACTAGCTCTGTTTAAGGGTCCTTGTTACCGGATGTAGACCATTACTCAACCAAAAAAGTAGAGGAAGACGTTGTTAGGTGCAACCAATACTTCGGAATCGAGTTCCCAAGAAGACAAGGCCCTACTTGGACGTAGAATGATGAGTCAGGTTTGTAAGAAGACAAAGCCCTACTTGCCAATGTACGATAGTAGTGCTAATACTTCATGAATTCATGTGATACACAAGGCAATACCCATGCTAGTATTTTGGCTATATTCCTTAAGGATCGTGCCTCACTTTTTCTAGAAAGTACTTGAATGAGGGTATTGTAAACCCGATACAATGAAGTTTAATCGATCGATTTTAATTAGGTCAAGGTTTTCTTAGCTGCTCTTTTAAAAAAATGGTTTTCACTCTTTTTGAGTATTTTTCATGCAAAAGGCCTAACGATTTTTTCAATTCTTGTTTGGCCTCTTTGAGCAAAATCAGAGGGAGAAGAGTAAAAGTAATGCAAGTTAGTAAACAATGATGTGATGCTCAATCACAATACTTACAATGATTCCCATTTCTCTCCATTTGAGATGCAAGACAAAAAATTTAAACATATTCTATATGTAATGCAACAAGGAAATTACCTTAAGACATGAGCTTCTATTATCATAAAAAACTTGTTCAATTTGACTAGATCCAAGCATGAAACTATGGGCACAAAAATTCTATTAGGGGTTTGGACCTAATTTAATCGAACATCCACTACTAGAATCTAACAACTCATTCCACAAGATGTAAAGAGAAATAAGGAGGAAAACATAAATCATGGGAAATAAATAGAAACAAAGGGGGGAAATAGGTAGAAATAAAAGTAGAAGATGAAGAAAATGTGGAAAATATGATCAAGTCCCTCAGTTGAAGTCTAAGTGTTCAAGTGTTCGGGTCATGTATTATTACAATTTAAATGAATAAATCTCTATCACACAAAATTAAACTAAATCTAACACTAAGGGAACTTTTCTCGGCTTCTTGTGCCCTCTACTGCTCTCTCCTACGGGTGGGTAAGGGACCATTGATCTTTGCAGTTCTTAAGTGTGTAGAATCTCCAAAGAAATCCTCCCTTGATTGGTAAGCCCCTGTAGCAAATTCAAATAAGAAGATGGTCAGAATATTCTTAGATAAAAATATGATAAACAGATATGTAGATAGTGAATTGAAAAATGGCAAACAATCTAAGTGTTTACTCTATGATCTACAAACCGATGCTCCTCGGAAACAGTGTCATTTGATGAGTGTGGATCATTAAGATACTTAACGTACGATCTTGGAGGGCATGCGGTGTCCGGAAAGTCGGATCTAGCAATCATTGTATCAACGCCTCTCTCGCTCTCAGTAATCAAATAATCTGAATTAATACATAATTAACCAAAATATTGATTAAGAGATATAAATAAGTGAGCTAAAATTTATTATACCCTACAAAAATGTATACTAACAAGTAGTAGATTTTGACCCCCAAAGAAGCACACGAGGTAAAGTAAGAAAGTAAAGAGACAACTTTTGGATTTTTTATTTTTTATTTTTAAATGTTTTTATGGGTTTTTATTTATATGTTTTTTTAGTTTCACTAAAGAAATAAAATATAAACTAATATATGTGTGTGTATGTATATATTAAGGGTAAAATGGGGTTGCCCAATAGGGGAAAATTAACTTGGCTCCCCGCCCTATTTTGCTCGGTTTTTTATTTTTTTTGAAAATTATTTCCGCGTATTTTCATCAATATATCCCTATATTATGTCATTCAAATTTCGTGAGAAATAGATACTCCTACGGCCTCCATCAAGACAGGGTTGTTTTTAGCAATTCTGTTACCGTTAATAAATGATTGTCTTGATGGAGGTTGTAGGAGTCTCTGTTTCACACGAAATTTGAATGCTATATATAGGGACATAATGATGAAATTCCACGAAAGAAATTTTCAAAAAAAATAAAAAAAATCGGGCAAAATGGGACGGAGGGAGCCAAGTTAGCTCCCTCTAGGGGGCAGCCCTATTTAACCTATATATTAAATATACTAAAAAGAAAATAAATGGAAAAGATATGTTTTAGATTTTTCAAATATAACAAATAAACTCAAAAATTTAGAAATAAAATATTTTTAGGTTTAATAATATTTTTCTCTATTTTGGTGATTTTTATGTTATTTTTTATAGTTTTTAATTATTTTTAAATAAGGAACTACACGAAATAAAGAAAACAAACAAGGCACGAACTTGAAATGGTTTTAATAAATACCTATTAAATCATATTGAGCTAGATTTTAATTTTCACAGATACTGAGTAATTTAAAAAGAATTTAAAAAATTAAAACATTTTTTATTTTCTCTAGTATTTAGAAATTTTATAAGGTTTTATGTGCTTTATAATTTTTAGGATTTTAAATAAAATTTTGCAGAAATGTTTGAATAGAAAATAAAATATAGCTAAATAGATATGTGGGATTTTTTTTTGGAATTTTTCAAAATTTTTTGATTTTTTTAAGGATTTTTTAATACAAAAAGGAGAAAATATATATTTTTTTATTTTTAATAAATAGGAAATTAATTTAATTACCTTGCAAAAAATGTATGTGATATAATAAGGTTACAAGCACTTAAGATAATTTTCCTATAATTTTTAGACGTGAAATGATATTTTAATAATTAAATTACAAGTACAAAATTAAATTAGTAATACAGTGTCCTAGTTGCAATTTTCTAAAAGTTTAGGAACATTTAATAATCCTTTAACAAAGTCCATGGGTGTTCATGAATTTTTTGCACAATAAAAATATAATACACACTAGTGGGGGTATAAATGCAAATAAGAGAGACAACAAGATCAAGCATGCAAATTTCCCAAAATATTTTGTTCATCGATTCAAAGTTCTGTGACCAAATAATAACATAATACCCAATGGGGGTCCACGCAAAATACTCGTCCCTTCATGTGCATAGGCATGTAAGGTGATGTAGATATGGACTAAAGTGCAAATAATATGAAGCTTAAGGTCCTTAGTGTAAATGTTACAGAAGTGTTATAACTGGAAATGAAATTTTAAGTACTAAACTATAAATACAAGATAGAAAGGGAAAATATTGTAAAATGCCCCACTCACGTGGTGGCGGACGGCTAGGATCACTCCACTTATCCACGTGGCACAAGCGGGATGCTGATGATAGTTCACGAATGGAGGGCAGAGATCAGATCCCCCCCAATGATATAACAGTCCCTTGAAATCGGATCAGACGGTTGCTCCTCCACCTAGAGTTTGTTCTTTATCAGACGATCAGGAGAGGGTCTGAAAGCACGGAAGAAGCCTATTGTGACTGAGCATTGATCGATCCTCCTAGGTGATGTCGATGGTCTTCGGAGCTGCTGAGATGCTCAAAATGATCCTGGGGTGATTCCACAGCTACCTCATGGTCAAAAAGGTCTAGACCTCATCGTTGGAGGTCTGAGAAGGTCTGAGCATCTGTATTTAAAGGCTCGAATGATTTGACCCCCAGATGGGATCCTTTCTCATGATAGAATGCACTAGAAGATTCAGTGCTCGAGGGATAAGCTCCTCGACCCTCAGTTGAGCAAAAATGGGGGATGGAATGGGCAGGCGGAGGTGCTCCGACGAGAGGTCGAGATCAAGCACCGATCTCCCTTATCTGAGCAAGATCAGGAGTGGGAAATGGATCGAGATAATGGAGGATGAAGGGACGAAGGTGTGGAGATGGTAAGGTGGTTAGTCAATGGTCGAATACATGCATAACATAGGCTGGAGCTCTATCGAACTATAATTTTGATTTTTATGCAAAAATAGGAAAAATCAAACGAAATGAAATGCAAACCTAAGCTACTGCCACTCCTAAGAATTGAAAAGACAGAGAAATACGACTCACCAAATCTGGAGAAGTCGGGAGTAGAACAACCTAGAGGATACATATAGTGATGATGAATCGCTTCGTCCTCTCCTCCTCCGAGCTGCCAATCAAGAGGCTCCGCTTCTTGTCATGAAGGGCTAGCTCTGGCAAAGATTTTTCGGGAGAAAATTGGGTAGAAAGGATTCGATTTCAAAATTGGGTAGAGGAGATGTTATATATAAGGGTGCTCAAGAGGGCTTCTTCATCTTTGGTTTTTGGGCGAATCGAGCGTCGACTGATGCCAATCCTTAATGAGTGTCAAAGATTAGTGTTCGGTTAAGAAATAACAAAAAGAAATTGAGTAGAGAGGAAGGCTAGATCGAGCTATAAAATTTATCAAAAATTTTGAAAGAACATAGGACGGACTAGTCCAAGAGAGGGGCAAGGTAATTGACCCAGGCAAACCAACACGACCTTCCCATTGGTCCATGACATATGCTAAAAGACAAAACAAAAATAAAAATAGAAAGAAAAGGAAAATAAATTGGAAAATTATTTTATTAAATAAAACTTAAAACATTAAAGTTGTTTCTTATTTTGTGTACTATTTTTAAGTGATTTTTATTTATTTTTATTATCTTATTTATTATAGAGTAATTTTTACAAGTATAATTATAGGTATTTGTACATATGTATTTTTTTATTTTCTATTTTAAATATTACTATTATGTGTATATATTTTATATATTTATAATATAAGGGAATACATATTGACATATTTTTATCTCATTTATGACTTCATTTATATACTTAAGTAATTATGGGTATATACATTATAGGGATAGTGTACCTATGTATCTCAATGTATTATTATTTTAGTGTATTCTTATTGCCTTTATTTTATGTTTGTAATTTTCATATGCTTTAAATGATATTTACAAGTAACTAAAAATATAAAAAGAGTAAAAATATACAGAATAAATAAAAATGAATAAATTGTATTGGTATGTAGTACAATGGGACCCAAAAGCCATCTTTTATATTATAAATCTATTTTTAATGAACCATATTCATTAAATAGATAATTTAGTTTTAAGAACAATAACAGTAAGTTTGATAAATTTTGATCATATGGAGAAGATTTGGATCTACAAAGTTTCGATTACAGATTTTTCATCTATTTGTTTCAGTTGTACAATGCATTATTTTTACATGCAAATATTTTTTATAATTTCATATATTATTTATACTTTTTTTAGTTGAAAATATCTTTATTTTAAGTATGTAACAGTGTGTATAAATTAATGTAATGTTAGTAGTATATGCAGAGTAGTCGACACCTAGGATTTCTAAGTGTCTGTGTTATTTTATCTACATTTCTCTACACTTATCTCCCCATACTTTATTCCATGTCAACTGAGTTAGTATCGACTTAGTCTCAGGGTTTAGGATCAGTCACTATTTACAATACTTCCGTTATTTTTTCTTTTCTTTATTTCATTTATTTTGTATTTAAATGTAGATATTATGCATTATTTACAGCGAATAGTCATTAAGCTAATTTATACTAGTTAGAATTATCTACATGTATTTATCTAGAGATTTAAAGATAAAGTAAAGGAATACATATGAATAATGGGTATTCATTATATATATACAAATAAAATGAATAAATAAAAAAAGATGAAAAATAAATGGAGATTAATTACAAGAAACTCGAGGGTTGGACTACCTGAGGAGTGCAAAAACCTAAGTTCTAAATTTTCTAAAAATTATCTTAAGCTATGCCTCCACGATAACGACGCCATTTGACAATCGTAAATTTATCCCATTTAGTATGTCGAATAGTTGTGGGTAATTAAGGGTTGATCAAGACATCTTAATGGATTATTTAATTAATTAAGTGCAAGCGATCAAAAGGAGGTAACTATCTCAGAACGGTTTTCAGATAATTTAGAGACTCGGTTTTCGAGAGGGTTTTCTTGTATTTTATGTGCAGTTAAAACACAAATGCATTGTGTGGCAAAGTCTAAGGGTCTAATTGAAAATTATCAAATTAAATCAACAACAACAACAAAGCCTTTTCCCACAATTAAGTAGGGTCGGCTACATGGATTCTTCGCCTCCATTCAGATCTATCTTGGGTCAATCTCGGACTTATATCCAAAAAACTAAGATCCCTTCGTATAGTCTCTTTCCAACACTTCTTGGGCCGTCCTCACCCTCTCTTAGCCGGCTCAACATCCCACCACTCGCATCTCCTAACCGGTGCATCAGTTGACCTTCTTTGCAAATGACCAAACCATCTTAAGCGGTTTTCTCGCATCTTATCCTCGATCGGAGCTACACCAACTTTCTTTCTGATTGCATCATTCCGAATCCGATCTTTACGTGTATGCCCACACATCCATCTTAGCATTTTCATTTCTGCTACAGCCATTCTCTGCACATGTCTATGGTTCACAGGCCAACATTCAGAACCATAAAGCATAGCAGGTCTCACGGCTGCTTTGTAAAACTTTCCTTTAATTTTTAAAGGAATTTTCTTATCACAAAGAACAGCGGAGGCTCCTCTCCACTTTAGCCAGCCTGCATTCATTCTATTAGTAACATCTCCATCAATTTCCCCATCATGTTGCAAAATAGATCCCAGATATCTAAAAGAATCTCTCTTCTGAATGTTATCGTCACCAATCTTCACCTCGATTCCTTCACCATTGCTTCCATCAAAGATGCATTCCATATATTCCGTCTTAGCTCTACTTATACGAAAGCCTTTAGTCTCCAATGCATGTCTCCAAACCTCAAGCTTCTCATTTACTCCATCTCTAGTCTCGTCAATCAACACAATATCATCAGCAAATAACATACACCAAGGTAACTCATCCTGAATGTGACTTGTCAACTCGTCCATAATCAAAGTAAAAAGAAATGGACTCAAAGCTGAACCTTGATGTAAACCAATGTTGATATCAAAATAGTCAGTCTTCCCCGTCGGGGTCCTTACACAAGATAAAGCCCTATCATACATATCCTTTATGAGATTAATGTATAGGACAGGTACTTGTCTCTTCTCCAAAACTCTCCACAGTATCTCTCGTGGGACGGAATCATAAGCCTTCTCCAAATCAATAAAGATCATATGGAGATTCTTCCTTTTAGCTCTATAAATCTCCATTGTTCTCCTCGGCAAATGGATGGCTTCAATAGTTGAGCGACCTGGCATGAATCCGAATTGGTTTTCTTTTATTTGGGAAACTTGTCTCAACCTTCTTTCGATCACACGTTCCCAAATTTTCATAGTGTGACTCATCAGCTTGATACCTCTGTAATTTGAACAATTTTGAATGTCTCCTTTGTTCTTATAAAGAGGCACCACGATACTCCTCCTCCAATCTTCAGGTATTTTCTTGCTTCGCCAAATAACATTGAATAGATTCATAAGCCAAGTCAAACCACGCTCACCTAAAACTTTCCATACTTCTACAGGGATGTCATCCGGTCCAACACCTTTCCCAGGTCTCATAACCTTCAAAGCCTCCTCTACTTCTTTTCTTTGTATTCGTCTATAGCATGCACGATTCAAGTAACTTTCACTACTAGCTAGATCACCCAAAGTGATCTCTCGATTTCCTTCTCCAATGAAAAGTTTATGGAAGTATTGCTCCCATCTAGTCTCTATATCCTTCTGGGTAACAAGCACGTGACCTTCCTCGTCCTTAATGCATCTCACTTGAGAAAGGTCTTTGGTCTTTCTTTCTCTTGCTTTGGCCAACCTAAATATATCCTTCTGGCCCTCCTTAGAGTTGAGACTTTTATACAAAACCTCATAAGATTTTGACTTAGCTTCGCTTACAGCCTTCTTTGCTTCCTTCTTCGCTATTTTATAGTCTGTGACAGTTTCCTCTGTTCTATCCTTAGACATAGCTTTAAAGCAAGCTCTTTTAATTTTTAGCTTCTCTTGCACCCCTTCACTCCACCACCAAGCCTCCTTTTGACCCGGAGCTCCTCCTTTTGTCTCGCCTAGCATCTCTTTGGCTACCTTTCGGATACAAGATGCTACTGCCTCCCACATCTCGTTTGCACTACCGCTACAAATCCAAGATAAGTCTTCTAAAACCTTCTCCCTGAAGCTTGATTGCTTTAGCGGAAGATTCCACCACCTAGTTCTAGTGATCTTAGGAACCTTCCTTTTCTTTACCAGCCTTTTTATTTGTAAATCCAAGACTAACAAGAGATGTTGGGTTGTCAAACTCTCTCCAAGGATTACTTTGCAATCTTTGCAACATAACTGATCTCTTCTCCTCAACGCAAAGTAATCGATCTGTGTTCTAGTTGAGCCACTCTTATAAGTAATTAAATGCTCCTCCCTCTTCTTGAAAAGAGTGTTTGCTATGAAAAGATCATATGCAGTTACAAAATCCAGAATGACTTTTCCCTCTTCGTTTCTATCCCCAAAACCATGTCCTCCATGCACACTTGCATACCCTGAAATATCTTTTCCCACATGTCCATTAAGATCTCCACCTATGCAAACCATCTCTCTTTGTGGGATTCCTTGTAAAATCTTATCCATATCCTCCCAAAAAGCTTGTTTAGTCCTTTCATCTAAACCAATTTATGGTGCATAAACTGAGATGATATTCAGAATTTCTTCTTCAAGCACCAACTTTAGCAAAATAATCCGATCCCCAAATCTTTGCACCTCAACCACACAATCCTTCAAATATTTATGAACAACCACTCCAACACCGTTTCTGCCCTTATCTTTACCTGAATACCAAAGTTTAAATCCTGTCTTCTCGATCTCCCTTGCTTTCTCTCCAACCCATTTAGTCTCTTGAAGACATAATATATGAATCTTCCTTCTTTCCATTGTATCCACTATCTCCATCAATTTTCCAGTTAAAGTACCGATATTCCAACTACCAATCCGTAACTTCCTTTGCAATCTCTTTTGGACTAACTTCTTTACTCGCATGCGTCCATTATGCGAGAACCCTTGCAAATTTTGGACTGCATCCGGGCGGTGATGCAGCGGAACTAGCTTATTTACCCGCATGCGTTCCTCATGCGAGAACCCTTGTAAATTTTGAACTACATCCAGGCTGCGATGTAGCGGCCCTTGCCAATTTTTCATTGCATTCGGGCGATGCAACACGTCGCAAGTAGGGAACGCCCCAACGAAATCTGTATGTTTGCTTAAATCCATGTTTTAAAATATCCGAACAGTTTCGAGATAAATTCATAAATAGTGTTCTTAGAAGAAATTAAGAACACTATTTACGAATTTATCTCTCCTACGCTGGCTGTCGGCTACCTAACGCGCAACCCTCCTCATTTACCCAGGCTTGGGACCGACCATGGCTGAGTTAAAATTATCAAATTAAATGATGTTAAAAAATCCTCAAACTTGGCTAGAATCTTAATGCATGCAAAAATAAGAAAATGATATTTGGGGAATTTTTCATGCAAACTGGTTTTTTAATGATTTAAACAATGCATAATTGATTATTTAAAGAAAATTAATTTAGTAAATAGCAAATATTATAATTTTCAGGAAATAAAATTATCCGAGATATGTCTAATTAATAGGCATCTAGGAAAAATTCTAAATTTTTTTAAAAAATAATTTCATAAGAAATAAAAATTAAATTATCTAGTGAACTAATTAAAATTTTTAGGGTAAAATATGCATGAAAATATAATGAAATTTTGATACGAGGTGGGAAACGTTTAATTCTAACAAATGTCATTTTTTGAGAGAGCGGTGATTTACTAGCAATTACAGAGTAGAAATTGAGTAAAATAGATATTTTCACAATTTTCATTAATTAACCACAACTCACAATATTGCAATAATATTCACAAGCTATAGAATTAGTTGTCCAATTTAATGTAATTTTTGAAATAAAAATATAATGACAAATGACTATTCAAAAATATACTCCAATGCAGTGGTCTATATGCAAAATAGGAAATAAAATTATCACATAAATATGCTTATTTAATTAGCAAAAAAATATAGTGTTCCCCTCGTAATTTATCTATAAGGGAGGGTATCATACACATAAGGATCTGGCTAGTAGGGGTTGGCATGCAATTATCTAAGATGGTGGTGCGTGGACACAAAGTGCTCAGGTTGCACGTACTTAATGCATGTGACACGTTGGTTCGAACAGAGTGCGTAGAGTACAATCCTCGTGGCTTCGTCTTCTTTCTTTAGATTTATCCGAAGAACTAGGCTCGAATGATACTTCTGGAGAAAATCTTGGACATCCGATGAAGCCTGATCCAATGGCAATAATTTGGGCGAGAATCGACGGCTGGGATGGATACAGTTCTTGATCATGTGGTTGTTGTAGCTTGGACCTAGAGTTTCTCCCTTCTTTGTTTCCTTTGTTGAAGGAAGGAGTTGTTGACCTTCGTCGTGTTTTCCTGTGAAGTGGGAAGGTGGATGGTGCTCCTAACGACGTAATGGAGAGGAGTGATGGAGGGAGGGGTTGTGGGAGGAAGAAGGTGAAGTGAGGGGGTGAAGGTGGATATGTAATAATTAGGCAAATTTTGTTCAAAAAAGAAGATGGGAGGTGAAGAAGATGGAAGTTTATGTGAGTTAGGATCGAACTGGACGGTTGATAGTAGAGGAGGTGTAGTTGATCTCGATTCTCGTCATTGGGTTTGAGTTGGGATAAGAAAGAAATAGAAGAGAAAGAAGAAGAGAATAAATAAGATTGACAATAGAGGATGAAAGAGGGATAAATAAAGAGATCTTGATAAAGAAATAGGGGGAAAAGTTGTTAGCAATGTGATAAAGGTTATTGGATTATTTCACTCCTTATCTAAGATTAAGTGAATGAATGCAGTATAAGATCTCTATGTACAATTAGTCTTATATAACAAGGCCATCTTAATGATCATATAGTTGTTTATTCAAATGTTGAATCATAGAGGTCGATGCTTGATGGTATCTAAAAAGTTAGATTGAGAGCCCACCATGTACCATCAAATGACTATTAGGAAAGGATTTCTATCCTGAGAAGAAGATGGAAATTCTTCTCTAGAGGATGATATCTAACTAACCTCATGATATCCCAAAGAGTTGACTTAGTGAGATCCAGATTACCAAAACCTATGTCGTATATTGTCTCAATATAGGCACGCATCCTATGATCTGAGACATATGCATTACTATATGTCTGAGTATGTACATTTGGCAGATCGATAGAATGATGATCTAGACAAGATCTGTACACCGACGAGATGGTGTACATACAAGGGCATATGAGTAATGTGGTCTCTCAAAGGGATCATATAAGTTCATTACTGAACTAGATGACATGAGCTCTCTCATGAGATATTAGAATAAATTTTCGTGCACGGTCGTCTCACTTTGGAAGCTTGATAGAATTTATAGGTATCATATATGATTTTGGAAAGTATATGATTAGTACCAATTCCTGATGAACATGAGAAATATAATGATAAAACCCTAAAGAAGACAGTTCAAATATGATCTAGTACTTCATGTTTAATCTAGATCTTCTAATATGCATGATGTACATGTGTTAGGAATACTCGAGGGTGATGTGATCGTAAATAACTGTATAGCCATGACACTTCTATTCTAAAGGAGTGATGAAACATGTTTGTATTTTAGTGACACATCTCAATAGATTAATGATATGATCTTAGTCCAAATCTTGAATACTGATCTGGATATGATTAAGATACAATAAAAAGATTAGATTCACAGTTTGATTTAATCAAACATCTATGAGAGGTCCATGTTTGAGATATGATGCCAATCCAAGTCATGGCATATGCGATCCCTTGTCCTTATCTCCAAGTATATGCAGAAAAAAACACATTATTCTTGAAATAGTTCAAGAATAATTCAATTGTTGATAATATATATGTGCAATAGGAAATGGATAACTGAATGTGATTTAATTATCATGAATAATATGAATAAGGTTCATATTATTTGGACACATGATAATTGCCATCTAAGATAATTAAATGTGATTTAGCTATCAAATATATAATTAATATGAATATCACTATCTATATTAATCATTAATATTATAAATGTGGTTTATAATATGTTGAAAAGATTTAATTGTAAATAGAATTTATGAATTAAAGGTTGATATGAATTGGATTCATGTTGGACAATTAATTGTAAATAAAATTTACAATTTATGTTAGTTAGTTTAATATGATTAATAATTATTAATGTCATGATTGAAATTATCACAAAATAATTTAGAATTATTTTGGTGAATAATTATGCAATAATAGTTGTTGCACATATAGAATATTATAAGAGATATGAAATGTCTCTTTAAGAAGGTAATAAACCTAAAGATGATCATCAGTCATGTGTTCCACACAAGGCGGGAACACCGTCGTCGATGTGACCCATGAAGAGCTCAGATTTAATCAACAATTAACCCACAATATTCACAATTAAATTAATAGCAAAAATATGGAATTAAAATTTATTTTCTCCACCATAAAATGCATAGCAAGCAAGCATGTAGAGATCGAACCACAGAAAGCAAAACAAGCAGCCTAAGGTTATTCGTGTACAAACAATTCATGCAATTATATAGATATTTTTGTGGGTTTTTAGTTTTATATTTTTTATTTTATTTTTGGTTTTATATTTTGTATTTTATTTTTTATATTTATTTTTTCATTTTTTATATTTCCTTTTTCATTTAAATATTATATATATGTATATATGTATAAATACAATATAAGGTATATATAGATACTATATATAAAAATATGTAAAAATAGCTAAAATGTAATAAATATAATGTTTTTGTGATTTTTATACTTTTCTAATTTTTTGTTATTCTTCTGGAGTTTTTTGCTAATTTTCATGCATTTTTAAAGTAAAAATTTCCAAATAAGGGATTAATAAATAATTCGAATATGATTTAGGTTTTAAAAGTAATAAATAGGTCCTAAAATTAATAATTAATTTTAACATAGACACAATAATATATAGATAACTATAAAATAGGAAAACATATATTTGGTATTTTTTTAGAATTATATTTTTTGTTGGATTTTTAGAGCTTTATGGTTTTTATCATTTTCTTTTTGTATTTTTAGGGGTTTTTGTTTTCTAGACTCAATAAATAAAATATACTATATATAATTTTTTTGGAATTTTTTAAAATGTTTTTATATATATTTTTTAATTTTTATAGGTAAACATGACTTATTTAGGCACATTTTCAATTTTAAATAAATGGGTAAAATGCAAAAAATGCCAATTAAAAATATGGCGTGAATCTACAAGGCATGAAGCATCTATCCCTATTTTTGTGGATTTTTAGAAGCACATTAAGTATTTTTTGTGAACAGGCAAAAAGCTCAAAATACAAGTCTTGACAGGAGCATATATACAAATAAAATAAGTTCCATGGGAAACAGTGCAAATATTACAACAGAAAAACACATTTATTTATTTTTTAAGCACCATTTTACATTATACAAAAACTGCCAGGGGGTCTGTGCAAATTACCCATCACGTTGGACTCCACGTGTTGTACTCTGGAAGGGACTAAAATGCAAATACAATGAAATCCAACGGCCTTCAGTAATTTTCTCAAAAATATACGACATTCATTTCAATTTATTGAACTTTTAATAAATAGAAAAACCCGCAAGGGTCTACATGCAATTTTGTCACCTCATGAGGGATGGCACGTGAGGTGACGTGGACTGGACTGAAGTGTAAATACATAAAAATCAGGGTTCACAAAATGTCCACTTATTTATAAATGTTAACTTTTATTTACAGCATTAAATAATAAATACAAAAAATATAGGGCTAAATATGCAATTACCTCAAATATAGGCGCAATCTGACGGTCCTCCTCCCCTCACTTAGACATATGGCACGTTCTGGTGAGCCGATACCCCTTCGAAGATGATAGTTTTAGATCAGATATGGGTCTTCATCAACGGTCGAGACGTGGAGAGAATGGACGACCATGATCAAATCTGAAGCGGGGTGATCCATCGGACAGCTGTTGTGTTCATGAAGAACATGGAAGAACAATGCCTTCCCCTTCCTTCAATCGATGATTCCTCCATCCTCTAGCAGTCTTCTTTGCTGGTGTTGGGCTCTACACCTCCGGGGAGACGTTCTGCAACTGCTGGTGTGCACAAGAAGGTTCAGGACCCCATGGAGAGGCTTGGCGAGCTCGGGAAAGAAGATGACCCTGGGGATATTCAAGTCAAGTCAAGTTAAGCCCAGGAGGGCTCCTTTGCACGTGAGACCTGCACAGGAAGAACAAGTTGCTCGAAGGTCTCCTCCTCGACCAAGTATTAAGCTGGATAAGCAAAAAATGAGGTGGGCGGAGAGGTTTTCGGCGAAGCGGGGGATATCCTCACTACGCAGAACCGAGGTGGTCCGGTTGATTGGATGCCCGAGGGATGATCGGGAAGCTATGAGGGTTGAGATGGAGGCGAAAAGTACGACGGAGAAGGAGTAAGCACGTGCGGAGGATCTCGTCGGAGATCCACTCCGACGAACTACGAGAGGAGCGATTTACACTATTTTAATTAACTAAATCCTAAACTAACGGCGCGAAATGAAACCTACGACTAAAATAAGCAAAATGAATGAGAAAGGAACAACTTTTATACCTGGAATGAACCAGGGAGCAGGGTCGTCGGTGACGGCTGCCGTGGGTGCACACCATCCTCCTGGAGCTCAGCCTGGCGTTAAAGACACTCCCCCTGTCACGAGGTCTTCTTGTAGACACTAAACTCGGGCTCCTAGATGCTTAATGGTGACCAAATTTGAGGATGGAGGTGGAGGTATTTCCTTATAAACGTAATAGGCACTCTTACTGACCGGCCTAAGTTAATGATTCGGAGCTATGTACAAGGGATCAAATGATATGGTGTGAATCATCATGGTTCTGGGAGTAAATCATGTGAAGGGATCGAAGGTGATTGAGCAACGAGACGCCCTGGAAAAAAGGCAAAAATCACGGGAAAACACAGTTGTGTCACTCTGGGAGACTGGAGGTCAAGTTGACCAGAGGTCAACGAACGAAGCGTCCTGATTGGGCCACATCAGCCACTTAACGACAAAACTGCAATTTTATTAGAAAATAATTATTTTAAAATAGTAAATGATTTTATTAATTTTTGTATATAAAATAAATTTTTTTTATTATTTTATGTAGTATTTTATTATGATTTTTATTTATTTTTTGGCTTTATTTATTAGTAGTTAATTTTTAATAATGTATTTATAGGTATATTCATCTATGTTTTATACATTTTTATTTTTATTCTGTATATTTTATTTTATTATTGTATTCTTTTATTTTTTATATTTATAACATATTTTTGTGAGTATAAATACATTTTTATTTTATTTTTACGATGTTATTTGTACACTTAAATAAATAAGTATGCATATTCTATAGGTTTATTTATAGATCTTTTACCTATGTATTATATACATCTTTTTATTTTAATGTATTTTAGTAAGTTTTATTTTGATTTTGTATTTTTAATATAATATAAATGATATTTACAATATTATAAAAATATAAAGAATGAAAGTACATGTTTCTCTTTTATTTATATGCAAGTACAACATAGGTATTTGGTCTATGTTTTGGAATAGACTTGTTTTATTTTATTTTATTTTTGGGTTTTATCTTGGTTTTAATATGTACATATGTTATAAATAATAATTACAAAAATATAAAAATATGAATTTGTAAAATTAATGAATAATGAATAAAATTAATATTTTAATCAGTAAATTGTACAATAGGGGTCAAAAACCTAACTTTCACATAGTAACTCCAAAAAATATAAAACCACACCATTAAATAGCTCGTGAAAAGTTATATACAATTAGATTGCTTTTGATATGTTTTGAGTTTTTATTTGAAAGATATGGGTCTGTGAAGTTTGGTTTTTGGCTTTTTATTCTGTGTATAAAATGAATACTGTGTGTTATTTTTGAACAAAACCAATTTTTTATTTTTATTTTTATTGTTATCTACAACTTTCATGTACAAAATTTCTTCATTTGATGAATGAATAATAAAGAATAAAATAGGTGTCAAAAATACATAAATAATGAATAAAAGAATAGGGTTTTATTCTATTTCTCCCCCTACTTTATTCCTTGTCAACCGACTCAATTCTTGACTTGATCTCGATATTTAGGATCATATAATATTTTCAATATTTTATTCCTTTTTCTTTTCTTCTCTTTATTCTATAATTTTGGCATTTAAAAACTTATTTTACATACAAATAATACAATAAATAATGAATGCTATTATGCACAAATTGATGCTATTTACATGCATTAGCTAGGGTTTTTAAGGCCAAAATGATAGAATAAAGGTGATGAAATGGAGATTCATCACCCCCATATATTTGCCTTTGCTGGTCCCTAGCAAACACTTATGCAATAAGTACAAAAAAATAAAGAAGAAAAGTAAAAGAAAGAATAAGTAGAATTGCTTTCAGTTCTTAAAATTGTCTTTACAAAATCAAAATTTGGAGCTCAGGTTAGACCTTGATATGAGAATGTGTGTGGAATCGGGTTGAGAACCAAGTTTAAAACACAACATCCTTCGAGAGTCACAGAACTTGGTTCAAACGACCTCAATAGCCAGGTCAGAACTAGCCTACATCATACGCAAACCCTTATGACTATGAAGCTGATTTGTAAAGTGTAAGTGATAGTGGCTCTCCCCAACTGAAATGACAAAGGAACTGACTTCTCCAGAATGACAACCCAATGATTCCTCAATCCAGCACTCTGTCTTCGAGGAGCAGGTTATTCCCTTCTAAGTTCAAGTGGCATCCAACTCAAGAGGAGAAGGTGAAGAAAAGAAGGGACAGTGATCAGTGTAGCTACCTATCCTAGGATGCATGATGAGTGTAGTCAAGTCATCCAGCTGCAGGCTCACATGGTATAAATTTGAGGCCCAAGCTTGCTTATTTTCTATACAACATATATACATACTCCGTCAAGCATTTTATTTTATTTGCAGGCATGTCCACTTTTTTGGAGTTTTTTAAATACTATTTACAACAACATTTACATAAGGACTTTTTCCTCTTGATCCAGAAGACTATCCCTCTTTTGAAGCTTTATTGCAACCCACACTCTCTTGTCATTCGACTTCATTGTAACTGGAACTGGTTGGGGTGCACTTCCCTCCCTAGATGAGGATGAATGTTTCCACCCGTGTGCATCTCAGACTGACAAATCCAACCCCCTCACCACTCCAACTGAGTTGAGCCAAGTGAAAGGTACAATTGTCCAAGGTAGGTCACGACCGACAAGAGTCATGCGTGTGTCTCAAAAAGTTCTAGTTAATCAGTTAAGGTGACTTGAACCCAACCCCGAGTCTTAAAGAATTAAGTCTCAATAAACCTAAAGTACCTTAAACCTAGTTCCCATAAGGTTCCAGTGCAGTTAGGTGCAGTAAGGTCCAACCAAGCTCCAATCTTCAGTTTTATTTAGACATGTTCAAACATCAAGCTCAATTGAAAAGAATATAAATGTTATGCAAATGCTATGTACAATGCAAAAAGAATGATGCAATTTTCAAATAATTTTTACAAATAAAAATAATTTTTATTAAAAGAATTTTGGCAAATAAAAGGAATTTTATAAAAAAAATTGATGAAGAAAACAGATTTTTGTACTCAAAGTATAAAATCTATACAGTTATTTACATAGACGTGCTTATTTTTATTTATCTACAAGACTTAATAATTTACAGGATTTGCAAATTTTAAAAGTTATTTTATAGGGGTATATATACAATTGGTAACGAATATTATGTACATATTATTATTTATTTTATATTTTATTTTAAATTATTCTTTTATTCCTCAAATTTGTTTGAAAACAATTTTCAAAACTATAGTAGAAAATAATTTTTGCACATGTTTACAAGCATTTGAAAGTCATTTTGCAAAGATTTTTCAAACACTATACATTTTTCAAAATATTTTTACAGACATCTACAAAATCATTTGCAAATCAGTTTTCAAAACTTTTATTGCACACAAAGAAAAAGAATTTTTTAATCAAAATATCTTTACAAAGGTTGAAAATATTTCACAAAAAGTTTTCCAAATGGGCCACACTTGCAAAAAATATTTTTAACCTGACTTATAAATCAGTATAGACAAACTGAATTTTTTAGGAATAAAAATGATATTTGTTAATACATGTGTGAATATAAAATATTTTTAGTATTTTGAGTTTTGCAAATGTTTTTGGTGTTTTTGAAAGCAGAAGGTTTAGGTTACGAAATTAGGTACATATCTTTACATGGGGAAGTATCTTATATTTAAAAAAGTTTTGGTTTTTAAAGAATTTTTTAGTATGGTATGTGTACTCTTAAAACTTATTTGAAAATCATTTTTCAACAAATTTGAAAACTATAGTCCAACATAATTTTCACAAACGATTTTTACAAACATTTACACATGTTTGAAAATCATTTTGCAAAGGTTTTTCAAATAGTATATATATTTTTTCCAAGTATTTTTGCAACCATTTGCAAAGTATTTTTCAAAGATTTTTATTTCACACAAAGAAAATATTTTTTTGCAAACAAAAATATTTTACAAAGGTTTAATACTTTTTACAAAATATTTTTCAAACAGTTTTCAAAATATTTTTCAAAAGGGTTTTCAAACTAATTTTCAAACATTTTGCAAAAGTATTTTTGCCTGATTTTTAATCATTATGTACAAAAAGGGTTTGAGGAGCTATAAACATCCTTCTATTATAAGATTTTGATGAATTTAACATTATTTTTAGCCATAAGCATTATTTAGAATACAAAAGTACGAGTTATGGTTTAAAGTATATACATAGTATATATGATCCCCCTATACTTAGCTCGATCTATGTCTGCATAGATCAAAGAGAAAAAGAGAAGACATAACTCGAACTGAGTATAGAAAAGTCTAAAGAATAAAGGAAAGAGGAGATGAATAAATGAACAAGAAGTCGACCGTCCCCCCTATACTTAGGATTAAATAATCCTAAGTATAGCAGACTGTACACAAGGCAGGGATGGTTAAGGATGAGAATGAACAGATCGTACTCGAATTGTCTCCCCCTTATACTTAGGGTGAAAGATCCCTGAGGATAGGAAAGAAGAGGAGACAATGGATAGGATCAAAGAATGAATGTAATTGGGGTGCACACCCCCCATACTTAGGACAAAGTACATCCTAAGTATAGAAGTCTGACAAAAAGGGGCGATACACTTGATTTTTTTAATATATATATGATGAAGGTGGGAACTGGAAAGAAGAAAAGACAAGAGATTAGAGGGAAAGTTTTTGATGTGTGTTATCTAAATCTGTTGATGCATCCTGTGTTGTGGATGTATCTTCAGAGCACAATACTTGGATTGAGTCGACAAGGGCTTCAGTAGCTGACCGTTGACAACAAATGGTTGTGCATCAGGAGATAATTCTTATATTGCAATGCTACCATTGTCACGCACTTCTCGTACTTGAAACGTCCATGTCCATTTACTCTTTAATTTTCCTGGAAAGATCTTCAACTTTTCATCAAATAGACATACTTCCTATCCAACTTCGAAGGTCTTTAGTCTGATGTGTCGTCATGCCAGTGTTTCACCTTCTCTTTGTACATCAATGTGTTATCATATGCTAGTCTCAAAATTCCAGGAGTCTGTTCAGATCATATTTTCTTTTCTGGCCACTTCTCTGTGAGTCCAAATTACACATATTGATTGCCCATAGGGATTTGTGAATTAGTTCTACGGGCAGATGACATGGCTTTCCATACACAAGATGATACAACAACATGCCCAAAGGAGACTTGTAAGTGGTTCGGTATGCCTATAGGATGGAGTCCAGGGGTTGGGACCAATTCTTTCTGTCCGGCTTCACTAGCTTGTGCATGATTGTCGTGATTTCTCTATTCGACAGCTCGGCCATGCCATTGGTCTACATATGGTCAGGAGATGTGATTTGATGCTCGATGTCGTATTCCTTCGTTAATTTATTGACCTCTTTGTTTATGAAGTGGCAATCCCCATCTGATATGAGAATCTTCGGAATCCCGAATCATGAAATGATATTTTCTTTCAAAAATCGACAAACTGTGCAGCTATCAATGGTGCGAGCGGGGATAGCTTCAACCCAGCGACTCACGTAGTTAACAGCAAGAAGGATGTGCTCATACCCCTGACAGTTGGGAAAAGGTCCCATGAAATCGATACCCCAATCATCGAATACATCTACAATCTAGATGATCTTTAGGGGCATTGAATCTTTTCGGTGAGGGTGTCTTTCAATCTTTGACAGTCAATGCATCATTTGACGAAAGTTGCTGCATCCTTAAATAGTGTGGGCCACCAGAAACCACACTGAAGTACTTTTTTGCCGCTCAGTCTCCAGAGTGGTGTCCACCAGATTCGAGCGAGTGACAATGCTTGAGGACACTATGATGCTCCTCCTGAGGGATACACCTGCGCCAAATGCAATCTGCTCAGTCCCTGAATAAGAGAGGATCTTCCCATTAGTAAAAATGGATTGTCGACAAGAATTTGCCCTTCTGAATCTTCATCCAATCCTGCGGTACTACCCCGAAATAAGGTAGTTGACAATATCGGCATACCAAGGGAGTGAATCCGCGGCCAAAATCGACTCTTCAGGAAAGGTTTCTGTGATGGGTGCAATGCTTAGCAGAGGCTCTTGCTGCTCAATTCAGGAAAGCTGATCTGCTACCACATTCTGAACTTCAGGCTTGTCCTTGATTTCCAAATCAGATTCCTAGAGGAGGAGGATCCATCTAATCAGTATGGGTTTGGCACCCTTCTTCTGTTGTAAATATCGGATAACAAAGTGGTCTGTGAAGATGGTAACTTTTGATCCAAGCAAATAAGATCTGAACTTCTCAAAGGAGAATACCAAAACAGCAACTCTTTCTCTATCACCATATAATTTCTCTGAGCTTCATCTAATGTTTAGCTGGCATAATGAATGGAATAGGGCACCTTGTCTATCCTCTATCCTAAAACAGCCCCAACTGCAAAATCTGATGCATCCGTCATGATCTCAAATGAAAGAGACCAATGCGGTGGTTGTAGGACTGGAGCTTGAGTGATAAGCTCCTTCAACTGATTGAAAGAAAGGAGAACATGTTAATCAACATTGAACTCAGTCTCCTTGCATAGAAGTTCTGTAAGAGGTCGGGTGATGCTGTTGAAATCACGGATGAATGACCTCACATTCTTCACTGTCTGAGGTGGCTCAAGATTGGTAATCACATATACCTTTGTTGGGTCGACTTCCATGCCACGTTTGGAAACGACGTGACCCAGCACAATTCCTTTTGTGGCCATGAAGTGGCTCTTTTCCCTGATAACACTAGATTGACTTCATGGCATTCCTGAAGTAATCTGTCCAAGTGCTCATGACAGGAATTGAAACTATCACCATAGACGAAGAAGTCGTCCATAAACACCTCAAGAAAACTGCCTACCATCTCGACAAAAACTGCAAGCATGCATCTCTGGAATGACGCTGGTACGTTGCACAGTCCAAAGGGCATTCTCCTGAAAGAATAGGTGTCGAACGGACAAGTGAAGGTAGTCTTCTCTTGGTCCTCAGGGGTGATTTCCACTTGATTGTACCTGGAGTACCCATCTAGAAAGCAGAAGAACTCCTTACCGGCTACTCTTTCCAAAACCTGATCAATGAATGACAAGGGGAAGTGGTCCTTCTTCGTTGCTACATTAAGACAGCAGTAGTCAACACACACCTGCCAAGACGTCGGTACCTGAGTGAATATCTACTCTCCTTTGTCATTTGTAACCATTGTAAGCCATGACTTCTTTGGAACTACGTGCAAAGGGCTTACCATTTTGAATCAGAGATGGGATAAATGAAGCATGCATCACACCATTATGTGATCTCTTTTTTAACGACGTCCCTGAGATTTGGATTCAGTCTTCTTTCGAATTTGCGGGATGGCTTGGCATCTTCTTCCAAGTAAATGTGGTGCGAACACAATACATGATTTATCCCACGGAGATCTGATACATGCCAACCAAGCACTTTGCGGTTCTTCTCTAGAACCTCGAGAAGTTGAGATTCTTGTTCCGGGGTCATCCTGATGCTGATGATGACCAGATACTTGTTTTCTGCACCTGTAAGGAAAGCATACTTTAGGCCTGCTGGAAGTGACTTGAATTCTTATTCTGATTTGGCCAACTTATCAGTCACTTCGGAAAGTGTACTTGTGGAAGGAAGTGCTGCTTGAACTTTGACATAGCTACTGTCCTTAGTATTCTGTTGAGATTCTGATAGTGTTCCAAACAATTATGCACTAGGCTCATCGTGTTCGGGGAGTGAATCATTGGAGTCAAAAAGGTCCATAAACTCATTGGATTCCGTCTCCCAAGTATCAACGAAGCATGTGTCGATTGTGCTTTATAGGTTCTCCTCATAGAGAGGAGTTCTTGGGTCCATGGATCATCCTAAAAGAGTGGTGTAACTCTGATTTCTGCAATAAAGTCACTGACCGCTTCTGGTGTTGTACGGCTCTCATTTGTCGTGACTTTTGTCTCGATGGTCATGTCTATAGTGATTCTCTTGCTGCCCGAGCTGAATGTAATCTTGACAGACCCATAGTCAACCACGGCTTCTGAGGTGCGTAGGAATGACCGGCCAAGGATGATAGGAGTCTGGAGTAAGGGTGTAGGAGAGTCCATATCAAGGACTACAAATCAATTGGGAACTGCATTTCTTGTACCTTTACCACAACATCTTCCAAAAGACCACTAGGTTGCTTGATAGATCGATCAGTGAACTGAAGGATCATGCGTGTTTGCCTGAGAGGACCTAACTTGAATTATTGCAGTAAGGATGAGGGCATAAGGTTGATGGAAGAACTGCTGTCATGCAAAGTGCGCTCGAAGACTTGATCAAAAATCTTGCAACTGATAAAAGGTGCTCCTTTGTCATGTTTCTTCTGTGGGAGGTTGCTAATGGCTGCTACAGTGGCCATGGTGAGAACGTACTTCTCAACATGTTTGCGTCTATTCTTTCATGCTGGGCGACGCTAGCTTGTACATGCTTATGTCAAACCTTTCTTCAGAGCTGGCATGTACTCCATGGCCTTCATCATAGGAATCTCAATAGTCAAGTTATTAATGATATCCACAACTCCAAGATCACATAATGCACTTTTTCTTTTTTGCATTTTTTTGGACTTTTCTATTGCATCAGGAAAATAAATGTGTACATTACTGGAATCATAAACAGAGTTCTTATTTACAACAAAATCATCTTCCACAAAATTTTGTACTTATGGGTTATAGAAAGGAGTAAAATATGGAAGCTGAGATGCTAGTGCTGGTGGACGGGCAAAAAGTGGGGTCTCCGCTCCATTAGCTCGCATAGGATCAGTTGTTGTTGGCAGCTCCTCCTAGGCCGGTGCGGCTTCACTTTGGCGATGATCTTCTTTTTATTCTTTTTGTTTTTGTTGATTTTTTATTCTTTTTGTTGATGGTGGTGAGCGGCGACTGGAATGGCTCCTTCTCCTTCTTATTCCTCACATGTCCTTGTAGCTGGCACGGTTGATGCAGAAGATGATGATTCACCTGAAGCTTTATTGTCCCCCTTGTTGGTGGCAGGCGGAGGCAAGGCCCTACCGCTCCTGAAAGTAACAATGTTAGATAAAACGATAGTGCAATCATATGACTCTACAGGCATAGACGATACATCACATTCTACCTGCTCCTTTCTCTTGAAGCTGTTGGGGTAAGCTTTGACCTGCATCAGAACGGTGGTTTTAGTGGCAGTTAGGTCATCCAACTTCCTTATCATATTCATTAGGCCTTTGACGAGCTGGGCCAAGCAAGACAAGGTTGGGTTCATAGGATTTGCCTCAGAAGGTTCAGCATGCAGACCACGTTGTTGTTGCGTGTTCGGGAGCTGAGGCGACGACTGTTGGTGGTGTTGCGGTGACGGAGGAAGCTAAAACTGATTGTAGGAGGGAGGAGGATACTGCTGATACTGCGGGGGTTGGGCAGTCTCATACTGGTGGTATGGTGGTGGTTGACGGTATTATGGTTGCTGATAGTGTTGATTCTGCCTCCATTGGTTGGCATACTGAGGAGGCTGGTGATATTGTGGTGGCGGCTACGAGGACGGTCCAAAACGACCACCCTATGGTTGGTAGTACTGCATGTTGGCTTGTAGCTGGCCCTGAGGGTGTCTGGTAGGACATGCCAGTTGCGCATCATTGCTCCAAACCCCATTGATTTCTTGGATCAAGGGTGGTGGTGGGAAAGTTAGATCTGATGATGGAAGGAAGTCTGGCTGGTAAACAACCATCTGTTGTTGCGGCTGGCCCTGGTCGGGTGCTAGCACGTAGTATACGTGCTGGACTGCTGGTGGTTGCTGGCTCGGTTGAGGTAGATGTGGCGGTGATGGACCATCCTTCTTCTCAGCTGGAGCATCTGGAGATGGTGCTATCGACTGGATAGAGTTGATGGTGCCCACAGCAGTTCCAACTACTTGGTGATCTAGTCCAGTTTATCGAGTATTTGTATCCTTCGATCACAGCAAATTTCTCAAGGTCATGTGATCGCTTTTCAATTATATAAACCTTTGAGATATGGTCCCCGATAATGCTAAGGTTGGAGCTCTCATCTCTCTCCATCTTACGGGACGATGCCATGTGTACTTACTTCTCTAGGATCTGGGGATGCTTTTGATATGCCTTGGATGAAGAGAGGGTGGTCTCTCCTTCGGCCATTTCCTCAAAAATCTGTCAGATGATGTCTTCATCCTTGTTAAAGTGTGAGCCCCCACATGATGCGTCAACGAGCCTTTGATTTTCTACGTTCAGATCCCAAAAAAGTATTGGACTAGGCTGGTCCTTGGAATCTCATGGTGAGGGCATTTCTCCTGCAGATCTGTGAATCTCTCCCAGGCTTCATGAATGGATTCATGGGCTTCCTAAAAAGAAATTGCTAATTCTTGCATGCATCAGGTTGAGCCGACCGAGAGGATAAAACTTGTGCAGGAAGGCGGACTTCAATTCCTCCCATATCATCACAACTTTCCCCATATGGTTAACTCAGTAGAGGGCTTTATCCTGTAGACTGAAGGAGAATGCCATCATCTTTACAACGTCCAATGAAACATTGGGATAGTGAGTAGTACGGCAGATGCGTGAAAATTGCTGTAGATGAATATAAGGCTCTTCAATGGTATTCCAGTGGAAAGAAGGAATAAGAGCAAGGAATTGAGGCTTCAGCTCAATGTGAGCGTGCATCGGTGGTATGAGGATCCACTTGGTCATCTGGCTGTCTCCAGGGTCGTATATCTCTTTCAGCATGGATTTTGGCATCCCTTATTCAGGCTCTTCCTCGTCATCATGGGGTCCACCACCACCTCCTCCTCCTCCTTGTCTTCCTCCTCCTTCGGGTATGTTCATCACATCATTCAACATTTCCTGGAATGTAGTTTGTGCTAGGGCTTACTCTGTTAGTTGATATTGGATGGCTTGGATAGATGCCAACAATTGTGCATTCACCTGATTCTGATCAGGCATCTGTCCTTGCTCTAGTTGAGGGGGCTGCTAATCCTTGCCCTTTCCTTGAGGAGCCATATCAGGGTCTGAATCTGAGGAGATGAATTCTGGATTTGGTCCAGGGCTTGGTTTGGCTTATATCTGCAAGATGAGAGAATCCCAATCAGACCACTTGAAATCGATTCCCAGCTACCAAGTTGAGTCTGAAATTAAGGTCAATCCCAGAGTCTTGTGAACAAAAAAGGATTTGGAATGTAATCGGCTTTCATTCACAACGATGAAAGTGGGACAAGAGTGGTCCCAGTTTATTGGGTGCTCAAGAGGCGGGGTAAAAGATGAGGAGTCTGGAGATCGACCCGCAAGGCCCGAATTGGGTTCTCAGGAATCGCTTCGAATTATTGACGAGGTCGAGTCCATGGAATTGATGTACGTGTCGTCGGGGTCCCGACTAAGCCATCCATGGATCGACTTCATGAAGCAAGATGGAGATCAATGCAGGAGGAAATATATGGTGGTCAATGAGGAATAAAATAGAGTGCAAAACAGTAGAAAGGCTCAAACTGAGCAGGAGTCAATGGGAGAAACACATGACAAAATTTGCGCAAGTGTGTGGGACTTGATCTTTGAAACTTAATCTAGATCCATACAAACATAGTACGAAATTAGGTTCACCAACTCACGCCATGTGAAGCCGTAAAGGTTCGGCTACTTATTATCTTTTCAGTTTTAGAGTTGTTATTTCAGGCATATCTTATAACAAGTCCTTAGCACGCTAACCCTGTAGGAGAGAGAGTATTGTCAGAAGAGTATCTCGTACTTGTCCTCCTCCTTTGTAACCTGTAGTCTGCACTTTTTGAGGTCCTTGTAATCCTTCTTGGATCCGTACCCAGCCAAAGAAATAGAGAGAGGAAGCTAATAGGAGAAACCAATACTTCAGTTTTTGCTCAGAACGGAAGCACCTGTGAGCGTGCAAGAACATACTCGGATGCAAACCGATGAGACAGACACCCGTATGAAGATGTTCCCTAAGCTCAATACTTCAAACCATGTCAGTGTTCCACTTAAGGTGGAAACTACCATTGCTAACAAGGCCCTACTCGATCACGTATGATAGAAGTGCCAATACTTTGAAAATCCAGGCGATACACAGGGCAGTTACAGACTGTGATTTGGATTCTAATCCTTAGGGGTCATGCCTCACTCATGGGAGGGGTTTTGGTCCCCTCCTAAGGTACCTGAAAACAATGAGGGCTTTATACCCAAAATAATGATAGTTCATTACGAATTTTAATTAAGGTCAAAGTTTATTTAGCAATCCCCTTGTTTTAATTTTTGGGTTTTCACCTTTTTTGGATCTGTTTCATACATGCGCCTAACATTTTTGTAGTTTTTATTTAATTCCTAGGCGCTCAAAATCAGAGGGAGATAGTGAAAAAGTCGTGCAAGTCGATTCAATGATGGAGATTTCACCAATGAATCTAATGATGCATGCTGAGTTAGAGGACTTACAGTGCTTCCCAGCTCTCTCCATGTGGTATGAAAAAAAGAATTTTTAAACCTATCTACATGGCAGTGTATAATCGACAACAACGCCCTAAACAGTAGTTACTATTAGTCGTGAAGAACCATATGTTAACGATTTAAAGACCAACATGAGAGTCTGATCTTGGAGACATCTCGGTGCCCACCACAACAGGTCCTGTCAGCACTCTATGACGTCTCTCACGGTGCGTGGGTTTGAATTTAAACAACTAACATTTATTAATTTGACTAGATCCATACACGAGAGATTATAGGAACGAGCATTCTTATTAGGGTGTGGACTAGTTACCAAGACAATTAGCCTAAGTCTAGGGGCTCCATGCACATAAAACAAAGTAAAATAAGGCGGAAAGCTCAACACAATGAGAAACAAAATAAAAGAATGTGAGAAAATGTGGAAAACTACGACGAGGCCCCCAGGAGAACAGACACCCGGGCAATGGACCTCGTTGTGAAGAGTAGAGTCCAAGTTATTTTACATGCCAAAATTGTCTCTCTCTCTCTCACCATAAATTACAAAATTGATTTTTTTAAACTAATTCCTTCTCCTTGCTTCCTTGGTGTAGGGCCCAGCTGCTGGTGTAGGGCTCTTACACCAGCAGTTGGGCCCTACACCTTCAAGTCAAGTCGATTTGAGCCCAGGAGGGCTCCTTTTCACACGAGACTTGCACAGGAAGAACGAGTGGCTGGAGGGGCTCTTCCTCAACCAAGTTTGAAGCTGGATACACGAAAAATGAGGTGGGCGGAGAGGTTTCCGACGAAGCGGTGGAGATGAACCTCGCTACGCAGAACCAAGGTGGTCTGGGTGGATTGGATGCTCGAGGGATGATCGAGAAGCGATGAGGGTTGAGATGGAGGCGAAAGGTATGATAGAGAAGGAGTAAGCACGAGCAGAGGAGCTCGCCGGAGCTCGACTCCGACGAACTACGGGAGGAGCGATTAACACTATTTTAATTAACTAAATCCTAAACTAATAGAGGGAAATGAAACCTATGACTAAAATAAGCAAAATGAACGAGAAAGTAATAGATCTTATACCTGGAATGAACCAAGGAGCAGGGTCGTCGGCGACGGCGGTTGTGGGTGCACCCCGTCCTCCTGGAGCTCGGCCTAGCGTTGAAGATGCTCCCCTTGTCATGAGGACTTCTCCTAGATATCAACCTGGGTTCCTAGATGCTTGATGGTGACCAAATTTAAGGATGGAGGTGGAGGTCTTTATTTATAAACGTAATAGGCACCCTTCTTGACCAACCTAAATCAATGATTCAGAGCTATGTACAAGGGATCAAATGATATGGTGTGAATCATGATGGTTCTGGAAGTAAATCATGTGAAGGGATCGAAGGTGATTGAGCAATGAGATGCCATGGAAAAAAGGTAGAAATCGCGGGAAAACACAGGGAGTCACGTCGGAAGACTGGAGTTCAACTTGACCAGAGGTCAACTAACGAAGCATCCTGATTGTGCCACATCAGCCTCTAAACGACAAAACTATAATTTTATTCAAAAATAATTATTTTGAAATAGTAAATGATTTTATTAATTTTAGTATATAAAATAAAATTTGTTGATTATTTTATTTAGTATTTTATTATGATTTTTATTTATTTATTGGCTTTATTTATTAGTAGTTAATTTTTAGTAATGTATTTATAGGTATATTCATCTATATTTTATACATTTTTTTTATTTTGAATATTTTATTTTGTTATTGTATTCTTTTATTTTGTATATTTATAACGTATTTTTGTGAGTATAATACATTTTTATTTTATTTTTATGATGTTATTTGTACACTTAAATAACTAAATATGCATATTCTATAGGTTTATTTATAGGTCTTTTACCTATGTATTAGATACATCTTTTTATTTTAATGGATTTTATTAATTTTTATTTTTATTTTTTATTTTTACTATAATATAAATGATATTTACAATATTATAAAAATATAAAGAATTAAAGAACATGTTTCCCTTTTATTTAGATGCAAGTACAACATAGATATTTGGTCTTTATTTTGGAATAGACTTATTTTATTTTATTTTATTTTTATATTTTATCTTGATTTTAATATGTAAATATGTTACAAATAATATTTATAAAAATAAAAAATATGAATTTTTAAAAATAATGAATAATGAATAAAATGAATATTTTAATCAGTACACTGTACAATAAGGGTCAAAAACCTAACTTTCACACATTAACTCCAAAAAATGGCAAACCACCACCATTAAATAGCTCGTGAAAAGTTATATACAATTAGAATGTGATTTTGATATGTTTTGAGTTTTTATTTGAAAGATATGGGGCTATGAAATTTGGTTTTTGGTTTTTATTCTGTGTATAAAATTATCGTTGTGTATTATTTTTTTACAATCTCAATTTTGTATTTTTATTTACATTATTATCATCTACAACTTTCATGTAAAAAATTTCTTCATTTGATGAATGAATAATAAAGAATAAAATAGGTGTCAAAAATACATAAATAATGAATAAAAGAATAGGGTTTTATTCTACTTCTGAACCTTATCTCCCCCTACTTTATTCCTTGTCAACCAACTCAATTTTTGATTTGGTCTCAGTATCTAGGATCATAAAATATTTTCAATATTTTATTCCTTTTTCGTTTCTTCTCTTTATTCTATAATTTTGGCATTAAAAAACTTATTTTATATACAAATAATACGATAAATAATGAATGCTATTACGCACAAATTGATGCTATTTACATGCATTACCTAGGATTTTTAAGGCCAAAATGATAGAATAAAGGTGATGAATGGAGATTCATCAGAAGGTGGATGGCCTTTGAGACCTACTCCTTGTATATTCGTCCACTTTATTATGGGAAAGAGGCTTGTCATCGTTCCTTTATTTTCAGCTAAAAGTTATTTGAATTAAATTAAAAATGTTGAAGATTATTTGAAACATATTTATTTTATTTTATTTAATTAATTATAATTGTAAATTATTGCAATAAAATCTCAACCATTCATTTGAATTAGGTGTGCATCTTCATTATCCAATATAGTAAAAAAGGAAGGGTAGAGCTAGCCTTTTCTACTACACAATTGCAAGAGCAATAAATCTCTCTCTCTATTCTCTACCATACATCCAAGGTCTCACATGTCATATTGTGGTCATCCAGATTTTGTTGAGAGGCATCCCACCATCATCGTAATGTCATTACGATGTCAGATCGACTACTCAAGGATCTCCACCTTCGATGCTCCTCGTTCGTGAAGAAGAATCCATATTTTGTGAGATGAAATCAGGAGATTCCAACCTCAGATCATCAACGCAGATTGTGGGAACATTTCGTGTCATCTACATGCCTGCAAGTACTTTTACATTGGGTCGGACTTAAGATAGGAGAATCTCTTACTTTATATATTAGCATTCGCGAACACGCTCCAAAAGGTAATCTTAATTACCCGTTTGCGATCTTGATAAAATGATTTGAGAAGTGTTCTCAAATCATGTGGTTTCATATATTTAAAATTTTGAATTTTGATGCCCCTTTCAACTAGTATGACTACTGATGAATCTGAGATTCATCATACCCCTAAATGTAAACTATGCTCGTCCTCGAGCATCTAAAGAATGAAGGAGTCGTATTAATTCCTGATAGTGCATTGAAAATTTCAAGGCTCAATTCTTCGAAGACCCTTAAATTAAGTGATCCTAAAATTCTGGGCTCAACCATGCTCTAGTCAGAAGGAATCCAACTTCTCTAATTATCAGATTCTCTATTTGTACATAAAATATAAGGATATGAAGATTAGTGTACTGGAATCATGAGAGTCAGGTTGAGACATCACCCAAAGTTCTAGTCCTGGAGACTCTCCTCTAGATCTAATATGCAACACTAGGGAACAAGTCATAAATATGTCTGGATGGACGGCCAGAAGATGGAGTGCATAGGATTGTGTCGATTTTTCTCTCCCTCACATTAGAACAAGGGGCCTCTCGAGTGCCTTATTACTCAACACTTGTATATTTTTATTTTGTTGATCAATGTGTCTGTCAAGAGAATTTAGAGTCGTCAGCACTTATTTTTCTGGTAGTACAACAGAGTGTGTCTCTTTTGAGTATCTAAGATACCTTCGACACCCAAACTTGTATCACTGTATGATGTAGAGCCCTTTTATGGTGCTATCCCGACTCCTTGGTCCTAATAGCATTTGGTCTAAGTGAACACTTTGAAAAATGGTTGGGAGCGCTCTCCTTTGGTGGAAGCTCTTTGTAATTTGACTTTGAAGGATAGACCTTTTTCTTGCGCGAGAGAACTTCTCTCTATTTTCATTTAATTTGTTTGGCTAGCTCCACTGCTTTTACCAAAAGTTGGTGTACACTGATCAATAATAAAATTATGTTTCATCACACCCATCCCCATAGGTAAATATCAAACGATAGCATATGAACTTGTTCACATATTGTCTAGCGTTTGCAGACACTCAGGTTTCTTTAAGCCTTCATTAACTTTATCCCATTCTCAAGCATCATTAGATCGGGTCTAGACTCAAATCGCAAGTCCTAGTTCCTCAAGTGATAAATCAACTCATCTCATCAATCGTGTAGTTGTGATGTGTTGTGTTGATCATATTCTTTAGAAGGTAGAGATGAAGAGTGCAATATAGCGCTCAAATCTTCCAAACTAGGGAAGTGTGGATTATTAATTTTAAAACCCTAATGACTAAGGCTGGATAACTCAGACTCTCAAGATCTCATAAATCAAGTGTCCTCAAATCCTCAAGCCTTGAGTGAATGTGAATGTGTCAGGAATACACCAACTCCAGAGTTAGATAATTTTTGTGATTTTTATCTTTTGTAATTTTTATGGATTTTAATTTTTCAATTTTTTAATTCCTTTAAGAGATAACGACTGGACCAGGCTCATGTGAATAATTACATCTACTTCCAACCAGTATGGGTGTAAGTACAGACCGTTAGACAAACCCGTGTTACTTGAGGATGGAGCCATATACAATGTCCTCTAAACCACCCGTTCTGCTAAGGGAGACCGAAGTTCCCTCACTGAAGAGTAGATACTCATTTTTAAGCCTAGTAGGCAGAGCTTCAAAAGAAAAAATTTATTTTTTTCACATTTTTAAGGAGCTTTTGAAAAAAAAGTTATTTTTAATGACAGAAAGTTGATCCCTCAAAATTTAAGAAAAAGGGTTTTTACAAAAAAATTACAAAACTCAGTTCATTAGGTCAACTTAAACCAAGCCCAAAAAGGTTTTAAAAAATTTTAAAACATGAGTTATGGCTAAAGTATATACACAGTAATATATGGTATACCCCCTATACTTAACTTTTGCTATGTCCTCATAGCACAAGTGATATGAAGCCATAGATTTGATTAAATATAAGGTGATATAGCAGAACTTATGAGGAGGGCCCCCCTATACTTAGGTCAAAAATGACCTATGTAGAAGACAAATCGAGGAAGGAGTGATTTAATCGACTCTCCCTATACTTAAGCTAAAAATAGCTTAAGTAATGGATGTGGGATTTGAGGGGGGGGAGATCCGTGTCTGTTAGGGTTTGAGGGTGATTTATATAGATGAGTGGAGAGAGGGGGTGAATGGATGGATGTGTGCATCTGTATGTGTGTGTGTGGGGGGGGGGGGGTAGATAGATCACTAAGTGATCTACTTTCTTTTTTCTTTCTTTTTACACATGCGATCCCTCAAATGAGGACCTCTAGAAATGCACATGATATAATGTTTTTACAACAGAATGCATGAATGAAAGTATTGACTAAAGTTCTCATAATCCTTCTTGATTTTCTTCTGTAATCTTCTCAACGGGAGCTCCCAACTCTACGCCTCCATGGGTCTCAAGCATCCTCGATTTCCATGGGACCTACCATAAAAGAATAATGTTCAAAAAATCAATAACAATAATAAATAACATGATAAAAAGACCTGTAAATTTTGAAAATATTTACATAAAAAATATTTCAATAAAATTCGATAAATAAATAAAGGTGAGTCATGTCCTCGGCAATGATGCCATTTGACGAACATTAAATGTTCCTTTTTATAATATGGAATTGTCATAGTACATGAGGCAAATTTGGTTCAGCAGACCACACCTTCGAATATGTGGACATCATTTTACTTCGCAAGTTTACCAAGATCGAATTAAAGGGCATGAGCCTCTTTGTCTATTTATCAATTTTATCATTTAGTTGTTTTATGATTATTTTCTAAGTCTTGGTCTTCATGCAAATGAAATGCAATGCAAACACAACGAAGAAAAATGATGCATGTGTTTTTATTTGATTTTATGATTATAACATGAGGCACAAATATAATGTAATGCAAAGACATGCATGTGAAAGATTAACTACAAATATGCCCTATAGAATATGAGCACAAATAACGATTCAAATTCAGAGTTAATTTGAGCATAAAAACCAAGAAGTATCTATTAATGGCAAAGATTCATAGACAAGAGTGTTCACCATAATTCATTTAGTGCCAAAACAAAAAATTAAATACGCTCAAGATATGAAAAGAGCTTCAAAACTACGCTGAAATCATGCAATTTGGACTTAATATGCTCAAGATATGAAAGAAATAATACATGGGCATAAATGTAATAAAAATGCAAAAGTAAATAAAGATAAATATTGCAAATAGATCCCTAGAGGGACCCATTTACAAATACCAAAACCTGAAGGGATCCTTTTGCAATTTTCCCTGAAGCACATGGACCATTCTACAATTAATGAAACCCAACGGGGCCTTGTTGCAAATTATCCCATGTCCGCATGTGAGGCACGCTCCTGGGACCTTCTTGTAATTCTGGAAAGGTCCGGGGGTAGATGTGCAAATTACCCAGCCCCCTCAAGGCATGTGAGGGGCCATGCTCGGACGGGCTGCAACTTTGGGTGACATGCAGCGGTTGATGATACTTCGTCCACTACTTTGAGTAGCACGAGCCTGTAGGTTCGGGCGTGCGATGTAGCCTCATATGGGTCGTTGGATGGCCACCACAGAGGTGTTGTCTAACAGCATCTGCACTTCGTCTCGGTGGAGAAGTGGTAGCGTACTTGGGGCTCCAGCGAGTATGCTAGAGCTCCACTGAATTCCTCAGTGGTCGTGGAAGATCCTTGGATCTCTGTGGTCCTCTGGCAAGGATGGTCATTGGTCGAAGAAGCTGCCAAGCTAGCTGTAGATGATGGCCAGCATCACCTTGCTGGAGAGGAAGCTCAAGATCGACGGTGAAGCTTGAAGTCCGATCATTGACTACATGCAGTGGTTAGTAATATAGCCGAGGCATTCAAATCATTCATATGTGCAAAGTGAAGTGGATTGGAAGTCTTCTCCTCCGACGAAGCAGAGGAGGATGTGGCGAGAGTGGACGAGGTCGTGGAGAAGGAAAGGGGGTGAGCGGAGGTGTTGGCGAAGATGATGGTGGAGTTTCATGGCTCATGAGGTGGTCAAGTAAGGGTGAGTGATGTTATGTACGGTGGAAAAATTCGGAGAAAAATGATGAAAAATCAAGAGAGGGGTACCTGGCTGGAGTAAGGAGGAAGGAGGGGGATGGAGCGAAGGATTGTGTTGAGCGACAAATGCTGCTCCGATCATCATTGGACAAGGGCAACCAAGCCTTGGAGCTTGGGCTACCACCGAGGTGGTAGAGTGTACATGGCTGATGCCATGGATCACACCTGGGGTTGGATGATCGTCATTACATCGACATGCCGCCCTCTGCTGTCACCGAAGGGCAGAGGAAGCTAAGCCATGGCTCTGCGAGTGATGGATGGTTTGAGAAGTGGCCGGAGGAGAGGTCTTTATAGGAAGGGGTGGGCAGAGGTTGTCGATGGTGGCAGCATTTTGATTCGACTGGAATGAAGGCTGGGAGTGAAGGCAAGGGACGTTGGGGGTTACGTACGGAAGTAGGAGGTAACGGTGATGCAAGAAAACCGTTAAGATGAGAAGAGGTGTACTGATGACAATGCGAAAATGGAAAGGGGAGGGGCATTGTGAGGGAAAATGGAAAGGGGAAGGGGTTGACTAGAAGAGGAAGAGAACTTGCAGGCCGTTCGATTCCGTGATTCAACATTCCTGGAAGGGGGCGCAGGTGAACGGTTGAGATCAGATCATCAGATCTGATTCAGTGGTGGAGGTAGAGGCAGTGGCAAGCGGTCCATATGGTACTTGGAGTCCCATCATACGGTGTGGGTGAACGAGTGACGTGGCGAGAGTGACGTCGTAGGAGAGGAGGGAGATCGGGTGGCTGAGGTTAGGGCAGGAAGGGATGGATGAGATTGCATCTGGAGATAGGATCTAATGGCTGGAAGCGAAGGGAAGGGGGACGGCTGTGATGGAGGCAGGTAGAAGCAATTCAACGGTTGAAAGGGAGGCTAGGTGGCAGAAGAGGAGGTGAGCCACGTGGGCGGCCCAGAGGGTGCCACGTGACCGCTCCAGAATATCCAGAAAATACAAAAATAAAGAAAAATCTAAAGAAATAGTTAGAGGCAAAATTAAGAAAAAATTCAAAACATGAAAGTTGTAGATCTCGATGAGTGTACAAGTTTCATGTTGGACAACAACTCAAAAGAGGTCATTTGTACAAAAGTGTATTTTTGGGTGCAATTTTAAAGGGCAAAAACACAACTTTGTGTAGTTTTGGTATTTTTGTAATTTTGATTTCTTTTAAGAGCCAAAAAATTATAGACAATTAATTAACCTAATTTTTAGGGGTTTTTAATAAAATAGAAAATAAAGAAAGAGGTTAGTAATTAAATACAATATATACAGTTAGCTTTTTGTGGTATTATAGGTTAATTATACAAAGAATATGTACAATATAATACAAGTGATTTAATTGCGATTTTTATTGAATTATTTAAGTTTGGAGATTAAAAATTGGATTTTAGCATGATGAATCTGAGATTCGTCAACTACTTGACCTAGATTGTATTTGATGCAATCTTCACACTTCCATGATGTGCTAAGGCATAAGCCCTAGCCTTCATAGGTATTTACTTGCTACGTGGTTCCTCGTTGGTACAGTGGCTAGAAGCTCGAAGGATCTTGGCTGATTTTGGATACAAGAAGGTCAGTGGAGATGGACCTTCGAGGTTGGTCAACAGTGTTGGGAGCAGCTGCAACGTGGGTTAATATTACATGGATCTTGTTGGGGTGCTCACAGACTTCGTATCCTCCAAGAATGCCCCCATAGAGCTATCACATGGACAGATCTTCGAGCTGGAGGTCACGATCTCTCCCTCTGTTGGTGAATGATTGGTGCAGGAGGAGGTGCCTGGGGTTTTGAGGATGTTAGGTTATGGTAGCGAGAGGTGTAGCAAGATGGAGACGTAGAGGAGATAGGTTGGTCTACACGAGAGGAGAGATGGAAAGGAGGTGGAGAGCTAGGTGGGAAGTGGAATTAATTGAGAGGATGAGAGGCATGGTGGAGGTTGTCATCGGTCGTAAGATCCGGAGGTTAAAGATGGGGTATTGGTCATTTGATCGGGCCGAGATCGAACGCCGAAGAAGGGCCATGTTGCATAAATAAAAAATAGAAAAGAAAAAATAAATAAAATAAAATAAATGATCTGGATCATTGGATGAAGGGGGATTTCATCCAACATACCATAAAAACGATAGCTAAATGAGTTAAGTGGGGGGAGTACGTGGCAGCTCCAAGAGCTGTCAGTGTCACTTCCACAAAAATTAGAGAAGAAAATAAGATAAAAATCAAAATAAAATAGAAAAATACCTCAAATCAAAAAGTGGTCTTCATGAATACTGTTCATCTCGATGAGATCTAACAAGGAACTAAAACAAAAGAAGTCATCTGTACAAAGTATATTTTTGGTGGTATTCTATGTGCATATAATACCATATTTTTTACCTTTTATAATTTTTATTATTAAGGAAAATTCAAAATAAAATCAAGTATAATATAATAAAATATTTACGCATTAATCTATTTTTTTAATTTTTTAATAATTAATAAAGTAAAGAAATAAAATACACGAGACTTATGTACAAACTATACACGCCGAAATGATTCATTTTCATTGATTTTCACTCATTATAGATTGGATTTTACAAACTTTTTAAAATGAAAATCAAAGGAAATAAATGGAAAGTAAATAAATTAAAAGATATTAAGTTTTTACATAAAATGATAAGTCATAGTTAGTCACAATATACAATGAGGATCCAAAATTGAAGTTTTACATATGAACTCTAATTTTTTTTGAAGTTGGTCTTGTTTTGTAGATAATTAAATATACATTAATTCAAAAGTGATTAAGGAATCATAGGATACTAACATGAGAAATAAATACATTAGCGACTTTTTTAAAACTAGGGTTTGGATTTATTTGATGTATATACAAGCTAGTATTTTTCTAGTATTTTTAATTTGTTAATGTTAGTTATATGTACACAATGGAGTTGAATTTATTGTACATGGAGTTTGGAAAGGTAGTTAATTTAATGTGATTATTTACACATAATTTCTGGCTTCTTATTAATGCAGTTATGAATCTTAAAATATGGATATTATTTGCACATGCATGATTGATAAATGTACAATATAAATGATTAAATGAAGTCAATGGAACAGAGCTCTATTTTTAGCTTTTTTAAATGATGGATCACAAATTCATCAGTCTATCCTTTCTTTTATAACAAATTGAATGATGGATATGCACTCTAATTAAAATCAATGGCCATGATTTTGTTGCATAAAATTTGAAACGACAATTAATTTAAAAGAAAATAAATATTTTGAAAAATATTAAATAAATCTAAATTCAATTGAATCAATTTAATGCAACATAATAAGGAAGGTGGAGAGCCCCCTTCCTCATTAGAGTGGACTGCCACTAAGGAGTCCTCCTTGTAGTCGTCCACTCCTAATAAGGAGTGGAGCCTACTTCTTTCCTTATTAGTGAGATTAACAAATCACACCATGATTTTCACATGTTTGGAACAACTTTTTGCTTAAATTCTCACCAAAATCATTCTAAATTATTTTGTGATAATTTCAATCATGCCATTGACAATTATGAATCATATTCAACCACCTGATATAAAATGTAAATTATATTTACAATTAATTATACAATATGAATACAATTCACATTAATATTGAATTTGTAGATTCTATTTACAAATAAATCTCTCCATCATATTATAAATTATATTTATAATATTTATGATTATTTTGGATAGTGATATTCACACTAATCAAATCTTTGATAACGAATTTAATTATCTTATACGACTCTTATCATGTGTCCAAATAATATGAATCGCATTCTCATTATTTATGATAATTAAATCATATTTAATTATTAATTTTCCAATGCTCAGATATATTGTCAATAATAGAATTATTTTTGAACTCTTTCGAGAATAATGTGCCTTCTCCACAGATATTTGGATATAAGGATAGGGCAATTATACATTTCATGTATAGTGACTTGGACATTGAGATCTTATCTCATATCCAAATCCAGATGATCTTTCAAATATGTTTGATTAATTCAAACCGCAAATCCATTCTTCTCATTGCATCTGAATCACATTTAGATCAATGTCCAACATTCAGATTATGATCATATTATCAATCTTCTGAGAGGATTTACTAAAATCCAATCATGTTTCATCACTCCCTCAGAATGGAAATGTTATGGTTATACATTCATTTACGATCACATCACCTTCGAGTATTCCTAATACTTGCACATCTTGCATAATGGAAGACCTAGAATAAGCATGAAGTTTTATATCATATTTAAACGATCTCCTATAGGGTTTTATCATTAAGTTTCTCATCGATCATTGGGAGTTGGTATCGATCATATGTTTTCCAAAAGCATATGTCATACCTATAAATTATTGTCATGCTTCCGAAGCAAGATGACCATGCATGGAATTTGATCGGTCCCAATACCTCATGAGTGAGATCATGTCTTACGGTTCAGTTGTTTACCTATATGATCCCTTTGACAGATCATATTACTCATTTTCTTGTGTATGCACACCAGCTAACCGATATATAGACATTGATTAGGTCACCAACCTAATGGTTTGTCTAATGTACATACTTAGACATATAGTAATACATATGTCTCTAGTCAGAGGATGTGTATCTATATCGTGACAGCATATGACATAGGTCTTGGTTATCTCGATCTCTTTAAGTCAACTTTTTGACATAACTTATCTGACACCTCTGAATTTTTTTTCTTATGCAAATGATTGTTAAGATTAGAGTCAAATTAGGATTAGGAATCCTAATGGGATTGGACTTCTAATCCTAATAACAATTGAGTTGTATTCTATCTATAGTCCTAAAGAGAAGAGGACTATGGGTTGTAATTGGGCTAACTATATAAAGGGGGTGGGAGGCATTGTCTCACCACCACCTCAGGAACAATGTAACCCGAGAAAGGGGAGAGGGAGGGAGAAGAAAGAGATGAGAGAGAGAGAGAGGGAACGGAAAGAGATGTACTTGTTCCAATTTATAGCGGTCTTTCTTCTCCGGTGGTCACAAGAGGTTATCGACCACCGTTATATATGGTTATTCTTTCTTTCACGTGATTCCATGGTGGTGATCAATTGTTATCGCATTTGTATCCGATGGTCTGTATCCCAACAACTGGTATCGAGAGGACATGATATTGGCTCATGTCCCATCAACTGGTATCAAAGCTTTGTTCGACAGTAGTGAGGGATATGACGTGACCGATCAGAGCGAGATCCGACGTCGAGGAGACAATGCAACACAACAATTGCCTTTATTCATATGCAATTAAGATCCACCGATCACTATGAACGTTGAGATCAGGAGCATTCGGAATCCAATTGAGGTGATCCAAGAGTCCAGATAGGGGTTTTTATGATTCCGGACGAGTTGGACGATTCAGGTCAGGAGGATTCTGCTCTGATTTTTCAGATCGTACAAGGAGGTACAATAAGAAAGCAATGGCGAAATTTACATCGAGGGGTGCATCATTCTCTATGGAACCCTTCAACGAGAAGAATGACTTCACCTTATGGAAACAACGTTTGAATAGCATACTCACAAGAGAAGGACTTATGAAAGCTCTAAAGGATAAAGAAAATAAGATGGAGAAGATGAAAGAGGAAGAGTGGAAGAAGATGAGGGATCTCGCAAATACTGTAATACAATTGTTCTTGGCATACAACACTTATCGCAAAATCATCGGCCTGGAGGATCCAGTAGAGGTTTGGATGAAGCTCGAGGGATTATACAAGTCCAATTCTTTGACGAATCGATTATTGATGAAGAAGAAGCTCTATGGTCTAAAGATGATTGATGGGACAAAGCTCGAAGTGCACTTGGATGAATCAACAAGATTCTGATCACATGAGGAGAAGAATGCGAAAGTAGTCTCTTTTCAAGGAGAAGGATAAGGCACTGATCTTGTTGAGTTCCCTTCTATCTTCCTAAAATCATATTGTGATGGAATTACTCTATGGTAAGGAGATCATCACATTGGACGAGATAGTTGCTTCACTGCTTATGAATGAGTCTCGGTGGAGGTCGATTGATGAGTCAACAAATGATGAAGGTCATGTGCTGGCAACCGAGGGTAGACACTCAAGATCAAGGGAGATAGGATTCAGATGTCGATCCAAGTCACGATATCTGATCATATGCTTCTATTATGACAAGGAGAGCCACAAGATAGTTGATTCTCCAAGACGTGAGAAGGAGAAAGGAAAGAAGAAGGTCGGTCATTCTGAATCCGGCCAAGCGGATTCCACCGTAGTCTGCAAGGGATATTTGCTAACGTGCTCTAGGGAGATGAAGGCAGATTCAATATGACCTCTAGACTCGGCATGTTCAGATCACATGTGCTCATCCAGAGAGCAGTTTAGTACATATCAGGCATGTAATAATTGCACGGTCAAGATGGGGGGTGGAGAGGTTCACCATGTCAAGGGGATTGGATCAGTGCAGTTCCGCATGTTTGATGGAGCAGTACAAACTCTGATAGGTGTCAAACACATTCTTATAGCCAAGAAGAATCTGATTTCACTGGGAACAATCGAGTCATGAGGGCATCGAGTCAACATTGAAGGGGGAGTTCTTAGAGCGAGCAAGGGAGCACGCATGGTGATGCATGGAACGAGGATGTTGAACAAGGTGTATAAGCTCGAGGGAAGGTTCATGACAAGTGATGGAGCTCTAGTTATTCCCAGGACGAGTAGTACGATGATAAAGTAGCAGGTTATCGGCATTTCTACTACAGAAGTGAACAAAAGGGAGAAGCGAGTGCGATTCTTTTTACCATAGGATGTCGGCACAATCTCTTGTCATGAGAGATTTGTGGTGTCATGTCATGAGGTACAATACTGAGTTGTGTGAGTGCTTTAGAGGGAGCATGTCGAGGACATCCAGTAACGGGTGCATCACCCAGAGTCGGTGAGATCCTTCTAACGAGACCCACAAATAATGAGGATGGCCCAGTGTAGACTTAAGATGATGAAGAGACCGCGATGGAATTCAACTCACGGGGGAGATTTTAAGATTAGAGTCAAATTAGGATTATGAATTCTAATGGGATTTGACTCCCAATCCTAATAGTAGTTGAGTTGTATTCTATTTGTAGTCCTATTGGGAATAGGACTATGGGGTTATAACTGGACTATATATAGAGGGATGTGGAGACATTGCCTTAACACCACCACAAGAATAGTGTAACCCCCTAGAGATAGGGGAGATAGAGAGAAGAAAGAGATGAGAGAGTGAGGGAATGGAGAGAGGTTTACTCATTCTAATTTATAGTGTTCTTTCTTCTTTGGTAGTCCCGATCTCTCGGGACCACCCACCGTTATATCTGCTTGTTCTTTTCTTCAGTCTTCGGTGGTTGTGGATGATTGCACATCTGCATAAATACCCATATAAAGTGGTCTGTGTCCCAACAACTGGTATTAGAGTTGGGTTCAGCATTGTCAACTGGACACGATACGATAGATAAGAGCGATGATCGACGTCGACAAGATGGCACGATGCATCAGATGTGCAATCCTCATAAGTCGATATATGATAGTCTCTGGAGAAATCAAACAGAGGCATCAGTGGATTCTATTAGTAGTGGTTGACAGAAGATCACGCAAGGTGGCACGTCGAGGGCACCCGATGATGGGTGTGTCACCCTGAGGCGGTGAGTTCCTGTTAATGAGACTTGTTGATGGCAAGGATGGCCCAGTGCAAACCCAAGATGATGAAGAGATCGTGATGGAATTCAACTCCAGGGAGAGATTGTTAGGATTAGAGTCAAATTAGGATTAGGAATCCTAATGGGATTAGACTCTTAATCCTAATAGTAGTTGAGTTATATTCTATTTATAGTCCTAAAGGGAATGGGAATATAGGTTGTAATTGGGTTATATATAGAGAGGGTGGTAGGTATTGCCTCCACACCAACACAAGAACAATGTACCCCCTAGAGAAAGGAGAGGAAGAAAGGAGAAAGAGATTAGAGAATGAAGGAACGGTGAGAGTTATACTCGTTTTAATTTATACTGATCTTTCTTCTCCGATGGCCGTGAGAGGTGACCGACCACCGTTATATATGGTTTTTCTTTGCTTCGTGTGCTTCTGTGGTGTTGATCGATTGTGCATCCATATCCGTATAAAGCAGGTCATATCCCAATAATCGATATTTGAGATGAAATGATATCGGCTCGTGTCCCAACAATATATGCATCAAAAGGTCGGTCAGATATCAGCTTTTAGAGAAGAATTACCATCTCCTTCTCATGTTAGAGAACTTCTCTTAACAATTATTTGATGGTGGTTGATGACTTCTCAATCTAACTATTTAGATATCATCCAAGCAGCAGCCTATGTGATTTAACCATTAAATCAACAGCTTATGATTATTAAGATGGCCATGGTACAAAAATCCAATTGTACTAAGGGGTCTTATAAGTGCATTCATTTATTTAATCTCAACCAACAAGTGAAATAAATCAATAACATGTATTGATATATCAAAAGATGACAATAACATTTATGTAGAAATGGTTCGGTTGAATCTCACATGTCTAACATCATATGATTTCATATTCATTAAAAAAACTAATTTATGTTGCCTTGCAATTAATACAACTAGTTGCTCTTGATCGCATATGATGCGATCTTCACGCTTCTGTGATGCGCTAAGGCTTAAACACTAGACTTCAATTTTTAACCACGAGAAAGCCCTTTACAAACTTAAACAAGCTCCTTGTGTGTCATACGACCTAACAGATTTCACTATAGGCAAAGTATATTGCACATTGTTTATCAAGACCCAACCCACTAGTTGAGACGAGCGCAACAAAAATCCAATCTTTTCTTCTAGCTTATCATAAAGTTTGCATAAAATTTAAACATAAATTACTTTGTCAAACATTCCTTGAAATCATCATCAAATATATTCTTCACCAATACCAAAGAATCAAAAACGAACATTCATATCAAAACACCCTTTTAATATATAATAAATTATTCTAGTGACTAAATATGTCTTATAAGAATAGGAATTCTTCTCATTACATAGGCATATTTCTCTTAAATTATACAACTTTATATTGAAGTAGAACAAGTTACCAAAAGATCTAAAACCTTGTAAAAGATGGCATAACCTCCAACTACTATGTAGTATCTTTGGGTCTTCTAAGATTCTTGATCCGATATGTCTATAAATAATTATAGATAATAGAGGAATGAGTTTAAACTCAAAATGAGCTTAGGCTCAGTGAACGGGTCTCAAGCATTTGGGTAAGAATATAGGGGTTTTTCTGAAGTAACTTTGCACAAAACATAGAAATATTTGATTAAAAATGATTTAATAGAAAATCTTGAAGCTTTTCCAAAATATTGATACTATAAAAACTTTCGACTTCCAAAAGGAATAGTTGCACATAAACTAATGCTAGCTATAAAAAGTATCGCAACACTATAGCTACTAAACATAACTGTTGAGTTAATACCAATGTAACTTGCTATACTAATTCACGAACACTGAAACAAAATTGAGCCATATTTGTAGAGAGTCCCAAAGATCAAAGAACATCCTGCATATGGGGCCCCAAGCATGTGTGTATACAGAATGTGAATCTAAAGTCTTCTGGAGTATATCTAATTGTTGTCATATCTAATGGTGTTATCTTATCTAATGTCGTGTTTGAGGGTCATATCTATTGACATTACAATATCTATTGGCTAGTTCATGACTTATCTGGGAGAAACTTTTGTGTTCATCAATCATATATATTCTTTCTTTCTGATTCATAAAGACATAACTATAAGCTGAAAAGTATATGATGTCTGAATCATATCACTGCATAAAAAGCTTTACTTCATGCTTGTGAAACTTATGTTGCACTATTACAAAATAACTAAATACCAAAAACTCTAAAGTTGTCTCATAACCTTCATTAATTGAAAGATGAAAATAAAGATTTTTCTACCATGCAAAAATCTTGAAGCATCATGTCACTTCAATACAAGATTAGAATCTTAACTGCATGTACCATGGTTAAAACTTAGCCGATTTCCAAACTAGTTCAAACATTTACATCTGTATAATCTAAAGATAGTTACAAGCTTTAACATCAAATTTATTATCAAAATATATGTTAATTCTTAAATAGTGCTTGAGAGACCAATCACCTTCAATTTAATATTTGTGCCTCTTAATATGTTCATATAGATTCACCAACCAAAATATATTTGCCTCCAATGTAGTAGAAAGAAAACTAATGTATAGAATATATTAACTCATGTTTTTGAATGCATGTGTTGGCTTATCTAAAATAAAGATACGATCTCTTCTCTCCTTAACATGCAATGTTTCTTAAGAATAGTTTGTCAGAGCTTTTCCATGTAAAAATGTGTGTTTCTTAGGAATATTTGAGTAGAATATTCACTTAAAAGGTGATGTTTCTTAAGAAAACTTCAACAAAGTTTTCCCATAATCTTAAGAAAATTTCAATAGAGTTTCTCCTAAAAAATTCATATTTCTTAATTCTACATAGATTCCCCTTATATTCTAAGAAAATGTGAATAGATAGCTTAAATCTACTAACATTTCTTCTGAAATCTATTGTGTCATGCTCGCACCTACCTCTACTTGCCGACAAAGCTTCGCTACGTTCTTCCTAACCACTCTCACCTTTTCTAAACCTCTTTATCAAAGTTTATAAGATTCTGATTATGGATTGGGAGAATTTATAAGCCTCTAATGGTAAAAATCATGGTTTAGAGTCAATGGTTTATTTCCATGATTTTGTCAATACCATGGTTTCCCTAATATCATGGTTTCCATACTCGTGATTTTTTCCACAATTTTGGTTCATATAAACCATGATTTTCTAATGATACTTAAATAGCACTAATTATTAGTAATTAGTACTAATTGAGATTAATAATACTTAATTATTTTTAACTTCATTAATCAATGGTTAAGTTCCTTAACATCTTCAGTACTCTTTAATCATGATTAACTCTTCCTAATGGCAATGATTAAGGGTTGATTTTGAGATTAATAAATATAACTATCCCAAATTGAAAATTTACGAAAATTCATAACATCTTATTGATATGAATCAAAGATCCTACAGTGTGAGGTGGGACACCAGCAAGTTTAAGGACCATGCATGTCTTCCAGAACACTCCGAAGATCAGTTGGTGGGCGCAGTGTGTGGCTCACGTGGTGGGGTGAGGGAATCGACGATGGAAAGCTAGGGAAGTGTGGGTTGTATCCTCTGTATATGCTTGTGATGGAGGTGGGGATGAGGTTGTCGACAAGGGAGAAGGTGATGTCGTCGGAGGAGCTCTAGAAGGTCTTCCGATCCATTGACAACTGGATAGTTGTCAACCCATTACTTGAGTTCTTGTAGGGATGGATTGGATCATCTTTGCCCATCTTTCAAAGGTTTTTTTGCTATCATGATTTGTTCCTTAGCCTGAATGTTAGGACTGCAAAAGATGTGTTACATTCTATGTATTTTGTGTTACTAATGGCACCGTATTATCTGAAGTTGAGATTTCCTTCGTGTTGCTCACTTCCATTCTTTCTCTTTTAGAAGTTTGGCTTATATGGGCATGCCAATGTAAATTGGATTAATTTATGAGGACAATCAAGGAATTATTTATCAACTTCTATTAAAACAAACGGTCAAATGGCTGGATGTTAATGTACATGGGTTGTGGTGTAAGAATTAGCATGTTTGTAGCGGATGTGGAAAAAATATCAAGTATACAAGAGCCAGCGAGTAATTGACAAAGTTGGCAGTGTTTGTGGTATAAATCCCTATAATAATTGTACATTTATACCAACTACACACTAATCTCTTTATTTCTTCTTTGTTCATTTTTCCTCTCTCGTAATTACAATAAATTCAAACTTATAAAAGGCATTGGATTATATTAATAATGAACTTTAAGATAATGTGCACCAATAATAACCTAACAACCGTACTTCGTGCAAACATTCAACCAAAAAGTAGATGTACGTTCTAAAAAAAGAGAAATCACTTGCAAAAGAGAAATACAACAAAAAAGGATCCATTTATGCCCAACCTAAACTAAACATGGAAATCAACCATTCATAACATTTACATTTTTTTCAACAAAATGCAAGCAAACACAAAACGCTGACAAATTTATCTGAACGCATTTGCATATTAACAGTCTCTAGCCGAACTTGTCGGCGGCTCCAGAGTGGGACGAAACCCACTAGGAAGGAATATTTTACACCTTCTAAATGGCTCAGTTCCATGTGAGACAGCGTACACCAAGATTGGATGCATGCCCTTGATGCCTACCAATGGAATCCAGGATTCCATTTCTCAGGAACGTTGCCAGGCTACGCAGTCCTCACCAGCCCCCACTGCACGTCCAAAAAAACATAAACACGCAACTACTAAGATGCCCAGTTCTGTGCAGGATAACCACGGCTGCCACCACGGCCACGGCCTTGGTAACCATAACCTCTTCCATAAAAAGAACCCCCTGCACGACCTCCTCGGAAACCACGCCCTCTTCCACCACGGCTTGTAGAACGGTGCTTTGATAGATCACCGAATGTCTACATATCGCAAAATTCCAGGAATCCAGTAATGCAGAGAATGAAATAACTATTAAATGGGAAACAAACCAAAAACTTGGTAATTACCTCGGCATCAATTTTCAATTGTTCGGAAAATCTCATCCGCCCATTCATACCCCCGCCATCAAGGGCATTGCATGAGAGTGAATCAAAGAAATTCTCTTTGACATAAACCGACTTCAAACAGCAAATATCCATAAGAAGTGTGAAAAAACACGTTTAAAAAAACGCTAAGAACAAGAATGTGTACCTTAGCTTCCGACTTCGACGTTTCGGTGTAGTCTTCTTCGATATCGTAATATTCACCATCATCAAAATCCCCTGTCTTTTCTCGTGTGTTGACCTTGTTTTTGCCAAGATGACCCCAAACTTCGTCTTTGTTAAATTTTTCATTCATTGCAGTGAAGTCAAACTCCTCGGCGAACTTTGTGTTAGGACGAGAATACTGCACATATTTCAATTAACACTAAAACTCGTCATTATCTGCAACGAATATATCACAACGAATTTCAAAATAATACCAGACAAATTACGTGGAATACATTCCATTGGCTTTGGTATACCCCAACGGTGTATATAATATAGATATCAGATTAAAATTAATAAATCAGCAAAAGTTGACACTGCAGAAACCACGCCCATGCATCAAGACTAATCAGAAATTTCATGAGTGAAATACCTACCAAACAAATGACAACTCACTTATCAAATTCTTCAGTTGACCGGATTTAATAATGTAGTTACCAAAAAAACCAAATAATTGTGATTGTGTATTATATTAAAATTTGGCATTACCGTCTATCAGTTTCCGCGGATCAGCATTATGGAAAAAGACTCAGGACATATATTAGCACAAGCTTCAACTTTACTTCCACCAATCGTTCTTTAACCCCTAATAAACAAACTCATAGAACAACATTTCAATATAAAGGCGCTGCTGTTGTGCTCAGAACACCAATAATCTGAATGTTATCCCCCTAGTTGTTGCAGAAACTGCAACTTTGTCTTTCTACAAGCTTGGGCACAGCGAAACATAAATCCAGAAAAGGATTGATGGGCATCTTACCTTTAGTTCAATCTGTTTAGGCAGAAAAAATAAACAAAAGTCATTGTAACAAAATGTCGGCCATGAGTAGTAGGTCTTCTATCGGGCAGACTAAGCGGGAGAGATGGCTAATGAACGAATAAACTTATTCGGATCGGCTACCCATGCATTGCATTTTGTGAGCTTGAAGACGGCATAGCATCAAGAGCCATTAGCCGTTACTTTATGCAGGTCAAGATAACATGTTGCTAATAACATTGGTGCATGCAAGTGGGGTAGTGCACTATTCCGGGTCCACAACCTTTTTTCATCAAGGAAAACAAGAATGCGTGCAGCAGGTGTCCGTAGAAAAAATTAAGGGACATGACCCACATTTGTCCTTGATTTTCTTGATAACTGGCTATATTGTTAGGTAAATCCATTTTTCAGTAATGCAAAGATACACAAACAATTAGAAGTGAAGTCTGAGAAGGGACTGTGCATTATCAGAAGGCACAAAAAGTGATGTATTTATTTATAATGTAAGAGCCTTTTAGAGTGTTTTTAGATGCCAAAGCATGGACCACAGCCGTGGGAGGTCATCCATGTTTTACTCATAAAAACTACGAAAACAAAACACTGCGACCACATATAAAAACCTCTCGAAGACGTAAATGCACCGTCGATAAGTACAACACCTTTATGCTAGACATTCTCAACATGATATCTTCCATTCCGAAAAACGGTTTTTTTCTTTCACGCCAAATATCTAATAGATAAGTGTGCTGATTCTGTCACGATGACTACTGTAGACTCGCTCCTCGCCTCCCTCTGTGCTCGATATAAAACTCATCCAACATGTGTCCGCATCCTTTGTGTAGACCCAAGTGGCATCCAACTCTCTGCAAACTGTGGTTGCTTTCCAAACCCTACAGTCCAATACAGTGACAGGATCAGGGGTTGATGGTTGTAGGTTCAACATCTTGTCGACCTAAGAAATGGCGAAGTCCTCCAAATTACTCCCAATAGCATTGACGATCTGCCGCTACCACTCCCACCAGCAACATGCCCAGCAAGGCAAAGACATTAATCCTCTCATCTGAGCAGCAAATCTAGGCAACCAAACTCTGTCCCGGCACCTGGCTTTCCTCTGCAAGCAAAAATCACCTAGAGAGGACCTTTCTCTCGGCTGCCATCGCCCACCAGTTATCCAACTAAAATAGAAGTCCACATCATTTCCATGCCTACTCTACAAAAGCGATTGCATTGTAGGGTGCATAAACACTTCAGAAAGCTGAAGACCTCTTCGACAATCGAAACCTCATCTCCAGCTACAAGAACTTGTTGGTGCAAATCTCCTGTTGCACCCTCCTAGCAACTTCACAACCTACTTAGCAAGTAGTCTCATTGAACTGCCTCAGGCTACTGACCCCCATACCCCCTTCCTATGCCAATACACATCCCACCTGATTAGGACCATGAGCATCATACTATGTTCCCATTACTCCACCCCCTTAACCTCCTCTCTTGACCCCTTCTAGCTGCTTCAATAGACGACCTCCCCTAATAAACATATTCAATCCCCTAAGATTCTGCTCCAACCTTTTCACCATCAGGCCCCAATTTACCAATATCCTAAACGGGCTCCCCAAAGACAAACATATGTAAGTCCACAATAGTTAGCATGTTCAATCGCCAATGCCCCCTTACACTAGGATGCCTCTTATCAGTCCATCGCAAGTCGCAGAAACATACTTCCGATATTACTCCATAAACGTGGTGTCGCCTCGAATGCATCTATTAGCCCCATGATCCTCTGTGTGTGCAGCTCTGAACCTTGTACAAAGCAAATCACGTCATCGACTTACCAAAGCAACGGACATGAAATCTTGTCATGTTGGCATGCTGTCGTTACGGTGAACATGGGAGCTAGGGGCACCCATGTCCCACCCCTCTTTCTAGCTACATTTATCATCCCTCTAACCATCAATTCACCATTATGTGGAAGAGGAAATAGGTATGACACACCACCTTATTTAAGTCAACTGTTGCAGTGAACCCCCCTTCTTCCGCTACTCCTAATGAATGACCAGTCTAGAGTATTACATGTTTTCACAAAGTCAACCTTTTATACAAATACCCCTTCATTGTCCCAACCAGAGACCACCTCTATTGCTGCCACAAAATTATCCGGCATAGATATCCCTATGGTGAAAGTAGACTGAACCAAGCTCACCATGACATCCTCCTCCCAGACTCAAAGTCAAAGCCTTAGAAACGATAATATCGATGGCATTAAACAACACGATCATCCTATAGTCTTCCATCATGGTTGTGGACTATCTTGTGCAACAAGAGGAGCAAAAACTTCTCAGGTTTCTCAAACCCTGAGTTACCCACCCAAAACTCTATAACCCATGGCTTCACGTACTATTAAGTATAGTATTTTTTTAGATAAAAGAGGGTGAACTCCCGACCTCGAAATCACTGCCAAAAAAATATATTGAAGAGATCAAAGTACATTACCTGGAGGACCAGAACCAAAAAAGAGCATTACAATGAGAAACTATATTTTCAGGATAGAACCTCTGGTCCTTGAAAATGAGGTCATCCCCCCCCCCTCAAAATGGCCCACAAAGTGGCAAAAGGTAAAGTGCAGTCATCCATGGAATTACCCCCAACAGTACTCACAGATCTCCAGAAATCAGCAGCACCTTCCCTCGACAGCCAATCATGTCTAACCTCCCTCCAGACCATGCAAAAGCGTGACACTTGAAGAAAAGATGATATGTGTCCTCAACATGTTCCCCGCATCTATTACACTGAGCATCTGGGACTCCAAGCATCTTGCTCCTTTCCTTGACACAAATCCTGTCCCTTCTCAGGCACCACAGAAAGACCTTCACCCTACATGGAATTTTGCTAGCCCATATGACCCTCATGTCCCGACAAAGGTCGTCATCTATTGTAGTTGCGTCCCTCATGAATTTCGAGTATGTTCTTTTGGTGGAGAATCTGCTACCTAACCATTCAAAATGATCTCTGTCCTTAGCGATGCACCCACTGACAACAGCTTGGACAACATTCTGGTCAAGTCCTCCATGCGCTGATCAGACAAGTCCATCACAAAATCTGGCATCCAAGACCCTGTGTCCCCCACACGCGCCAACATGCAGTCCTTGGTAGCAGCCAAGGTGAAGAGCCTCGGGAACCTAATTCTCAGTTCCCCATCCCCTATCCAATCGTTAGTCCGAAAGCAGAAAACCTCACAACTCCCAACCTTTGGCTTCAGCATCGCCGTCAGCGGTAAAACCTCACGAATACCAGCCCTTAGCAGGGACTCCAATCGAACCCTCCCTGCCACCAACGCCCCCTTCACGTTGTCAAGTTCACACAGTAGACATGCCACCAATCTATCCGAACTTCTCCAGGTCTGAATAACAAACTTCGCTAAAAGTGCCTTGTTCATGCAATCCACATCTCTGATACCCAGTACCACCTTCTGCACGAGATTTCGTCACCTCCTCCCTGGCTACCAGATGCATGCACAGTCTTTGTTGCCTCCCATCTGACCAAAAGAATCGCTTCATCAATGCATCAATCTTCTTCCTTACTCACACCGGCATCAATCTAGTGGAGAAAAAGATGGGAATAGCAAAGAGCACATCCTTCAAGAGAACTAATTTCCCCTTTTTGACAGAGTAACCACCTTCCAACCAGCCAACCGTTGCTCAAATCTCTGAATGTACAACTCCCAGTCGGACCTCCTAAGTTTGCAAGCCACTAGCAGAAGTCCCAAGTACGAGATTGAACTTTCATCCAGCAGGCAACCAAGGAGCTCAACCACCTACCCATGCTCCTCCTCACCTAACGCTAACGTAATCACCACTGACTTTTGCTTATTAATCTCAGTGTTCAGAATGTCGGCCTATGAAGCCGCATATGCGACCGCATATACGTAGGCGCCCCCCTACTACACCGAGTATGCTATACTCGGTCAATATGCGGGTCCGGGGGTATACTCGGCCGAGTAAACCGCATATGTAATAGAGGTAACTATTTGCTTCTCCACCATCTTCCCGACTTCCACATGGGTTGTTGGGAAACGTGAATAAGATGTTTATTCCATAGCCCTAGGCTCTCTTATATAGGGAGTAGCCTATGGGTAAATTACATAAAGAGGATAACAAGAGAAATAAAATAGCAACAAGGTACAATAACTCAACGTGCGTCAACACTCCCCCTCAAGATGGAGCATAGATGTCAATCATGCTCAGCTTGTCGGCACACTTCTGAAATGGGCCACGTAATAATGCCTTGGTAAAAATGTCTGTCGTCTGGTTCTCTGAAGTAATGTGGGATGTGGTAATAAATCCTTTCTGGATCATATCACGTATGAAGTGACAATCCACTTCAATATGCTTGGTCCGCTCATGGAATGCAGGATTATTAGCAATGAACAAAGCAGCCTGATTATCACACTCCAAGTTCATAGGAAGTGGTATATCTAAGCATAGATCTGTCAGCACTGCTTTCACCCACATCATCTCTGTAGTAGCCTGGGCCATAGCCCTATATTCGGATTCAGCACTGGATCTAGCTACCACAGTTTGCTTCTTGCTCCTCCATGAGACTAGGGCATCTCCGACATAGACAGCGTACCCTGAGGTGGACTTTCTATCCTTAGGACATCCTGCATAGTCTGCATCTGCGCATGCATAGACAGAAATCCCCTTTCCTTTCTTAAACAGCATACCTTTACCTGGAGAAGATTTGAGGTATCTAGGTATCATGTGTATTGCATCCATATGCACCTGGCGTGGCTGCTCCATGAACTGGCTCACACGGCTTACTGCAAATAATATATCTGGCCTAGTGATGGTGACATATAGCAGTTTGCCTACCAGTTCTCTGTATCTTCTCCTGTCAACCTCCTCTGTGTCATCATCATACATCTTCATGCTAGGGTCCATAGGTGTCGTAGCAGGTCGACACCCTAGCATACCTGTCTCACTTAGTAGATCTGTGACATACTTCCTCTGTGACATGACTAGTCCATACGGATTTCTAGCAAACTCCAGCCCCAGAAAATATCTAAGGACTCCCAGGTCCTTGATGACAAACTCGGTCCCTAGCCTTTCCTTTGCCTGCTTAATGCCCTGGTCATCATCACCTGTAATCAAGATATCGTCAACATAAACCATGATTACAACAGTACCTCTTGCCGTTTTCTGTACAAACAAGGAATGATCAGCATTTGAGCGTTTGTATCCTTGTTTCTCAAAGAGGTCTGACAGCTTCTGGAACCACGCTCTGGGGCTCTGCTTAAGGCCATAGATAGCCTTATGTAATCGGCAAACCTTGGAACACTCCCCCTCAACAGCAAAACCTGGTGGCTGTTGCATGTAGACCTCCTCCTGCAAATCGCCATACAGAAAGGCATTCTTCACATCCAGTTGATATAGGGGCCAGTCTTTAGTGACTGCAACAGATAAGAGGATCCGTAGAGTGGAATGACGAGCCACCGGGGAGAACGTGTCAAGGTAATCTACCCCATATGTCTGTGTGAATCCCCTTGCAACTAGGCGTGCCTTGTACCTGTCAATGGAGCCATCTGCATTATGTTTCACTGTAAACACCCACTTGCAACTCACCGGGTTGACATCTGGAGGTATAGTAACCAAGCTCCATGTTCCTCTGGACTGAAGTGCCGCCATCTCTTCCTCCATTGCTAGCCTCCATCGAGAATCCTGCAAGGCCTCATGGTGATTCCTTGGAATATCTGTAGCTGAAAGTGCCAACGCAAATGTCTTGAAAGGTCCAGATAGCCTCTCAAACGACACCACTGCTGAAACTGGATACTGGACACAGCTTCTCTTTGACTTGCGTAGAGCGATTGGAACATTTAGGTCCTCTGTGGTATCAGCATGCTCCTGTGATACATCCTGCTGAGTAATGTCGTCAGATTCATCAACATTAATATTTTCATTACATACCGTAGGCGAGCTAGTTGACTGGTCAGGACCATGAGCTTGATTCGGCCTTCGGGTGTAATGGAATGGTAATGGAGGTACTATTGATGGCTTTGTTGGTGGTGGTGATGGTGGTGGTGGTGGTGATGGTGGTGGTTGAGATGTTGGTGGTGCCATGAACACAGTATCAGGGGATATAGATTGTGGCTGCATGTTTCCAGATTCGGAGAAGTACATGATAGATTCAAAGAATGTAACATCTGCGCTGATCACATACCGCCGACGCAGAGGGTCAAAACATTTGTACCCCTTTTGAGTTCTGGAGTACCCCACAAAGACACACTTGACAGCCCTAGGAGAGAGCTTGTCAGAACCGGGCGACAACTGATGGACAAACGCGACTGACCCAAACACACGAGGGGTAAGCGTGAACAGATCCTTGTTAGGATATATAAGAGAGAAGGGGATCTGTTCATTCAAGACGGACGAGGGCATACGATTTATAAGATAACATGCAGTGAGTACTGCATCACCCCAGTAGGAATACGGAACATGACTCTGAATGAGAAGAGACCTTGTGACATCAAGGAGGTGACGGTGTTTTCTTTCTGCAACCCCATTCTGTTGGGACGTATGGGCACATGATGTTTGGTGAACAATTCCCTTAGAAGAGTAGTAGTTGGCTAGATTATTGGTGCACAATTCTAAGGCATTGTCACTTCTCAAAAATTTGACAGTGGTGGAAAAAACATTCTGAATCTCATTTAGAAATTGAATAATAATGTTTCCAGCTTCAGACTTATTTTTCATTAAAAAAACCCATGATGCTCTAGAGAAATCATCCACAAAAACAATATAATACCTGTGTCCCTGAAGATCGGGAACACGACTTGGACCCCATACATCAACATGGAACAACTCAAATTTGGAGTTACTACTCCGACCTTGACCACTGGGAAACGATGACCTGTGATGTTTTCCCAACTGACACGCCTCACACTGGATAGGTGTGTGAGGAAGGCTATAAGGTAAGACACGACACAACTTCTGAAGCGGGAGGTGACCAAGACGCAGATGCCACAAGAGAGGAGATACTTGTCCAGCGGGAGAAGAGGTGATTCCAGCAAATGGGGTCTGGTTCAGACGATAGAGGCCTCCTTGCTCATAGCCATGACCAATCACGTTGCCCGTACGGATGTCCTGAAAAATCAAAGAAGATGAATCAAAAATAGCTCGACATTGGAGATCCTTCGTAATCTGGCTGATTGACAATAGATTCATAGAAAAATGCGGTGCATGTAAAACATTCTTGAGCTGCATAGATGATGTCAATCTAATCTCCCCCTGACCCATGATAGGGGAATGAGTGCCATTGGCAATCACTACTGTTCGTCCTGGAGGAATCTGAGTATATCCTGAAAGTAGACTCTGGTCGCCACATAGATGATGTGTAGCGCCTGAGTCCATGATCCATGGCAATGTATCCGATCTACTACTATGTAGTGCAAGTGTACTACCTGAAGTACTCGTAGAGGCAGACGCAGAAGCAGAAGCAGCAACATCCGTATGACTCTCTGTCGTCGGTGCAGATGGTGGGATAATGCCCCTGAGGCGGGCAACCAGATCATCAAACCGCTGATCCAGTGAAGCAGGAGAAGGAGGCTCTATCTGCTCAGCGGCTCGTGCAGATGCAGGAAATCCATGCTTGGAATAGCATGTGTCTTCAGTATGGCCGACTCTGTGACAATATGAGCATGTTGGCCTAGTGCGGCCACCCCTTCCACGGGGAGTACGTCCACGGCCCTGGTAATGAGAGCCACGGCCCCTGTTGACTGCCATGGCTGAGGGATTCTGGCTAGTGGCTGCAGAAGGTACAGTGATCCTACTCAACCTATGAAAAGCCTCCTCCATGGGAGGAATAGTTGAGTCCGCCAGGATCTGTGAACGAGCAGCCTCATACTCTGGGTCGAGTGCTGCGAGAAACACACCCACCATCGTTGCGTTTCTATATGTCTTTTGCTGCTCTGGCGTGGCGGTAAGAGGCATGAAGCTATGAAGCTTCTCAAACATTCCTCTCAAAGATGTGTAGAGAGAATGTAACGGGCGACCATTCTGCTTTATTGTGAATATATCATGTTGTAGTTGCAGAATTTTTGTCTCATTCTTCGCCTGAGAATATGTTGATGCCAGAATATCCCACATGTCTTTTGCTGTGGGTTGATGTAGAATATCATTGGCAATTTCAATAGCCAATGTGCCAGACAGCCACACCTTGGCATATGCGTCATCTGCCTCCCACGAGGCATGAACTCCAGTCTTCTCTGCAGGCTCGGGCTCTGTGAGAATATGCTTCTTGCCCGTGGACTTCATCATACTCATGAACTGCATTGCCCACAGTTCATAGTTCGTACCATCCATCTTGACGATGGGCGCTGGACCACGAAATGCGCCCATAGATGGGATGTCAGCCTTGCTTTCTGACATACTGGACACGGAAGACTGGAGCGACTGAGAAGAAAAAATAATCTTCGTCTACAATGACATAGACGGGATTAGTTGCGTGTGTAGACTTCAAGCAACTAACCCCATGTAGAACCGGCTGTGTGCCCTAGGGTTTTGGGACTTAGGGCACGTAGGCACGTGCAAAAAAACACGCGCGCACGCACTGGAGTGCGTCAACTGGATGATCTCACACGCACTAACGCACGCAACTGTGCGCTTGACAGTGCGCACACTCGCGTAACAGGGGGCCTATGCGCGCAGGAGACTATGCGCGCAACAGGCGCGCGTGATTATGCGCCCAGTTGATGTCCTGGGCTGTGCGCAGGCGTGCGGCACAGGAGCACGATGATGCACGCACCTGCGCACAAGGCGTACAGGCGCGAGGAGGCGCAAGAGGCGCAAGGGGCGATGCGCCTAGATGCCCAGGCGAGAGACGATGGCCCAGGCGAGGGGCGATGCGCGAAGTGCGTCGCCGATCGGCAGCGAAGTGCGTCGCCAATCGGCTAGGCGGCGCCGATTCGAGAGGGAGAGAGAAGAGAGGCCGGCGGGTGGGGTTAGGGTTAGGGTTAGGTTTCGAGAACTCCGGTCTAGGACCGTCGCTCTGATACCATGTTGGGAAACGTGAATAAGATGTTTATTCCATAGCCCTAGGCTCTCTTATATAGGGAGTAGCCTATGGGTAAATTACATAAAGAGGATAACAAGAGAAATAAAATAGCAACAAGGTACAATAACTCAACGTGCGTCAACATGGGTTGCTCCTCCACCATCTTTTTCTCCTTTGCCAAGGTTTGTTGATTGGTCTATTTAGCTCTAAATCTCTCTATTTTTTAAATTTAGCATCAACAAATCTCTATTTTTTAGATTCTCCACGACAGCTCTAACTTCTACATTATATCATAAAATATCGAATAAATTACATGAACTTTTTAGGATAAAATGAATATAGATGCCAAATTTGCATGGAATTTTTAACTGCACGGAATAAATTAAATATATTTAATTTAAATGGTTGAATTTTTTAATATTTATCTTTGAGTAGACACACACCATTTACTAAAATATGAAGGTTCATGGTTGTGTTTACTAACAATGTTACACTTTAAAAAAAGGTTCCCTTCCAATTTGGATAAGGATATCCACCGTTTTTTTCTATCTTCAATCAATTTACAACATTTTTTACTATTTTCACCGTTAACATATCATTTTTGTCTTTTGGAAATGGATGACCTTTGAAAATGCTTTGGTTGATATCACATTGTACAATAAAGTCTTCACTTCATATCTTACATGTTATATTTTTTAAACATAAATATCTAATATTTGAAATTATTATTATATTTTTAATTATTTTTAATTAAAATAATAGAAACCGCATAATCCGCATATACTTCTGCCTACCCGCTTACTCGCTCCAGACCGCCTGACCGAACGAATACCGCATACCGAATTTCTGAACCTTGATTAATCTCCATGCCTGAAATGCTACCAAAAGTTTCAACTAGTTGTAACGTCCCTCTGTTCATCTCCTTTGTACCACCCAAAAAAATCACCGTGTCATCGGCGTACTGTAAAAGAAGAACCGAAATGCTTCCCAAGCGGAAGCCCTCATACCATCCGTCTTCAACTGCCCGCCTGAACAAGACCGCGAGAGCATCTGCCACCAAGACCAACAGCATCGGAGCTGGCGTGCAACCCGCCGAACCCCCCTCTGTGGATGTGAGAAACCCCCCTCCAGCCATCCATTAACCAGAACCGACTAGGAAGAAGTCGGGACACACCTCTTCATCCAAGCAATCCATTGTTCTCCGAAACCACAATGTCGCGGAGACGTTACCAGGAAGTTCTAGTCCATACAATCATAAGCCTTAGCAAAATCAATCTTCCACACCACCCCTTTCTTATTAATACGCCTCCATTGGAGGCATATCTCCGAAGCTAGTATAAATGTCAACTGACCTTGCAGGATAATCTAATCCAGGACCAACTTGATCCTGTTCGTCAAAATCTTTGCCACAATGAGATATATCACGTTGGACAGCGCAATCGACCTATAGGCGTCCACCCTCACGGGGAACTCCTTATTGGGAAGGAGGAACAAAAGCGCTCTAGTGACCTTCTCAAAGCCCTTGTTGCTCTCCCTGAATTCTCTTATCACCTCCATGACCTCACTCTTCAACATGTATCAGCACTCACAATAGGAAAACATCAGGAATCCATCCATGCCTGGGGCCCCATCAGCATTCAAACCCCATACCACCCTCTTAACCTCCTCCTGGGAGCCTTGAGCCCCACCGCATGTAAATCTGTCAGCCTCTCCACCCCCTCCCAAGCCAGTCCCACCCCTCCCCCTGTCTCCTCGGCATTTGCAAAAAGTGATTTCTAAGAGCAAGGCCAACCTGCACAACCCCCATCACCCTCTCACCTCCCACATCTCATAGATGAAATTCTGCCTCCTACTACCAAACGTCATCATGTGGAAAAACTCAGTGTTAGCATCACCCTCTCTTAACAACTTCTGCCTTGATTTCTGCTGCCACTCCACCTCTTCCTTCCTATCTCCTAACCACATCTCCTCCAACAATCGCACTCTCTCCAAGGCCTACTCATGGACCAAACCCCCAGCTCATCCAAATGAACCACACCCTCTTGAGCCACCCTTCGTTGCTCCCTCCGCCTTCCCGTCACTCACCTCCCAAAATCCCTCAGGAAACCCTCCAGAAGGGCCAACTTGGCCACCAAGCGCACCACCACCGACCCTTCTGGGTGCCACCCTATCCAGAGCGACGCCACCTCCTCCCTGAATCCCTCCTCCAAAATCCAAAACCTCTCAAACATGAAGAAGCAGCGCGGCATCATCAACTCCCCAGAGGACTAAAGAATCGACATATGGTCCGAGTGAGCTCGTGGCAGAGCCGAAGCCCGCGACAAAGGAAACAACTCCAGACCTTCCAGCGAAAGAAAGAAATGATCCAATCTTGAGCGAGATCTCACGTTGCGCCACGTATACGCACATCCCGCAGCAAGCGACAGTCCCATCAAGTGCATAAAGCTACAAAAACCATCCGAGCCCACATCTTGTCCTCCTCCCCCCGAAGGGCGGTCCTCCAGGAGCAAGGTAAGATTAAGATCTCCTCTAATAAGCCGCAAACCCACTTCCCTGCCCTCCATCATCCTCCCAAGATCCTCCGCCAAGGACCCCCTCCTACCACATGTGGGGCCATATACGTTTGTGATAGTAAAGCAAGAGTTTCCTGCCCTCCGCTTGAGACGCACAGAAAGAGAGAAAGAAGACCTCCACTCCGCCAGCTTCTCAAAGACGTCCTTCTTCCAACCTAAGCACAAGCTGCCAACCACTCCAACAGCCTCTACCTTCGCGAAATCAAAGATATTCCTGCCACCTAAGTCCTTCCACAGAGCTCCCCCTTCCCTTGCCACCTTCGTCTCTTGCTAGAGTACAATGTCCGCTTGAGCCTTCAAAATCACAATTCAGACTCCGAGCCTCTTTTCGAGGTGGACCAAACTTCTCACATTCCATGACATTACCTTCACGAGGAAACACTGGGCTTCTTCCTCTGGGTCTGGGGCGGTACTACACCAAGACTTGCCGCAAAATCCCTATCCAGCACACTGAAATAACTCAGACGACCCAATGGCATCGAATCCTCTTCTACACCTTCTGACGGTCAGGACGTTGCCTCTGTCAAGATCTCCAACTTCTTCCTATGCCTCTACAACCACGCCCCCAACAGCCTAGCCCCGAGACTCCCCTCCCATCACCTCAAAGAAAGGCCTCCCATAACCCTACCCCCCACCCCCGAAGCCTGCCCACCCTCCACTTGATCTCCTTCAACTGTCAAAACATGCTCCATACCCCCTAGTGCACTCCCACGGGCAAGTCACTCCACCCTTGGAAACTCACTACTTTTGACATGAATTGCACGATCCACACCTAGCGCCCCCGCCGCTGCATCCAACCCCCTGCAGACTCCACAATGGGTCTGCAGCCACACTTTCCCTGACCAGGTTGTCGCCCGCACCAAACACCGGAGATGGTGGAGGACACAGTTCAAAAGAAGAAACATCTGGGTCGGTCTGCTTATCGGGTCCACCTCAGTCCAAACAGTTAACGAGATACGGGTTCAATACGAAGTCAACTGAATCCGGTTCGAGATGCATTAACAGGCCACACCTCTCCATTCTACAGTAAAGATCCAGTGCACATGACTCGAACTGGTTTTTAGCCATGCCTTTTTGAAATACACCCTCTTAAATAGGAAGCTTGACCGCTTCTCTAGGGAATGAAGGCCCCATTACTATCGCGTAGAAACGGAAACCTTTTGGAAAAGGGGGAGATGTTTCAGCTTCTAAGTTTGTTGTTGTGGCACCCACTCCTGCCACTAGCGCCCTCTGACCGGACATCGCGAAATCAACCGCCAACAACGTGTTGCGTGCGAAGGGACTCGCAAAGCTCCTGTGAAGTCTCTCGTCCCAAGAGAGCTCCAATTGAAACCTCAGACCTTGCTCCCTCACCTCCCAGCAACCCAAATGCGCCAGACCGAAACAACAGACTCGTAGTAGAAGGTCTGCCTCTTCGCCCGGGGCGAGCCCCCAACTCTCAATGCCTTGAACCTCTGCGGTCCCCACCAACATCCTTCAGACTCTGATGATATTGGGCCAAGCAAATGGGATTCCTCGGATCCTAATAATATTAACGATTTTGAGTAAGAGCATCCCATCTGAGGGACCCAAACATTGCTAACGAACCAACGACTTCTTCCACCGAGACAAATCCAGCAACGCAGCTGCTTTCAATCGACTTAGCCCACGCGTCAAAATTCTCCAAGGGGAGACCTACACGATGTCCCCTCCAAACTTTGCCTCTGAGATCAGCCCCACGTCTAACGATCCCTGGAACAGCACTTCCGTGCCTCCGCCCTCCTTGATAAGGACATTCGACAAGTTAGCGTAGAGCTCGTCCTTGCTCGTTAGCTCGACGCCTCGCCTGTAGCCATGCTCCGATGCACAAAACAGAAGCATCTAAAAACACCGAATGGGCTCCCTGCACTGACACGTTCGATGGTCAAGGGCCCTGCAGCTGTAGCATAATTGAACTGAACTGTAATAAATGAACCTAGTTTGAGTTCGATTTAATAAGAAAGTTTTTTAAGGAAAAAAGGGTGTGACGTCATGTAGACACACACCCATAAGCTCAATATATTTACAAATAAATCACAATAAGTACCAAAAAGGAGTTACAAAGATCAAAAGGTCTTTAAATTTTTTGCACGCTCTAACATTTTTGAGTCCGAGATTTTTTCATAATGAAACTTAGCAGTTCATTAACAGTTTGAAATTAAGCCAAACATCTTGAAACAAACAAGTTCGATAATGAAGTTTGATAGTTCGATAGTTTTAGTAGAGGATTGGGAAGCCGTCCACAAGGCCTTAAATTTCGATTTCGGTCACCATTTCGGTGAGTGACTGAAACGAAAATTCGATCGAAATTTCGGTCATTTCGATCATTTTTGTACTAGACCCCCCAAATTTCGACCGATATAGGTCGTCTCAGCCGAATTTCGATCACCCGCCGAAACCGAAATTCGGTCGAATTTCATCGAAATTTGATGCCATGGTCGTCCATGCCCAATGAACCATCCTACTGTAAAGCTGCAATAGCAACCCAGACATCAGCATCCAACACCAATTTCACAAGCTCCTCATGTGGTTCCCGATTAACCTTATCTTTCAAGTCTTTCTCAAATGTTGCATACATGTGGATGTCATATAATCTTGATATGAACTCAAATCTGAACAACCTTTGCCTGGATACACAAGTTTCAACCTTCTTGTACAACACATCATGTATTAGTTGAGTTATGGTGCATAATCTCTAATGATATATTTCATATCGATGCAAAAAACTTATTCTATATCAAAACAACCTAACATATAATTTCCTTTGTTGAACATGATAGCACGAGCGAACCATTTCTACAATAAATATATTGTAATCCTTTTATATATCAATAAAAGTTATTGATTTTTCACTTCCTGTTTGAGATTAATGAATGAATACATTAATAAAGTCCCTTCGTACAATTAGAGTTATGTACCATGGCCATCTTGATAAACATAGAGATGTTGATTCAATGATTGAATCATAGAGACTGGTACTTACATGATATCTAAACTACTAATGAGTTCGATTGAGGATTCATCTAGCACAATCAAATGATTATTGGGAAAGAATCTTCAGTCTGAGAAGGATATGACAATCATTACTCCAAAGGTTGATATATGACCGACCTCTTGATGCAGGTCCTCTGCATAGGAATTAAGATTCGGAGGTGTCGGATAAGTTAAGTCAAAAAGATGACTTAAGCAGATCGAGATAACCAAAACCTATGTCGTATGCTATCACAATATAGGCACACATCCTCTGACCAAAGACATATGTGTTACTATATATTTAAGTATGTACATTAGGTGGCCATTAGATTGATGACTTAATCAAGGTCTATACACCTATGAGTTGTATGCATGAGGGCATATGAGTAATACGATCTCTCAAAGGGATCATGCATGTTCATTACTGAACCAGAAAACATGAGTTCACTCATGAGATATTGGGACCAATCAAATTCTATTGATGATTGTCTTGCGTTGGAAGCATGACATGATTTGTAGGAATAATGTATACTTTCAGAAAGCATAAGATCGATACCAACTCCCAATGATCAAATGAGAAACTTAATGATAAAACCTTGAAGACAGTTCAAATGTGATCAAAGTTTCGAATTTAATCTAGATCTTTCAGTATGAAGTATGTACGAATATTAGGAATACTCAAGGGTGATGGGATCTTAATCGATTGTATAACTGTAATGCTTCCATTATGAAGGAGTGACGGAAAAGAATTGGATTTAGTGACTCTACTCAGTAGATTAATTATCCAATCTTAGTCCAAATGTTGGACATTGATTTAGATATGATTCAAATGCAATGAGAAGATTAGATATTCTATCTAACTTGATCAGACATCTCTGAGCAGTTTTCTAGATCTAGATATGAGATAAGATCTCAGTATCCAAGTCATTATACATGAAATATGCAATCGAGATGTCCTTATCTCCAAGTATCCATGGAGAAGGCACATTTTTCTTGAACGAGTTCAAGAATAATTCTATTGTTGACAATACTGACCATTGGAAAATTGATGATTAAATATGATTTAATTATCATTAATATTGTGGGTATGATTTACATTATTTCAACGCATACAGAGAGGCATCTTATTTAATTATCATATATATTATTAATGTGGATAACACTATCCACAATAATCATAAATATGTGAATGTGATTCATAATATCATAGAGATTTAATTGTAAATGGGATTTACATTTTATATATTAATGTGAATTGGATTCATCATACAATTAAATATGAATTGGAATCACAATGTACAATTAAATTTAAATGTGATTTATATTTAATATTGGATGGAAGAATATGATTCATAATCAATCAATGGTTTCTTTGCAATTGTCACAAATAATTTGAAATTATTTGGTGATATTTTTTTGACAAATAGTTCTATGAATAAAGATTTCATGTAATAAGATTACATTAGAAGGAGATTGGAGAGAGGAAATCTCTCAATCAAATAGGGACGTCCAACCTTCCTCAATGAGGAAAGAGTCTATCTCCTTTCCTCATTTTTGGAAGGTGGCTCTCTTCTTTCTCTTTATTCATGAGAATGCAAATTATTTTAATTGGATAAAATCTGATGTAGAATATCTTCAACTTATTTGTTTCTTTCAAATTAATTTTATTTTTGCAAATTGTTGCAACAAAATCTAGACCATTGATTTCAATTAAGAGTGCATCCTAGCCATCCAATTTTGTACAAAAGAAGGGATTATCCTATAGCCTTTTTTCTCTGCACAATTAAGTTGAAGAAAAACTTGTAATAACTCTCTCTTTCTCTCTCCACACAACCAAGCCCTCTTTCTCTCTCTCAACTCTTGGTGGCCACCAACACAAGGGTTTGAGAGAACCCCATCGTCCTCGCACTGCCATTGTGATGTTGGATCGATTGCTCATAGATCTCCATCTTCTTCGACATCCGTGCTTGTGAAGAAGACAACAGATTTTGTGGGAAAAAATCAAGAGGTTCCACACTCGGATCGTCAACTCGGATTGCAGGAAGCACGATTCTCATCCACACAGCCACAAGTGCTTACTTTGTTGGATCGAACTTGAAATAGAAAGTCTCTTCATTTAGAAACTGGTGGATCACGATCAAATTCCAAGAGGTAACGTTAATACTTGTTTGTGATCTTGATGAAACGACATGGTAATCGTTCTCATGTCATGTGGTTTATCTAAGAAGTTTAATTTCAGTTGCCCCTCATGCTTAGTGCGACTAGTCAACCTAGATCGGAAATGATGCGAACTCCATGCTTCTGTGGTGCGCGAAGCAAAAATCCTTACCTTCAAGTGTTATCAGATTCTTGGTCGAATGTCTTGGATGTGATCCAAACCCCAAGGGAACAAGGTTTTGGATATCGGATGTGCGAGAACTTGCCTTTTGCATGGATGCACTTTTCGAATAGATTTTTGCTCATATGAGAAGATATTGTTTATGCTATGTTTGAACAGAATTTTAGGGTACCTAAACATGTTTATAATGTTTGAACATGTCCCCAAAAGATTCATCAAAGGTTGGCAACGAACAGGCATCATTTTAAAATCGAAAAGTTCCTACAGTGTTGTTTTTACATGTAATATTGGATCTATAACTGAACGATTTTTTTCTACAGTTTTCCTATCATGACTTGTTAGAAACACATTAAATATGTTAAGAATCAAACCAGCAAAATGCTCGAATTTATTTCACGCGATTCCAACTTCGTTTGCCTTATATATGTAATATTTAGTAATGGGTCGGAATACGATTGGATCATCTCAATAATATTTTTTAATGCGTTTATCATTCAATATTTATCATGAAAAAATGAATTTTCCCTAATTAAAAGATGTTCCACATATTTAGAAAATATTTGATAACCATGAACCACCATTGAATGATTATTTCATGACAAACCCTAGTTTTAAACTACAATAGTTGTAGTTCAACTTTTACATGCAAAACCAACATCTTTGCATGACATGACTAGAAATTTAGGACGTTACAAACTACAACACGCTCTACAATGTTCTAATATATTCACATAATAGAAAATCTGTCCGTGAAAGATGCATTCATTTCTGCCACCCAAATCGCTCACAAGAGGGCAAAAGGAACGGAGCTATCTTCGTCTCCATTGCCACACACCGTACATATGGCATTCCAGAACCCTCTCTCACTAGTTGTATCAAGCCAAGCAATCGCCGCCTTCCTCCAGACATGGGCCGAGTGGATGCAGGTAAAAATTTGTGCTCCAAATCTTCCATTCCATCCACACCTATCACGATAAGATCCCCGCCATGAAACTTGCTCCATCGCTCCATGGAAAGCACCCTCCCTTATCTAAGCCAAAGGAAAACCTTGACCATTCTTGGAGTCATAGAAGGTCATATCGATATCGTATCGATCCGCCCGGAAAAGGATATATCGTCGCTATCGGTGGAATGTCGAAAATGGCTCAAAATAGCATTTTTGTTCTTTTTTTTTAGAAAATAAGATCATCCAAGATATTAAAACAACAAATAATCTACTAATATACACTTGTATCACATATATCGTTCATTTATATCCCATATATTGCACATACCGGTCATTTCGAACATATCGATGTTAATGTTAATTTATGACTTATATAGATTGAAAATGGAGTTCGTCCAAGTTCTTGGAACACCAAATAACTTACAATATACTCTTAGATCACACATATCGATCATCTATGATCATTATATTGCACATATCGGTCATATCGAACATATCATTGGCATTGTTAATTGTCGACCTATAGATATTGGAAATGGAGTTCGTCCAAGTTCTTAGAACACTAAATAACTTACAAGCAAGGTTGCACAAAGCGGTAGTCGGTACTCGGTCGGTAGAGTCACTGACTAAGGATTAATCAGCAATCGGGCGGCTAATTGGATTTAGTCGGCCATTAGTCGGTTTTGAGTTTTCTAATATTTTAAATATATAAATCAATTTTTATACACATATTCTTATATATTTACATTGATTTGTACATTTTCTATACAATCATAATGAAATAAAAGAAGCAATTGTCTTTAAATATAACATTAAGCATATTAGAATTAGTTTGCTTTTAGAAAAAACGAAAAACTAAAAAATAAAAAAAAATCTCTACGTAAAAGTCGGCCTTGTAGTCGACCGACTAGTCGGCCTGATTAGTCGAATTGACCGACTGATGGCCGACTAGGCCTAGTCAAGTCGGCCATACCACCTACTCGACTAGTTAGGCCAACTAATCGGCCTAGTCGGCCGACTTTTACAACAGTGCTTACAAGTATACTCTTAGATCACACATATCTATCATCTATGACCTTATATCGCATATATCAGTCATATCAAACATATCGTTGTTATTGTTGATTTCTAACTTGTAGATATTGGAAATGCACTCCATCAAAGTTCTTATAACACTAAATAACTTACAAATATATATCACACATATCGATCATCTATGACCCATATATTGCATATGGCTGTCATATTGCATATCATTGTTAATGTTGGTTAACTTCTAGATATTGGAAACGAAGTTCAAAGACTTATATTGCATCACATATTATGTATAAACAAAATGTTTGAGCTATTTTTAAAACCAAACAAATAAAGAGCATAATAGCATTTTTTTCAAAAGAAACAATTCATAATAATATTTTCAAAGGGAAAGAAAATGAATTAAAATCGATTGGACAACCACAAGATGAAGAACCATAGTATGCACCCTATCTGTTGCATCATACCCTACCAGACGGGGGTCTTGTTGTCTGGTTGGCGAGCATAAGGGGGCTAGGAGGCCTAGATTGCCCCCCTTACTGGGGTAGCGCCCCCGACCCCAAACAAAATATATAAAACATGATGTGTTTTAAAACTAGGAGTACCAAAATAAGTAGTGAAATAAATCTTATAAGGGTATTATTCATAAATATATAGATATCGACGAAATTTCGACGATATTGATCGATATCCGAGAACTTTTGTACTTAATCCAGATATTTTTGGCTGATATAACGATATATCAGCGATATATCAGTCATATATTGCCGATATCCTGGTAGATGGATATGCACCCTGATATCGATATCCCTTCCTCTTGATATCAATATATCGACGATATATCATGATATGGCCTTCTATGCTCGGAGTTCTGCTCTTCCAGATGATTTTGAAGTCCATACTATGCTCCACATGCTATGCATTCTACTCTCTAACAAAGAAAGAATAAGCTTTTTTCACCATTAATTTGTCGTCGTTCCAAACAAAATGATCCATGCCCTCTCTGCATCCATCAGATTCCGCCAGCTCCCCATGCATTCTCAAAAATTCGCCAAGTCTCTGGTCCAACAACTCTGACACAAAGGAGGGCATCCACGCACCATTCTGTCAAACCACCTTTATTGAAATGTTTCGATCTGCAGCAAGCGCCACGAGCCTAGGAAATCGCTCCCTAATAGATCCAGCACCAATCCAATCATCCAGCCAAAAGCGAAAGCCCTATCCATCCCCCAGCACAGGATGTATTGTTAAGGCAACTTCAGGCAAAATCTTACGCATACCTTGCCACAAGGAGGGGTAGCGAAGCAGCACACATCCAAAGTACCACAGATACCATAAATCATCCTCAACAACCTACACACTAGATCATCAGACTTCTTCCACGGCCTAACTACTTGTTTTGTCAAAAGAGCCTTGTTCATTTCATCCACTCTCAAGATCCCAATCCCCCCATTCTTCTTCGATGTCATGATCTTCTCCCAAGAGACCAAATGGAAGCCCTTCTTCTCCTGCTTCCCATCAAACTAGAAAAATCTCCACATCAAGATCTCCATCCTACTACGTATGTCGACTGGGAGCGAATGTGTGGAGCAAAAAAAGTGGGGATAGCCGACAGAACATGCTTAAGAAGCACCAATTTGTACCATCTAGAAAGTATCATCGCTTTCCAACTCGCCAACCTCCTCTCCAGCCGAACCAAGACTGACTTCCACTCGACAACCTTCAGTCTACCGACCACTAACGGCAACCCCAAGTACGTAATAGGCAAGGTCCCAAACGTGCATCTTGCATCTCAATATTTGTGCAACATGCTTCTCCTCCTGTTGCATAAGATCGAAAGGCACAACAACCGACTTCTCTCTGTTAACCTGCATCCACAAGATGTCGCCAAAGATGTCTATGATCTGGATGCCTAATACTATCAAAGTATGTTTAACTTGTGATGTCTATACTTACTATCAAAGTAAGCATTCATCATTTTCCTTATAACTTGTGATGTCTATATTTTTTTGGTGAGTTGTCTATCCTAAGACGAATGGCAAGAAACGAGGCGGCAATACACATTAAGAAAAACTTTGGAAGCAATGATATGACAAGTGATTAGCATAATGTAGTTTGCAATTTGTGAAGGGTCGAAATGGTAAGTGTTAGAAATCGACAATCTGGAAGCGTAATCAGAGATAAAGAATAAGAACAATGAAGAACGCCTGGATTTTACATGGAACTCTACTCCATGAGGAGCGGGATGAAACCACGGGAGAACGCCTCAAGGGGCATGTGCTTTCTATTCACTTTTCTCACTTGATACAATGGGTATGGGGCTTCTTATATAGCCCTCACTGACTTTCTAAGTCCCACAACTAGTAGATGTGAGATTAAACCACTTGATGTGATTTTTGGACCCTGGAGGGATCCAATTAGCCATCTACACATGCTGCATATACTCCAACACTCTCCCTCAAGCTGGAGCATGCAATGCTCAGCTTGGACACATAGACAAAAATCTCAAACTCACAATACAAGGCACTACAAACAACATTAACTCAACGCATACTCTATTGTCGATTGCTATCGAGGACATAGCTTCTCATGTCATGCTTTATCTTCAATTGTTGTTGCTGTCATATTGTATCGCATACTCGACCGCCTGTTGGATAGACCCCCTTCCTTCATGCCTTATCTTCAACTGTTGTTGCTGCCATTCAGGCTTCTGCTACTACTAATACTCAACAGATTCATGCTGCTATAAAAAATAAATATTATTTATTTAATTGCTATTGTTGCTTCTGTAATAAAAAATAAATTTTTATTTTTGTTTTATTGCTATCATAAATAGAAAGTGTTTTTATTTAACTGGTTCAAACACTGTTGCATGTTCTCTATATTTATTTTATTTGATTTCAATACACTTTAGTTTTAGAATCTAATACTTCTTCTCTCATGAAAATATATCTATAGTCATTTGCTTTCTAAATTTAATACTTTTCTCATTTGTTCATATATTCTGCAACAGTATTATGTGCTAAATTTCCTATCTAGTTGTCATCGCATTAACACTTGATAAAATGGAATCAAAGTATTAATTCGACTGAAATATAATGCTTCACATCTAATTTCATTTAGTTAATTCATGTAGCAATATAACAAATGTTTCTAAAAAAATTGATTTATTATTGTTATATCTCATAATATTTTTTTCTTATATTTTTAATTTTAACGGTAAATATGCCAACTGAATTCACCTTTTAAATTTTTGTTAGGATTAAATCTTTTATCTAAATGGACGTTTTTTTTTTGAAAATCTTTGCTTGAAATCATATCATAATAAAAAGTCAATACACTATATTTCATCTATTGTTATTTTTTCGAACATAAATATCTAATAATTGAATTTATTTTTTAATTTAATTTTATTATCAAAACAATACAAACCGCATAATATGCATATACATCCGCATATCCGCTTACTCGCTTCAGACCGCCTGACCGAACGAATACCGCATATCGACTTTATGAACCTTGGAGGAAGTACAGGAAGCTTGTTGGCAAGTTATTGTATGTAACCATTACCATGCCCGATATATCCTCTGTCATGACTCATGAGCAAAGTGAGTCAGTTTATGGAGCAACCCTAGGGCTGTCAGGAAAGCTCGAGCTCGATGAGCTCAACTCGAACTCGGCTCGTTAAGTGCTCACGAGCTGGACTAGAAACCTTAACGAGCCCGAGCCCGAGTTGGGTTTTATGGCTCGTTAGCTCATCGAGTCGAGTTCGAGTTGGGCATTGTTCAACTCTGAAACTCAACCCGATAACTCTTTCCCCTCTTAATATAAAGTTGAAAACATATATACCGAAACTTCCACATTGAGTTTGATATAAAATAAAGGTTAACATTTTGCTTGCCCAAAAAGCTACAAAAAAGAGTATAAAAAATCAAAGTTACAAATGGCATTTGCATAATTTAATGTATAAAATGGAACAATGACTCGTTAAGAGGTTCATGAGCCTGCTCATTTTGAGGCTCGTGAGCCAGCTCAGAAACTCATGACTCGATAAGAGGCTCGTGAGCCAGCTCATTTTGAGGCTCGTGGGCCAGCTCAGAAACTCGTGGCTCAATATGAGGCTCGTGAGTCAGCTCGAACTCGACGAGTTCGAGTTCAAGTTGGTGATCCAGGGCTCGACCCTTATCGAGCTCGAATTCGAGCCTTAGGTTTCTTATCGAGTTCGAGTCCGAGTTGAGGTCAACTCGACTCGTTGAACTCAATAGACACCCCTAAGCAGCCCAGACAGGCACATATGGATACAGTCCATATGATTCTGAGGTATCTGAAGACATCACAATGTACGGGACTTCTTTTCAGTAGAGGCACATCCCTTTGAGTTATAGCATATGCAGATGCATATTATGTTGGGTGCCCAAAGGATAGGAAGTCTACTTCAGGATTCGTTGTGTTCATAGAGAATTCCCTGATATCATGGAAGAGCAAGAAGCAGACCAAGGTTGCCAGATCGAGTGACGAGCCAGAATACAGGGCCATGACACTGGCTAACACAAAGATGATGTGGGTTAGATATGTTCTTACTGACCTGACTATAGAGGTGCCTCTCCCCATGCACCTCCAATGTGATAATCGAGTTGCTCTTTTCAGTGCCAACAACCCAGCTTTTCATGACAGGACCAAGTGCATAGAGGTGGACTGTCACTACACTCGTGACATGATACAGAAGGGTCTTATCACCAATATGCATGTCAGCTCTTGAGACCAGACAACAGATGTTTGTTGGGGAAAATGAACGAGATATGTATTCCATAAGCCCTAGGCTCTCTTATATAGGGGAGAAGCCTATGGGTAAATTACATAGAGCGTACAGCTGAAAATAAAAATAACAAAGACATAAAGAACACTAATATATATGTTAACACTCCCCCTCAAGATGGAGCATAGATATCAATCATGCTCAGCTTGGACGTATACTTCTGGAATGGGCCTCGTAGTAATGCCTTGGTGAATATATCGGCAGTTTGATTTTCTGAAGTAACATGAGATGTAGCAATGAACCCCTTCTGAATCATGTCACGTATGAAGTGACAGTCGGCCTCAATATGCTTGGTCCGCTCATGGAATGCTGGATTGTTTGCAATGAACAAGGTTGCTTGATTGTCACATTCTAAGTTCATAGGAAGTGGTACATCTATGCATAGATCTGTAAGCACAACCTTTACCCACATCATCTCTGTGCTAGCCTGGGCCATAGCCCTATATTCAGATTCAGCACTAGATCTGGCTACCACCGTCTGTTTCTTGCTCTTCCATGAGATCAGAGAATCTCCAACGTAGACTGCAAACCCAGAGGTGGACTTCCTGTCCTTGGGACAACCTGAATAGTCTGCATCCGCACATGCTGAGATAGAAATCCCCTTGCACTTTTTGAATAGCAAACCTGCACATGGAGATGATTTGAGGTATCTGAGTATCATATGTATGGCATCCATATGAACCTGATGTGGTTGCTCCATGAACTGGCTCACACGACTCACTGCAAAGGATATATCGGGCCTAGTGATCATGACATACAACAGTTTGCCTACCAGTTCTCTGTATCTTCTCCAGTCCACCTCCTCTGTGTCATCATCATATAGCTTCATGCTGGGGTCCATTGGTGTCGTGGCAGGCCGACACCCAAGCATACCTGTTTCACTCAACAGGTCCGTAACATATTTTCTCTGCGACATTACTAACCCATACGGATTTCTAGCGAATTCCTCCACTATAAAGTATCTGAGGACTCCAAGATCCTTAGTGACAAATTCGCTCCCCAGCTTCTCTTTCGCCTGCTTTATGCCTTGCTCATCATCTCCTGTAATCAGGATGTCATCTACATAAACCATAATTGCAATAATACCTCTTGAATTCTTCTGTACAAACAAGGAATGATCAGCATTAGAGCGTTTGTATCCCTGTTTTTCAAAGAGGTCTGAGAGCTTCTGAAACCATGCTCTGGGGCTCTGCTTAAGGCCATAGATAGCCTTATGAAGTCTGCACACCTTGGAACACTCCCCCTCAACAGCAAAACCGGGTGGTTGTTGTATATAGACTTCCTACTGTAGGTCTCCATATAAGAACGCGTTCTTCACATCCAGCTGATGTAGTGGCCACTCTCGACTGACTGCGACTGATAGCAAGATCCGTAGAGTGGAATGACGGGCTACTGGAGAGAATGTAACAAGGTAATCCACACCGTATGTCTGTGTAAAGCCACGTGCAACAAGGCGGGCCTTGTATCTGTCAATACTGCCATCTGCATTTTGCTTCACCGTAAATACCCACTTGCAGCTCACCGGGGTCACATCTAGAGGTATAAGAACTAGACTCCAAGTTCCCCTAGATTGAAGTGCTGCCATTTCTTCCTCCATTGCTAGACGCCATCTACTATCCTGCAGAGCATCTTGATAATTCCGTGAAATATCTACAGCTGACAAGGCCACCACAAAGTTCCTGAAATCCCCAGATAGTCGCTCAAATGACACAGAAGCCGCTAATGGATATGTAACGCAGCTCCTCTTCGATTTGCGTATAGCAATAGGAACATTTAAATCAGTTGTGTCCGCATCTGGCCCCTGCAACATATCCTGTTCAGAAACATCATTAGATCCATCAAGAGAAATATCTTCAGTACATACCATAAGCGAGCTAGGAGATGAGTCATGACCATGAGCTGGAGGAGGCCTGCGGGTATAATGGAATGGTAGTGGTGAAACGGGGATAGTACGCGGAGCTGGTGGTGGTGGTGATGGTGGTGGTGGTGTGGTGACGGTGCTGGAGGTGGTGGTGTCATATATATGGCGTCGGTAGTCAATAGAGGTAGTTGTTGATCACCTGAGGATGAAAAATACATTAAGGATTCAAAAAATGTAACATCTGCACTGACCATATACCGCCTACGCAAGGGATCAAAGCACTTGTACCCCTTTTGAGTTCTGGAGTACCCAACAAACACACACTTGACAGCCCTAGGAGAGAGCTTGTCAGTAGCAGGAGACAACTGGTGGACAAAGGCAACCGAACCAAACACACGAGGAGTAAGGGAAAACAGATCCTTACCAGGATAGATAAGGGAAAAAGGAATCTATTCATCCAAGACAGAGGACGGCATACGGTTAATTAGATAACATGCTGTGAGAACCGCGTCCCCCCAGTAAGAATAAGGAACATGACTCTGTATAAGGAGCGATCTTGTGACATCTAGTAGGTGGCGATGTTTCCTTTCAGCAATCCCATTTTGTTGAGAGATATAAGCACAGGATGTTTGATGGATAATCCCCTTCGATGAGTAGTAGTTGGCTAGGACATGAGTGCACAGTTCTAGGGCATTATCGCTTCTCACAAATTTCACAGATATGGAGAAAACATTTTGAATTTCATTCAGGAAATGGATAATAATATTGCCTGCTTCAGATTTATTTTTCATCAAAAATACCCATGACACACGAAAGAAGTCATCCACAATAAGTATATAAAATTTGTGTCCCTGATGATCAGGTACACGACTCGGACCCCAGATATCAATATGAAATAACTCAAACTTGGAGGTACTACTCCGACCTGGACGACTGGGAAAGGTAGACCGGTGATGCTTTCCCAACTGACAAGCCTCACATTGGATAGATGTGTGAGGAAGACCCTGGGGTAACACACAACGCAACTTCTGAAGCGGTAGATGCCCAAAGCGCAGATGCCACAGCAAAGGAGATACTGGTCCAGTGGGAAGGGATGAGGTTCTAGCGAATGGAGTCTGATTTAGGCGATAGAGGCCTCCTTTCTCATAGCCACGACCAATCACGTTGCCCGTACGGATGTCCTGAAAAATAAGAGAAGATGGATCAAAAATTGCCCGACATTGTAAATCCTTCGTAATCTGACTGATTGATAACAGATTCATTGAAAAATCAGGTGCATGTAGCACATTCTTGAGCTGCATAGAAGATGTCAGTCTAATATCTCCCTGACCAGTGATGGGAGAATGTGTACCATTGGCAATGACCACTGTTCGGCCTAGAGGGATCTGAGAATATCCTGTAAGTAAACGCTGATCGCCACATAGATGATGTGTAGCACCCGAGTCCATAATCCAAGGTAATGTATCTGATCTACTACTTGTAAATGCAAGTATGCTACCTGAAGCACTGGTAGACGCAGAGGCAGAAGCAGCAGCATCAGATGGACTCTCAGTAGTAGGTGCTAGGCCAGATGGGGGAATAATGCCCCTTAGATGGGCAACTAGATCATCGAACCGCTGGTCCAAAGTGGCAGCAGATGGAGGCTCTATCTGCTCAACGACTCGTGCAGATGCAGGAAATCCATGCTTCGAGTAGCATGTGTCTTCATTGTATCCAACACGATGACAGTAGGTATATGTTGGCCGAGTGCGGCCCCCTCTGCCACGAGGTCCACGTCCACGGATCTGATGATGAAATCCGCGACCCCTGTTGGCGGCCATGGCTGAAGCATTCTGATTCGTGGTCGTGGAAGGAACGGTGATGCGGCTCAGTCTATGGAAGGCTTCCTCCATGGGAGGAATAGTAGAATCGGACAAGATCTGGGATCGTACAGCCTCATACTCTGGATCAAGTGTAGCAAGGAACACGCCCACCATAGTCGCATTCCGATATGTCTTCTGTTGTTCTGGCGTGGCTGTCAAAGGCATGAAGCTGTAGAGCTTCTCGAACATCCCTCTCAGGGATGTGTAGAGTGAATATAGAGGGCGACCATTCTGCTTTATAGTGAATATATCATGCTGGAGTTGCAGAATCTTTGTCTCGTTCTTCGCCTGAGAATATGTAGCCGCCAGAATGTCCCACATGTCTTTGGCCGTGGGCTGACGTAAAATGTCATTGGCAATCTCGATCGCCAACGTGCCAAATAGCCAAACTTTGGCGTATGCGTCATCGGCCTCCCAAGAGGCATTGGCTCCAGTCTTCTCAGCAGGCTCTGGTTCGGTAAGAATATGCTTCTTACCCGTTGACTTCATCATGCTCATGAACTGCATCGCCCATAGTTCATAGTTTGTACCGTCCAACTTTACAATAGGCGCTGGACCACGAAAGGTGTCAATGGAGGGGATATCCGCCTTGCTTTCTGACATACTGGAAACTGAAGACTGGAGCGATTGACTGAAGATATGATTTGTCTACAATGACATAGACGGGTTTAGTCGCATGTGTAGACCTCAAGCAACTAAACCCATGTAGTTGACGTTGTGCGCTTTAGGGCTTAGCACACACTTAGGGCTCTACGGCACCCTCTGAACCACGCAGGGACACAAGGCAGGCGCTCAGTCGCGCGTGAGGGTGATCGCACAGTCGCGCGTGAGGGTGCGCGCTAGGCGCACAGGCGCAGGCTTGGAGATGCGCACAGACAGGCGCTCAGTCACGCACAGGCAGGCGCTCGGTCGCGCTAGGCGCAGTTGCGCAGGATGCACAGTGCTGCCGATGAGGCGCTGGCGCTAGCGCGGGAAGCGGGGCGCCGTGGATGTCAGTGGCGACGCAGAGGCGCCTGCGGTGCTGGTGCAGTCGCGCGACAAAGGCACAGGAGCGCTGGTGCGGCGGAGGCGCACGAGCGCTGGTGCGGAAGCGCACTCGCGCGGCGGAGGCGCAGGTGTGCCCCGGCGGCGTCGATGAGAGAGAGAGAGGGAGAGAGAGGCCGGCGGGTGGGGTAGGGATAGGGTTAGGGTTTCGAGAACTCCGGTCTAGGACCGTCGCTCTGATACCATGTTGGGAAAAATGAACGAGATATGTATTCCATAAGCCCTAGGCTCTCTTATATAGGGGAGAAGCCTATGGGTAAATTACATAGAGCGTACAGCTGAAAATAAAAATAACAGAGAGACATAAAGAATACTAATATATATGTTAACAATGTTCTTACTAAGGCCCTAGCCAGAGAGCCTTATCAGAGATGTTCCAAGCTGAGTCTAATTGATATTTATGCTCCAACTTGAGGGGAGTGTTGAGATATTTGCTATCCTTCTTACCACTTTCTTATCTATTTATTGTATCTTCTTTATATAATTGGCCCCATCGGTTCCTCTCCTATATAAGAGAACCCAAGGGCCTCTCATAATGCAATTTATTCTTTTTCATATACACTTTCTGTTCCTTTTTTAATTCCATTCCTGACTTGATTATATTGCATTGTACTTCTATTCATACCAAACGAATAGGGCCTAAGCACTTTTGACATCATTGGTGAGGGTAAATTGAGCCAAAAGAAAGATGTTTATAGTCATCTCATACAAAACCACACAATTCGCTGGCACGACAGCCACTCATCTACTCTGATATCAATATTTTTAAAAACTCCTCAACATCTAACCTTCACCTTTAAATACGCCCCGGTATTCTAAGGAGGGTGGCAGTCACCACTTGGCATCTTAAAAAAGATGTAAATACGATCTGCAAGAAGACCTTTTATCTACTCCCAAAACATCAAGTATGTCCTTTAAGTTGGCTTGGAATCCTCCAATATACATCGTAGATTGAGGAAGTCGCCAAAATACTGTCAAGGAGGAGCAAATCAGAAAATATATTGTTCGGAGACAATAAAGGTCTTCTATATACTTGTTTAGGATATCATTTAGAATGACGGCATAAAAGATCATCACACTATCATCATGCCTTGATATTTTTAATATCATCATGATGAATCAACTAGGCTAAATATAATGTGTTTAAGGAGAAGTATTCGTCTATAATGTACGTGAGACATGTCTATATATGCATAAATTTTGGGATATGGTACTCGAAAATAATGCACTATGCAGTACTTAAAAATAATGTGCAGGCACATGTTAATGTGTAATTTATATGTATTAATGTATGTGATGTACTCGTTTGATTATATGAGAGATGTAACCTTTCATGAGTAATTTAGTATTTTCTATCCAGTTGTACTCTCTTTAACCCAAACCTCTTCTTATATATAGAGGCTTAGGTTCAATATCGATATATCAATATATCATTCTTTTTCTGCATGTTATCAGAGTGATCCTTTAGACATTAAACTCTGATGTATTCTTCTTCAGTTGTTTCCCACTACATGGAGTGTAGGCATGCCAGCTAGGAAAGCATCATCTGAATTCTTTCCAGCATCTAATAGTCTATCTTTGTCATCTCTTTTTTATCTCATTTACATGGATATAAAAGGGTCCAAGTCAAATTTCAGATTATATGGATCATAGGTATTATTTGGTCATGTGTATGATCTTTAGTTAGAAATGTCATGCGGATGATCTTTCCTGCCAATGCTTGATTTTCCTTTTCAAAAGTAAGTCGGATTCGATTCCATTAAACATTTAAATTTGTTTATGGAATAAAGATGCAATTTGGTGCTATTATTAAAACTACTAAATCCGATAATGCTAGAGAATTTGGTGCATCTCAGTTGCATGAGTTTTACAGATTTCTTGGCATTGCTTTATCAACTCTCAGGTGCTCATACTTCTCAACAACATGGTTTTGTGAAACGCAAATTCTACCACATTCTCATACTTCTCAACTAAACAATGCAGCGAAACAAAAATATCGGCACACTCTTAAGGTTACTAGGACATTGCTTGTTCAGGCAAGTGTCCCATCATTGTATTGGGGTCATGTTATTTTTACAATTGCTTGCATTATCAATTATTTTCCATCTTGAGTGGTTGACGAGAAACCTCATATTTAGATTATTGCCATGATCACCATGTTCTTGTTTTACCGCATAGTGTTTTTGGTTGTATTTCCTATACATCATTGGGAACTCAAAAGGGCATCAAGGGCTATTAAATGGGTCTTTGTTGGATATTGTTTGGAATCTGAAGGGCGAACGATATTTTGATCCTAGTTCACATCGTCATCTACTGTGATCTCCTAAAGTCCACCTCCTTCTTTCTACTGTAGGGAGCAGGGCATCGGTTAGTCCTTTGAAGGACAGCTTAATGCTCCATTTGTGTCTCATGTACATCTACCATGTTATATTATAGATTTTTTTTATGCAGGAGGGTGGCCAATTCAGAGTCCAATGCGAATTTGGTGGTCTTCCTTCTCCACCTCAGTCATCTATCTTCACCTAACGTAGTCACTGAGCCTAAGATTTTTTGAATTGATATTATACCTAAAACAAAGGTGATTATGAGGAGATAAATCGTTGGAAAGGATCTTACTCTTCTGACAATTCTTAGGGAAAAAAACTTCACAACGGACAACGCACCCAATCTCCAAGACAATATCATCGGTTCACCTCAATGCCAACTACAGGGAGTCTGCCAAGGGACTGCCCATAGTACAAATCCGCATTCTCATATTCATGCTTTTCTCCGATCCCAATAGAAGGGGAAAATGCAGGAAGAAATGGCAACTTTCATTTCCAAGAGCACAGCAGCTAGTTGCAGGGTGGTCAGTTCCAAGTGGATCTTTGCAATGTTGCACAATCCAAATGGATGTGTTGCAATGCATAAGGTCATATTGATCGCCCAAGGGCTCTCCAAGATGTATGGAATGGATTTCCTTGATAATTTCTCTCCAAATTCTCGGATTCTCCTCTCCATAGTCATACAAAGTGACTCGTGGCTAAGATCACTTTTTCTTTACCATGACAACCAAGTGAGACATTGCTGCCGTATTATGTCAATGATTTAATTCCGACAAATGAGGATGAGGAGAGATGAAAAACTATGAGTTGATCCATTCGTGATCGAGAATCCGATGCCATTGAAGTATTTCCTTAGGCTTAAGATAGCCCGCAGCATGAGAGTACTTATTCTATCTGAGAGAAAGAATGTTGCTGAGTTGGCATGCCAAACTATATGAGAATCCTATGGATCCCAAGGTCTGCCAATATAGGGACAACCCAGTTGATGAAGAGAGGCATTGCGAGGTATTGCATATGAGTAGGGAAGCTTATCTACCTCACTATCACCAAACATGGTATTTCCCTAGCAGTAAACAGGAAGTTCTTACATATCTTCACAACACGGGAGTTTAACGTGGACCTTACTCCATAAGGAGCGGGATGAAACCACGGGAGAACGCCTCAAAGGGTTGATTTGTCTATTGACTTTCTCATCTGATACAGGAGGTCTGGGGTTTCTTATATAGACTCCATAGAACCTCCGAATCCCACCACTGGTAGATGTGGGACTAAAATCCTGGATGCGGTAAATGGATCTTGGAAGGATCCATTTATCCATCTACATGATAATGACGCATACTCTAAGTTTCTAACACATATCTTTTGGTAAAATGATGGAATTGAGGTGCAACAACACATACGTTATTCATATAACAATTCTAGATTTTATGAGTGCAACTAACATGTAAAGGGTGACTTCACTAAAAACCTTGTCTAGAAATATTGTCTCCTGATGTATGATGTTTCCTTAACCATATCATGTGGTATACATATTCACCGAGGCACTCCCAAGAGCTCTATTCGAGCGTTGTTGTGACAAGCTGAGCACGAATAATATTTAAGTTTTAGCTTAAGGGGGAGTATTTGGGTTTGAGCATTAGAAATTGATTCCCACTCCTTTGGGTGGTATTTGTGTATATTGCTTCCATTTGTTTTAGCCGTAACCTTAACCTCTCTATATAAGAAGGCCTAACATTCAAGAAATTCGTATTGACATTCAAACAGAGAATGGTTGCATATACACCTATCCAGAAAAGCGTTAATCAAATGTCGCAGCCTATACAACGTCACTTCAAAAATTTATGTCGCCTTAATTTTCTTGCAAAAATTAAATGAAGATACTCCTGTCTATGTGTGCATCCACCATTATAATCTTTACACATGTTTAACTGAGTCATGGTTATGATTAATTTTAGGTACATAGTTATACATACAAGTATAAGTCTTTTTGTGTATGTAGGTTGGGGTAGAGCTTACCCCGGTTCCTCTTCCTCTGCCACGCCCTCGGGTATTGTGATGGCCATGACTTTGTAGAGAAGTACCACCAATCTGAAAAAGTGAGAAAGACAAATTTTCACTATTATAAACTTATTATAACTTAAAAATAAATAGAACCAAATTGCACTGTCCAAAATTCCCCAATTCCTTATAAGCGTGCGAAAAGAGTATCCCACAACAAACTTATTATCAAAGTGAGCATCCACCAAATTAGATTATCAACTACTAGATGACGTAGAAACAGATTAAAACATAGCATCAAGGGGGCACAACACGTTAAAACATAGCATCTCTACAAAGAGCTACAAGAAAGGAAAGAGGAGCAGTTTAACGTATGAGGGATTGCATGACTCTAAACGACTCCGTCCATTGGGGTGGGAAACTGTAGAGGGAATCGCTAGGACTAGCGGTGAGTCATAGTCATACCTTACGATCAGGCGGTGTAGGCAATAATGGCTCCTAAGATTCAGCAAAGAGCGCTTTCTCCTTCATTTCAATAGGATCATCTTTTGATGATTCAGGTCTCAGCATCACATCTGGCTCTTTCGGAGCAGTCCGTGAAGGCAGGGATGACGTGATAATTGGAGTGCCAGATTGCATTAGCTGATCCGGAGTCACTAAAGTATGCACTACTGCTTCTGGTTGGCTAACAATTGAACACACAGCGGTGGTGGGCAGGGATTGTCTGACAGTTTGAAAAGTCAACTGTGTTCCCGAGGTGACTCGTGCCTTGCTAGAGCTAGGGTCTATAATGGACTCTGGCATGGATGCAACTGGTGTTTCAAGTGACATAATAGATATTGCATGTGGTCCAGAAACAGAGGTCCTATTTGTAAGCCGAGTTTGAGAAATTTCAGTAGCCAAATGTGCAGCTTCTGTACGGCCTGAGGTAGAGGGCAAGATAGCAGCAGCTACACCTGATGAGCTGGTGATGGGAGGCGAAAGAGATGGGACTTCAGGCACTGTTGTTGATACAGTCTGCACGGGAAGGGTAACTCCCAATATATTTGGGGCCCCTGAGGACAAACTATGGGGTATGGAAGGCAATTGCATATTAATTCCCGGGTATTGTAGAGGCTGCTGCATAGAGTGAGGCATTTGCAGACCAGGTGGAGGGTGTAACAAGGGTGGCGGCTGCAACTGCGGGAGTCCACTAGATGGTGCATAAAATCCTTGCCAATACATTGGCATACCAATCCCAGACCCATTTGCAGTTGGCAGAGCACGTGAAGAGCTCCAGGTACTTAAGCTTCCACCAGGTTGATATAGCGGAATGTTGCCTTGAAAGCTTGCCCTAGGAACCCCACCCTGTCCTGAGAGGTCTGTTCCAGTTCCACCAGACAGCATGCTTGTTGATCCATTTGTTGGGCGAGGATAGTGTGACTGAATACAAGTAAATAGTAAAACCTTAAGCCAATTGTTAAAAGAGGAAAAACAGATAGCGTTTACAGTCTCCAAAGACGAGCGCATTCTAAGTTTTTACCTGAATAATTGCAGGGTCATTGTGTAAATGAAGAGGTACAGGTTGAGCAGGTGGTGGAGAGGACTTCACTTGCAAATCCTGAAACATCAAAAATAAACAAGAATAATCTAGCAGTTCAATGTAGCCAAACTTTTTCAAACAGAGTTGGCAGCTAGTATTGGTGCATCTTTTTTAATGTTGTAATAGAATTCAATATATGCAAAATCGTAACAAAGGAAGTAACACAGCTTTCATGTTTCATGTGTTACGCCTATCATTATTAAATTACTATGTAGATAACTATAAGCGGAAGTACGAATCATCCTCAGTGTTCTTAAGCCAATATGCGACAACAAAGCTGCAAACTAGTATATTGCCCGAAGCAATATGATGCAGTCAGATACAATGTGAGAGCTCAAATAGTATTCTGCCATGATATAAAGAGTAAAAGGAGCCCCTTTGCAACCGGTCCTTTATTTCTAATGTAATTTTCTTTTTTTTAAGTCCTTAGTCGAGGGTTTTGGATGGTGCTTCCCATTGGTATAAAAGATGGCTTTGGAGGAAAAGGAAGCAGCTTTTGGAAAACAAAAAAAAACACACGGGTCCTACCCTCTTTCTCTCTTCTTCCCTCCCTCTCCCCAATACCCCTTTCCATTCTTCCACCGCTCTCCCCCTCCAACCCTAAACCTCTTTTCTCCTTCCTCTCCCACCACCTCTCTACAGCCGCCAACCACAACATCGTTACCTCCATTGGATTTTGCCTCCAACCACCCTGCATCGTCCTGTATCCACTAGTTCCCACCAACAACTCCTCCCTCCACCGCCAGCTTCCAGTACAGATCCTACCTTCATCAGCCGTTGCAGTCGCCCTCAGCCCTGCATCTATTCATGGACCTCTGCCACAACGACCCAGCCAAAGGGTAGTCCCACAGCCTTCATCCACAGTCCTCTTCATAGGTCTTGTTTCGCATCTGGGTTTTGTCTTTATTATTATTGTAGAGAGAAAATAATGAATTGAATTATGAGAGAGCTCTGGAGTTCTTTTATAGAGAGGAGAACTCATGTTTGGCAAACTATATAATAGATACGAAATAAAATACATGAAAAGGTAAAAATATAAATAATATTTCAACACTCCTCTCAAGATGGAGCATAGATATATATCATGATCAGCTTGGAACAACATTTCTGAAAATGGTCCTCTGGATACGGCCTATGTGAACATATTTGTTGTCTGTTCCCTTGAGCTGACATGAGAGGTAGAGATAAAGCCCTTATGAACCATGTCATGAGTGTGACAGTTGACCTCGATAGGTGTGGTCCTCTTGTGGAAGGCAGGATTGTTGGCAATGAAAGAACAGCATGATTGTCGCATTGGAGATGCATGGGAAGAGGCTCATCAATAGCTAGGTAAGTTAGAACGGATCTAACACACTCCCATGTGTCATGGCTCTGTACTCTGACTATGTACTAGATCTGCCAACCATTATCTATCTCTTGCTCTTCCATCCATGACAACAAAGAGCTCCCTATGAACATTGCAACACCTGAGGTAAACTTCATGTCCTTGGGACATCCTCCATAATCTGCATATATGCATGTTTTAATGGCAAGGGATGTCCCTTGGCTAAAGAATAGTCCAGTACCATGAGAGGTCTTCAGGTATCTCAAAATCATATAAACCACATCCATATGTGCCTGTCTAAGCTGCTCCATGAACTGGCTAACTCTGCTCATTGCAAAAAATATGCACAGCCTGGTGATGGTCACATATAGAAGCTTCCCAATGAACTCCATGTACTGCTTCTTGTCTACCTAGTCTATATCATCACCACATAACTTCATGCTAGGGTCCATGGGAGTAGTGAGAGGCAGATAATTTGTCATGTTTGTCGCAGAGAGAAAATCAGTAGCATACTTCTTTTGGGTCATAACAAGACACCGTCGATTCCTGGCGAACTAAAGTTCAAGGAAGTAACATAAATCGCCAAGGTCCTTAGTGACAAACTGTTGACCAAAGAAATCCTTAGTTGCACGGATATCTTGCACATCATCCCATGTAACAAGGATATCATCAACAAAGATCATTATAGCAACTGTACCTCTCTGAGTACTCCAAACGAACAATGAATGAACTGTGTCAATCTCATGAACTAGTGTTGATCTATTAAGACTAAGAGCTTCTGAAAACATGCTCTGGGGCTCTGCTTAAGGCCTATAAAGCCTATAAACCATCTGACACTCCCCCTCAGCAGCGAACCCTGGTGGTTGATGCACATAGACTTCTTCATGCATGTCACTATAGAGAAAAGCATTCTTCACATCAAGCTGGGATAAAGACCAGTCTCATCTCACTACAACTGAGAGAAGGATCCGTAGTGTAGATTGACGAGCCACGGGAGAGAAAGTATCATGACAGTCCATTCGAAACGTTTGAATGAACCCACAAACCACAAGCCTCGCATCGTAGTGATCAACATTGTCATCAGCTCAGTGTTTCATGGTGAACACCTACTTGCATCCCACCACAGATGCCCATGTAGGGAGATGTAACAAGGCTCCACATGCTACGTGACTGTAATGCGGCCATCTCCTCCTCCATGGCAAGATGCCACTAACTGTCCTATATTGCACCTTGATATGTTCGTGTAATCACTGCGGTTGACAGACACATGACAAACCTCCTGAAGTCCTTTGAAAGACACCCCAAAGAGACAAGAGCTGCGAGAGGATACATAGCACATGTCGTGTTCAGAAAAACGGCCGAGTAAGCCGCATACTCGGCCGCATACTCGTACTCGGTAACCTTGCCGCTCCGAGTATGATGAAACGGCCATGTATGCGGGTTGACCCGCATACTCGGTCGAGTATACCCCCTATGCGGCCGCATACTCGCCTGCTTTTCTGATAGAACTTTTTTATTTAATCTAAAATTAAATAACTCCACCCGCATAAAACCGCATACTCCCCGCATAAAACCGCATACTCCCTGCATACTCTCTCGACTGAGAATATTGCCATAATATTAAATATTTATTTATATTTTTAATAATAAAAAATACCAAACCGTATAAAACCGCATACTCCCCACATACTCTCCCGCATACCACATACTCTCTATGCAGTGACCCCTCAGACTGAATAACGCATAACGCCTTCCTGAACATTAGCACATGTATGTCTCCGCTTCTATCTACAGAGAAATAAGCACATCAAAGCCACTTACATCCTCCTTAACCTGTAAACTAACCTCATGAAAAGGCACATGCTCATCCTATAAAGTAGCATATTGCATGGACAAATTGCTAGTGCCATCAGTAGAAATAATATGCTCAAAATATACTAGGGATGCGTTGGATGATGGGGAAGTTCCATGAGCATAGGGAACAATGGAAGGCCTGCAAACGTAAAAACGTGGAAACAAATAAGCCAACGTACTAGGTGGTGGTGGTGGTGGAGGAGCCACAGGAACTGGTGGAGGTAGTGCAGATGGTGGTGGTGTTGGGCCTGGTGGAGGTGATGGAGGAGCCACAGGAACTGATGGAGGTAGTGCAGGTGGTGGTGGTGTTGGGCCTGGTGGAGGTGATGAAGGTGGTAGAGGTTCTGCTGGAGCTAGAGGTAGGGGTAGCATAAGAGGAGGCTCGTGTACCTTCCCTTCAGAGTCGGATGGAGTCAAGTTGTCACTTATAGGAGAGAAAAACATGACAAATTCAAAAAGGGTGACATCAATACTAACATAATACTTCCGTCTAACTAGGTTGAAACAACGGTACCCCTTTCGGGTTCAAGAGTAGCCTATAAAGACACACTTGACAGGTCTATGAGAAAGTTTGTCACGACCAGGAGTCAGGTGGTGCATGAAACTACAGAGCCAAAAACATGGTGCGCAAGGGAGAATAGGCTATTCTCGGGAAACGCAATCGAGAAAGGGACTTTCTCTCCTAAAACTGAGGATGGTATGCAGTTCACCAAGTAAAAAGCAGTGAGAACCGCATCAACCCAGAACGAATGAGGAGCACGACTCTAAATCAAGATGGTTCTGATCACATCAATTAAGTGATAGTGTTTACGTTCAACAATACGTTTTATTGAGAAGTCTACGTGCACGAGGTCTGGTGTATGATGCAAGAAACCTGAAGAACTTAAAAAACTGTAAAATGCATAACTCTAAGCATTTTCAGAGCGTACATATTTTTGTTTCAATAATGAATATGATTGAATGACAAACCCATACTAATTTTTCAGAAGAAAAATCCATGATCGTCTAGAAAAATTATACATTGCTACAAGATAAAACATGTGTCCCTGGAGATCAGGAACACAACTTGGACATCAAATGACAAAATGGACTAAATCAAATAAATGACTGCCACTACAACTTTGAAAACCAGGGAAAGAAGACTGGTGATGCTTCCCAAGAGGGCAAGCCTCGTATTGGAAGGTGGATCGAACGAATATCTATAGGAGGACATGACACAATTTCTGTAGACGAAGGTGACCAAAACGTAGATGCCACATGTATGGTGAGACAGATCCAGTGGGAGTAGAAGAAGCACGAAAATACAAATCTTTGGTGATTTGTCTAATAGAAAATAAATTCAGCGAAAATTCGAGTGCATGTAGCACATTATGTAGTCTCACGGACAATGTCAAATGGACATCCTCATGTCTCATAATAGGGGAGTGAGTCCCGACTGCAATGACAATTGATCTGCCAAGGGGAACAGATCTATATGAGTAAACCGAGTTATGTCTCCATACAAATAGTGAGATGCACCAGAATCCATGATCCACTCTACCATATCTGTCATGCGACAACTGAGGATCTAGAAGATGCTCTGGCATTGATTTAAACAACTGATGGATCTGTAGGTGCACTAGTAATGTTGGCAGCAGGAGTCATTATCTCCCTCATACGGGAGACAATATCATCTAACTGTTGGACTTGTAAACCCTCTGCGACCCATTAATGAAATGAAAGCTATTGTTTTATCATGTTCATCTGAAATGAAATGAATAATTGAATGAATGTACTTTATTATTAAGGTCCCTTTGTATAATTAGGGTTATTTACCATGGTCATATTGAATACCATACAGTTGGGAGGACACATTTGACTTCAAACATGTGATATTCAATAAAGATCTCCGGTCTAAGAAAGAGATGGTAATCTTTCTGTAAAGACCGATTTCTAAATGATTTCTTGATGCAGGTCCTCCGCATAAGAATGGAGATTTAGAAGTGTTTGAATAATCAAGTCAAAGAGTTGACTTGATGAGGTCGAGATAAACTAAGACCTGGATCGAAAATGTCACGATTAGGCACACATCCTTTGACCTGATACAGATGTGAATCTATATGCCTAAGTATGCACATTTGACAGACCTGGTTGGTGACCTAGCAAAGGTCCATATACCGATGTGTTCGTGATGCGGATTGAAAATCGGCGTTGACGAAAATAATAATTTTTATGGTGGATTTTTGGTAGAAGAAAAGAGAAGGGTTGAGAAGAAGAACTCGTCTGGAATACGAGAGGTTGAAGGAGGAGAACCGCGGAGATCGCGTGGAGAGAGAGGGAGAGGAGGAAGGAGAGGGAGATAAAATCTCAATTTTTCATTAATACTTGACTCCCTAAAACATTGGACCCTCATCCCTTTATATAAGAGGGATGATTTTACAAAAATAGAAACTAAATTCAACTTGGAAACAAACTTATCCTAATTTGACTCTGACAAATTTAAAATTCAAATTGACCCCTAATTATCCTAATTAGACTCTAACTAATTAATTGACCAAAATCAAATCTACGAATAATTGTTGAGATCGCATGCGATCTCAATTATTTAATTAAAATTACGACGACTTAAAAAACGTAAATAAAATTAACTACCATAATTTAATAAATAGGTGGCCCTATATTTCGGGTCCACGCTGCATCAACTCTCCTCCACTTTTAAAAATTCGTCTCCCGACGAATTGCTCGATGTAGATGCGTTGTTGGAGAAGTCGTCTTTGAAATTGTAGCCTGCAATTAGATCTTTTTCAACATTACGTTTGTAGTTCTTTCCAATTGGAGGGCGTCCCTGCAATTTTCGTACCCCTTCATTTAAACATATCTTGCAAGGACCTTTCTTTATCGTGACCTTCCAATAAAAGTTTTTATAAAGAGGGCATTCTCTGCAATTTCTCCAAAGTTGTTTCCAATCCCTACTTTGGGGGGATACGATACTCTTCGGTTGGAGAATTCCAACCCATACTAGGGTTTCTCCTTCCTCTGATCGTTGGCGGCGGCGTGGCCTCGGGTTCCAAGGGCGGCGCCGAACCGGACGACGCGGGCAAGGGTTCGTGGTCGAGGGCCTGCGCGTGAGGGGCCGAGGACGATCGCGCGGGGATCCATGCTGGAGGCGGCGCGCGGTGCTGTGGAGGTCGTGGAGGGGCGAACTGAGGGGGGTCGATGGGAGGGTCAGGCGATATCGGGGGCTGCGGAGGGTGGTTTGCGAAGGGGCGGGGGCGAGGGAAGGCGGCGCTGGGGCTGGGGCCGCTGGGGGCGCGAGGCTGGTGGGGGTTTCCCGCGAGGTTGGTGGAGAGGGGCTGGCGGCGGAGGGGAGTGCAGGGGTTGGTGCGGCGATGGGAGAGGGTGATGGGGCTGGGGTTGCTGCTGGGGGCGGAGCGAAGTTCGCGAGGGGTGTGCCTTGGAGGAGGCTGCGAAGGGGCAGCGCCGAGGCTGGGGCTGCTGGGGCCGGGGGTAACATCGCGGAAGGGATTGGGGGTGGCGGTGGCGACAGGGATGGGGTTGGGACTGGGGTTGTGATCGAGGAAGGTGGGGAAAGTACCTGGGATGGTTTGGGCGGTGCCCGGGCGGCCGGAGGGGGTGATGGGACCAACTCCGTTAGCGGCATCAGATCGGGAATATCCTGGACAGCGGGTGAATCGTCTTCCACGGCGAGTTTTTCGTCGTTAAAACTTGCGCCAGCGGCTTCGGCAATTGAAGGCTTTGATTGGGCATTGCGGAAGGCCTCAAAGTTAGCCATTAGATCTCGAAACATGGAATTGAAGTTGGTTTGCAAGTCACGTATCATGTGCTCCGTCTCCTTGGTGTAGGCGGCGATGGTGGAGATGGCTCGTCGTGTTTGTTCGGATGAACGATGATCCCTTGATGCATGTCGGTGCGAGCGCTGGACGGATCGTCAGATCGTGAGGACGATCTGTAGGCCATGCTCTGATACCAAATGATGCGGATTGAAAATCGGCGTTGACGAAAATAATATTTTTTATGGTGGATTTTTGGTAGAAGAAAAGAGAAGGGTTGAGAAGAAGAACTCGTCTGGAATACGAGAGGTTGAAGGAGGAGAACCGCGGAGATCGCGTGGAGAGAGAGGGAGAGGAGGAAGGAGAGGGAGATAAAATCTCAATTTTTCATTAATACTTGACTCCCTAAAATATTGGACCCTCATCCCTTTATATAAGAGGGATGATTTTACAAAAATAGAAACTAAATTCAAATTGGAAACAAACTTATCCTAATTTGACTCTGACAAATTTAAAATTCAAATTGACCCCTAATTATCCTAATTAGACTCTAACTAATTAATTGACCAAAATCAAATCTACGAATAATTGTTGAGATCACATGCGATCTAAATTATTTAATTAAAATTGTGACGACCTAAAAAACGTAAATAAAATTAACTACCATAATTTAATAAATAGGTGGCCCTATATTTCGGGTCCACGCTGCATCAGTTCGTGTACATATGAAGTCGTATAAGATGTATGATCTCTCGAAGGAATCATACAAGTTCATACTTGATGAATCGAGAGACAGAGCTCACCCATGAGATGATTATTTGGAATCAAAATGAATTCCATGCATAGTCATCTTATTTATGAAATAAGACACGAATTCGAGATATTAATATATGCTTTTTGGAAAGTATATGATTAATATTGTCGCCTAATTACAAATGAGAAATCTATTGATATATTCTGAAGAAGACAATCAAACCAAGGTTTAAACTTCAGATTTATCAAAATCTTCTAGTGTCAGGATGGATGAGTATTGGGAATACTGGGGTTACATCTGTTGTAATGGATCGTCTACCATGACACTTCCATTCAGAGGAAGTGATGAAACATGATGGATTTTAGTGGCACCATTTAGATAGATGATTTGTAGGTATAAAAACGCTCACAAAAATATTTCTCCCTTCATTTGACCTGTCTCTGTTTTTTGTCAACATGAAAGTTGTAGATCTCGATTTAATTGGATTAAATCACAATTCATTTGAATCCAATTTCTAATTCCAATTCCAATTTCAATGTCCAAATGTTGCAAACAGAAATGGTCATGGAAATAGAAGTACACAAGCTCCTTGAGATCATATCTTAGCTCCAAATGGTTTGCACTATGATTAGAAATGGTCAAAAAAGTTGATTCAGCTCACCGACATTTTGTCCAGCTCATAGAGAGTGTGATGTGTTTCATTGAGCTCACTGAGAGTGTAAAGTGCTACAACTCAAGTTCAACATTCGTAGGTGACGGATTTTTGCAAAAATGGTATAAACCTTGGAATTGGAAAGTTATCCACATTTCAAGTCACTATACATAGATAGCATGATCTCCCCGACATTATCTCTAAGTATCTGCATCCCTATCTCATTAATCCTAATTGGATTAGGACACATATATGTTAATGACATTATTGTAATGATTATGATTATTGCACATTATTGATAAGGCAATTTTGTGAATATGACTCACAAGCATAACTTATTAATTAATGTTAGTAGTTATTAACAATAATTAATATTTATATAGATGTGATTCGTATAAATATTTATGTAAATATGGAGATTTTGTAAATTTGATTCACATTAATTTTTTAGATGCAAATTGGATTTACATTTAATTTTGAGCTCAGGAATATACTCAAATTGTGCAAGCTATAGATGAATACAAAGAAAGGAAATAGAGGAGGCTTTAAAGGTTATGAAATATGGGAAAGGTGTAAGACCAAATGACATCCCTGTAGAAGTATAGAGAGTTTTAGGTGAGAGTGGTTTAACTTGGCTTACACATTTATTCAATGTTATTTGGCAAAGCAAGAAAATGCTTGAAGATTGGAGGAGTATCGTGGTGCCTCTTTATAAGAACAAAGGAGACATTCAAAATTGTTCAAATTACAGAGGTATCAAGATGATGAATCACACTATGAAAATTTGGGAACGTGTGATAGAAAGAAGGCTGAGGCATGTTTTCAAAGTAAAAGAAAATCAATTCGAATTCATGTCACCTCGCTCAACTATTGAAGACATCCATTTGTTGAGGAGAACAATGGAGATTTATAGAGCCAAAATGAAGAACCTCCATATGATTTTTATTGATTTGGAGAATGCTTATGATTTTGTCCCACGGGAGATTGTGGAGAGCTTTGTAGAAGAGACAAGTACATGTCTTATACATTAACCTCATAAAGGATATGAATGATAGGGCGTCATCTTATGTAAGGATTCGGTCTGGGAAGACTGACTATTTTGACATCAACTTTGGTTTACATCAAAGTTCAGCTTTGAGTCAATTTCTTTTTACTTTGATTATAGACGAGTTGACAAGTCACATCAAGATGAGATACCTTGGTGTATGTTATTTGTTAATGATATTGTGTTGATTGATGAGACTAGAGATGGAGTAAATGAGAAGCTTGAGGTATGGAGACATGTATTGGAGATTAAAGGTTTTCATATAAGTAGGGTTAAGATTGAATATATGGAGTGCACCTTTGTTGGAAGCAATGGTGAAGGAATCGAGTTAAAGATTGGTGACAATAATATTTGGAAGAGAGATTATTTTAGATATCTGGCATCTATTTTGCAACATGGTGGGGAAATTCCTAATAGAATGCAAGCAGGTTAAAGTAGAGAGGAGCCTCTGTTGTTCTCTGTGATAAGAAAATTCTTTTAAAAATCAAAGGAAAGTTTTACAAAGCAACCGTGAAACCTACTATGCTCTACGGATCTAAATGTTGGCATGTGGACCATAGACATGTGCAGAGAATGGTTGTAGCAGAAATGAAAATGCTAAGGTGGATATGTGGACACACGCGTAAAGATCGGATTCGGAATGATGCAATCAAATAGAAAGTTGGTATACCTCCGATCGAGGATAAGATGCGAGAAAATCATTTAAGATGTTTGATCATTTGCAAAGAAGAACGCTTAAGATGGTTTGGTCATTTGCAAAGAGGAAGCGGGTGGCTTGGTCATTACTCTTGAGATACTTGGGAAGATGTCTAGTCTGGAACTGAATCATAGCAAATCCACGGTTGTCCCGTTTGGCATGTCAGAGGAGGATGCACATTCTTGTAGTATGGAGCTGGGCACGTCATGCGATTCCCTTCCTATCCGTTATCTTGGGCTTCCTCTCACGAACGGTAAAATTAAGGTGTCGGATTGGCTGTCGGTGATGGAAAAGATGGAAAGGAAGCTGACTGGTTGGAAGGCTTCTTTGTTGTCACGTGGTGGCCGTCTTGTTTTGACTAAGGTGGTTCTCTCCGCAATCCTGGTGTTCTTCTTTCTTCTCGCATGCTGTCGGTAGGCATCAGACGACGTATGGAGCGGTGGATGCGCAAGTTCCTATGGAGAAAATCTGGTCAAGAGGGGCATGACATACCCCGATTGATTGGGAGACCATTGTTCAGCCCAAAAGCATGGAGGACTTGGGATCAAGAGCTTGAAGACACTCAATAAGGCACTCTTACATGGGTGAGCAGGATTTGGGGTAAAGATGAGGGGTGCCTCTTAATATGGTGCCTTTATGGCATTTCCTTGGTGGGCCCTGGTATACTGCGGTAGGGGTCTAATCAGTCGGCTTTCTGGAAGGGGATTCTGAAGGTAATGCCCCGCTTCCATGAGCTTTTCAACCCGGTGATTTGGAATGGTGCCACTTTTGGATTTTGGACGGACGACTAGACAAGGGGCGGCCCCATTTACAACTGTTTTCCTCGCTTGTTTGCCTTGGTCGCTAATTCTGATGCATATGTCATGGATTGTTGGGACAATGGTAATAGATGCCGGCTTTCAGATCATCTTTCTCTGATCAACAATTGGATGAGTTCATCCGTCTTCTGGACTCTGTTAGGCAGGTGGGCAAGCCCTCTACTGGGTTGGACTACCGGATTTGGAAGAATGCACTCTTCTTGGTGCGGGAGGCTTATGGTGTCATTTGTAGGCCTCCGCCCTCACTTTCGTACTCTATGATCCGTGACTGTGAACTCATATGGACGCTTCGTCTTCCAGAAAGGATTGGCTTCTTCCACTGGCTCTTTAGATGAAAGCATATTATGACTAGTGACCACTGCACTAAGCTTTTTGAGATGATATCTTGTCCCTTGTGTGGCAATGACATTGAGACGCTGGAACACCTTTTTTTCTGATGCGGTGTTTCCTCACCAGTATGGAGTGACATGGGACTGGACTGGATATGCACCCGTGATTTTGACTCCTTTTGGTCTTCTCTTTCTGGGGCGTGTAGTCGACAAAGAAAGTTAGTTCTTGCTCTGGTGGCGATGCTCTAGACCATTTGGCTTGCCCGTAATGATGTGCTTTTTTCTAGCCACCGTTTTTATTACAAGAATGTTTGTTTCCATTACAAGCGATTACTTGAATCATACCTAATTTGTACTATTTTATTATAGTTAATTAATATATTAGAGTATGCACCAATGCGTGTTTCCTCCCTTTCTTGGTCTCAAAAAAAAGGTCGGTTGATGCACCAGTTAGGAGATGCGAATTTTGGGATGTTGAGTCGGCTAAGAGAGGACGAGGACGGCCCAAGAAGTGTTGGAATGAGACCATACAAAGGGATCTTAGTTTTTTGGATATAAACTTAAGATTGACCCAAGATAGATCTGAATGGAAGCAATGAATCCACGTAGTCGACCCTACTTATTGTGGAACAAGGCTTTGTTGTTGTTGTTAGACATCATAGATAGAAAATAAATAAAGAATATTAAAACATAGAAATATCTCGACACAAACCATTTCAAACCATTTAGATTAATTTATGAACCATTTCTCCAAACATTTTGATCTAGAAATGTGTTCTATGAATTGAGATTTAATTCAATTAATCTCATTAATTTAGCCACAAAATGGAATCACTAAAATCCACCCGATTCATCATTCTCTCATAATGGAAATGTCATAGTATATAATCTACTATGATCGCATAAACTCGGTGTATTCGCAATACTCAAGCATCCTACATATTGGACGGCTTTAACTAAACCCGAAGTTCAAAACCATGTTTAGTTGTCTCTTATAAGGGTTTATTAACAGATTTCTCAAACGATTATTTGGCAACAATATCAATCATATGCTTTTCAAAATCAAAAGCATATATTAATATTCGTGAATTCTTATGTCGTTTCATAAATAAGATGACCATGTATAGTATTTGTTGTGATCCTAATGACTTATGAGTTAACTCTGTCTCCCGATTCAAGAAGTACGAAGACGTATGATTCCTTCGAGAGATCATATATCTTATATTTCCTTATTTGTACACTAGTCCGTCGGTATATATACCTTATCAGCTCATCAATCTAATAATCTTCCAAATGTACATATTTGGACATATTATATATATATATATGATCAAAGGCTGTGTGCATGTTCGTGACCATATAAAATACAATTTTTTAATATCTTGATTTCGTCAGGTCAACTCTTTGACTTGACTTTTTTGGTGCCTCTCAATCTTTATTTTTATGCAGAGGACCTACATGGCTAAACCAAGAGGTCAGACGAAAATCAATCTTCAGAGAAAGATTGGCAACTCTTTCTCAGACTGGAGATCATTCTTAAATATCACTTGATGATGTTGGCTGTGTCGTCGATCTAACTCATTGGATCTACAACCTGACATCTAGCTCTATGATATAATTTTTTAAATAATGGTTATGGTATATTGCTCTAATTGTACTACAGGAACTTTATTAAATGCAAATACAATTTTAGTTTAGATAATGAAATAAAACCCAACTACTTTTATTGCATTATAGGTTCGCTAAGAGTTTATATGTCCAACATGTTTCACTGGGAATAAATAATAGAAAATATATCATTAGGGCACTTCTCTCGTGTAGTAGGACAGACATACTAATAATCTTTAATCATGTAAGATTTATCTTTTTCTTTGTTATCGTTGCCGCACTACTTTTCATATTATCAAATTCACATTTCATTATGATGCTTTTTCTTTTGATAATAAATTTCACTTTTATTCGTGGAAAGTGGGCCAAGTTGTCAACGGGATTATAATAAAATTCATTTTCCAATAAATTGTTCTGTTAGGCCAAAACGTAAATTTATCAATAATATCTTAGGTTTACACTAAAAAGGACATAGCCTCGACAAATCCCCATCCTACCCCACCCCTATCTACTATTTAATAATAGTAAATACAGCTAATGTTCTTGATTTCATGAAGCTGGAGGTCCATTGCCAACGTGGCCTTAATGATATGAGTTTTAGAGATCGCCCGTCTTCAAAACAAGATCTTATAAAATGATAGAAGTGTACAGAACAGTTTATATATATATATATGGGGAAAATGGGGCTGCCCTCTAGGGGTAGCCAACATGGCTGCCCCCACCCCATTTTTTGGCAATTTTTTTATTTTTTTGGAAAAATAAAATCATGTATATTCATCCCTATATCCCTCCTATATGCCATTCAAATTTTGTCAGAAACAGACTCCTACGGCCTCCATCCATATGTCATTTTTTTAACGGTCGCAGGATTTTTTAAATCGACCCTGTCTGGATGGAGGCCATAAGAGTCTCTGTTTCTGACAAAATTCGAATGGCATATAAGAGGGATATATGGATGAATATACATGTCGATATTTTTCAAAAAAAATAAAAAAATTTACCAAAAAATGGGGCGGGGCAACCATGTTGGCTGCCCCAGGGGGCAGCCCCATTAACCCCTATATATATATATAGAGAGAGAGAGGGCTTATCCAGAGAGCACTGTGCTCATTTGAGTTTTTTTGAGCACCAAACGTGGGTTCGCCACGTGTATTTTCATTTCAATGGTTTCCTATTTCGAAGGACACGGTTTTGGAAGGATATTAATATGTTTGAGCCTTTTCTATTTCCAATTATACCGAGTCCTTAAAAAAAGGAAGACGGTTTTGGAAAGATAAATTCAAATCCTTAATTTCGTTTCGAATAAATATTCATTGTACATTTGATCAGTAATGTATATATTGTATGTAAGTAATTATGTATTGCGAGATCAGTAATATTGAAACAGTGGTCAGTAATTTACATCTGTAATATTACATTGAACTGAGATCAGTAATTCATTCATGTTACTCAAGTAATACATATTCAGTTCTCAAGTAATTATTGTTGTGAGATCAGTAATTAAGTATGTAAACTACTAATGTCCATACAGGAAGTATTGATTACAATTATCCGTTTTACTGTACTCATTTTGATTGTTACTAATGTCCATCCCCGCCTTCTTTACTGATGTAGTCTATTTAGTTACTTGCAATACGTCAAGTGTTACTGATAGCTACGTATAAATTACTGATGTAGTCTATTTAGTTACTTGCAATACGTCAAGTGTTACTGATAGCTACGAATAAATTACTGATGTAGTCTATTTAGTTACTTGCAATACGTCAAGTGTTACTGATAGCTACGTATAAATTACTGGTGTAGTCTATTTAGTTACTTGCAATACGTCAAGTGTTACTGATAGCTACGTATAAATTATTGATGTAGTCTATTTAGTTACTTGCAATACGTCAAGTGTTACTGATAGCTACGTATAAATTACTGATGTAGTCTATTTAGTTACTTGCAATACGTCAAGTGTTACTGATAGCTACGTATAAATTACTGATGTAGTCTATTTAGTTACTTGCAATACGTCAAGTGTTACTGATAGCTACGTATAAATTACTGATGTAAGTCTATTTAGTTACTTACAATATGTCAAGTGTTACTGATAGCTAGGTATAAATTACTTAACTTGTATTTGATAGAAAGAACTTGTATTTTCTTAAGATACATAAGTAACTATGAATGGATTTTAATCAGTAAGAATAATAAAATAGAAAGTAATACATGATATATTATCAATAACATATGCAAATGTCATCAGTAACTTGGTATAATTTTTCTGAAATAATGATTTTGCTATCTAAATCCAATTGTAAGACATCCATCTTCGCTCCTTTTGATACGATCTTTTCACGATTCAAATCCATCCACGAAGCATCGTTCATCATTGCTTCTTTGGAATCATGATCAGTTTCCATTCACAGATGATCCATCGCATTTGAAACTTAAAATGAGAACTAAAAAACAAACGATCAAATTCTACAAAAGAACAATAAATAAATGTCTAATAAACAACGAAAAAACTTACAAATCAAGGACTTGAAGACGATCTTCTTTCGTCGCTGGAGATCTTGAGATTTCGTAGGAAGACGAATCCATAGATGATTTTGGAAATTTCGAAAATAAATACAATGCAACGTCGGAGAGACTTAATTGCGAATCAAAAAAGGAAATCAGTCACGAGGAGAATGCGGGGGGAGTTTATTATGGTAAGGATTGACGCTAAAAAAGGGGAATGGATGAGATAAAATAGGATCATTAGATCATGATCTGAAGGATGAAAGTAAGGGCTCATTTGAACTCAATTGGGCACAGTGCTCTATGGATAAATTCCCTATATATATATATATATATGGAGAGGAGAGAGAAAGTAACTTGAAAAAATGAACTGAATTTCAACTTCAACAATTTAGCATTCAATTAAAAAGACAACCACTTGGAAATCAAATTAGCAGCATCTTAGTTAACCAAAGCAGTTGTCCATCTTCATGGTCACATTTAAAAATTTAAACAGCTTCGAAGTTTCCCAGAGATATATTGGGTTGGGCTGGAGTAATAGTTGTTTGGATAGTTAGTCCAATTGGAATGTTAAATGTGATGTGATGTCACGTTGCTTATATTTTATATTTATTATTTTTATGATTGTAATATGTTTTTTATGTTAATTATTTGAAGCTCTGGTTAAAAAATATAACAAAGAAAATGAGAGATCCACACAACTAACTCCAGCCTAGGAGTAGAGTTGAGGGTAGTCAAGAACCAAATGGGACGTATATCCTAGGTAGCAACTAGCAAGCTTAGACCAGGGCCCTATTAGTCCTTTTAGCTAGCACTCAAGAACATGAAGGACATCTGTTTATAAAGCATGACAATGTACATATGAGAACAGGAAATATATTTTTGAAAAGAGACGGAATTTCGCAAGTCATTTTATGCAGGCAATCCAGTACGAGAACCAAAAAAATATGCATTTCGATTCTACACACATCAAATCTATTTTATTTTTATTTTAGACCTCTACAAAAAGTAAGATGAGGCATCTGCAACAGACTAAAACAAATGGTTCAGACCATAGATGCAACTCGAAAGAAGTAACTATCAAGATATCAATACCGGCAAGGTCAAGAAAATATTGCTATTATAGAAGACCGGGAAACGACAAAGGAGGAGGATTTACTTCCCGGCTTAACCACTAAGATTAAATTACAGCAAGGAAAAAAACATTTTTACGGTAACCACTTTTCTTAGAATTACTAAGAATTCAGGTAATAACTCAGTAACCGACATTTTGTCCCTGAGGATCTTGATGCATTAAAATGACACCTTAGACTATAGACCTTTTTAGAAGAATATGGTGTGCATTAAGCCTGTTATATGCCCGGATGTGTATTAATAATTAGTGCAATTATAGAAAAACAAATCTTCCAGTCCCAGCTAATGAACAAAAGCCTTAAACTAGAAAAACGAGAACTCCATATGATAATGTATATATGACTTTTTTTCTAACTTTTGGGGGGAATAGGAAATCGGAAAACGATCAAGAATGATAACTATTAGCTTAAAACAGCATGCATTTTTTTCGTGTACCTTGATATCACTCCCACGAAAGAGGATATACTCATAGATCTTGTCACTTGGGGGAATTTGTGGTCCATCTTTCTTCCGGCCCTCAGTGCCAAATGATCGAACTACCATATATTTTGGCAGAAATCAAAAAGGGTTAGCTAAAAAGATTATTCAAATAGCAATAAAACAAACGTTTACTCATCCCAGGATTAGTGTCATTTATGTCAGCAAGACAAGACAGTCAGCCATCAGCAATAGGGATGAAAACGGCCAGATACTTATATGAGCATATGTATTATCATATCTTTAGCCCTTTTTAATTCACACAGACTGCAAATAGGGATGAAAACGGCCAGATACTTATATGAGCATATGTATTATCATATCTTTAGCCCTTTTTAATTCACACAGACTGCACATGAATATAAAGAATGAAGAACCATATCCTCAATATACAAATACAGATGCAAAATGGATATTCACGATCCGGATACGGAAGTTGACATATGGATACGAATGTAAAGCATTCTAACTCATTTGATACTGAAAATTTTGATGTCAAAAACAAACTTTATATAATAAAGAACACATGAACATTATCATAACAATTGGTTACAACTAGCAAGATGTGAACTTTGATGAGGGAAGAAGAGTGGATGACTACATTAGATACTAAGCTCAAGAGGAAGAACTCCTTGATATAAATAGTTATTTGACACTAAAAAAATGGTGAAGCCTTCTCCCACTATAAATATCGTCGGCTATATGGATCTTTGCATAAATTCATGTTGAAAGATCAGACTATTTTTACGTTGCTTGCCAGCTACTTGATGCAACCTCTAAAAGGAGGGATCTGAACCCTGGTCTTTTGGGTGGCATGCACACTACATTATCACCAAACATTGACGTCGGTTTTTAATTGGTTGTCTGACACTATTTTAAAGAATTAGTTAGTCACTTCGTTGTGCGAGGAATTAAAGGAGCATTCTAGATATCAATATATACGTATATATTTGTATATTTATTATTCAATATTCCTACTTGCGTTGTATTCACCGAAATATAGAATATGGTATTCGCATTTCTATTAGTCACAAGCTTGCAAAAGTCGGCCGACTAGTCGGTCCGACTAGTCGAGTCGGGGGGGTAGCCGACTCGACTAGGCCTAGTTGGCCCTTAGTCGGTCCACCCGACTAGTCTGGCCGACTACTCGGCCGACTTTTACAACAACCTTTCTTATTTTTTTTGTTTTCACTTTTTTTTAAAGCAAACATATTCTAATATGCTTAATGTTATATTTAAAGTCAATTACTTCTTTTGTTTCATCATGATGTCATATAAAATGTACAAATATATGTATATACATACGAATATATGTATAAAAAACTGATTTATATATTTAAAATAATTAAAAATTCAAAACCGACCAATGACCGACTAATTCCGACTAGTCGCCCGACTGCCGACTAGTCCTTAGTAGGTGACCCCGCCGACTGAATACCGACTACCGCTTTCTGCAACCTTGATTAGTCATGTGTGAATTTTGAATAGCTATATCCACATTTGTTATACAGAAGAAGGATGTCCATATCCTCTTTAAACAAACATGAATCGGAACAAAAATACATTTATATTCTCAAGTTATATTTTCAATAATTTGCACCCCTGCCTGGAAAGGAAGAATCTTCACATACTAATTACACACATAGATATATTTCCATATTATGCAACTTGAGGTGAAACAAACAAATTCAAATGTATATGTTCCTCAAAGATAGTATACAAGGTTTTAGAAATAAAAAGTGGAACGAGGTGGTTTTCTTGTAATCAAGGCGAGGAGTAGCCTCAAGGCAGTTAAGGTGAAAGACTCACTTTCAACCAAAAAGACAATTTGATCAAAAATATTGTATAATATTTAAAAAAAAATATTGTGTAAAGTGAATATCCCTACATTTAAAGTAATTAGAGGATCTTTAGTGTGGTTTTAAATGTCAAATAAGAAGAAATGAGATAGTTAATGGTAAATAAATTGTTAATAATTCAAAGCAAAATGACTATCGCCAAATATGATATAAGTTCGGTGTTTTAATTTAACACAATGAATATGTGCATACAATATTGTAGTATTAATTCCATATGATCATTTCACAATCCACATAATCGGGTTGTTTATGCATGCTTCTTTATGCAAACGTAACTGTTTCAAAGTGGCTTCTCATATATTGATACATAATTTTATGACTTCTCGTCTCAATTTCTTAGATAAAACCTCATAGATACAACATTGAATAACCCTCAAACAAATAAAACCATAATTAACACCATGTGTGGGTCTTACATTCAATGTGTCTTTGCTTTGAAGTGTACCATTTGATTAATTGAGATGATGGAACTTGAAATTCACAATCCTTGGCATGTGATCTTTAATAAAAAAATCTCGCTATGTAAATAAACCGGAAGGATCATTGGTAGCAATCTTTAACATAATCTCATCATCTGCCATGTTTCGCTTCTTAATGTTTTCCTTGAGAAAGCATTCCTTGAAATTGCTTCTGCTTGAGCTATGTTATTCTTCGGATTTTTTTTAGGCTCAAACAGAGGGGGAGAAACTCAACGGTGTTCGCCCCAATATATTAAAAAAATAGGAAAAGAAAGTTACAAAAAAGGAGAAGTAACAAATACAGTACAACACCCTTAAAAGAGGACGGAATGAGCAACAGAGAAGCAACACCCCCACGAAAACCACCTGCGGACTACAACGCACACCAATCATCCAGAAGACGCGAGCAATGGGTAAGAACGTTTTCCCGGTAGAAGCGTTGGCCGGAGAAGAAGGCCTCATTCCTACCCAGCCAAATGCACCACAACCTTGCAATCGGGGCCAAAATGTCCCTCCTTTCCCTGTTCCTGTTGCAAAACAAAAGCTCGCAGAAGGCAATCAGATCATCCGATCTCACCCACTCCAGATCATCCCAGATCCCCCGGACCACGTAGCAGCCGAAGAATAAATGATCAATAGTTTCCACCTCCACATCACAAAGGACACAATTAGAACCGATGTTAAAGAATCTGGCGCAGTGATCACGCATTAAAAGCCTCCCTCTGCGAAGAAGCCAAAGGAAGACGCCAATGCGCTCGGGAGTCCTCAAGCCCCAAAGGAACCAACAATCACGCAAGAGGAGATCAGCCCCGATAGGAGGATGGGGAGCCAGCGCCCGATACGCCTTACGAGTGGAGAAAGTGTCGTCCTTCCATGCCCAGTGATCCTGCCCATCAGTAGGCCTATCATAGTGAGAGAGGACGTTCAAAAGAGACACAAAATCATCAAGCCGCTGATCCGAGAAATTCGCAATAAAGCGCGGACACCAGCATCCCTCCAACCAGCAAGAAGCAACCGTAGCCTCTTTGTCATCCGCCAAAGCAAACAGACGGGGAAATCGCTCTATCAAAGAACCCCTTCCCAACCAATCATCAAGCCAAAACTTGAAAGAGTTCCCCTTCCCCAGAACCGGCCTAAAGAGGGAAAAATTCTTAGCAAAAACATCCAACACATTTCGCCAGAATAGAGAATGGGGCCCGGTAACACCGCCCCCCCTTAACACCCCCAACCTTGCGTCACCCACGAACTCCCTGAGAACCTTATTGAAGAAGTTATCCTCCTGACCCCAAATTCTTCTCACCCATTTGAGTAAAAAGAGCATCGTTAACAACCTCCAGCCTCCGCACACCCAGGCCACCATGCCGCTTGGCCCTCGTAACGTCATCCCAGGCCACAAGATGTACCCCCTACCCCCCTCCCCCTTCTTACCCCACAAGAAGCGGCGCATACAACTCTCAAGTCGCAAACGAATCCCCTTAGGCATGCGACGAACCGAGAGGAAGAAAATCGGAATAGAGGAGAGAACCGCCTTGAGAAGAACAAGGCGACCCCCTCTAGAAAGCAGCGTCGCGCGCCAACCAGCAAAGCGAGCCTCCACCTTCTCAACAACCAAACGCCAATCCCGAAGCCTGACTCGGCCCACCACTAGCGGCAAGCCAAGGTAATCCATAGGGAGGCCACAAGGAGGAGACCCCAGCAGCTGCCCACATTCCACCGCCTCCGCCTGTGACATCCCAAATGGGATCACCTTGGATTTAGCGCCATTAATCAAGATCCCCGATAATTCGTTGAACAGGTCAAGAGTGATCGCCATACCAGAGACCTCAGAAGTGCCACCCTCGATGAAGCAAATAGTATCATCCGCGAATTGAATTAAGGGCACGCACAAGGCGCCCTTAGTGACGCCACTGGATAGCCCCGCGTCGATCACACGATCCACCATTCGTGCCAGCACATCCGAAGCCAGCACAAAGAGGAGGGGAGCGAGGGGACACCCCTGGCGCACCCCCCTTCTCGGCTGGAAGGAGCCCCCAACCGCCGTACCATTAACCAGGACAGAGAGGGAGACAGTGGAGACGCACCGATGCATCCAAGAAATCCAAGCCTCAGGGAAGCCCCTCCTCAAAACAGACCATAAAAACCGCCAATCCAAGCAATCATACGCCTTCGTAAAGTCGATCTTCCAAAGTACCCCCTTCTTGTCAGAGCTCTTCCAATCGGCGACCAACTCAGAAGCCACCGCGATGCAATCCGAAATCTGTCGGCCCCTAATGAAGGCAGCCTGGGCCGGAGAGACAATAGAGTCCAGAACACGAGCAAGCCGTCTGGCTAAGACCTTTACGACGATAAGATAAATCCCATTCGAGATCGCGATAGGACGGTAGTCCTCGATACAATTCGTCGTCGTGGATTTAGGAATCAAAACAATGATGGCCCTATTAATCCTATCAAAGCCACCATTCACGGCACAAAATTCGCTAACCACCTCTATAACATCATTGGCCACCACCTCCCAGAAAATCACGATAAAAAGCCACCGAAAACCCGTCAGGGCCCGGGGATCCATCAGCATTCAAATCCCAAACGGCCTCCTTAAGCTCATCGAAGGAAATTGGTCGAGTCAAGGCCTGAGAGTCCAAGGCCGATAAAGAAGGAGCCCCAAGGCCCCGCCAACGCCATCTGCGCGGTGAGCGGCTCGCAGAGAACCGCTTGAAATGATCCAAAATGGCGAGCCCCATCTCCCTCTCCCCACAAACTTGAGTACCATTGATATTAAGAGATCGAATTGAATTATAGCGCTTTCTACTACTAGCCACACGGTGAAAGAAGGTCGTATTGGCATCACCATCTTTGAGCCATTTTAGACGTGATTGTTGACGCCACTCAATACTCCTCAACTTGTCCTCCGCCGCGACATTAATTTGTGCCGCAAGGCGTTCTTGAAGTTCCTCAGGCAACAGGTCCCTATTATTCTCAGCCCGATCAAGGAGCGAAATGACATCCTCCGCCGCCGCCCTTGCGGCAACACGTGCCAATCTCGAATCCTTCTTGAACCCCGCAAGAAGTTTCCGCAAAGAAGCAAGCTTCTGATTAAGTCTATGAGCCGCAGACCCCGCAAAAGAAGCTTGGTTCCAGTGCGTGGTCACCATATCTTTGAAGTTAGGCTCCAGGAGCCAGCATTTTTCGTATCGGAAAAAGCCCCGCGTCCGAAGTCCCTCACCAGACTCCCACATTATAGGATTGTGGTCAGAGAAGGAGCGGGGGCGAGAAGACACCGAACATAGAGGAAAAACGTACATAAGTTTCCCAGAGGCCAAGAAACGATCAGTCCTAGATCGAGTCGAATTACTCCTCCAAGTGTAGGAAATATCGTCAGGCACCAACCCCTCCAGAGCAAACTCATCCAAAAGCTCAATAAAATCCCGCGACCCCGGGTCCTGGCCCCCCCGACCCCAGGGGCGATCCGACGAATGAACAGTGACATTGAAATCCCCCCCCAAGAGCCAAGGAAGCCCCTCAAAAGCAGAAGCCGCATCACGAAGATCCGCCCAAAGCTCCCTCCGCAAGACGTGGCAAGTAGGGGCATAAATACAGGAGAAGGCGATAGGCACGAGAGAATCAGCCCGGGTCAGCACCACCGAAAGCATATGTCTTCCCGCCCGAATAGAGGAGAAGGAGAAGGTCGAAGAACGCCAAGCCAGCAAGAACCCCCCCGCCGTCCCAACCGCATCCACCGCACAAAATTCGTCCAGAGGGCCCGCACCAAAAGAGCACCACAGAGAATCGTCCACTCCCCTTAACTTCGTTTCTTGTATAAAAGCAATATCACATCCCCACTCGGAGAAACGCGAGCCCAAAGAGCGCCTCTTGTCAGCCTCCCCGAGGCCCCTAACGTTCCAGGAGAGAACCTTCATTAAAAACCATCAGAGCCTCCCCCAAGTACACTGAGGCCTGCTGCCTCCGCCACGGACTCCCGCAACGTCGAGCAGGAATGCTTCACCAAAGAACCGAGCCGAGATCGATTACGCCTCCGATACCGTTTCCCCGACCGCTTGTCTGAGAGACCCCCCACATCAGAAGCAGCTGCCCCTTCAGAAAAGTTCTCCAATGGGCCATCAGAAGGAGCCAACATCATAGAAGCCCCCTGGTCCACAGGAGTGGGGGGGGAGGGGGATCGGGAAAGTGACGAAGCAGCAGGGGTCGAACAATGCATCTCCGAGTCCGAGTGCACACCCACTTCCTCCAGATGAATCCGGGGGGCGAGATCCGAAAGAGAGTCATGTAGCGTAATCGGGTCACTAGGCCACCACTCCGTCGGCCAAGTACCGAAGTTTAGAGATCCGCAAAAGCCCATCGCTCAGCGGGCAGACCCAGGACCCGAGAACCGCAATTGCAAAGCACTAGCCGCCAAAACCGGTCGAGGTTGAGGAAGCGAATCATCCTCGGCCATCCCCAAATCAAAGAAACCGTTCCTTTCTGACGCAAGACACATCACCCGATGTTGCACCTGGAAAGGATAGGAAGAGTCGAACACAGGGGGCACAGGGGGCGACGCTTCGGAAAATCCCCCCAAACACGCCATCCGGCAGCCAGAAGACGAGGCGACATCCCCAGGCCCCGAGGCAGCTGGACCAACCAAAATAGTCGGTCGATCAGGATTAGCCACCGTCGTCGGCCATGGGGCGATGACCGAGAGCTCCACCTTGAATCGCCAACGGCCAATTTTCAAAGTCTCGAAGTAAAGCTTGCCAAGCGCATCGCGAAGGAAAGCCCTGTTGCACTCCATGAGAACCCTAGTGACCCTCCAATCCGCGCCCGGCGAGAGACCATCATCCACGATTGCCAGAACTTCCCCCCATTGTCGGAATGTCTTGCAAAGACAGGGGACAGTTCGAGAGAGAAAAGGCACACCACGAAGCTCCGCAACACAGACCTCAGTGTCTGAGAATGCACCATCAGCAACACGAAGCAATCTCCAGACAACATCTTCGATATCACCATTTCGAAGAAGCCTTTCCCGTTGCTCCGGGGAAAGGCCACGAACACAGCAATGCGAGGAATCGAGAACTTGGAAATCCCCAGTGAAGCGGGGGCCCAGAAAGGCAAGAAGGTGAGATTTAACACCATCCCAAACGACACAGCTCCGGTGTGCAAGCCCCACAGCCGCAACGTAGCGACCCTCGCCATGCAACCCCATATTATGCACCGCCCCCCCATGCATCGCCTTCCCACGCACAGCCACTCCATGCAAGCCAACAACCCAAGGCGGTTCTTCCCCCGCTACGTTCTCCACTGCCGTGCCACCTTCGCCATCCACCTCGACGCCCGCACCATGAAGATCAACGCCAGAGGAAATGACGTGAGGCGTCTCCACCACCTGAGCATAGGAACGGACCCCCCTTCCAACGGAAGGAGCAGAGTAAGCCGCCTCCGACGTCGAAAAGGTCCCATGCAACATCGACCGAGCAAGCATCCCGGGGAGAGAAGAGCCTCGATCAGCAGTAGCGCGCCAGCAAGAAGCTTGCTGATGACCCGTCTGTCCACAAGCAAAGCACCAAGGGGGGATCCGACAGAACGAAGCAACATGACCATGCACACCGCACCTAAAACATCTCTTCCCCGGCTTCTTGTGAGAGACCTACACCCACTCTTCCTCCCCCTCCCGCCGCCTCTCGCCGCCCTCTCCATGCAGCGGAATCCCAGCATCGAACCCGAGGTCCACTCCTTTACCCTCCGCAGCACCCCAACCCGAGGGAACACCACCCACAGCCCCCGAACTTTCCACCGTCGCACCGCCTTTCGCCTTCGCTCTTCGGATTGCAATAGTTCCAAGTTTGCAACTCCCATATTCTTAATATCTTAAATAAAAATAAGGTAACAAATGTAAGAAAGACTACTCATCTTCACTATCTGGTGAATAATAAGTCATGGAAGAAAAAAATATATAACAATGCAAAATCGAGGTAGGCACTTTTAGCCTCGCCTCATCGCCTCGAGACTGACTCAGTCCCCCGAGTCACATGCCTAGCCAATTCTAGTCAAGATGCTTGCCTTAAGGCAATTTCCTTTCGCCTCTCCTCTAGGCATATTCCTTAAACACCTCGAGGTTATCCTTTTCAAGCCATGATAGTATGCCTACAATCTTGAAAAAAATCCAACAGATTTCTTTATCTTTCATAAAAAAATATGCTTTAAAAATCCTATTTGGGGCACGTCAAATTTTAAAAAAAATGGCAGCATTGTGTTGCATCCACAACTTTTGAATCACAAGTCACAACCTGCTTCTGTGCCATTTGTTGGTAAAACAGAGTGATAATAAATCATTCAATATTAGATAAAAGGAAAGAGAGGGAAAGAAAAATAACTCTTTATTGTTTGGTTGCGCAAGTGAAAGGCAAGAAAGGGAGAGGAGAAATGCTAAGTTAAAATAAAGTTATACATATACCCTAAACACCACCTTTAATATCTCTTTTGATAAGATAATTAAATTTATCATTACAGATAAAAAGAGGGCAAAACATGACAGTAATCTAGATTAATAGAGGCACTCTTTCCCTTTCCTACCAATTCATCCAATTCAAGAGTTCCAATAAATTCAATTCCCTCTATATCCAACACATTTTTTAAAAGAATGTATCCAAATCCAATGCATTCCATTCACTTATGTGCATCCAAACACACAATACCACCTCCACTCCCCACCCCGCCCTTTAATCCCTTCCTAACTTCATAATATGTATATCTAGTGCAACCCAATTCTTAACACAAGTTCGGTAGCACATTCCAATTCATATAATAAGCAAGCCACATCTACACAGAATCATTAGCTCCAGTGCTTGACAGTAAACAAACTTGGTTACCATCACAAGAGGACGGCCGTGATGTACTATCAATAAAAGTGAGATGCTTGTAACCAAATTGGCAACTCCCAGTGGACCGCATTGCCCTTAAACCTCATCGAAAATCCAACTTTTCCTTTATTATGTCTAACTATAGCGACACTAACTCTCTTTTTTTACTAGAAAAAAGGGGGAGCCCTCCCGAGGCGGGAGTCACCACACTAAAATATTCATTATGTAACCATAAAGTACATCGGTTAGAGGTCCAGAAATTGTGCACAGCATTACAGTGAGCAACTACATTTTCCCAGTAGAAACGCTGCCCCTTGAAAATACGATCACTCCTACCAAGCTAGATCGTCCACGGAACGACGAAGGGCCTGGACACATCCCTAGAGGATCCAAGCCCCACCGAACGGATAGACCTCCAGAAAGGACCCAGGTCGGATGCCTGGACCCACGGAATTCCCACCGCATCCCAAACTTGTGCCGAAGTCCTGCAACCGAAGAAGATGTGACCCGCGTCCTCCACCTCCTCCCCGCATCTGTCACACTGCAAATCCGCGGTACCCAGAATCCTCCCCCTCCTCATCTTATCACACAGACGGTTTCTCCTAAGGCACCAAAGGAAGACCTTGACACGATTAGGAATCTTGGTCGCCCAAATCACTTTCATGTCCGCACAAAGGTCTTCATCACTACTCATTGCTCCAGCTCTCAACTTCCGGTATGCCTTCACTGAGAACTTACCATCTGCCCAAATGAAGTGGTCAAGGTCACCAGACATCTCCTCAACAGCGGGAATCTCGGATATAAGCCGCAAAAAATCCTCCATCCTTTGATCGGAGAGATCGGAGTGAAACCTTGGAGCCCACGAACCCAAATCAGCCACCTTGGCCACACGCACCCCTCTGTCAGCCGCCAGAGCCACTAGCCTCGGAAACCGGGCGGCCAGCACCCCATCCCCAGTCCAATCATCCTGCCATAAACGGAAGAAGAGACCACTCTCCAGCCTCGGACGGAGAAAGGGCACGATCCCAGGAAGCACAGCACGGATACCCATCCATAAGGGAGACTCATGACGGATCCTCTTGGCCACAAAATCCCAAGCGACGTCATAGATCGACCTCAGCAGACGCAAGACCATAGAGTCGGATGTGCCCCAGATCCGCACCGCCCACTTTGCCAGCAAAGATTTGTTCATCAGCTCCACATCCCGAACACCAAGTCCCCCCTCCGAGATTGGCACCACTACATCCTTCCAAGCGACCAGGTGGAACCCCTTTCCCGACTGCTTCCCATCCGACCAGAAGAAAGTTTTCATTAGGGCCTCCACCTTCCTTCTCACCCCAACTAGCATGAGTCTCGTGGAGTAGAAGAATACCGGAATTGCCGATAGAACATGCTTCAGCAGGGTAAGCTTCCCGCCCTTGGAAAGGGTGGTGGCCTTCCAGCCCTCCAGCCGCTCCTCCAATCTCCGCAGAACACAATCCCAATCCGACTTCCTCAATCTGCCCGCAACGAGAGGTAACCCCAGATATGTAATCAGCAACTGTCCCCGCGGACACCCTGCCCACTTCGCGAGTCTACTACTCTCCTCCTCATCCATCGCGAGTGGAACCATCACCGACTTCTGTCTGTTGATCTTTAAGCCAGACAAGCACCCGAAAAGATCAACCAAAGTAACTGCATTATGATTCTGCTCTTCCGTCCCTCCCAGGAAAATCAGCGTGTCATCAGCATACTGCAGAACCGAAATGGATATGTCCCAAACCTGAAACCTTCACACCATCTCGCCTCAATCGCCTGTTGAAACAAGACGGCCAGACAGTCCGCCACCAGCACAAACAACAGGGGAGCTAACGGGCAACCCTGGCGCCCGCCCATCTGCGGTTGGAACCACCCACCCTCCGGCCTTCCGTTAACCAACACGAAACACGAACAGGTAGTGACGCATCTCTTAATCCACCCAATCCACTCCTCTGGAAAGCCCCTTCTCTGCATCGAAGTCCAAAGAAACTTCCAGCTAACACAATCGTAGGCCTTGGCGTAATCAATCTTCCAAACGGCACCTTTCTTTGCAGACCTTTTCCACTCAAGACAAGCCTCGGATGCAGCAACGATACCATCCGCCATATACCGACCAGGGATGAATGCAGATTGGGCTGGTAATATCACAGAAGCCAAGACTTCCCTGAGTCTGCTCGCAAGCACCTTGGACACGATGAGATATATGCCATTTGAAATAGAGATCGGCCTAAAGTCCCCAACATCCACAGCGTCCTCCTTCTTGGGCAGCAGGAAGATCAAGGCCCTGTTAACTTTCTCAAAACCCCTGTTGGCACATCTGAACTCTTCCAAGACCTCTAGAACATCACCCTTTAGTATCTCCCTAAACTCCCGGTAAAAAGAAATAGAGAAGCCATCGGGACCGGGAGCCCCGTCCCCATTCAGATCCCAAATGGCTCTGCGGACCTCCTCCTCAGAGAAAGCAGCCACCAACGACTCAGACTGAGCAGCAGATAAAGACCCAGCATCCCGGCCAGTCCAGCCCCAGGCGCTCTCCCCCCTCACCCTCCTTGAAACCCTCACGAAGTGCTCCCGCAAAGCGGCCCCTATGTTCTTCTCGCCCAACACCGGCCGCCCCCCACCTCCACCTCGTGCAGGAAGCTCCTTCTCCGTCTCCCAGATGCCACTGAATGGAAAAAGCGCGTGTTCGCGTCCCCTTCCCTTAGCCACTTCTGCCTCGATCTCTGCCGCCAGTGAACCTCCTCTTTCCTATCCTCCAGGTACACGGCCTTGAGCCACGCGGCCCTCTCCTCCACCTTTGCCGGAGACAAGCCCAACTCATCCTCCAGTCCGTCCAACCTGCTAATCCCCGCCTCAGCCTCTGTCTTGACCGTCCTTTGTCGCCGTGCGACATCCTTCCCAAACGATAACAGTAACTGTCGTAGGATGTCAGCTTAGCCGCAAATCGCGACACCGTTGACCCTTCCCCCATGAAGCTCTGCCAATGCTCAGTGACCAAATCCCGAAAGCCATCCTCCAGCAGCCACTTCCTCTCGAACCGGAAAAAGAAACGACCCGGGCGGTCCTCGCCAGAGCTCCAGAGAATGGGAGTGTGATCGGATAGCGTCCTCGGAAGCGTCTATGCCCTCGCCAGCGGGAAGGCCTCCCCCGCCTCAACGGACATCAGAAATCTGTCAAGTCTGGACTTGGATCTCGTATTCCTCCAAGTGAATTTGCACCCAGCTGCATCCACAATAGATAGCCCCAGAGAATTAGCCACCTCCCTGAACTCCCCAGAACCCGGATCAGATCCCCCTGCCTCCCCCGGCCTGTCACCCGAAAGCAAGGTGACATTCAAGTCGCCACCAATAATCCAGACCGCGTCCCCCACCTCAAGAGCAACAGTTGCCAAGTCCGCCGCCAAAATACGATCCTCCCGCCTACACGGGCCATATATATTGGTGACCCAAAAGCAACAACCATCCGCCCTCCGCCGCAGATGGATCGTCAGCGTGAACATGGACTCGCATGACCTGAGCAAGTCGAAGGAGTCGACACGCCACCTAGAGATGATTCCCCCCGACGCACCGTCAGCCCCTTTCGCCACCATCGCTAAAGCACCTCCCCTACTGAGCTCACGACGCACAGAAGCATCCAGCACCTGCAACTTGGTCTCCTGAAGCAAAACGGCGTCTGTCGCCGCCTCCCTTATCAGGTTTACCACCCCAAACCTCTTGTCGGGGCGGCCCAAACCCCTAACATTCGGAGAGAGAACCTTCATAAAGAGTCTTGAACCTCCTTCTTCGGAGGAGTAAAAACCCCCAACCTTCGAACCAAAACTCTATCCAGAGCAGCAAATCTATTCCGCACTGCAACAGAGGTAGAAACGCCCTGATAGTCAGTCGTTGACGGAGAGCCACCTGCCAAGGATGCCCATATCGCAACCCTCGCCCCCTTCCTAATACTCCTCCGCCCCCCTCCCCCCTGCTATAAGCCAAACCAAAGCGCCCCTGTCGCAAACTCCCCTCCCCTTCCAATAAAGCCTGGCTCGAGATCCCTCCCCCACCCCCACAGAATCGCCCCCCACAGGTCCTACACCAACGCATGCCTCCCCAGCAACCGGAGGACCACCACGCTCCCCCACTCCTGCAGCAACTCCGTCCATCGACCTCAGAGCCCCCAACCCCGCCCCAGGCTCGGCAGCCCCGCCCCTATCAGAAGCTTCCAGTCGCGCCTCACTCCTCGTCCCGCCCGAAGACCCTTACCGAACGAGCTGTTGCGGCGTGACGATATCACCACATCCTGCCCCCGCCAACACAGGCGAGAAGGGATCCCCGCGAGGCGAACAGGAAGAGCCTCCGCAAAGAGGGGCGACAGCACTCGTGCCTGAACCCGGACCCGCCAGAAGATCCGGAGAATCTGCAGCAGCCCGAGCGCCCGCCTCAAGAGATTGCAAGGCCCCCACCATCGGATCAACGACCTCCACCCGACAACCCGATAAACTCCCACACCCTTCAACCTGCAACTCCTCAGGAACCGAGCAACCCGGAGAGCATGCGACTTGCCCCCCTCCGAAGCGAGCCCCACCACCTTCAAGAGCAGCAACCGCCTCTTCCGCTACACGCCAGGGCAGGGAAAACGACGCCTGCCCCGTACCCCCAATCCCGGGAAAAGCGTTGAATCGTATCTTCTCCCTCGGGGAGCTCGCAGACGCCGACACTGCTCCGCTCGGGAAACGAGCTCGCCTGCCTAGTGGCTGCCCACTGGAGACGATGTCGCTGCCGCCAACCAAAAGTTCCGCCGGCACCACCGAACCCTCCCACCGCCTCCGCCCCGCCGTCGTGATAGCCTTCACCAAGTCTGCATCCAGCAGCTCCAGCAACAACCGCTTGCCTGCAAAGGATACCTCCCACCAACCAAGCACGTCCGCCCCCACCGAGCGAACCCGAAGGACCAGATCCAACCCCTAACCAGGCAGGCATCCAGTGGTGTCGACGGCGAGAACGTCGACCATGCCCCGCAGCAAACGAGAGATGGACCCTTTCGACCTCACCCTCAATGGGACCCCCTTCACGACGATGTTTGCCAGCAAACCCGGCCTTACGGCGACGTCCGCATCTGCAGGAACGCGCCACCTCAGCTGCAGGAACCGCTCCGCCGAGCCCTGCAAAAGAGCCCGCGCCTCGGAAGCAAGGAGCCCCCTTGCCATGGCCCGCCAGGGAGAAAGACACGCCACATCACCCTTGAAGACCGCATTGGAGACGCGCCCCACGTCGGAGGTAGCCAAGAACAGCGCTCCCGGCCTGCCTCCCTCACCAATCAGCACAGATGGGTACGACATCATTCCAGGACAGTTCCGTCGTGAGTGCCCAAAGCGGCGACAACCAAAGCAGCGACGAGGTTCCCGGCAGGACCTCGCCCAATGATCCAAGCCGCCACAACGGTAGCACCCACGGCCGAAAGGAGATTCCAGAGGAGACGCACACGCCCTCCGAGGACCAGGCTCCCGAGCAGAAGACCACCTCCCTCGGCGCCCCACGGCCAGACGCCACCCTCCTTCGACGCCCCCACCCTCATCCCGACGCCCACGACTAGACACCAACTCTTTTGTCTTGACAAATTCGATGCGAAATCCATTCTTCCTTTGGTGAAAGCTCTTGCATGCATACCTTTTACAAAACGTTAACAAAAAATCCATTTTAGGAACAGGAGGTCCCATAATACATTCTACTTGGAGAGAGATAAAAAGCATGTTGCATCTCCATGGAATCCTCAAATAGTACGCAACTTTGTAGCAAGCAAGCTCCATTTCCATAGCAAGAGGCTTAGTTACAAGCAAACTAGAAACAGGAAGGGATTCACATCATAATGGTCTAAGTTCATGCCGACAAGCATCAGCACTAGCACCAAAGTAGCCTCGCCTTTGGCAAGTTAAGTAAATCCATCAATCACCTGCACTTCGAACATAAATCCTTCTCATTATAGTAACCCCAAGCAGGGATCAAATCAGATCGACGCCGGGATGGCTGCGAGAGGAAGCCAACCGGAACGCGTTAGGGCAAAGGACGGGGGTTGTACCGTTGCGGAGGCCGATGCTTGACTCCTCGGTGTTGATGACGTAAAGGACGCCTTCGTACCGGATCTCGCACTTCGACGTCAGGCTTATGAGACTACCGACGTAGGAGTCCGCCGCGCCACCAGCGGCCCGCGCGGTGCCGGCCGCTGCCACCTCCGCCATGCGCGTCTGCTGCCGCCGATGAGGATCGGGCTGAGAGCTCAAGGGTCGGAGAGGAACCCCCAACAAGAGAGCGAGAGAGAGAGGAGACCCGAACGTGAATTTGGCTTTGACCTCGTTGGTGCGCCTCCCTGGAATTTCTATCGTGCTGGGCGATTGTCCGACTGTGTGTGGGGTGCTAGTGCATGCTCCCCGAGCTCATCAGTGGAGGCAACAAGATTACGCTTTTCGGTCCGTTCAAGCCTTTGTTCTTCATCGTGCTAGAAATACATGGGCACTGGAGATTTTGAGGAGTTCGGAGAGAAAAATTCGTGTGGGGGGTAAGTTTGTAATCAAATTCACCCTATGCGGTATGTATTATTTTTTTTTATTAAGTACCGTAGATAAGCCGCCTCTTCAAGAGGCGGCTTTGGTTAAGTAAGAGCCGCCTCTTCAAGAGGCGGCTTTAGACTTCGATATTGTACCCCCACAGTGACAGAAACAACGAACTTCTCGAGACATCCTACATACCATTACGTCGACATCAATGTATTAGAGTGAAGAAAATATTTCAAACAATTATTTAAACCCTAAACATGTGCCAAAACCCTAAACCATAGACAAATCATACCTTCCTTGAGGTGGAGAAGGAGATGAATAGCGGAAATGCGGCCAACGGACGTTGGCAAAATGACCGGAGAGCGTACGGCGGCGGGAGGGGGAGCCGAAGGCCGCTTGGAGATCGCAGGGGGGCTTGGGCGGAGGAAGGGCTCGCTGGGGTTCTGTTCGCGTGGGGGAGGCAGGGGCCGCCCGCTGGGGTTTATTGCCCGATAAAGCCGCCTCTTCAAGAGGCGGCTTTGGTCTAAAGCCGCCTCTTGAAGAGGCGGCTCTTACTTAACCAAAGCCGCCTCTTCAAGAGGCGGCTTATCTACGGTAGTTAATAAAAAAAATAATTCCGACCGCATAGGGCGAATTTGATTAACAACTTACCCCCCACGCGAATTTTCCTCGGAGTTCGGATCGTCTTGCGCAAGTTAATTGCTGCAGATTCTGTTGTAATCATCGGATGTGTGCTATGTGTCTCCGGAAAATCCAATGGTTGTCACACCCCCTCCCCGACTTCTCTCTCCGCTGGAATCCCTACCTCTCTCGAACCCCTCTCGTTCCCGACCCTATTGCCACCAGATCGTCGTCATCGATGCTGCATGCCCTCTTGCCGCCAGAGTTCCCTCCTCGACCCAAAGCCCGCTCGCCGCCGGCCTCTCCCCTGAGGCTCTCGCTGCCAGAGCCCGTCCTTCCCCGACCCCAAGCCCTATCGCTGCTAGACGCATCCCCTCCTATCTCTCGGCTCCTTACTCCACCAAACAAGAACGTGCGTGTGTGAAGATGGAGATGGTGATCTCGGACCTGAAGCCCCTCGCGCGGATCTTCCTCCTCGGCCTCGCCATCGCCTGTGTCGACGCCACCACCAACAACCTCTTATGCTCCCCCATCTCTGTCATCTTCGACACACCCGTCGCGAGCTCGCCATCGCCTGCGTTCTATTATGATTTTATTCACGGATCTACATTGTGGTAGTTTTGAGGATATTCCACGATACTTAAAATTTTGTATAAGTGCAAAAATGTTTGTGTATTGAACTAAAATCTAGTAGGAAGTCCTCTTTTGTATCTTGAGAGAAATTCTGTATGGAGTTTTATTCTTTCTTATGCAATGTGGAGAAGGAGATTTTTGTATGAAAAAGAAGGTTTTTGTATATTGAAATGAGTTCTAGTATGTGTTCCTTCTCTGTTCTATAAGAGAGTTGAATTGTGTATCGAGCTTCCTTCTTCCGTATGTAGTGTGGAGAAGAGATTCTTTTTATGAAAATGAAAGTTTTTGTATATTAGATTGAGTTCTTGTAGGCATTCCATCTCGGTTGTATATTAAAGTTAAATTTTGTATGAACCTCTCTTATTTGATTTGCAATCGTATCATAAAGTTGAAATTTGTATATATGTGCATTCTTCTGCATATCTAAGTGCAAATAGGTATGAAACTTTTCTCTTATGTATACACGGTGGAGAAGGAGATTTTTGTATAGAAATGATCGTTTTTTTACATTGAAGTAAGTTCTTGTATGGATCCATCCATAGTTATAAATTTGAGATACATTTTGTATCAAACGACCTTCCTTTAAGGGGATGGAAGCGAGGTGAAGGTGCGGGCTGAGGGAGTAAACGAGCTACATCCTCCGACTTGAAGGGGATGGAGGCGAGGTGAAGGTGCGGATTTTGTATATTGCAGTAAATTCTTGTTGTATGACATTACTTTTATTAGAAGTATTATTGTCTACAAGTGAACGATTTTGTATTATAAGGTCAAATTTTGTATAGATGTACCTTCTTTTGCATATCTGAGTGTAAGTTGGTACGAATCTTTCTTCTTGTGTATACATGTTAGAGGAGGGGATGTTTGTATAGAGATTGAACATTTTCGTATATCATAGTAAGTCATTGTATGGATTCCTCCTGTATTGCATACTTGAGATAAGTGTTGTATCAAGTAGCATTCTTTTGTATTGGATGTATTATTGTCTGCAAGTGAATAATTTGTATTATAAGGTTGAGTTTTGTATAGATGTTTCTTCTTCTGCATATCTGAAGTGGAAATTGATACGAATCTTTCTTCTTTTTTATATGTTGTGGAGAAGGGAATGTTTGTATGGGAATGAATATTTTTGTAGGTAAACTAAGATTTTTGTATAATGAAGTGAATTCCGATATGAATGTCTTCTCTACTGCATATTTGAGAGAGTATATGTATGTTCCCTCTCATAAATGTGCTCAAGAGTTGTCGAGTGAAAATCGATGCCTATTTCAATGTGGGAAAATTAGCCTCATTCGGTTGAACAAGCCCTTTCCTCTTCATCAATTAAAGCGGGAGACACTACATATGAAGCACAAATACGAAGGCAAACCCAAAGCCCATACATGCAAATATCCCAAGATATCACGTGACGATGCACGTGTTCCACGTAGACAGGGACTAAAATGCAAAAAAATAAACACGAGGTCCACAATGCAAAATATCCAAATTAAAAACAACCACAACAAATATTTACAAGACTAAACCGTAAATGCAATAAACATAGGGGCCTAAGTGATATTACCCCTTTATTTAGGATCGACGGTCGAGAGCGTGCCACGTGTAGATCTAACAGTTGAGAAGCGAGGGCACCCCTTCGTCGATGATCGGTCCAGATCAAACCTAGATGAAGATCGGACGGCTGAGAACTCCTCGTAGATGGACGATCGAGATCTGAACTGGGCGAGGGGGCACGATCGGACGGTCGCTGAACCTCCTCCAAGAACAGCTCGCCGGTGAAGTTCGCCGGCCCAATGCGCGTGGTGGGGGGCTCCGATGAGGCTGCTGGGATGTGGAAACGTTCCGTCACGATGATCCGCAGCTGGTAGGCACCTCCGATGAGGCCGAGAAGCTCAGGGGAGCTCCGGCGACGGCGGAAGAGCAAGGCGGCTGTGCTCGAACCGTTAGGCCCTCAGATGGGTCCCTTTGACCTGAAAAATGGCACAGCAAGACTCTTGGGTCGAGGGCAAAGTGCCTCGACCCGGTTAGGGGGGTGGAATGGTGATCAGAAAGGGGGCGGAGCGGGGTCTCTGACGAGGCGACGGCGGAGGAGACTAGGTTCTTGGTTCCGGGGCAAATCAAGGTGAACGGAGGGGCGTAGAACGTGGGGAGGAATCTCGTGACGATGAATCGGGAGTCCGATGATCGAATGGATGAACGGGATGGTGTGAATTAGCTGGCGACTGCTGGCGGCGCTAATTGGGCGTAAATGAAAATTAGGCGAAACTAAGGCGAATCGGGGATACCTGATGGTTGCAGTCATCTGGGATGAAGCTAAGGAAGCTCCTGGGTCTTCGCCTCAAGGGGTCATCGGGTCCCGAGGCTCAGGCGCACCTCGCGGCGGCGCACGGCGAAGAGCTCGCCGGATCAATGGCTGGGGGAATCCTCCTCCTCACTGCAACACTCCTATCCGATAGGTGTCACTCTAGGGACGAGAGTGGAGGTCCTGGGATGGAAGAGTGGAGCCAAAGATGGCGTGAAAAGTGCGGCAGAGGTGTGTCTTTATACTGGGAAGGGTTCGGCTAAATGGAGTCGGGCAGGGTCGCTCGAAGCACGGACCCCTAGGCAAACCTCCGAGCGAGGATCTCGGATGATTCAAGAATAATCAGGGCCCGGGGTTTCGGTTGATGGCGATCGGATCAATGCGTGAAAAATAGGAGAAAACGGGTCGGCGCACGGATCCGCGAAGAAGAGGTCCGCGGGGGAGAGTTGACCGGGGGTCAACAATCCCCCGTGGACCAATCAGAATTCCCCATTTATTAAATATTTGGAAATTCAATTAAAAATAGTTAACGATTTTATTTTGAAAAAGTTTAAACATGAAAGAAATTTATTTATTTTCAAAGTATTTTTTAGTGATTTTTAATTATTTTTTTGAAAAATAAATAACGTATTTACATTATTTTATTAATATATAGAGGTATATTCATATATGTGTTTTTTATTTTTATTTTTAATTGTTTATTTTTGTACAATTATTCTATTTTTATATTTTATTTATTTATAACATAAAATTTGGAATAATAAGGTATTTTTATTTTATTTTATGATGTATTTACATGGGTTAAATAAATAGGTTTATATACATATGTACATGGTATATATACAAGGTGGGAAAGGATTTTTATTTTTTTGTTTTTATTTTTTTGATTTTTATTTTATTTATTTACACCATAAAATATGGAGTATAAAAATATAAATTTATTGGATTTATTAATTATTTGCAATGAGAAAATAAATAGGCATTTTATTGTATATACATGGTCTATGTACACTGATGAGAGAGAATGTTATTTATTTTTATTTTTCTCATTTTATTTTAGTTTTATTTTTACAAATATGTACAAAATATGAGAAATACTTTTTAATTTTTATTTGAGGAAAATAAATTTATTTAAATACATGGGATTATATACACATATGAATGACCTTATCTCTCTCTACTTGGGTTCTTTTGCGGTCAGGCCCATGCTGAGCCCCCCCTTGGAATTAGGTCGCTCAATATTTATTCTAAATATTTCCCTCCTTTTCTTGTGTTTCTTTGTTCCTTTATTTTGGCACAAAAACATGCTAATTATGCATATTTACAAGATGCATGCATTTTGGCAACTTATGATATTTACACATATTTACATGGAATTTTGCTCAAGTTTCTAGCTAAAATAAAGGAATAAAGAGTGATGAATGGGGATTCATCACCCCCCTATACTTTACTTTTCTAGTCCCTTAGCAAACACTTATTTGAAAAAGAAGTGCAAAAGAGAAAGAAAAAGAAAAAGAAAAAGAGGAGAAATCAAGGCTGATTATTAAACTTTCCTTCATTAAATTGAAATATGGAGCTCGTTCAGACCTTTAGATTATTAATTTGTCGGAACCATATTTGGACTTAAGCTTAAAACTTAACAGCCTCTAAGTTCCACCAATCTATGGTCGAGACTCCTCAATAAACCAGATCAGAACAAGTCTACATACACAAACTCTAATGACCATGAATCTTTCATTGTACGATGTAAGTGATATGTAGCTCCCCACCTCAGAAGTAATAAAGAAACAACCTCCCTCAACCCTATAACTCTAATGCCTTGGTCTAGCAACTCTTTCCTCGAGAAGCGGGGTATTCCCTTCTAAGTTCAAGTGCAACCGGCTCAAGAAGAGGGGGAAGAAGAGAATGGACCATGACCAGTGTAGCCATGTATCCTTGGGAGCTCTAACCAGTGTAGCTGAGTCTCCCGCTGCAAGCTTCATGAGATGGAACATGGATATCAAGCTTTTCTTATTTGACTATATACACTCCGGTGGGATTATTAAATTTTCAATCCGACCCACCACTTTTTTGGAGTTCTTTTCTTTTATTTTTTTCATGTGCATCTGTACAACATATCTACATGGTGCAGCATATATACAAGGAGTTTTTCCTGTTGAGCCAGTAGACTATCCCTCTTTTGAAGCTTTATTGAAACCCACAACTTCTGTCTTTAGACTTCATAACCACCAGACCAGTTGAGACGCACTTCCTTCACTATAAGAAGAAGAGAGGTTCCGCCTAAAAGTACTACCCTCATATGCTACCCCAAGCCAAAGGAAACAGCCTCCTCACCACCTCATCCGTGGAGAGCTATGTGTAAAGTGCCGGTGCAAGTAAAGCCATTGTCTCTAAGAGTCGTGCGTATGTTGTTAAGTGCTTCTCTAGAAATAGGCGAAGCCTAGCATCAAACAACCATACTCTCGGCCCTGGCTCAAACTGCTTGTGGCTGATATGAGAATCATGCCACTCCTTCACTCTCTCCTTATAATGTAGGCTATTTGAAAAGGCGGTATCACGAAGCTCCTCCAGGGCTGCTAACTGTGCCCTCCTTTGATCTCCTACACTCTCTGGATCCAAAAGTATATTAGTGACTGCCCAAAGTGACCTATGTCTCAGCTCAACAGGTAAATGGCAGGGCTTGCCATAAACGAGGTGAAAGGGAGATGTACCCAAAGGAGTCTTGAAAGACGTCCTATGTGCCCACAAGACCGAGTCCAAAAGCTGTGACCAATTCTTTCGGTCAGAGCAGACGACTTTCTGCAATATAGTCTTGATCTCCCTGTTTGACACTTCAGCAAGACCATTCGTCTGAGGGTGGTATGGGGTGGCAACCCGATGGTCTATGCTGAACTCGCTAGCAAGGGCCTTTACCTTGTCGTTGACGAAATGAGACCCCCCGTCAGATATCAACACTCGAGATACCCCGAACCATGAAATGATATTCTTCGTCAAAAATCTGCATACAGTCCTACCATCTGCGGTTCGGGCGGGGATGGCCTCAACCCAACGACTCACATAATCCACGGCTAACAGAATGTACTCAAATCCCTGACTTCTAGGGAATGGACCCATCAAATCGATGCCCCCATGCGTCAAAAACCTCACAGAAGTGTATGGGCTGCATCGAGATCATATCATGCTGTCCACAAGTGCCCATCCTCTGACAGTCAGTACACCTCTTCACAAACTCATCAGAGTCCCTGAAGAGAGTAGGCCACCATAGGCCGGACTGGAGCACTTTCTGTGCCGCTCTCCTCCCTGAGTGATGTCCTCCTGCCTCAAGCTGGTGGCAGTGAGTAAGGACGTTGTGGTGCTCCTCCTGAGGAATGCACCGACGCCAGATACTATCCCCTCCCTCATGGTAAAGGACGTGATCCTCCCAATGGTAAAACTTGGCCTTCGCTAGGAAGGTCTCAAGTTTCTGCCTGGGCCAATCTTGTGGAACTTTCTTCGCGACAAGATAGTTCTCAATATCGGCATACCATGGGAGCGAGGCGATAGAAAGGATCACCTCATCCGGGAAGATCTCACAAATAGGCTCAGTCTGCTCGGAATCCTCAAGATACTCCAATCGAGAGAGATGATCCGCCACCACATTCTTAACTCCAGGCTTATCCTTAATCTCTATATCAAACTCTTGGAGTAGAAGGATCCATCTGGTCAATCTGGCTTTGACATCCTTCTTTGCCATGAGGTACCGGATGGCGGTATGATCAGTTAAATGGTCACTCTAGATCCAATGATGTAAGATCTGAACTTATCTAGGGCGATGACTACGGCTAGCACCTCCTTCTCAGTGACGGTATAGTTCCGCTGCGCGGCATCCAATGTACAGCTAGCGTAGTGAATAGCAAATGGGACTCCATCCCTCCTCTGTCCCAGCACGGCCCCCACGGCAAAATTGGAGGCGTCCGTCATGATCTCGAATGGGAGAGACCAATCGGGTGGCTGGAGAACAGGAGCCTCTACAACACAGCTCTTGAGAGTCTCAAACGACGATAGACACTTATCATCAACAAGGAACTTGGTGTCTTTCGTCAACAGATCAGTTAACGGTCGGGCAATCCTACTAAAATCATGAATGAAGCGTCTGTAAAAACCGACGTGCCCCCGAAAAGACCGTAAGTGCCGCAAATTGGACGGTGGATTGAGTTTTCTAATGACATCCACCTTGGCCAGATCGACCTCCATGCCCCTGTTGGAGATGATATGGCCAAGCACCGTCCCTTGAGTCACCATGAAGTGACTCTTCTCCCAAGAAAACACAAGGTGAACCTCAATGCATCGTTGAAGGACTCGGTCTAGGCAGTCAAGACAAGAATCGAATCTGTCGCCGTAGACCGAGAAATCATCCATGAAGACCTCCAAGCACTCCCCCACCATGTCCGAAAAGATGGACAGCATGCATCTCTGAAATGTCGTCGGAGCGTTGCACAATCCAAATGGCATGCGTCTGAAAGCATATGTCCCGAAGGGACAGGTGAAGGTGGTCTTGTCCTGGTCCTCGGGCGCGATAGCCACCTGATTATAGCCGGAGTACTCATCCAAGAAACAATAATGGCTCTTCCCTGCCAGCCTCTCAATAATCTGATCAATAAAGGGCAAGGGGAAATGATCCTTCTTGGTGGCCTGGTTCAATCGTCTGTAGTCCACACAGACCCGCCAAGAAGTGGGTACCCGGGTAGCAATCTCCTCTCCAGACTTGCTGACAACTGTAGTGATGCCCGTCTTCTTGGGTACCACATGCAACGGACTGACCCACTTGGAGTGGGAGACGGGGTAGATAAAATCGGCGCTCCACCATTTTGAGATCTCCTTCATGACAACATCTCTTAGATTTGGGTTTAGCCGCCTCTGGAACTCACGTGACAGCTTAGCCTCATCCTCGAGATAGATATGGTGGGAGCACAGAGCCGGACTGATCCCTTGGAGATCGGCTACACTCCATCCTATCGCCTTGCGGTTCTTTTCAAGAACCTCCATCAGACGAGATTCTTGCTCTCCAGTCAAATCAGCGGAGATAATGACTGGGTACATCTCATGCTCACTCGCAAGGAACCTATACTTCAGCGATGCTGGAAGCGACTTCAGCTCTGGACAAGTAGGTGCTGGCAAATCTGGCCTCTGAAAGCTATGAGTGAATGCTGCCAAATCTGTATGGGAGAATGCAAACACTCGTTCACAATCTGAATCTGGAGAAGGCTGCTCAACTGGACTGTCTCTGCTCGGCATGGAATCAACCTCCTCCCTAGCTGTAGGCTCAGTGGAAGTCAGACATGGTATCAAATCATCGAACTCTGCCCAATCAATATCTAACTCCGAGGGATCTGTATCATCATCATAAAAATCTGTCTCGCGGTCAGAAACCAGCTTTGTTGTCTGAAAAGTATCCTGGACTAGGAATACGCTCTCCAAGCTCTCATCTGCTAGCATCTCTGCATCAACGAACTCTGAAGGTAAGAGGATGGCATGTACGACTGAATCTGCCCAAACTGACTCGTCATCTGTAATCACAAAGTCGCAGTCCTGGTGGATGTCTAGCCCTGCCTCTGTCATCAGCTCTGAATCGGAAGTCGGCTCTGAGCAAGTTGAATCTCTGGCTCTAGTCTCCTCGACCGTCTCTATTTGTATACTCTCACCCTCAATGCGAAAGTACACCTTCCTGCTATCATGGTCGGATACTGCCTTGGCTGTGGCCAAGAACAGGCGTCCTAAAATGATGGGGGTATCGGTCAAGGACTCAGGGATCTCCATGTCCAACACAACGAAGTCCACGGGGAATTTCAGGCCCTGAATCGTGACGACAACTTCCTTCAGCAACCCCTTCGGCCTCTTGACAGATCGATCAGCAAACTGAAGGACCGTCCTGCTCTGTCGGAGAGTGCCCAACTCGAAGCGGTCAAGAAGGGCTCCTGGAAGTAGGTTGATCGAAGAACCTCTGTCTAATAAAGTGCGGTCGAACCTCTGCTCATGAATGTGGCATCTGACATACGGGGCTCCTGCATCTAGCCTCTTGGCTGACAGACGGTTCTGTATCGCGAAACAAGTGGCTCGGGTAAGCACATGGATCTCAGACTGATGGTTCCTCCTCTTCCTCCTAACTGTGGTCCTATCTCTGAGTGATCTCTGGAGTAGAGGGATGTGCTCCAAGGCCTCCTGAAGAGTCAGCTGAATATGGAATCGATCTATCATCTGCTGGCTGAACTCTATCTGGTGATTCTTTTTTGGATTTTCTGTTTTCTTCCCCTTTGCCATGTGAAGTGCTCGTGGAAAGGGGATCACAGGGTCCTTCTCAGATGAAGGACTAGGAAAGGGCCTAGCATGCTCATGAACAACATAATCCACACAATCATCATCAATCAACACATGTGGACCCGAAAATAACATACCCTTTCCTTTATTTCCAAAAACGTCCTGAGATACATGTACAGACGGAAAGACAACATGACTAGCAGAAGTAGAAATGGTGGCCTCAGTACCACCCTCGGCATGTCGTCTCGCGGCATCAGTACCGCGCTCTGGCTCAGCAACTGTGGTGGCGTCAGTACCACCTCCTCCAACTAGTGAAACGACGGCCTCAGTACCGTCGGCGAGATCAACATCCAAGGTGGCATCAGTACCACCGTCATCATCTCTCGCGTTCTCAGTACCACGCTCCTCCTTGCCTGGCACCCTGGAAGTGGCGTGGGGTCGTCGCTCAGACGAGGCGTCGCCTGCTGGCATCCTACCGCTCCTAAGTGTAACAAAATCAATATCAAACATGTATGCAGGCAAATCATAAAAGGAATCACTAGGAGTGGTAATCTCTGTGAACTCTACCTGCTCAGACTTCCTCTTCAGGTTGTTTGGATTCGGTTCAATCTGGGCAGGGATGGCGGCCTTCCCTCTCACGATCTCCCGCATCTCCTAGCGGAACTCATCCATATCCCGTCTGAAGGTAGCCTGCTGCTCGGTCATGAGGCGGGCTAGGTCGTCTAAGGAAGGGTTCTCATAGGCTTGCCCATGAGAACCTGACGGGTGGCCTCGCTGGTAGTGAGGCTGCTGCTGTGGCTGGTGCGGGTGAGAAGGGTACTGTTGGGGATGATGCTGCTAAGGCTGCTCTCGCCTCCAAGACTGTCCCTGCTGATAGGGACGAGGACCATACTGGGATGACTGCTACTGTTTCTAATGTACTGGGGGCTGGGGCTGCTGGTGCTGCTCTCGTTGATGGCCGTATTGGCCACCCTGAACTAGAGGCTGCTGCTGGGAACTGGCACCTCCGGCTGACCAACGGAATCTGGGATGGTCTCGTCGGATACCAGGCTGGGGTCGGTCGTACCAAATCCCGTTGACATCCATCAACGGCTCTGGCTCATAGGGGGTGGCGGGAGTACTGCCAGGGGCTGATCCGGCTGGTAGACCACCATCTGAGTGTCCTGAGATGGTGGCAACTGGTAGTATAGCTGCGGCTGTTGGTACGGCTCCGCATGTACAAGGTGAACCTGTTTAGGCTGACTGGAGCGCTGGGACGATCTGTCGCTGCTGCTCAGATCTCCTCGTGCCTGAAGATGGGGCTGAGAAGCCGTCTGTGCCTCCTGGAGACACATGAGCTGTGTCTTCAGGTCACTCAGCGTATGTGCCATTTGATCCATCTACGTGATACCCTGGCACTACTTCTTCTCGATCAGCTCGATCCGGTCCAGCTTCTCGCTGATGATCCCCATATCTGCAGCTGTAGACTCGGCCTGTGCGGCGGATATGGACAAAGTAGAAGGACTGGCATCGACCCGTGCTATCCTCTGAAACTGCACGGATTGGGGCCGAGGGCATCCCTGAGTGTAGAGTCGGGTCTGGGAAATCACTGTATAGTTCTCGGCCATCTCCTCGTAGATGGCCCAGACCTGATCCTCATCCTTGGCAAAGTAGGAACCGCCACAAGAAGCGTTCACCAGGCCCTGCAGCTCTGGTGTCAACCCGCAGAAGAAGCTCTGAACTAGGTTCGGCTTCATGATGTCATGGTGCGGGCATCTGTCGGTCAGCTCTCTGAACCTCTCCCATGCCTCATGGAACTGCTCATTGGAGAGCATGGAGAAGTTGCTAATCAGGGCCCTCGCTGCATTGGTCCGCCCGAGTGGATAGTACTTGTTCAAGTACTCAGTGCGGAGCTGCTCCTAGGTGTAGACAAATCTCCCCAAATGCTTCAGGTAGTTGGCTGCTTTGTCGGCCAGGGAGAAAGGAAAAGCAATCATCCGGATGGTATCCTCGTCCACCTACCGATCGCGGACGGTGCTGTAGATTATCTCAAACTCCTGGAGATGAAGATGGGGCTCCTCAGTGGCGAGCTCGTGGAAGCGGGGAAGAAGCTGAAGTGTGTTCGGGGGAAACTTGAAGTCCCCCACGATAGCCTACAGAACCACCCACCGGTGTGTCAGTGTCGATCCGGGGTTGTGCAACTCCTGCATCGGTCTCAGATCTGCTGTTGCGGCTGCCGGCTGGTCTGGCTGTGCTGGCTGGTCTGGACCCCTGTGTCCATCAGCTCTCGGCTTCTCTCTCTGCTCTCGGAGCCTCTCCATCTCTCTCCTCATCTCCACCGTGAAAGCCCCCTGGTCTCGTATCTGTTTCTGCATCGTCTCAAGGGAGGCTAACACGGTGGTATTGATCGTACCATGGTCTAGAACATAAGTGGTCATCTCTGGCCTCTGACCCTCGGTGTGATACTCGTTGCTGGCCATGGTCTCTGCAAAGGTAAAAGACCCAAATTCAAGTATTGAAATATCATCTGTTGGTGGTCTCGCATCTGGCACTGACAACTCAAGAATAGAAGAGGGGTGGTCAAGGGGGAATAGGGCGGAATCAAACTCGGGTTCGGAGAGCGGGTCTGGGCTCTCACGAACCAACCTAGATGAGTGGGCCGGAGTGCTGAAAAGAGGTGCAGCCAGAGGCTGCCTAAGGGACCTCCTGCCCATCATCTCGATCTGGCGAGTCTGGCGGATGAGATCCGGAAACAAACAAGATGAGCAAACAAACCCCGGATTCACCTACTTCTTGCTGAGCTGAAGACCGTAAGAGCTCGGACAATTATCTTGTCGATTTTATTTAGGTTATCATGTCAAGATATCAGAGCAGTTATGTAACCTAGTAGGAATCCAATCCGCCAACCAGATTGTCCCGTATAAAAGGCCGGTAGTCTGATCGGGGCTCGGATGTGGCTCTAGCCTAGTGTGCGGGTCACTCTCTCGCGCAATCAAACCAGACAATGAGGGGGTTGCTCTCCCCAAGACAGATTTTTAGGTGAGGTGTCTTTTAGGGTCAAGTTTGTTTAGCAGTCCCAATTTTATAGTTTTTTTAAGTATTTTTCCGATCAAACAACGCCTAACGAATTTTTCGGTTCTCCTGATTATTTTAAGTCCAAAAACCGGAGGGAGAAGACGAAAAAGCCGATACGCGGGAATCAATGATGCATGCAGAGTAAGAAATGCGTACCTGACTCCAGCAGTCTACATGCAGAATGATCTGCGCATAAAGTAAAGACTGAATATAAACTACCTATATGATGCACGCGAAAACCGACCCTAAACAAAGCAGTTCTACTCGTGAGAGAACAGTAGCCGGGTACTTGAGCCTAGGTCCAGAGTCCTATCTTGGGAGCCACTCGGTGTCTACCACAACAGATCCTCTACGTGTTGTATGTGACTCCTCAAGGCACATGAACCAGAGCTCAAATAATCCGACTTTTTCTTTGTGATTTAATTAATTAAGTTCAATTATCGATTTAAAGGAACATGCAGATAATTAGGGTTTGGCCTTAATTAATTACGTCACAATCAATGAAAACTCTTAAGCTAGGGCTAAAACCGCGTAAATCGAATGAGCAGTAAATAAACGGTCAAAACTCGAAAAAAACCATCGAAAATCGCGGTTAGGTCCCCCGAGCACACCGGTGCTCGGCGAAACAGACCCCGAAATCAACCAAGTGTCAGTCCAGGTCCCTATATTATTACAAATTAATAATTCTACTGAAAATAAATCTAACTAATCTACAGCTTTTCTACGGTTATTTCACGGCTATTCTGCGGCTCCCGCACTTCGGCTCCTCCTCCTCGTGCTCTCCTGCAGCTTCGTAGAGAAAGAAACCGCCTCCGACTCCCATGGTTGCTTCGGCTTCCGAAGAAGCCGCCTCAGTCCTCGAGCCCTCGCAAGAAACAGAAATCAAGGTGTCAGTCTATAAAATTATGTAAACAATTCCGATAAAAAATATATAATACAAATATCTACAAAAATCCGTGAAAAAGAAAGCAACGAAAAATCGAAAACAACTACTAAGTCGTGCTTCCCGGCAACGGCGCCATTCTGATGAGCCGAAAACTCCCTTCCTAAATCCGAGTAAGGTAAAAATCACACTTGGGTTGTTGCGACCCGGATCTCGGAGAATCAGACTCAACAAGAAAATGTAAGACCACCAAACAAGGTATAAATCAATCCAAATCAGAAAGCGGTCCTCGCTATTTTTATTAACTCGGTATAGCGACCAGTGTCGAACTCAAGGAGCACGGGATGGCCTTGCAGCCAACGAAGTAGTCAGAATCGAAAAACAAAGGGGAAAATGTTTTTGGTGGATTTTAATTATTTTTAAATGTTTTTGTGTTTTTGATTTTTTAAGGAAATGTAAAAACAAGCGACTTCAACAATTATTAAAAACACTAAAAAATATACAGAAAATTCCAATAAAAATGTTTTTATATTTTTTAGGTTTTTAAGAGTTTTTGGTGAATTTTTCAGAATTTTTCAATTTTTATTTGATTTTATCAAAAATCAAGAAAGATGAAAAATATGGGATACTTTGCAGCCAGACTTGAAAGATCAATTAAAAATATAAAATTAATCTATAAAAGTCTGGAGGTAATTTTTATGAAAATTATATGCAAAAATTAAGCTACAGAAAAAGAGTTTGTATTTTTTTATTTTTATAATTTTTTTAGAATTTTTATAAGATTTTTAGGGTTTTTCAATTTTTATGGGTTTTATAAATCCAAATAGCACAAAAATTTGACAGAAGCTAAATATACTAAAACTAACTATCCCTAATGTTTTTAGTATTTTTAGACAATTTTTTATATTTTCTTTGATTTTCTTTTTCAAACAGTAACAAAAATGCGTATTTTTGAATTTTTAAAATAGTAAAAATCTAAAAAATGTTCCAAAAATTTAGAGAAATTTTTACACAGTGGCAGGAGCCGCGTATCAAAATTTCACCTAATTTGGATTTGATTTGATATTTTATTTACTAAAAACAAGGCACACAACACATAGGGACCTAAATGCAAAGAAACATAGTTCCAGGGGCTTAAACATAACACGTGCGGAAACTTTAGGGTAAAAGGTGCAAAAAGCCCAGATATTCAACACATGTTTAATAAAATCCACGTACATGGGTATAACTGCAAATATTAAAACCTTAATTTCATTTTATAACAGGTAGAAAACCCAAAGCCAATACATGCAAATATCCCAAAATATCACGTGACGATACACGTGTTCCACGTGGATAGGGACTAAAATGCAAATAAAATAAACACGAGGTCCACAATGCAAAATATCGAATTGAAAACAACCACGACAAATATTTACAAGACTAAACAGTAAATGCAATAAACAGAGGGGCCTAAGTGATATTACCCCTTTATTTAGGATCGACGGTCGAGAGCGTGCCATGTGTAGATCTAACGGTTGAGAAGCGAGGGCATCCCTTCGTCGATGATCGGTCCAGATCAAACCCAGATGAAGATCGGACAACTGAGAACTCCTCATAAATGGGCGATCGAGATCTGAACTGGGTGAGGGGCACGATCGGACGGTCGTTGAACCTCCTCCAAGAACAGCTCGCCGGCGAAGTTTGCCGGCCCAATGCGCACGGTGGGGGGCTCCGATGAGGCTGCTGGGATGTAGAAACGCTCCGTCACGATGATCCGCAGCTGGTGGGCACCTCCGATGAGGCCGAGAAGCTCCGGGGATCTCCAGCGACGGCAGAAGAGCAAGGCGTCTGTGCTCGAACCGTTAGGCCCTCAGATGGGTCCCTTTGACCTGAAAAATGGCACAGCAAGACTCCTGGATCGAGGGCAAAGTGCCTCGACCTGGTCATGGGTGGAATGGTGATCGGAAAGGGGGCGGAGCGGGGTCTCCGGCGAGGCGACGGCGGAGGAGACTCGGTTCTTGGTTCCGGGGCGAACCAAGGTGAACGGAGGGGCGTAGAACGTGGGGAGGAGTCTCGTGACGATGAATCGGGAATCCGATGATCGAATGGATGAACGGGATGGTGTGAATTAGCCGGCGACTGCCGGCGGCGCTAATTGGGCATAAATGAAAATTAGGCGAAACTAACGCGAATCGGGGATACCTGATGGTCGCAGTTGACTGGGATGAAGCTAAGGAAGCTCCTGGGTCTTCGCCTCAAGGGGTCGTTGGGTCGAGGCTCAGGCGCACCTCGCGGCGGCGCACGACGAAGAGCTCGTCGGATCAGTGGCTGGGGACTCCTCCTCCTCACTGCGACACTCCTATCGATAGCTGTCACTCTAGGGACGAGAGTGGAGGTCCTGGGATGGAAGGGAGGAGCCAAAGATGGCGTGAAAAGTATGGTGGAGGTGTGGCTTTATACTGGGAAGGGTCTGACTAAATGGAGTCGGACAGGGTCGCTCGAAGCACGGACCCCTAGGCAAACCTCCGGGCGAGGATCTCGGATGATTCAAGAATAATCGAGGCCTAGGGTTTCGGTTGATGGCGATCGGATCAATGCGTGAAAAATAGGAGCAAACGGGTCGGCGCACGGATCCGCGAAGAAGAGGTCCACGGGGGAGAGTTGACCGGGGGTCAACAATCCCCCGTGGACCAATCAGAATTCCCCATTTATAAAATATTTGGAAATTCAATTAAAAATAGTAAACAAATTTATTTTGAAAACGTTTAAACATGAAAAATGTTTATTTATTTTCAAAGTATTTTTTAGTGATTTTTAATTATTTTTTGGAAAATAAATAACATATTTACATTATTTTATTAATATATAGGTATATACATATATGTATTTTTTATTTTTATTTTTAATTGTTTTTTGTACAATTATTCCATTTTTATATTTTATTTATTTATAACATAAAATTTGGAATAATAAGGTATTTTTATTTTATTTTTATGATGTATTTACATGGATTAAATAAATAGGATTATATACATATGTACATGGTATATATACAAGGTGGGAAATGATTTTTATTATTTTTGTTTTTATTTTTCTGATTTTTATTTTATTTATTTACATCATAAAATATGAATTAGAAAAATATATTTTTATTGGATTTATTAATTATTTACAATGAGAAAATAAATAGGCATTTTATTGTATATACATGGTCTATGTACACTGATGAGAGAGAATGTTATTTATTTTTATTTTTCTCATTTTTATTTTAGTTTTATTTTTACAATATGTACAAAATATAAGAAATACTTTTTAATTTTAATTTTTAGGAAAATAAATTTATTTAAATACATGGGATTATGTACACATATGAATGACCTTATCTCTCTCTACTTGGGTTCTTTTGCGGTCAGGCCCATGCTGAGCCCTCCCTTGGAATTAGTTTGCTCAATATTTATTCTAAATATTTCCCTCTTTTTTTTATGTTTCTTTATTCGTTTATTTTGACACAAAAACATGCTAATTATGCATATTTGCAAGATGCATGCATTTTGGCAACTTATGATATTTACACATATTTACATGAAATTTTGCTCAAGTTTCTAGCTAAAATAAAGGAATAAAGAGTGATGAATGGGGATTCATCAGTGGGCTCAAGTCAAGCCCGCGTACGACCTTGCTCCACGCATCCTTGAGGTGTCTAAGAGATACACCTTGTATGTTTATTCCAAAGGGTCCTTTTGTAGGAAAATGGAGTTTTTTGTATAATAACGCAAGTTTTTTGTATGGAAGTCTGCTCTGTTGCATAATGTAGATACACCTTGTATGATTATTCCAAAAGGTTTTCTATAGGAAAATAGAGGTTTTTGTATAATAACACAAGTTTTGGTAAGGAAGTCAGCTCTATTGCATAATGGAGATACACCTTGTATATGTGAAAGGATGATAAGAAAAGATTATTACAATTTATTCAAGAGGTCTAGGGGTCCTTATATAGGACTAAACCCTAGAGGGCTCAAAGGCGAATATTATATAGAATATGCTCTATAGAACATTCTCTTAACAAATAGCCACATAGAATATTCTGTTAACAAAAAAGCCCTCGTGTATTTACAATATAAAGAACGAAATCTTCTGCAATCTCTAGCGCTCCCCCTCTAGTTGGAGCATATCCATTGATCATGCCCAACTTGGAAGATATCCAGGAAACGCGCTTCTTTGTTAAGGCCTTTGTGAATATATCTGCAAGGTGAAGGTCTGTTGAGGTATGTGGTGTAGAAATCTTGCCTTCTCGTACAACATCATGAATAAAATGACAGTCGATCTCAATGTGTTTGGTTCTCTCATGGAACACAGGATTTATAGTAACATAAGTGGCGGATTTATTATCATAGTATAGAGGAACAGGAGTAGTGATAGCAATATTGAGTTCTTCCAAAAGAGACAGTAACCAGGTAATTTCGCATGTGGCTTGAGCCATTGCCCTATATTCTGCCTCTGCACTAGATCGGGAAACCACTGTCTGCTTCTTACTCCTCCAACTAACAAGGTTAACTCCTACCGTCATCGCATAGCCCGTCGTAGAACGACGATCCTTAAGTGAGCTTGCATAATTAACATCAGCATAAGCAGCAACCTTAGTGTTTCTATTTGCCCCATAAAATAGACCACGTCCAGGGGATTCCTTCAGGTAGCGAAGGATCTGAAGAACATCTTGCCAGTGGTTGTAGCATGGTTTCTCCTTGTATTGGCTAGCTTTGTTCACAGCATATGATATGTCTGACCTAGTAAGGTACATAAGTTTGCCAACCATGCTACCGTATCTTGTAGTATCTTCAAAGGTAGGATCATCTGGAGTAGAATGTTTCTTTGGTTCTGCAAGTATGCCAGAGGGCTTGCACCCAGGTAGTCCTGCCTTAGTCAATATATCTAAGCAGTACTTTCTTTGTGACATATGAAGCCCCTTTTTGGTGCATAAGACTTCTATACCCAAAAATAACGAAGTTGCCCCAGATCCTTGGTGACAAAAACCTTCTGCAGAAAAGTCTTCACTTCTAGCACTCCTTTATCATCGTTGCCTGTAACAACCATGTCATCCACATATACAGCTAGTATGACAATACCTGTTGATCGTTTTCTGACAAAGACAAAATGGTCAGATGTAGTTCTCTGAAAGCCCAAATTGCTAATCTCTGAACCAAGTCTGTCAAACCATGCCCTCGAACTTTGCTTTAAACCATAAATTGCTTTGCGAAGTCAGCAAACATACTCCCCCTCGACTTCGTAACCTGGGGGTTGCATCATGTAAATCTCTTCCTCAAGTTAACCATAGAGAAATGCATTCTTGACATCCAGTTGAAAATTAGGCTAGCCTTTGTTCATGGCTACAGGGAGGATAGCGTTAATTGACCCCATCCTGGCAACATGTGAAAAAGTTTCGAAGTAATCAACTCCATGTATCTGTGTAAAACCTTTTTCCACAAGTCTTGCTTTCAGTCTGTCAGTAGAGCCATCTAGTGAATGTTTCGTAGTAAATACCCGTCTGTAGGCAATAGGACTGACACCTTGGGGACACTGAACTAGATCCCATGTTCCTATGCAATTGAGAGCATCCATTTCTTCATTCATAGCTTGTCTCCACCGTGGTCCTGTAATGCACTGTGATAGTCTCTTGGAACAGAGATTGTCATAAGAGCATCTGCATATCTTTTATCAGAATATGATAGGCTATCAGTAGACGTGAAATTAGACATAGGACGAAGAGTGCATTGCCTTTGTGTTCTGTGTAGGGTAATGGGAAACTCCTGAAGATCATCCGAGGTAGTGTTGGTGGGGGCACTTGACGATGGAATATTTTCCTGCAACAAAGGAACAGGTAGAGGAACATGAACAAGATGCGACACAAGTTTTCTTTTATACACAATTGGTGGAGGAGGAAGTTCTAATGGTATGTCAGGTACATCTTGATCGAAGAAGCGAGTTTGTTCGAAAAAGTGACATCAGCTGATATATAATAGCGTTAACTACAAGGATCATAGCATCTATATCCTTTCTTTGTTTAGGAATAACTCATAAAAACACATTTAATTGCACGTGATGATAATTTGTCTGCAGTATGGAAGTTGTGAACAAAGGCGGTGCATCCAAAAATCCGCAGAGGTAGAGGAAATGGTGAGTCATTTGGATACAATAAGGCAAAAGGGTGTGGAGCCATTTCGGGAGACAGAGGGAACTCTGTTGATAAGATGGATAACAGTGAGAATAGCATCTTCCCAATAGGTTTTGGGGACCTTCATTTTGGTAAGAAGAGAGTGGGCAATGTTGAGGAGATGTCGAAGTTTTCTTTCGGCTACCCCATTCTGTTGGGAGGTATATGGGCAAGATGTTTGATGGATAACACCCTGGGAAGCAAAGAAGGATGTTAAATCATTTTGTGTAAATTCCAAAGCATTATCAGAATGAAATATTTTAACAGTGGTGGAGAAGATGTTTTTGACATAGTAAAAGAAATTCTTGACAATATTGTTAATTTCTGAACGTTCCTTTAACACGAAAACCCAAGATGATCGACTGTAGTCATCCACAAAGACAACAAAATATTTATGACCACTTAGACTTTGGACCGGACAGGGTCCCCAGATATCACAGTGAACAAGTGCAAAAGGAGTACGGCAGCGAGGCTCAGCTCGTGCAGGAAAGGAGGCTCAATGATGTTTCCCAAACTGACATGCTTCACACTCAAAAGGTTTCAACATAGAAAGTTCAGGGAACATCATTGATAAAGCTTTAGCAGAAGGGTGGCTAAGACGAAGGTGCCATAGAAAGGGATCTTCAGAGATGGAGACTCCACCAGCAAAGTTGGAATCAGAAGGGATGTCGAGGTAATAGTGGCCGTTCCTCTCATGACCCCCACTAAAAATCTTCATCGTCTGGATGTCCTGAAAATAACAACAAACCTCATCAAAAACAACACGAAAATAAAGCTGACAACATAGCTTCTGTATTGATAGAAGGCTGAGAGGAAAAGCATGGGCACAATGAACATCTGTTAGATGCAGCTTGGAAGAAAAGTTAACAGTTTCAACAACAGTCAGTGGGGAATGATCCCCATTAGCAACCCGAACAGTCTTCACAGAGGAAGATGGTTGGGAGGAGGTTAGCAAACTTCCTTCTTCAGTCAGATGGGTAGAGGCTCCAGAATAAAAAAATCCATGTATGCTTAGAGGTAGAGACAGAGTTTGCTACTATACATGAGGTAGTGGCCAGGCTAGCAGTAGGGGCAGAAGCATTACTATCAGAAGGACTGAATTCCTGCAACAGTTGTCGTAGGTGAGCATATTCAGAAGCAGTGAATGGTGTTTGTGCCTTGCTGGTTTGTTGAGTGGATGTTTCTGCAGTTGCATCATACGATACTTCATCATAGGCACTGTTGGCATTAGGTTGCATCCCAAACATTGCCCAGCAATGATCAGAAGGGTGATTCCAGCATCCACGGTGTACGCATGCTGGATACCGAGCAGAAGAATCACGAGCACATCCACGATCGCGTCCGTGTCCAGAGTCACGGCTTTGTCCAGATCCACGACCACATCCACGCAATGAGTCACATCCCCGTCCTTGATAGTTATGACGCCTCTGTATCCTGAGGAGGTATAGTGGGCCATTGTCTCTGTAGAGATGTGGGTTGTAGAGTGTTGAATTGGAGCCTCTAGCTCCTCTAAGCGTCCGAAGATTATCTCAATAGTAGGTAGAGTATCAACCATCAGAAACTGATCTTTCACAGGCTTATATTTTGGATTTAGTCTTGAGAGAAATCTGTAAACATACCATTCAACACGTTCTCCTACTTATTTATCACAACATGCAGGCTGAAAAATAAGGAGTTCCTAAAAAAGGCTTGTAAGAAGCTTGTAGTATTAAATAAGACTTGATTCTCCCTGATTAGCAGACCAAATCCTTGTGTATATGTCTGACAGACGAAACTTAGTCATCTTCTGAGAATATGTACGCTCAAGGTTTTCCCACATTGCCTTAGCGGTGTCTTTATGAAGAAGATTCGCATCAATGTTTGGATCGACATTATTCGACATCCAAGTGATAACCTGACGATTATCAACAAGCCAAGTTTTATAGTCATTATCTGTTTTTGCAGGTGGAACTTTTGTAAGAACGTAGCTTTTGCGCTGGACACTAACAAACACTTTGAAAGATCGAGACCATAGAACATAATTTTTGGAACTCTTTAACTTGATAGAGGTGCTTGTACCAACAAAGAAGAAGTAGGTTGCATGGCTTGATCTCGGCATACATCATCGTGACGGCTTAGGTCAAGAAAAAGTGACCTAGAGAGTATATCTTGCCTCAATTGATCATCAAATATCTAAACCTCATCAAGGACTAAGAAGGATGAGGCAGTGATCTCTTGATGGCAAAAGAGGTGGCCTAGCGGAGTCGGCCTCCTCAAATGAGTAGGGCTTGACCTTCCTGCATAGGCGCTTGGCGGTGCAAGGAGGCCTTGGGAGGGTTCGCGGAGGTTCCTGGCAGCACGAGGAGGCATGAGGCGGGCCTGACCGGTCTGGCGGTGGTACCTGGCTGCCCCCAAAGCAGCCTGGAGACGCTCAACCTAGCCCCCTCGCATGTACTGAAGACTTGGCAAGACCTGGGGACCCGAGGCGGCGTGGGCCTAAGGCAGGAGGTGCGGAGACCCGAGGTGGCTGCAGAGGGACTTGGAGTGCTGGAGGTGGCAGAGAGGCGATTAGGTCAGAACATCGGCCTAAGACCGCTGCTCTGATACTATGTAAAAGGATGATAAGAAAATATGATTCACAGTTTATTCAAGAGGTCTAGGGGTCCTTATATAGGACTAAACCCTAGAGGGCTCAAAGGAGAATATTCTATAGAACATGCTCTATAGAATATTTTCTTAACAAATAGCCACATATAATATTCTGTTAACATAAAAGCCCTCGTGGGGTTACAATATAAAGAAAGAAATCTTCTGCCGTCTCTAACAGTATGATTATTTCAAAGGGCCCCTTTGTAGAAAAACAACGGGGGTTTTGTATATTAAAGGAACTTTTGGTATGGCTTTTCACTCTATTGCATAATGGAGATATACCTTGTATGATTATTCCAAAGGACGACCTCTTTGTAGGAAAATGATGAATTTTTGTATATTAAAGGACCTTTTGGTATGATTGTTCACTCTGTTGCATAATGGAGACACGTTTTGTACATTCAATATCTAACAGCTCTTTTGTAGGATAACAATGGCTTTTGTATAGTCAACAAGCTTTTTGTATGAGACTTTATTCTATTGTATAATGGGAATAATTCTTGTATCTTTTTTTCTTAACAACCCTTTTGTAGGAAAATAGGGGATTTTTGTATATTAAAGGTGAATTTGGTATGATCATTCGCTTTGTTGCATAATGTAGAATCTTTTTGTATACTCAAATCGTCAACAACTAATTACATATTAAGAATAGAGTAACGATGGATATGCTATATTTTGCGAACCAGAAAAGGAGATCATACAAAATTCGATCTTATAATACAAAATCGTTCACATGCAGACAATAATACATCCAAAATAAAGGAAGGTCGTTTGATACAAAATGTACCTCAAATCTACAACTAAGGATTAATACATACAAGAACTTACTCCAATATAAAATGTTCATTTCTATACAAAAATCCCCTTCCCCATCGTATATACATAAGAGGAAAGATTTATACCTATTTGCACTTAGATATGTAGAAGAATGCACATATATACAAATTCAAATTTATGATACGATTGCAAACCAAATAAGAGATGTTCGTACAAAATTTCACTTTAATATACAATCAAGATGGAATGCCTACAAGAACTCAGTCTGATATACAAAAACTCATTTTCATAAAAAGAATTTCTTCTCCACATTACATATGGAAGAAGAAAGCTCCACACACAATTCAACTCTTTTATAGAACAAAGAAGGAACACATACCAGAACTCTGTTCAATATACAAAAACTTTATTTTTCATACAAAAATCTCCTTCTCCACATTGCATAAGAAAGAAGAAAACTCCATACAGAATTTCTCTCGGAGATACAAAAGATAACTTCCTACTATATTTTAGTTCAATACACAAATATTTTTGCACTTATACAAAATTCTCAGTATCGTGGAATATCCTCAAAACTACCACAGTGTAGATCCGTGAACAAAATCATAATAGAATGCCGGCATTGGCGAGCTTGCGGCGGGTATGTCGAAGATGACAGAGGTGGGGGAGCATAAGACGTTGTTGGTGGTGGCGTCGACACAAGCGATGGCGAGGCCGGGGAGGAAGACCTGCGCGAGGGCATTCGGGTCTGAGATCGCCACCTCCATATTCACACACGCACGTTCTCGTTTGGGGGGAGTAAGGAATCAGGAGATAGGAGAGGGCGCGTCAGGCGGCGATAGGGCTTGGGGTCAAGGAAGGACGGGCTCTGGCAGCGAGAGCCTCGGGGGAGAGGTTGGCGGTGAGCAAGCTTGGGTCGGGAAGGGAACTCTGGCAGCGAGAGGGCACGCAGCGTCAACGACGGCGATCTGGTGGCGATAGGGTCGGGAACGAGAGGGGGTTCGAGAGGGGTAGGCATTACAGCGATGAGAGGAGTCGGGGAGCGGTGTGGCAGTCGTTGGATTTTCCAAAGACACGTGGCACTCATTCGTTGATTGCAACAGAGTCTGATGCAATTAACTTACACCAGACGATCCAAACCCGATTTGGAGAGGAATATCTAAGCAATAATGGAAAATGAGTAATAATTATCTTACAATAAATTTTTTTCATAATATTGAAAATATTACTTCTTTAAATTCTGGAGTGTTCATCATAGCCTAGGATGTAACCCGGATTTGGGTGGGCTATAAATTGATTATTTAATGTAAATTTATTGAAAATGTTTAAATTAAAAATAAAAATGAAAAATGAAAAAGAGTAAAGGGAATAAACATGGTATATAAAATTAGGTAAAAAATTAGTATATAATTTCCACCTAAAAATTGCAAATTTTTAATAAAGATGAGGAAGAGTGTGTGGTTTTATAAAGAGATGCAATTCGTAGATATTTAACTCATTGTATATTTGATCAATAATGTAGTTCCTTTATTATGAATTAATGAAATATGCAGTGATTTTTAAAAAATGTATCTTCTAATTATGCTCTTCAATATTATATGGAAACACATTCACACATGTCCACTAAAAGGTGATAGAAAATAAATATTCAAATACACATATGTTTATAAGTTGTTCCTGAATCCTAACCTCGAATACAAAATCTAAAATCAATGGGTTTTGGATAAATGAAACAAAATCTAAAGGTAATAGGTGAAATTCGCAAATGTAATAGAGAGAAACCTTCCCAAAGGTGTTGATATATGCTGAATTAAAAAATAAATGAAATTTTTTGACATTTATTTAATTGGAAGTTATGTAATAAATAATTTTTTTTAAAAAGTCCTAATGAAGATGCAATTTTTCGATGTTTATTGGCCAATAGAAATATTGTATATGATTTTAACATGAAATGTTAGAATGATTTGATTTGTTATTCTAACAAATTATATTGGATTTAAAAAGTTTAAATATGTAAAATAACAGGTTGGATCGAACCACTATCAAAAGTATATATGGGTATCCATACATTGCATATACATGTGATTTTCTTTTAAATGTCATTTGTCGTTTAATATATCCGTATGTGATAATATAAAAAGGATATCTTTTAAGAGAAATCTTAACAATAATTTTTTCCGAAATAATAAATCATTACAAGATTAAAATAATAAGCTAAGACTTAAAGAAAAAGATAAGCAAAATAAAACATCTTTGAAGTAAATTAATCAAGATCCAAAAATAGCAAGTCTACATAAAACAAATATTATTTGATGATTCTAGCATTAAGCAATTTACACATATCTTAATATGCAACCACCAATAAATTAAAAAGGTAATATATATGTATATATTTAAGAATCACTAAATAAATATTTGTTATTTATATGGATTTTTATGGTTTTATTTGAATTTTTATGGATTTTAAATGTTAATATGTATTTTTAGTTTTTTATTTACTTAAAAGAAAATTGAGCTTAATTTTCTTAACTATTTCAATATAGTATAAGGCACATTAATATGTGTTTATAGATGTTTTTATTTAATTTTTTATTAATGGATTTTACTTAATATGGAATTTATAGTTAGTTGTTTATATAGTGAATATGGTATAATTGTAAATAAGCATAATCTATAAGCAACGTGTATAATATCAATGAATGACTGGGGTATAATTGTAAATAAGCATAAATTATAACTGAACGTGTAATATACAATCTACACATTGTTAGTCACGTGCTTAAACATCAACCTGTACATGTACTTTATATCTAATTTGGGGGGGGGGATCGCGTAAAAAGCACCACATCACGTGCTCAATACTCATGATGCAACTGTAAATAGTCTATGCGAATTGGAAAATGTTCGAGTTTTAAAAAGAAATTTCTCCCCAAGACACATGGATATCGCGATGGTTGCTTGAGTGGTCTAAGATTGAGATGAGGATTTTTGTGCTGATATGAGGGCTTATTTAAGGTCGCTGAGCGTGGCTTCATATTATATTAAATGACTAATGTTGATCTCGATGGAATGACTCCTCTTAATGCCATCTGATGGTGACTGTGCTTTCTGAAGCTAGAGATGCATTCCCCAAATTGTATTGGGTTCAAGCGATGATGGATCTCGCAGCTGATCGCCGATGTTAACAACGTACATGCTCCATGTGCTCAAGCTTCGTGGAAACACAGTGGGGCAAGGTTGATTCGGTTAGTTGCGAGAGGCTTGGTGTTTTGTCTCCATCAAGGTGATTCGAGGTCTGGTCTCCACTATGAAAGTGACTCGAGTGCAAGCTTAGTCTACCGTTAATGGCATAAACAAAGAGTTCATACCGAGTTCTGATGGATTTGAAGTGTGTGATCCTCTTTCAATTTGTGGGGAAGAAGAGGATATTTATGGCGGCGAGTTGGTGAGGCCAAGTAGGAGAATGGTGGATAAAAGAGTTGGCGAGATGTGTGTAGATAGAGAAGATTGAGGAAGTAAAGGGTAATGGTGGGTGAACTAGAAATTAAATGAACTTGAAAACAAAAAATGTTAGGAAAAGTAAAAAAAATACGTGGAAGAGATGTGAATTCACTTGGAGATGAACACACACACACACACACACACATATATATATATATATATATATATGTATGTATATATGTATATGTATGCAAAAGAGATGTGGATTCGCTTGGAGATAAACTTATGAAATTGGTCTTAGCCCTGAAATCGCCATCTTGTCATCCTCGAGGTCGAGAAGGCAGTTGATAGAGGATCTGGTAGATCCGGTGAGGGCATCAACAAAATAGGTCTCGAATTTGGAGTCGTCGAGGAGGGAGTTGATGGAGGAGGAGATGGAGTCGGGCTTGATCGAGAAAGGATGGCCTTGGGTGCAGGGTAATCAGAGGCGCGAAGCGGTGGAATTCGAAGTTGCGGAGATCGCAGCAGTAGAGGAGGCCCTTGATGTATCTGGTGTAGTAATCGAGACCCTTGCGAAAGAGAGTGAGCTTCCATCACTAAATCTCCACACTAAAGCACACCTGCATAAGTTGCCAACTTTCCTCCACGACACTGCAAAAATATACAAACACACATTTACAACATTCTCTTGTAAACCAAATATAAAAGAAAAAGGGACAATGAGCGTTGGCTGCACTCATGCTGAGCATATCAGCTAATCAAAGAACAATGCGAGAAGAGGAATAATAAGAAGAAAAGGAGGATTTGGAGGAGATGGAGGAGAGGCAGTGCTATAATTTGGAAGATGGACGGTCACATGGAGTTTTAGTGTGCAAGAGCACATCGATCTTCTCCTCAAATGTTCCGGCAAATCGAAGCTCGTTGTTGCTCCTTGAAGCTCTCGGCCTTCGTCATGGCCACAACGAAGTGCATGGTGATATGTGGCGGAGGCATCATCAGAGCTTGCGCCTTCATCTTCTTCTCTCTCATCATTGGTGCAGAATAATCATGGCTGAATACTTTCTATGGATGTAGATATCTACCACCTATCTATCGCCGTTCTCCGTCTTTGCAGGGGGATTCCAATGCTGAGGAGGGGATATGATTTCCTTTGTTTTGGTGCACGCCGATGATTAGGGATGAAAACGGTCGGATATGGATGTGAGTACATGTATAATCACGTCCTTATCCATTTTAAAATACGATACGAATGCGGATACGAATATTGACGGATGTGAAAATTGTGTTACCATATCCTTAAAAATGAATATGAAATGTAAAACAGACATGAATCGGATACGAATAATAACATAAATATTTAATAGATTAAGTAAAACATACATGTTTAGGATGGTCTACACAAAAATAGATATAACAAATATAGTAATTTCATAACAGTCATATCAACATAGACGAATGCAATCATAAAATATTATTAGGTATAGTTATAAATAAATTTATCACTATACTTATGTACGAAAACGAATATATGAATACGAATGAGAATATTAATGAGTGTCAAAGTGATATCCATATCCACATCCATTTTAAAACGAATACGGATACGAATGTCAATATATATATATATATAGGGTAAAATGGGGCTGCCCCTAGGGGAGCTAACTTAGCCCCCCCGCCCCATTTCCCTAGTTTTTTTTTATTTTTTTGAAAATTTCTTCCATGAGTATTCATCACTATATCCCTATATTATGCCATTCAAATTTCGTGCGAAACAACGACTCCTACGGTCTCCATCTAAACGGTCAATTTTTAACGGTCGCAGGATTTTTAAATCGACCATGTTTGGATGGAGGTCGTAGGAGTCTCTGTTTCTCACGAAATTTGAATGACATAATATAGGGATATAATAATGGATTTACATGAATTTATTTTTCAAAAAAATAAAAAAATATGAGGAAAATAGGGCGGGAGGAGCTAAGTTAGCTACCCCTTGGGGGCAGCCTCATTTTACCCAACTCATGGAAGAAATTTTCAAAAAAACTAGGAAAAATGGGACAGGGGAGCTAAGTTAGCTCCCCCTAGGGGGCACCCCATCTCTCTCTCTCTCTCTCTCTCTATATATATATATATATATATATAGGATAAAATGGGGCTGCCCCTTGCGGGCAGCCAAAGATGGCTGCCCCCGCGCTATTTTCGTCAAATTTTTTTATTTTTTTTGAAAAATATCATCATGTATATTCATCCCTATATCCCTCCTACATGTCATTCGAATTTCATCAGAAACAGAGACTCCTACGGCCTCCATCGAGATGGTGTCGATTTAAAAAATCCTGTTACCGTTAAAAAATGACTGTCTGGATGAAGGCCATAGGAGTCTCTGTTTCTGACGAAATTCGAATGACATATAGGAGGGATATAGGGATGAATATACATGGCGACATTTTTTGAAAAAAAATGAAAAAAATATCAAAATAAGGCCGGGGGCAGCCATGTTGGCTGCCCCTTGCGGGCAGCCACATTGAACTCATATATATATATATATATGGGTTATATGTGGCTGCCCCCACCTTATTTTGTCAATTTTTTTTATTTTTTTTAAAAATAATACCATGTATATTCATCCCTATATCCCTCCTATATACCATTCGAATTTCGTCAGAAACAGAGACTCCTACGGCTTCCATCCAGACAATCATTTTTTAACGGTAACAGAATTTTTTAAATCGACACCATCTCGATGGAGGCCGTAGGAGTCTCTGTTTCTGACGAAATTCGAATGGCATATATGAGGGATATAGGGGTGAATATACATGGTTTTATTTTTCAAAAAAAGTCAAAAATGGGGCGGGGGCAGACCCATTTTTTCCTATATATATATATATACAGGAGAAACTTCAAATGAGGCAGGGTCTCACAAATATTGTGGTGAGCCCTCCCTCTCATCCGTTTATCTTCAATCATGCGGTTGCAGTTAATGCCCTTTTAATTTAATTGTTTTAATGCTCAAAAACATGTTTTGGTCATTTTGTACATTCTAAAAATAGAGTGTGGCAACCATCAATTTCATTCCGCAATTGAATACCTAATTTGTATTCCTATTCATGCAATCAATGGAGAAGGCGGCGACGTGGGAGGTACGTATATTCAATCTTGGAATTTTTGGTGGTTGAATCAGATTTCTGACGTTTGCTGTGAATCAGGAGGACGGGCTCAGGGAAATTTCCAGCAATCCCGGTGTTAATCCTTTGCATACTACAAGGTATGTATTTCGATCTTCTGGAATTTTCATAGAAAGATCCATGCTTTCTTCTTGTAAGATTTCTGTTTTGACACCTTTGTAGTTTGTGGAAGATGACGACGACGATCAGAAGACGCTTGATCAAGACGGGGATTCACGGGATGACGGGTTGATCTCCAGTGCGAAGAGATCTTCCTCTTTTTCCATGTCTTTCAAAAATAAAGCATGTAATACTTTTTACAATATTTCTGTTTCCTACGTGTATACCGTGACGACAACTTCTCCCCAGATTCTGTCATGGCGGATATTCATTGAAAATTTGAAATGTGGTGGTGCGAAGGGGCACGATGACGATCGACGGATACGAATGTTCCGCATATGTTTTGGTGATCTCGAGGTCGATCGTCCGATCATATCATATTATTAGTTTAATACTAAATTTGTTTTTACCAATACCAGTTTTGTGTTTACAAATCTCATATTGTTTTCTACAAATGTTAGAATATTTTTTACAAATGCTAGACTGTTTTTATATGGTATCCTTTTATTTATCAATTACTAACATCCTTTTTTTTTCTTGCAGGAAACTACACAAAAATTACAAAGCGAACAAGCTTTTTTACAAAAGAATTGCAAATATTACAATCATGACATGTTAGATGCAAAATTTCCCAAAGGGAGCATCAAAACTATATTGCAAAGGCACTAATGGACCGCGAACGTAAAATTGAATAAAATATTAAAAAGTGATTATCATATTTACAAAATACCAACAAAATTTACAAAATAGTGAATTATATTTACATAGATACTTTTTATTCAAATGATTATGACTCCAGCTTTGAATATTAAAAAGTGGTTATGTATAATTACAAAGCTCCATATAAAATTTATAAATAGAACGATAGTTTTACAACAAGCATTTTCATTCCGCAATCAATGCCGTTTCGTAGACAAAAATGGATATCGAAAAATAAGAATGGACGAAAAATACCAAATCTGTGCGTGCCTAAAATAGTAAACTAAAAGGATATAATGAAATTCAAATTAAATGAGAAACATAATGACTAAAATGCCCTTTTGGGTAAGATGTCGTTGGATTGAAATCAAATGGATCACATTGATGGCTCATCGTAAGATCGGTGAGATCCCACCTCATTTGAAAGGGTTCCTATATATATAGGGTAAAATGGGGCTGCCCCCATAAGGGGAGCTAACTTGGCTCCCCCGTGCCATTTCGCCCCCTTTTTTATTTTTTTTCAAAATTTCTTCCGTGGATTTTCATCAATATATCCCTATATAATGTCATTCAAATTTCACGCGAAACAGAGACTCCTATAAAAACAGCCTCCAACCAGAAGGGTCATTTTTAGCAATTCTGTTACCGTTAAAAAATGACTGCCTGGATGGAAGCCGTACGGGTCTCTATTTCGCACAAAATTTTAATAGAATAATATAAGGATATAGTGATGAATATTCACGGAAGAAATTTTCAAAAAAAAAATAAAAAACCGGACGAAATAGCGCGGGGGAGCCAAGTTAGCTCCCCCTAGGGGGCAGCCCCATTTAACCCCACACCCCCCCCCCGCACACGCACAAGCACACCCACCCACACACACACATAGTTTAATGTGGCTGCCCCTAAGGGGGAGCTAACTTGGCTCCCCCACCTCATTTTCCCCATCTTTTTTATTTTTTTGAAACTTTCTTCCGTGAATATTCATCACTATATCCCTATATCATGCTATTAAAATTTCATGCGAAACAGAGACTCCTACGGCCTCCATCCAAACAGTCATTTTTTAACGGTAACAGAATTGCTAAAACGATCCCGCCTGGATGGAGGCCGTAGGAGTCTCTGTTTCGCACGAAATTTTAATAGCATAAGATAGGGATATATTGATGAAAATACACGGAAGAAATTTTCAAAAAAAGGGGAAAATGGGCCGGCGGGAGAAGTTAGCTCCCCTTGTAGCTCATAAAATGGGGCTGCCCCCTTGAGGGGGAGCTAACTTGGCTCCTCCCGTCATATTTTCCCCATTTTTTATTTTTTTTTGAAAATTTCTTTAGTGTATTTTCATCAATATATCTCTGTCTTATGCTATTAAAATTTCGTACGAAACAGAGACTCCTACGACCTCCATCCAGACGGGGTCGTTTTTAGCAATTCTGTTACCGTTAAAAAACGACTGTCTGGATGGAGGCCGTAGGAGTCTTTATTTTGTATGAAATTTTAATAGCATAATATATGGATATAGTGATGAATATTCACAGAAGAAATTTTCAAAAAAAATGAAAACATAGGGAAAATGGGGTGGGGGAGCCAAGTTAGCTCCCCCTTAGGGGCATCATTAAACCCATATATATGTATATATATACACATATATATATGGGGAAAATGTGTATGCCCCCTAGGGGGAGCTAACTTAGCTCCTCCGCTCCTTTTTCACAAAATGTTTTTATTTTTTTTGAAATCTAAAAATTCATTATTAAATCCTTATATTATGTCATTCAAATTTCATGCGAAACAGAGACTCCTACGACCTCCATCCAAACGGGGTCCATTTAAAAAATCCTGTTACCGTTAAAAAAATGACTGTCTGGAAGGAGGCCGTAAGAGTCTCTGTTTCGCACGAAATTTTAATAGCGTAATGTAGGGATATAGTGATGAATATTCATGGAAGAAATTTTCAAAAAAAAATTAAAAAATGATGAAAATAGGGCGGGGGAGCCAAGTTAGCTCCCCCAGGGGGCAGCCCCATTTATCCCTATATATATATATATATGGGAAAAAAGTGTATGCCCCCTAGGGGGAGCTAACTTAGCTACCCCCGCCTCTTTTTCACAATTTTTTTATTTTTTTGAAATCTAAAACCGTGTGAATTCATTATTAAATCCCTATATTATGTCATTCAAATTTCATGTGAAATAGAGACTCCTACGACCTCCATCGAAATGGGGTCGATTTAAAAAATCTTGTTACCATCAAAAAAATGACTGTCTGGATGGAAGCCGTAAGAGTCTCTGTTTCGCACGAATTATATAGCATAATATAGGGATATAGTGATGAATATTCATTGAAGAAATTTTCAAAAAAAATATAAAAAATGGTGAAAATGGGGTAGGAGGAGCCAAGTTAGCTCCTCCTAGGGGACAACCCCATTTATCCCTATATATATGTATGTATATATGTATATATGGGTTTGATGGGGCTGCCACTTACAGGCAGCCAACATGGCTGCCCCGCTCCATTTTTCTGTAAATTTTTTTATTTTTTGAAAAATTTCATCATGTATATTCATCTATATATCCCTCTTATATGTTATTCAAATTTCCTCAGAAACAGAGACTCGTACGGCCTCCATCCAAATAGGGTCGATTTAAAAAAATCCTACGTCCGTTAAAAAATGACTGTCTGGATGGAAGTCGTACGAGTCTCTGTTTCTGACGAATTTCGAATGACATATAGGAGGGATATATAGATGAATATACATGGTGAAATTTTTCAAAAAAATAAAAAAATTTGTGGAAAAAATAGGGCGGGGCAGCCCCATTTTTTCCATATATATACATATATACATGGGAAAAATGGGGCTGCCCCTCTAGGGGTAGCCAACGTGGCTGCCCTCACCCTATTTTTCGCAATTTATTATTATTTTTTTTGGAAAAATAACATCATTTATATTCATCCCTATATCCCTTCTGTTGGACATGTGAGCCCACGGCGAGCCATTATGCAATAAATGTTATTGCAAATATCATTCCCTGATCTGAAATAAAGAATAAATAATTTGCATAATAGGTCCCTCTGTACAATTAGGGTTATGTACCATGGCTGTCTTAATGATCATACCGCTGTTGATTCAATGATTGAATCATAAAGGCTGGTGCTTGGATGAATATCTAAAGAGTTAGATTGAGGACTCATCAAGCACCGTCAAATGATTGTTAAGATGTGATCTCCAGCCTGAGTAGGAGATGGCAATCCTTTCTCACATAGGCTGATATCTGACCGACCTCTTGATGCAGGTCCTCTGCATAGGAATAGAGATTCGGAGGTGTCAGATTAGTTAGGTCAAAGAGTTGACTTAACGAGATCGAGATAACCAAAGTCCTATGTTGAATGCTGTCACAGCATAGGCACGCATCCTCTGACCGGAGACAGATGTATTGCTATATGTCTGAGTATGTACATTTGGCAGACCAATAGGTTGATGACCTAACCAAGGTCTATACACCGGCGAGCTGGTGTGCATATAAGGGCATATGAGTAATACGATCTCTCAAAGGGATCATACAGGTTCACTACTGAACCGGAAGACATGAGCTCACTCATGAGATATTGGGAAGAATCAAATTCCGTGCACGGTCGTCTCGCTTTGGAAGCTTGACTGAATTTGTAGGTTTGATATATACTTTTGGAAAGTATATGATCAAGACCTAGGTATGATATATGCTTTTGGAAAGTATATGATCGATACCAAATCCCAATGATCAAATGAGAAACTTGGTGATCAAACCCTAAAGAAGACAGTGAAAAATAGATCTTGATCTTCGGGTTGACCATGGGTCTTCCAGTATGCAGGATGTACAGGTATTGGGAATACCTGAGGGTGATGTGATCATAGGTGATGTGATCATAAACGATTGTATATCCATGACGCTTCCATTCCGAGGGAGTGATGAAACAGGTCTGGATTTTAGTGACTCCTTCCAGTAGAGAAGCAATCTGATCTTAGTCCAAGTGTTGGACATTGGTCTGAATGAGATTCAGATTCAATGAGAAGATTGGATTTGCGGTCTTGATTTAATCAAGCATCTGTGGGAGGTTCGTTCGATCTGGATTTGAGATAATATCTCAATATCCAAGTCACTATACATGGAATAATACAATCGCCCTGTCCTTATCTCCAAGTATCTGCGGAGAAAGCACATTATTCTTGAAAGGGTTCAAGAATAATTCATTTGATGAAATGTATATCCAAGCAAGGACTTGATGATTAAATGAGATTTAATTATCAAGCATAATATGAATATGATTCATATTATTATCCAAGATAATTAAATGAGATCTAATTATCAAGGATTAGAGAATGTGGATAATACTATCCATGATATATGTGTATTATAAATGTGATTTATAATATGTATATATAAGAGAGAGAATTTATGTAAATAGCATTTGTTAATTAATAGTGTGAATTGGATTCACATTTGTTAATTAATTGGAAATGCAATTTACAAATTAGTTTGGGTTGTGAATATGATTCACATAATGTTCAATGGCATGATTGAAATATTCACAAATTAATTTGGAATTAATTTGGTGGATATTTTTGCAATAATTGAGAGATAAAATAATATAATAAAAGGAGAAATATAGCCCCTTAATTTTAGGAGGCTATATTGACTCCATTTTATTATGATGATTAATCTCTCAACTAATTTATTTATGTTGAATTAAAAATGTGTTGATAATGTTGCAACATATATTTAATTTAATCATAAATAAATGTTGTTGGTTTTAACCAACAACAATCATAACCATTGATCTTACATAGACCAAGCCTAGCCGTTGGATCTATGAGTCCATGGATTGAGATCCAATGGATCCTAAACTAATATAAATAGAGGGCTAGGGTAGCCTTCCATGGTACATCATTAAGAGTTGTACAAGGTGACAACTCTCTCTCTCTCTCTTTCTCATTCTCGCCCTCTCTCTCTCTTTCTCTTCTCCATTAAGTGGCCGTCCACTTTGTGTTGAGAAAGGAGAGACTCTCGGCTTCTTCTTCGACGACTCGTGGATCTCCATCTTCTTTGGAGTTTCTTACTCTAAAGGAAGACGACGGATTTCGTTTGACGAAATCGGGGGAGCCATCGCTTGGATCTTCATCGAGGATTGCAGGAAGGAACGTGACTCATCATCGCGCCCGCAAGTGCGTTCTTCGTGGATCGGACTTAAGATAGGATGATCTCTACTTTGGGATCTCGCGATCACAACCACGCTTCAAGAGGTATTCCTTGTACTTTGTGGTTTGATGAAACGATCCGAGAAGTGTTCTCGTGATCATGTGGTTTCATCTTTAAAGTTAAAAAAATTTTAATTTCCGCTGCATCTAGCATCTAGTACGACTAGTTGCTCCGATTGCATACGATGCGATCGACACGCTTCCGTGATGCGCTTGAGGATATTCAATATCCTTCAAGTGGTATCAGAGCCAGGTTGAATAAGGTTTTGGATATGATCCATAGACCTTAGACGATTTGGTTCTTGAAAGGGTTGCGAAATTTTTACTGCATTTCAATTTTCGCACCTCTGTATAATTGAATTTTTCGGCACTGTTTAAAACGTTTAAACACGAAATTTTCAATTGGATTTTGTTCCCCATTAAACAAGGAAACCATAGGACTTGAGTTTACTAAATTTGTACTTTATTTGCTCAAGATATGGCTTTTTGAATATGACTATATTCACTGTTGCGGGAACTGCGGATTTGAACGTAATTAATGAGATGATTACAGTTTTAATCCGCCTTGAAATGCGTGAATTATCACATGGGTTCTTTAATAAATCAAATAAGCAATCTTTGGAAACTGAGTTTGCATTTTTTGGATTTAAATTGATCAAGATAAGTTAATTTTAGTGATTGGGGGTCACTGCTGGAAATTAACAATTTCTTGATCTTGAACCTTGTGATATGTCATTCAATTATCATGATGAAAATTAATTGTTAATTTTCTGGAATAATTAGTGATAAATATTTGTGAAATATTTAAAGAGATAATTATTTCATTGAATGACACTTGCCTAAACCACAATGATGAGATATTAGATCTTGATCATTGGTTCATCAACAAACATTGCTTTCATGAAAACCATAGTTTATCCTACAATTGTTGTAGGACAACTTTTACATGAAAACCCTTTTGCTTGAATAGGATTGGGGATTTGTCTAGCAAATCTCCTTATAATCAAAAATGTTTTGATTTATATTATATGGTATAACTTCGGTTGAAAAACCGATGAACATCTCAAAGTACATGATGGTCTATCTGGTATTATCCTTTCCCGAGGCGGATGTGGTGCCTAGTCGGAGAGCATTGGGGTAGCGGGTTGCAACGTATGTGGTCCGTCCCACTCTCGTCGGTACTGGCCATGACAGCGGGTAGGGACTGTATAATACCGGAGACAGACAATGTGTATTTTTCTAATTATTAAAATTCGAATAATACGTACTTTGAGTATATACCTACTATTCAAGTAAAAGACATGTTTGTTGATTGATGTTTGGATTAATGATTAATTTAATATGATTAAATTAATTATATCCAATAAACACTCTATTATGAATAGATGTGTATTTCCCTTGGAAGAATTAATTATGTGAATATGATTCACGATAATTAATTACAATTTGAATATGAGGTGGAGGATCACATAAGTGACATCCATGGTCTCCCGTCAAGGCAAAGGATTCCGTCGCCAGTTGTTGTGTATGGGAGACGCCTGTCCGAAGTGACAGATCCTGTGCATGATTTAATTGGATCGGGTTCTTTGCTTCTCGAAAGAGTAAGGCCGTATACGTAGTGACCCCAATATCGGGTCCTCATATTATTGGGGCGATATTGGATTGCGTATAGCGAGTATTAAGCCTGTTGACGGTTGGTTCAATTAATGACGGGTCAACATCATCTTAGGGATGGTGGGCCCGGGTGTTAAAGACCGAATTGGGAAATGCAAGTTGGACTTGCAAGGCGGAATGTGTTCCCGCTTCTTTTTATCCGAGTTGTAGGTTCTCATATTATTGGGATGCAACGAAGATAGGAAAGGAGATCCCAGATCTTGCTAGAGATATAATGGTAAGAATATCTCTTACATTGAAAGTGATTAAGGGAATGAACTTTCAATGTTGACAAGGCAAGACAACTTTGATATAAAATTCCTAAATCAAAGTAAAACATGTATATATAATATATATACTCTTATGCAAATTTCTTATTTCAGATAATCCATCATTAAACCCACTCAATGTTATACTCAATAATAACCAGTAAAATATCTTGGATTGGACTCATGATCCAGATATTGTACTTGCAATTGGACACATAATGTATGTGGTTGCAGTGTGCAAGTCCCCTCAACATAACGAGGAAGGGCAATTAAAAAAAGACAATAAGACATCACCTTAGGGTTTGTATGTCTCTATGTTCTTGATCTTTCATCGAGTGTACTTTGGAAGTGACATGTCGATGGTGATCGTAATTGTCGAATAATCCTTATAAAATAAAAGAAGATATTTTGGCATACATATGTTCTCTAGACATTTAATCATGAATGACATGGTTCTCTGCATTATGCAGAATGGTGGCTCGAAAGAGATGATGTATTCAAAATGTTTGAATACCTACCTGAACCTAAGTCTCCATGAGTTAAGATGAATGTAGATATGATGAGTGTCATCATTCTACTATCTATACTCAAGTCATTCATGAAGCTTTATGATATTCATATTGTATGAATTTAATGAAGCATGTATAAATGTTGAAATGCTCTTGTATTGAAATCCTTTGAGTTCAACATAAGAGATTCTTTGTCTTAAACAATGGTTGTGTATAGATGAAGAGAGCGCAGTGGAAGCATGGGTCGGACCCGAGGTAAGAAGGAAAGTCAAAGAGTTGACCTACTTCTGTGACTTCCATATAATATCCAAAGAGGTTGGATGAATGCCAATACTGCAATAAGTTGATGTGTTGATAGTATGACTATCAAATCTGTCTAAAATCCTTAGTGAAGGACTCAGATAGAGCATCAGAATAATCTACATATAATCATTGACATCTGACTTTATTATTTCATAAGATAAAGTCTGACAATTGTATCCCAATCTTCTAATGACATTTGCAATAGTTTGCATATATATATATATTAGAAGATTAGAAATTTGATCTTAAGGTTTAGTAGTCATCTACATGGATATTACTGTAATTGTTGCAGCAATCTCTATTGGATAGATAGACTTCATATTCTCAGTGGGAGAGCCCTTAGTCTTGAGAATGTCTCTATGACCTAGATATTAGAATAACCCCATTGTTGTTTCTAAATGTTGGAAATAAACATGAATTCTGAGATAGAACTATCATAAAGAGTTATGATGGAATATTTTCAGATAGTAATCTAGCACTTAGTGGACTCCACAAAATTAGAAAAATTAATGAATGGTTCATTAAGATTTCTAATACTGAAAATCAAACCTTATAAGATCAATAGGAGGATGAAGATCATTTGTCAATGATCTGGCATCAAGTTTTGGACGTATGTCTGCTGGATGTGATCAATAGACTAGTAAGATATGAAACTTTAGAATGTCTAAAAATTTCAAATCTTACATACTTATGAATATTGTATTCATAGTAAAATGCCCAATACACCCTTCTCTCGGAATGGTGTTAGATGTCGAGGTATTCAAAATCTCATACATATTGATGTATGTAGATCATCTATATCATAGTAAACATTATGGATATGTGATATCTATTGATGATTACGTATGATATGAGATTTCTTCTCTTCAACCTGAGAAACCTTGAAATGTTCAAAGATTTCACAATTTTGGTTTAGAATCAAAATTTTGAAGAAAGATGAAATGAATTTGATCTAACCTAGGTAGCTTGTACCTATTAGATAAAATTCAAAGAATACCTTATGGAGATATGAATATCATTTCTATCTCACTCCTCCAGATAAACCTGAACTCAATAGAGTTGTAGGGAGATATAATTGGATCATGTGTGACATGATTTGATCAATGATGAAATTTAGCATAATTTCCTCTTAGTTTCCAGATATGTATGTGTAGTAGAGACTACAATATATATCCTTAATGAGGTTCCATGCATGTAAGCTGGAATCTAGCACTTGAAAGTGCTACTTCATTAGGAAAATAAAGTATGGTATTGGATACCTACTTTATGACCTTGAGATTCTTAAAAGATCTCATTTCTGAGAATATGATTCTTAGAGGATGACTCTCTTAAGAATCAAGATGAAAATGAAGTATAGGAACTCATTAAATCTTGAGAAGATAATGAGACTCCTGAAATCGGAAACTAAAATGACAATTAAAGATGAAACATTAATACCTCTTCAAATGAGTTTGAGGATGTATTCCATGTGTCAGTTGAGTCTGACAATGATCGGACTTCATGTGATGAAGCTCCTGAGGATCATGACATGGAAAGATGGATATTAGCAATAAAGTCTAAAGTAAACTTCATATACAAGTGTTGTATATGGACCTCGAGGATCCACCTATATGGGTAAGACCCGTATAGGTGTAAATGGATCTTCAAGAGAAAGGGAACCTGATGAGAAGGTAGAGACCTTCAAAGCTCGGTTCGTGGGCCATAAGCTACACACCGGAAGAGAAGACATTGCTTGCAATGAGACTTGCTCTTCGGTAACCATTCTTAAAATCATCAGAATATTGCTAACCTTAGCTACACAACTTGACTATTGCATCTTCAGGATGTAATTCAAGATTGCATTCCTCTAAGAATACCTCTCTGATGATATTCACATGAAGTAGCCCCAGGATTCATGGTTGATGAAAGTAAGGTGTGAAAGCTAAAGAAATCCATCTGTGGACTCAAATAAGCTTCTTGAAGTTGGAACATAAGATTTGATGAAATTATAAATGTTATGATTTCAAATAGAATCTTGATGTACCATGTGAAGCTTAGTGGGAGTGCCATTGTGTTCATCGTGCTAAATGTAGATAATATCCTAATCATTTGGAATGATATAAGGATGAGAATAAGTGTTTTATATTCTGGCTATTCCATACCTTGAGATATGATCTCAAGAATACCTCTTAGATCTTAGTTCTGAAGTTGTTCAGAAGTAAAGAAAAGAGGGTATTGGGACTGTCACATTTGTAGTACACCTTGGACATATTCCATTCCTGGAAATTCCAAGAAAAGCTTCCTTCCTTGAGATTTGGTACTGACCTATCTAAAGGAATAGCACCTCAAAGAGTTGAGGAAGTGAATGCTAGAACTGCTTGCACTTGTGCATCAGTTACGAGAAGGTTAGTGTATGCTAGATGTGTACAAAAGCCAGATATCTGCCATGCAGTGGGAGTAGTAAACTGTTACTAATCCTACTATGGAGAAAGAACACTTGATTGCAGTAATAACAAATATCTTCAAGAAATTAAGATTTTTAGATGGAAATCTAAAAGGTCTTAACTGCGAATACCATAGGAGATAGTGATCTCCAGGAATAAGGGTATTCTGATAAGGATTATGGAAATACTGTTTAATAGTTATTGAGCAATAGTGTCAAGGACACTATAATTGCTTTGTCAAGATTGAGTATAGGTTGCATTAGATGCAACATTCGCATTGGATGCGAGCACTGTTACCTAGGGATATGCAAGTGCTGTAAAAGGACTTGGCATAGTCTTTTGGGAACAGAGTGACTGATCAGCTTACCTAGCTATTTTTCTAAATAGCATATGATTGTCACATGAGTGTGGATTAAATGATTAGCCCGTTAATGGCTCTTTGGGCTAGTGGGAGATTCTTGGACATGTGAGCCCACGGCGAGCCATTATGCAATAAATGTTATTGCAAATATCATTCCCTGATCTGAAATAAAGAATAAATAATTTGCATAATAGGTCCCTCTGTACAATTAGGGTTATGTACCATGGCTGTCTTAATGATCATACCGCTGTTGATTCAATGATTGAATCATAAAGGCTGGTGCTTGGATGAATATCTAAAGAGTTAGATTGAGGACTCATCAAGAACCGTCAAATGATTGTTAAGATGTGATCTCCAGCCTGAGTAGGAGATGGCAATCCTTTCTCACATAGGCTGATATCTGACCGACCTCTTGATGCAGGTCCTCTGCATAGGAATAGAGATTCGGAGGTGTCAGATTAGTTAGGTCAAAGAGTTGACTTAACGAGATCGAGATAACCAAAGTCCTATGTTGAATGCTGTCACAGCATAGGCACGCATCCTCTGACCGGAGACAGATGTATTGCTATATGTCTGAGTATGTACATTTGACAGACCAATAGGTTGATGACCTAACCAAGGTCTATACACCGGCGAGCTGGTGTGCATATAAGGGCATATGAGTAATACGATCTCTCAAAGGGATCATACAGGTTCACTACTGAACCGGAAGACATGAGCTCACTCATGAGATATTGGGAAGAATCAAATTCCGTGCACGGTCGTCTCGCTTTGGAAGCTTGACTGAATTTGTAGGTTTGATATATACTTTTGGAAAGTATATGATCAAGACCTAGGTATGATATATGCTTTTGGAAAGTATATGATCGATACCAAATCCCAATGATCAAATGAGAAACTTGGTGATCAAACCCTGAAGAAGACAGTGAAAAATAGATCTTGATCTTCGGGTTGACCATGGGTCTTCCAGTATGCAGGATGTACAGGTATTGGGAATACCTGAGGGTGATGTGATCATAAACGATTGTATATCCATGACGCTTCCATTCCGAGGGAGTGATGAAACAGGTCTGGATTTTAGTGACTCCTTCCAGTAGAGAAGCAATCTGATCTTAGTCCAAGTGTTGGACATTGGTCTGAATGAGATTCAGATTCAATGAGAAGATTGGATTTGCGGTCTTGATTTAATCAAGCATCTGTGGGAGGTTCGTTCGATCTGGATTTGAGATAATATCTCAATATCCAAGTCACTATACATGGAATAATACAATCGCCCTGTCCTTATCTCCAAGTATCTGCGGAGAAAGCACATTATTCTTGAAAGGGTTCAAGAATAATTCATTTGATGAAATGTATATCCAAGCAAGGACTTGATGATTAAATGAGATTTAATTATCAAGCATAATATGAATATGATTCATATTATTATCCAAGATAATTAAATGAGATCTAATTATCAAGGATTAGAGAATGTGGATAATACTATCCATGATATATGTGTATTATAAATGTGATTTATAATATGTATATATAAGAGAGAGAATTTATGTAAATAGCATTTGTTAATTAATAGTGTGAATTGGATTCACATTTGTTAATTAATTGGAAATGCAATTTACAAATTAGTTTGGGTTGTGAATATGATTCACATAATGTTCAATGGCATGATTGAAATATTCACAAATTAATTTGGAATTAATTTGGTGGATATTTTTGCAATAATTGAGAGATAAAATAATATAATAAAAGGAGAAATATAGCCCCTTAATTTTAGGAGGCTATATTGACTCCATTTTATTATGATGATTAATCTCTCAACTAATTTATTTATGTTGAATTAAAAATGTGTTGATAATGTTGCAACATATATTTAATTTAATCATAAATAAATATTGTTGGTTTTAACCAACAACAATCATAACCATTGATCTTACATAGACCAAGCCTAGCCGTTGGATCTATGAGTCCATGGATTGAGATCCAATGGATCCTAAACTAATATAAATAGAGGGCTAGGGTAGCCTTCCATGGTACATCATTAAGAGTTGTACAAGGTGACACCTCTCTCTCTCTCTTTCTCATTCTCGCCCTCTCTCTCTCTTTCTCTTCTCCATTAAGTGGCCGTCCACTTTGTGTTGAGAAAGGAGAGACTCTCGGCTTCTTCTTCGACGACTCGTGGATCTCCATCTTCTTTGGAGTTTCTTACTCTAAAGGAAGACGACGGATTTCGTTTGACGAAATCGGGGGAGCCATCGCTTGGATCTTCATCGAGGATTGCGGGAAGGAACGTGACTCATCATCGCGCCCGCAAGTGCGTTCTTCGTGGATCGGACTTAAGATAGGAGGATCTCTACTTTGGGATCTCGCGATCACAACCACGCTTCAAGAGGTATTCCTTGTACTTTGTGGTTTGATGAAATGATCCGAGAAGTGTTCTCGTGATCATGTGGTTTCATCTTTAAAGTTAAAAAAATTTTAATTTCCGCTGCATCTAGCATCTAGTACGACTAGTTGCTCCGATTGCATACGATGCGATCGACACGCTTCCGTGATGCGCTTGAGGATACTCAATATCCTTCACCTTCTATATGTCATTCAAATTTCGTCAGAAACAGAGACTCCTACGGCCTCCATCCAGACGTCATTTTTTTAACGGTCGCAGTATTTTTTAAATCGACCTTGTCTGGATGGAGGATGCAGGAGTCCCTCTTTCTAACGAAATTCGAATGACATATAAGAGGGATATATGGATGAATATACATGATGATATTTTTAAAAAAAAATAAAAATTTTGTCCAAAAATGGGGTTGGGCAGCCCCATCAACCCCTATATACATACATATATATAGGGCTTGATGGGGCTTCCCCCAGGGGGCAGCCAACATGGCTGCCCCGTCCCATTTTGGGGCAAATTTTTTTTATTTTTTTTGAAAAATATCATCATGTATATTCATCCCTATATCCCTCCTATATGCCATTCGAATTTCGTCAGAAACGGAGACTCCTACGGCCTCCATCCTGACAAGATCGATTTAAAAAATCCTACGACCGTTAAAAAAATGACGTCTGGATGGAGGCCGTAGGAGTCTCTGTTTCTGACGAAATTCGAATGGCATATAGGAGGGATGTAGGGATGAATATACATGATGATATTTTTAAAAAAATAAAAAAGTTTTGGGAAAAATAGGGTGGGGGCAGCCATGTTGGCTACCCCTAGGGGGCAGCCCCATTTTTCCCATATATATATATATATATATATATAGAGAGAGAGAGAGAGAGAGAGAGCGGGGTGGAGAGGGAGCCTACTTTGTGAAGTACGTAACCTTACCTACTTCACATCCATTTGTCGTAATTTTTTTATTTTTTTTAAATTCCACCGTGGATTTTCATAACTATATCCCTCTAATATGTCATTTAAATTTCGTCAGAAACAAAGACTCTACGCCCTCCATCTAGACAATTATTTTTTAACGGTCACAAATTTGTTGTATTGTACTTTTTCTAGATGGAGGTTGTAGGAGTCTCTGTTTCTAACGAAATTTGAATGACATATTAGAGGGATGCAGTTATGAAAATCCACTGTGGCATTTTTAAAAAAAAAATAAAAAAATTTTGCGAGAAATGGATATGAAGTAGGTAAGGTTACCTACTTCACAAAGTAGGCTTCCTTTCCTCATATACATACGTACGTACATACATACATATATATAAATATATATATATATAAATATATATATATATATATATATATATATATATATATATATAGAGAGAGAGAGAGAGAGACAGAGAGAGAGAGAGGAAAGGGAAGCTACATCATGATGTAGCTAACCTTAGCTACATCAGGGGCATTTTCGTCCCTTTTTTTATTTTTTTCTAAAATATCACCATAGATTTTCATAACTATATCCCTCTAATATGTCATCCAAATTTTGTCAGAAATAGAGACTCCTACGACCTCCATCTAGAACAGGTAAAATAAAAAAAATCTGTGACCGTTAAAAAATGACTGTCTGGATGGAGGCCTTAGGAGTCTCTGTTTCTGACGAAATTTGAATGACATATTAGAGGGATATAGTTTCGCAAATCTACGGTGGTATTTTCGAAAAAAAAAAATAAAGGGATGAAAATGCCCGTGATGTAGCTAAGGTTAGCTACATCATGTTGTAGCCTCCCTTTCCTCATATATATATATATATAAATATATATAGAGAGAGAGAGAGAGAGAGGATAGGGAGTATGCACCCGGGTGCATATAATTTTACATGCACTTGGCCCTATATCCACTTTTTTATTTTTTCGAAAAATACCGCCATGTATATTCATCTATATATCCCTCCTATATGTCATTCCAATTTCTTCAGAAACAGAGACTCATACGCCCTCCATCCAAAACTAGTCGATTACAACAATTCTAGGACAGTTAAAATTACATGTTCTAGATGGAAGGCGTATGAGTTTCTGTTTATGATAAAATTGGAATGACATATAGGAGGGATATATATAGATGAATATACATGACAGTATTTTTTGAAAAAATAAAAAAGTGGATAAAATTACATGCACCCGGGTGCATACTCCCTATTCTCATATATATATATATATATATAGAGAGAGAGAGAGAGAGAGAGGAGAGAGGAAAGGGATCCTACTCTATGGAGTAGGTAACTTACCTACTCCATTTTCTTTTTTTTTTTCAGAAATTTTTTATTTTTTTGGAAAAATGCTTCCATGAATTTTCATAACTATATCTCTCTAATATGTCATTCAAATTTCGTCGGAAACAGAGACTCCTACGGCCTCCATCCAGAACAGGAAAAATATAGCAAATCTGTGATCATTAAAAAATGATTGTGTGGATAGAGGCCGTAGGAGTCTCGGTTTCTAACGAAATTTGAGTGACATACTAGAGGGATATAGTTATGAAAATCCATAGAAGCAGTTTTCCAAAAAAAATAAAAAATTTTTGAAAAAAAAGAAAATGTAGCAGGTAACTACTCCATGGAGTAGGATTCTTTTTCACACACACACAACGAATACGATAGCGAATCTGATATGAATATGTTCACATTCATTTTCATCTATGTCGATGATGCAGGAAGAAAAGTATTTTCGAATTCCAACATGCAACAAATTAATCGGGATTTTTCGGATTGTTTTTCCCGTCGACTCCTCCATTGTTTTATACACTACAACCATGAGTTTGTGGTTGGCGGTGAGGTAAGGAGGGACAACTAAAGTAGACATCTGTTGCCATGTGAGATGATTAATATCAAGACGAGGAAATTAGGGTCCAATGAAGATTGGAGTCAGCATGAGAGAGAAATTCAAAGTGGTAGAGCCCACATGGACATATTAGGAAGTGGGCTTCCATTGTCTAAATAATAATATGAAAGATGAGAGAGTAAATAACGGTAGAATCATGTTAAATATGATAAAGATTTAAACATATTGTAATTAACGAGAAAAAATATTTTTTAAGAGTTATATATAGTAACCTAAATTTAAAGTAATATATAGTTCAACAGATACTGTATAGAAAATATGAAATATCTCGTGACTATATTGAATAGCATCGGAAGAAGAAATTACCCCATCTTTTCTTGTATATGATATATTACTAATTGAATTGAATTATTAATGTAATGTGATTTTAAAGGAATAAACTAAATATTTCTCTCAATTTGAAATTTTAATCTTCTTCATGCAAATTAAACATTAATTCTCAATGATGAGTAATTATGAGTTCTGGTTATTGATTAAATTAATCAATATTAAAATAAAAGACCCTAATTGCTTATATTATATAAAATTTAATAATCAGTCTCCGATTTTGAATTGAAATATTTATCTACCTCGATTTCCTAGTTACTTGATTAGTGTAACCTCTCCTTTTTCAAAGTAGAAGAAGTTACCATGGAGCTCCATCGATCATCCATTAGTGGCCCAGTCAATAACTTCTTTGGAATTTGAATCTAATTCTTTGATTTTATTTTCATCATCATATTTTCATAAATTTTCTTATATGTAATATTTCTAATTATATATATACCATTTCTATATTATTTTTAAATAATTTAGTAATTTTTTTATTTTCACTTTTTTATTCTATATTTAGATTTAGAAAATATCTCGATATATATAATATATTAAGATAATCTATTAGATATAATGATATCAATAAAACCCGTGTTTCATATTAATTTGTAAAATTTTAAGATTTTTTTATTTCTTTTTATGAATATTATATGAGTGTTTATTTTAATTTTTGTGTTTGTTCTTTCTTTTTTGTTTTAGTTATACCTAAGTAGTTATATGTTTTGTGTAATTGTTTATTTATTTCATATGTTTATTATTTAGTTTTATTTTATTATTTTTTTGTATTTGTTTTAAATTTTTAATTTTGAAATGATTTTATTAGTTAAAAACATGTAACCTTTTTATATTTTTATTATCAGTATAAATGCTCAGAAATTATGAAAGAACTCTTTTTTGTATTTTAAATGTTTAAACTATCTTGGATGATTTTTATATGTTTTTTAATATTTTATTGATTTTACAATGGTTTTAAAGTGGAAAGTACCGATTTACTAATTAAAAAAACTATATTTATGATTTCAAAAATACTAAACAGAAGAAATTTTTTGTTTTAATGTTTTGATAAATAACTTAAAATATGTAAATTGATATGGTGTAAATTTTTATGATTTTTCTATGATCTTTTGTGATTTGTAAAAGTTTTTATTGATTTTTCAATTTTTAGGGTTTTCATTTGTTATTTATATTTTGATCTTCGATATGATTTAAAATATTATAAAATCTATCTAATATTACATTTTGGAATTTTCGAACTTCATTTGAATTTTTATTGATTTAATGTGATTTATATGTCCAATCTTTTGATTTTGATATCAAAGTTGTTGCTCAAAATCTATAAAAAAGAGCAATAACTTAGATAGTCACGTTGATTTTGAAGTATTATATTAATAGTCGCATTAATATAATACTTTGGGACTTTATTTGAATTTTTATGATTTGTATAACATTTTTGTATCATGCTTCTGAGAACATGTGGAATCCAATGCAAAGGTACATTATGAGAAAAATTTCCCAGTATGATACTAAAAAATTAGAACAAGTAAGGTGCTAAAAAATGTGCAAAAGAAACAGATGGGTAAATCGTCCTCACCGAAAAATAAATCTCTAGTCACTCTCATTTGATATGAATAATCCAAGCTTTGTGGATAGTTTGTGGTCTCGTCCGAGTGAGACATCACATTATGATTTTAAGGCAATAAAAAGATTTTAGGATTGGGGTACCTCCATAGACATGTGGTGGGATACAATGTATCCTAACTAAGTTCCCAACATGTCCACTTATCTTTACTTATCAAACGATATCTCTGATTCCCAAGATAAATTATAATCCATGAATCATTGCTAACCATCCAAGTCCACTATCCACGTAAAAGAATCCCCAGTGGCATAAGGCATGATTCAAGCACGGATTACTAAGATCATTCATACAATAGTTGAAATCACCACAAACATACCCAATCCTCCTTATGCATGAGAGACTTGTATTTCATTCCCAACTTCTCTAACCACATTTCTCAGAACTCCCCTTTTAGTGCTCCCACCCTGAATACTAATTAATGTGGCTTACACTAGTCAGTACATGAGTGTTAACCCTAAGTGATTAAGATAAACAATAGGCTATCAACCATGACTACTTGACCCTCACTCAAAGCACTGGGCTAGAGGCATGCAAGTATCGGGGTTGAATACCAAGTGGTGACTCCTTGGTGTGCCAAGAGACATTGTCCCCCAACCAATACAATTGTTCGGTTCATGGTACTTAAGTTTCTACCCATCACCCGAGGGTATGATTTGTAAGAAACAACTTAAGACCTATTACACTTTCCTTCGTCTAGGTAGTCAAATCCTCCATAGATCATTTATCTTCTACATTCTGGGAAACCCAACCTACAATAGAAAAAAGGGCACATTATACCACTGACTTGAAGTAGTTCAATCATTCCTTAAATAATGCATAGGAGTATCTTTGTGCAAATGATTCATTTTAAAATCTCAACAATCACACTAGAGTGCCTTCTATTTTTAATAGGCCACGAACGAGATCAGAATCATTTTTAACGAATCCATAAGAAGTGATCCCATTTTTCATCTGAGTAGAGACTAAAGTTCTTAAGTGATCGATTCGGTAGAAAGACTTGCAAATAATTTCTTTTAAAAGCACAATCAATCATGTGCTTATGTAGCTTTCTACTAAATCCCTATGTCATTATTTGCTTTACTAATAAAAAAATCTTGCATATTAATAATGTATATTGGATATTTTTTAGCTTTAATATTCCAATAAGTCAACTCAGTGAAATTTATGTTGGACATACGAGCTCGTGGAGAGCCATTATGCAATAAATGTTATTGCAAATATCATTCCTTGATCTGAAAATGAAAAATAATTAATTTTTATAATAGGTCCCTTAGTATAATTAGGGTTAAGTACCATTTCCATCTTGATAATCATACATCTATTGAGTCAATTGCCAAATCATATAGGTTAGTGCTTGGATGAATACCTAAAGAGTTAGATTGAGGACTCATCAAGCACCGCCAAATGATTGTTAAGAGAGGATTGATAACCCGCCTGATCACTCGGGTAAAAGGTCATCAAAGGTCGTTGCGACCCAAGCAATCAGACTCGGTCAATCCAGAAAAAGAGACCACCAAATCGGATAAAAATCAATCAAGCACAAATAGCGGTCTTGCTATTTTATTAACCTGGTATAGCGACCAGGGTCGAACACAAGGAGCACGTAATAGCCTTGCGGCCTATGAAGTAGTCAAGAAGAGAGAAGAAAACAAAATACAAGTATTATTATTTTTTTTGTTGGTGGATTTTAATTTATTTATTTTTTTTGGATTTTTAAAGAGTTAAGAAAATAATGAAACAAATAAACAAGGCAATTCAACAAATTTATTTAATGCATCAAAAATCAATCAAAAATTCCAATAAAAATGTTTTTGTGTATTTTATGTTTTTTACTGTTTTTAGTGAATTTTTGGGATTTTTTTGATTTTTATTAAATTTTCTAAAAATCAAACAAGGTAAGAAAACCTGAAGGTACTGTTCAGTCAGGAGTAAAAGGCCAATTTAAAATGCAAAAAGGCCTATTTTAGCTCCTGGAGGCAATTTTCCTTTAAATTAGAAAGTTTAAGGAAAATTTGGGCCTGGAATTATTGTTTTTGGATTTTTGGATTATTTATTATATTTTTTATGAGTTTTTAGGTTTTTTTCAATTTTTATGAGTTTTATATGATGAAAAATGGCCAAAATTGACCAGAAAATCAAACACAAAAACTAAACAGTGGCTAATTTTTTGTAATTTTTAGATAAGATTTAATATTTTTTGTGATTTTTCAAATCAGACAGTAAAGAAAATGCGTATTTTTGAATTTTTAAAAATACCAGATGAAATCAAAAATGTCCCCAAAAATTCTAGAAAATTTTACAACATGGCAGGAGCCATGTATCCAATTTTCATGGAATTTGGAGTTGATTTGATATTTTATTCAAAAAGCAAACCAAGGTACAGTGCACAGGGACCTATACGTAAATACCCAAAGCTCGGGGGGGGGGGGGTCCGGTGCAAAATACCCAGGAAAACACGCGCGTGGCACGTGTACGAGGCACTCAGGGACCTAAATGTAATAAAAACAAGTTCCGGAGGCTATTTGGTAACAGGTACCAAAAGTCCGAGGGCTCGTTTGTAAAATACCCAACAAAAAGCGCACATGCACAATTAATTCACGCACAGGGGTATAAATGCAATTATCCAAAAGTATTCATTTATTCCATAACCAACCAGGATTACAGGGAACAAGGTGCAAATAGCCCAGAAAACCACGTGTCGAAGCACGTGACACACGGCACACAGGGGCTTATATGCAAACAAAATAAAGCTCAAGGTCCAAAGTGCAAATAACCCAGAAATAAAACAACTACGCTATGTATTTACAGCACTAAATGCTAAATAAACTAAAGAGAAGGGCCTAAGGGTAAATTACCCTTTATTAATGAAGGTGACGAATGGGCGCCACGTGGTGGATGGACGACTGAGATGCGGGTGGCACCCAACGAAGGAGTCTTCGACGCTGATCGGACGGTCCAAGCGCTGCCACGTGCAAGATCAAACGGTGGCTGTGGCTGTGACTGAATCTCGCTGGATCGACGGTGGAGATCAACCCTCAACGGATCTAGCGGTCGATGCTGCTCCTCAATGGACGATCGTGATCAAATCTGGAGCTCGGGGTCGATCGGACGTCTCCAAAGGGTGGAGGAAGAACTGGGCTCCGGCGAAGTTCGCCGGGCTCATGTCGGCGCTGGTCTCCTCCTGGAAGGCCTCCGATGATCGGAGGACCGTGGAAGCCTCCCGCGTCGAACGGAAGCCTCCGATGGCTCGATGGAGCTCCGAGAAGCTCTGGCGAGCCAGGCGGAGGCGGAGCTGCTGGACCAACTGGTCCAAGCCCTCAGATGGGCTTGGAGGTACCTGCAGAGTGCATCAGCAAACTCGCGGATCGAGGGCAAACTGCCTCGACCCCATTAGGCGGAGTGGAAGTGGTCGGGGAGTCGGTTCGGGCGAGCTCCGGCGAGGGGGGTGGACGGAGGAGCTCGAACCCCAACTCCTGTGCGAGCTGGGTTGAATGGAAGTGCGGAGAATGTGCGCAGGAGGAAGGCGGAGGCGATGGTAGATTCCGATGGTCGAACGGAATAGTGGGATGGTCGGAATCAGCGAAAAACGACGGCGGGTCGACAGCCCGATCCGCGAGAGAAGAGGGTCCGCAGGGGGAGTTGACCGGGAGTCAACATTCCCCGTGGACCAATGGGAAACAACCACGTGGAAAACATTTAAAAATTCAATTAAAAATAACAAATGGCTGAATTATTAAAAACTTAAAACATGAAATATTTTTGTTTTTATTTTTTCTATTTTTTGGTGATTTTTAATTAATTTTTCAGAATAAAAATAGGGTATTTACATAGTATAGCTATACATAGGTATTTGTACAATATGTCTTTTTAATTTTTGATTTTTAATTTGTTATTTTTGTGCATTTTATTCCCATTTTATATTTTATTTATTTATAGTATAAAATTAGGAATAAAAGGGTATTTTTATTTTATTTTTATTGTTTATATACAAGGGTGAAATAAATATATATGTACATGTATATACATGGTATATTTACAAGTTATTTTTGGGTTTTTAATTTTGTTAATTTTATTTTGTTTTTGTTTTAATGGTTTTTAATTTATTTATTTACACCATAAAATATAGAATATTTAAAATTTTATGGAATTTGATTTTATTTATTTATAAGGTAGAATAAGTATAGGAGTGGCTATGTACATGATGAATATTTACATGTGAATGTTTTTATCTTTCTTTTTTAATTTTTCCATTTTTACTTTGATTTTTATATTTATAAATATATACAAGTATTTGCAATCCCATTTTAGTCTCTTTTTGGAGAAAATATTTTTATTATATTTATAAATATATTTACACACATGAGCCCCTATCTCCCTCTACTTTGGCTTTTATGCGATCAGGCCCATGCTGAGCCCTCCCTTGGGTTAGGTTGCTCAATATTTATTTTAAATATTTCCCTCCTTTTCTTTTTACTCTTTATTCTTTTATTTTTGCACAAAAACACGCTAATTATTAAACTTTATACAATGCATGCTTTTGGTAATTATTTGTATTTACATGAATATACATGCATTTGCAATGGTTTTTGTAGCTAAAATATAAGAATAAAGAGTGATGAATAGGTATTCATCACCCCCCTATACTTAACTTTGCTAGTCCCTTAGCAAACACTTATTTGAAAAAGAAGTGAAAAAGAAGAAAGAAAAAGAAAAAGAGAAGAATGTACATGGATCAAGGTTGAATATTAAACTTTCCTTCATTAAATTGAATTATGGAGCTCGATCAGATCTTTGGATTATTAATGTGTCGGAACCTTATTTGGACTTAAGCTTAAAACTCAACAGCCTCTAAGTTCCACCAATCTATGGTCAAGACTCCTTAATAAACCAGATCAGAACAAGTCTACATACACAAACTCTAATGACCATGAATCTTTCCATGCAGTGTAAGTGATATGTAGCTCCCCACCTCAGAAGTAACAAAGAAACAACCTCCCCCAACCTGGTAACTCTAATGCCTCGGTCTAGCAACTCTTTCCTCGAGAAGCGGGGTATTCCCTTCTAAGTTCAAGTGCAACCGGCTCAAGAAGAGGGGGAATAAGAGGTATAGACTTTTGGGAGCTCAACCAGTGTAGCTAAGTCTCCCCGCTGCAAGCTTCATGAGATGTAACATGGATACCATAAGCTTTTGCTTTATTTGACTATATACACTCCGGTGGGGTTATTAAATTTTCAATCCGACCCACCACTTTTTTGGAGTTCTTTTTGCATTTTTTTTCAAGTGCCTCTGTACAACATATCTTCATGGTGCAGCATACTATCCCTCTTTTGAAGCTTTATTGCAACCCACGGCTTCTGTCTTTAGCCTTCATCACCACTAGACAAAGTTGAGACGCACTTCCTTCACTAGAAGAAGAAGAGAGGTTCCGCCTAGAAGTACTACCCTCATATGCTACCCCAAGCCAAAGGAAACTGCCTCCTCACCACCTCATCCATGGAGAGCTATGTGTAAGGTGCTGGTGCAAGTCAAGCCATTGTCTCTAAGAGTAATGCGTGTGTTGTTAAGTGCTCTACTTAAGCTCATCAAGATGACATATGCTCATAGCCTAGTGGACTCAAAGAATTAAGTCCTTATGGACCTGAAAAGCCTTGACCCTAAGCCCTATAAGGTTCCTCTTAGAATTAGGTGGATTAAGATCTTAATCAAGCTCCATTTCCCAATTTAATTCCAGGCTTAGTTTAAATGTCAACTATCATCCAGGAAAACTATATACATATATACAAAGATGCTATTTACAAATATTTACAATCATGCAAAATTTTTGAAAAATGTTTTGAAACCATGAATGTATGCATGAATGCAAGTTTTGCAAAATATTTACAAATATTTACCCAAGGTTTTTGTAAACTTTTGATTTTCAAAACATTTTGGAAAAATTTTGTACTATATACATAATTTTGATAAGAAACTATTTACACAAGCTTTATACAAAAGATTTTTGAAAACATTTTTACAAAAATAATTTGTACACTAGCTATGTATGTGCAATAAAAGAATGATTATTTACAGTAAAATTATTAATTTTTGTGATTTTTAGCCATTTTATTTATTAACACACTCACACAAAGTATGAGTTATGGCTAAAGTATATATGAAATATATACACCCCCCATACTTAGCTCGAACGATGTCCTCAGATGAATGAATGAATAGAATGAGGAGAACTCGGTGGTTTCCCCCTATACTTAGGATTAAATAATCCTAAGTATATCAAGCTGTACATGAAGGGAAATCCGAGTGAAGAATGTACAGAGTCTCCCCCCTATACTTAGGGTAAAATATCCCTAAGTATAGGCAGCAAAATAGGGGTAGAAAGAATGAAAAGAATACCCGCAGGTCCTACATCCCCCCTATACTTAGGGTAAAGTACACCCTAAGTATAGCATAATCATAAGATGAGAAAAAGGATGTGTGGCTAAAGAATAGAGTGATATGGACAACTAGATCTATATAGGTCGGAAGAACAGTAATAATCAGGCGTGAGATGCAATAGATGTGAGTCAATAGACCACATCTCACGCAAAGTGAATAGGGGCAACATCAACGACCCGCGGCTCATGATCTAGAAATGGCTTGAGCCGCTGGCTGTTCACTCGAAAGGTACTCTCAGAAGACAACTCGGATATATCAATGCTACCATTGTCATGTACCTTTCTCACAAGATAAGGTCCCTTCCATTTGCTCTGTAGCTTCCCTGGAAATAGACGAAGCCTAGCATCAAACAACCATACTCTCTGTCCAGGCTCAAAATGCTTGTGGCTGATATGAGAATCATGCCACTCTTTCACTCTCTCCTTATACTGTAGGCTGTTTGAGAAGGCTGTATCTCTAAGCTCCTCCAAGGCTGCTAACTCTGCCCTCCTCTGGTCTCCTACACTATCTGGATCTAAAAGAATATCTGTGACTGCCCAAAGTGACTTGTGCCTAAACTCAACAGGTAAATGACACGGCTTGCCATAAACTAGGCGAAAGGGAGATGTGCCTAATGGTGTCTTGAAAGGCGTCCTATATGCCCACAAGACCGAGTCCAAAAGCTGTGACCAATCCTTTCGGTCAGGGCGAACGACTTTCTGCAAAATAGTCTTGATCTCCCTGTTCGAGACCTCGGCTAGACCATTCGTCTGTGGATGGTATGGAGTGGCAACTCGATGCTCTATGCCAAACTCACTAGCAAGTGCCTTTACCTGGTCGTTGATGAAATGAGACCCCCCATCTGAAATCAATACTCGAGGCACCCCGAACCACGTGATGATGTGCTTCCTCAAAAATCTACAAACAGTCCTCGCATCAGCGGATCGGACGGGGATAGCCTCAACCCAACGACTCACATAATCAACGACCAACAGAATGTACTCAAATCCCTGACTCTTAGGGAATGGACCCATGAAATCGATGCCCCATGCGTCAAAAACCTCACAGAAGTGAATGGGCTGCATCGGCATCATATCACGCTGTCCACAAGTGCCCATCCTCTGACAGTCAGTACACCTCTTCACGAACTCATCAGAGTCCTTGAAGAGAGTAGGCCACCACAAGCCGGATTGGAGCACTTTCTGTGCCGTTCTCCTCCCAGAATGATGTCCTCCTGCCTCAAGCTTGTGGCAGTAAGTGAGGACGCTATGGTGCTCCTCCTGAGGAATGCACCGACGCCAGACGCTTTCCCCTCCTTCGTGGTAAAGGATGGGATCCTCCCAATGGTAGGACCTGGCCTTCGCGAGGAAGGTCTCAAGCCTCTGTCTGGGCCAATCTTGTGGGACTTTCCCAGCAACGAGAAAGTTCACAATATCGGCATACCATGGGAGTGAGGCGATAACAAGGATCGCCTCATCTGGGAAGGTCTCACAAATGGGATCAATCTGCTCAGACTCCTCAGGCTGCTCTAAACGGGAGAGATGATCCGCCACCACATTCTTGACTCCAGGCTTATCCTTGATCTCAATGTCGAACTCCTGGAGTAGAAGGATCCATCTAGTCAGTCTGGCCTTGGCATCCTTCTTTGCCATGAGGTGTCGGATGGCTGTATGATTAGTATACAAAGTCACTCTAGATCCAATGATGTAAGATCTGAACTTATCTAGGGCGAACACTACTGCTAGCATCTCCTTCTCTGTGACTGTATAATTCCGCTGGGCGGAATCCAAGGTGCGGCTAGAATAGTGGATAGCAAATGGAACTCCATCCCTCCTCTGTCCCAGCACAGCCCCCACGGTAAAATCGGAGGCATCCGTCATGATCTCGAATGGGAGAGACCAATCTGGTGGCTGGAGGACAGGAGCCTCAACAATACAATGCTTGAGAGTCTCAAACGACGAAAGACACTTGTCATCGACAAGGAACTTGGTGTCTTTCGTCAGCAGGTCAGTCAACGGTCGGGCAACCCTACTAAAATCATGAATGAACCGCCGATAGAAACCGACGTGCCCCAGAAAAGACCGTAACTGCCGCAAATTGGACGGTGGTGTGAGTTTTCTAATGACATCAACCTTGGCCGGATCAACCTCCATGCCCCTGTTGGAGATGATGTGGCCAAGCACCGTCCCTTGAGTCACCATAAAGTGACTCTTCTCCCAAGAAAGAACCAAGCAGACCTCAATACATCGCTGAAGTACCCGGTCTAGGCAGTCAAGACAGGAGTCGAATCCGTCGCCGTAAACCGAGAAATCATCCATGAAGACCTCTAAGCACTCCCCTACCATGTCCGAAAAGATCGACAGCATGCATCTCTGAAAAGTCATAGGGGCATTGCATAGCCCAAATGGCATGCGTCGGAAGGCGTATGTGTCGAAGGGACAGGTAAAGGTGGTCTTCTCCTGATCCTCAGGAGCGATGGCCACCTGGTTGTAGCCTGAGTACCCATCCAGAAAACAGTAATGGCTCTTCCCTGCCAGTCTCTCAATGATCTGATCAATAAAAGGCAGGGGGAAATGCTCCTTCTTGGTGGCCTGGTTGAGTCTCCTGTAGTCAACACAAACCCGCCAAGAAGTGGGTACTCGTGTAGCAATCTCCTCTCCAGACTCTCTAATCACTGTAGTGATGCCCGTCTTCTTGGGCACCACATGCAAAGGACTGACCCACTTGGAGTCGGAGATGGGATAGATAAAATCGGCGCTCCACCATTTTGAAATTTCCTTCATGACAACCTCTCTCAGATTCGGGTTCAGCTGCCGCTGGAACTCACGCGATGGCTTCACCTCATCCTCGAGATAGATATGGTGGGAGCACAGGGCCGGACTAATCCCATGGAGATCTGCTACGCTCCATCCTATTGCCTTGCGGTTCTTTTCAAGAACCCCCATCAGACGGGATTCCTGCTCTCCAGTCAAATCGGCTGAGATAATGACTGGGTACATCTCATGCTCACCCGCAAGGAATCTATACTTCAATGACGAAGGAAGTGGCTTCATCTCTGGACAACTGGGTGCTGGCAAATCTGGCTTCGAAAGAAGTTGCGTGTATGCTGCCAAATCTGCCTGGGAGAATGAGAGCGTACTCTCGCAAACTGGGTCTGAAGAAGGCTGCTCAACTGAACTGTCTCTGATCTGCTCAGCATCTACCTCCTTCTCAGCTGTAGGCTCAGTGGAAATCAGGTCTGGCATGTAATCATCACAATCTGCCCACTCAGACTCTGACTCCGAGGGATCTGCATCACACAAGGTGGCATCAGTACCACCATCATCACAAAAATCCGTGTCGCGGTCGAGAACCTGCTCTGCTGTCCCTAAAGTGTCCTGAACCTGGAATGTGCTCTCCAAGCTCTCCTCTGCTATCACCTCTGCATCAGCGGTATCTGAAAATGAGAGGATGACCTGTGCTGCTGGGTCTGCCCAAACTGCCTCATCGTCTGTGATCACAAAGTCACAATCCTGGTGGATGTCTAACCCGGCATCTGTCAGCTGCTCTGTATCTGAAGTGGTCTCTGAGCATAATCTCTCTCTGGCTCTGCTGTCCTCGACCGTCTCTATTTGTACACTTTCGCCCTTGACGCGAAAGTATACCTTCCCGCTGTCATGATCAGTCACCGCCTTGGCTGTGGCCAAGAACGGACGATCGAGAATGATGGGTGTATCGGTCACTGAATCAGGGATCTCCATGTCCAACACTACGAAGTCCACGGGGAATTGCAGGCCCTGAATAGTGACGACAACGTCTCGCAACAACCCCTTCGGCCTCTTGACAGATCTATCAGCAAACTGAAGGACTGTCCTGCTCTGTCTAAGAGTGCCCAACTCAAAGCGGTCGAGAAGGGCTGCCGGAAGGAGGTTGATCGACGATCCGCTATCTAATAGAGTACGGTCGAACCTCTGCTCACTGATATGCATCTGACATATGGGGCTCCTGAATCTGGCCTCTTGGCCGGCAGACGGTTCTGGATCGCGAAACACGTGGCTTTCGTCAGCACATGGATCTCCGAGTGGTTGTTCCTCCTCTTCCTCCTAACTGTGGTTTTGTCTCTAAGGGAACACTGAAGAAGGGGAATGTGCTGCAAAGCCTCCTGAAGAGTCAGCTGTATGTGAAAACGATCTATCATCTGCTGGCTGAACTCTTCCTGATCTCTCTTTTTTGGATTTTCTGTTTTCTTCCCCTTCCCCATCTGAAGGGCTCTAGGGAAGGGGATCACTGGGTCCTTCTCAGATGAAGGACTAGAACAGGGTCTAGATGGTTCGATGACCGGATCCACACATACATCATGCACCACAGTGGGACCAGAAGAAAATAAACCCTTTTCTTTATTCACAGAACTGTTCCGAGATACAGGTGCAGAAGAAGGAAAAACAACATGTCTCTTAGAAGTATGGGTGGCCTCAGTACCACCATCGGCTGGCTCGGCTGTAAAACTCGCGGCCTCAGTATCGCGCTCTGGCTCGGCATCGTGGGTGGCCTCAGTACCACCTCCTCAAACTGGTGAAACGACGGCCTCAGTACCGCCGGTGGAATCAACATCCTTGGTGGCATCAGTACCACCGTCATCATCCTCCTCGTCGGGCGCTCTAGGTGGATCCTCATGATGTAGCTCAGACGAGGCGCCGCCTGCTGGCATCCTACCGCTCCTAAGTGTGACAAAATCAATATCAAACAGATATCCGGTCATATCACCAAATGCATCACTAGGAGTGGTATACTCAGTACAAACTACCTGCTCAGATTTCTGCTTCAGGTTGTTGGGGTTCGACTCGATCTGGGCAGGGATGGCGGCCTTCCCTCTCACGATGTCCCGCATCTCCTGGCGAAACTCGTCCATCTCCCGTCTGAAAGTAGCCTGCTGATCTGTGAGGAGGCGGGCTATGTCGTCCAAAACAGGGTTCTCATGGGAACCCGACGGGTAGCCTCTCTGGTAGTTAGGCTGCTGGACCTGCTGCTGCTGTGGCTGAGAGGGGTATGAGTGATGCTGCTGCTGCTGCTGGTGAGCTGCTCACGCCTCCAAGACTGTCCCTGCTGGTAGGGACGAGGACCGTAGGACGACTACTGCTGCTGCTGTGGTGGGTACACTGGGGGCTGCTGCTGCTGGTGCTCTCTCCGATGGCTGTATTGGTCACCCTGTCCTGACGGCTGCTGCTGGGGCTGGGTACCTCCGTTCCCCCACCGGAATCCGGGATGGTCTCGTCGGATACCGGGCTAAGGGCGGTCAAACCAAATCCCGTTGACATCCATCAATGGCTCTGCATCGTACGGGGCTGGCGGGAGTACTGCTAGAGGCTGATCAGGCTCGTATACCACCATCTGCAAGTCTGGAGATGGTGGTGACTGGTAAGTGGGCTGCGGCTGCTGGTACGGCTCTGCCTGTACAAGGTGAACTTGTCTAGACTGCTGGTGTGAGCTGGAGCGCTGGAACGAGCTGCTGCTGCTGCCGTGATCGCCTCGCGACTGAAGACGGGGCTGGGAAGCCATCTGTGCCTCCTGGAGACACAAGAGTTGGGTCTTCATGTCGCTCAGAGTCTGTGCCATCTTCTTCATCTGAGTGATGCTCTGGCACTGCTTCTTCTCAATCAGCTCCATCCGATCCAACTTCTCGCTAATGATGCCCATGTTCGCAGCTGAAGACTCTGCCTGTGCTGCTGCTACTGCGGACGAATTGGAAGGCTGCACGGGTCCTGGCTGCTGGGGTCTGCCCTGAGTGTACAACATGGTCTGGGACATCACCATGTAGTTCTCGGCCATCTCCTCGTAGATGGCCCAGACCTGGTCGTGATCTTTGGCGAAGTAAGACCCACCACAAGAAGCGTTCACCAAGCCCTGAAGCTCTGGTGTCAGCCCGCTGAAGAAGCTCTGAAGAAGGTTCGGCTTGGAAATGTCGTGGTGCGGGCATCTATCGGTCAGCTCTCGAAACCTCTCCCATGCCTCATGGAACTGCTCGTTGGGGAGCATGGAGAAGTTGCTGATCAGGGCTCTCGCTGCATTGGTCCGCCCGAGTGGGTAGTACTTATGCAAGTACTCGGCGCGGAGCTGCTCCCAAGTGTAAACAAACTTCCCCAGATGTTTCAGCCAGGTGGCTGCTCTATCTGCCAAAGAGAAGGGGAAGGCAATCATCCGTATCATGTCCTGGTCCACCTGACGATCATGGACAGTACTGCATATCATCTCAAACTCCTGCAAATGGAGATGAGGCTCCTCTGTCGCTAAACCGTGAAACCGGGAAAGGATCTGTAAGGTGTTCGGGGGGAACTTGAAGTCCTCCATGATGGCTGGAAGCACCACCCAACGGTGCGTCAAAGTCGATCCGGGATTGTGGTTATCCCGCATCGGTCTTGGTGGTCCTGCTCCTCCTGCTGCTGCTGCTGCGGCTGCGACGGCAGCTGCTGCATCGTCGGGTCCTCCTCCTCCTCCGCGGTTCTCGCGGTTGGCTCTCATCTGCTCAAGCTCTCTCCTCATGTCCATCATGAATGCTCCCTGATCCCTCAGCTGCTGCTGTACTGATTCGAGGGAGGCGATCAGGGTGGAGTTGATCGAACCTTGGTCCAAAACGAAATGCTGCTCTCCTCGTGGACCTCCGATGCGATCATGAGAACTGCCGACCATCGTCTCTGAAAAATCAAAACAACCGAACTCAGGTGCCGATAAATCATCTGTCTGTCTCTCCTATGGCACTGGTATCTCTGAATAAGAAGAAGAAGGGTGGTCGAGGGGGAACAGGGCAGAGTCATACTCGGGTTCGGAGAGCGGATCCGAGCTCCCACGAACCGACCTAGATGAATGAGCCGGAATGCTAAAAAGCGGTGCAGCCAGAGGCTGCCTAAGAGACCTCCTACCCATCATCGTGATCTGGCAAGTAAGGCGGATGAGATCTGGAAAAACTACGATCAAAAGCAAACCCCCAGTTCACCAACGCAACGTGAGCTGAAGACCGTAAAGGCTCGGTCAAATTATCTTGTCAATTTTTATTTTGGTGAACAATCAGAATATCAGAGCGATTACGTGACCTGTTGGGATACCCGATACTCTCCCAACCGACTGTCCCGCACAGAAGAGTCGGTAATCAGTCGAGATGAACACCGGAGGGCTTTACCTAGTGTACGGGTCACTCTCTCGCACAATCAAACCAAGCAATGAGGGGGTTGTTCTCTCCAAGACAGTTTTTTAGGTGAGGTGTCTTTTAGGGTCGATAGTTTTAGCAGTCCCAATTTTATGGTTTTTCTTTTTTTAGATTTTTTTAATGCAAGCAAAAATGCCTAACGAATTTTTCGGTTCTCCCGGTTATTAAGTCAAAAACAGGGGGAGAAGACGAAAAAGCCGATGCACGATAAATCAATGATGCATGCAGAGATAGAAATGCGTATCTGACTCCAGCAGTCTACATGCAAGATGATCCGCGCAAAATTTAAAGACAGAAATAAAACTACCTATATGGTGCAGCGGAAAAAACCGAGTCCTAAACAAGCAATTTCTACTCGACAGAACCGTCTAGCTGGTCACTCACCCTCGATCCAAAGAGTCCGGTCTAGACCCACCCCTCCTCTTCTCGACAGGTCGAGTTCAGGAGTAGCGCTTGACGGGGCAGGCTCGCGGCGCGTAGGCTCTCAGGAAAGCGACTCAGCTATTTTTATTAATGAATTATTAGTAGGTCTAATTACGATCTATAGGAACATGCAAGCAATTAAGTGTGGGGATCCTACTAATTACGGCACAGTCAAGCAGAAAATCCTAAGTCTAAGGGCTCGAGGAAAAACCGCGTAAAACCGTAAAAGGCAGCGAAAAATCTAAAGTCGTGAAAAAGCCGCGTAAAAACCGAACTAGCTAAAGGGGTCCCCCGAGCACACCGGTGCTCGGCGAAACAGACCCTGAGAGTCCAAATGTCTGTCCGAGTGTACCTGTATTATTACAACAGTTCTAATAATGCTGGAAATAAAATCTAATCTACTCCTCTCTCACTCCGCTCCTCTCTCGCTCTCTCCTGCGGCTCCGTGTAGAAGGGAGCCGCCTCCGAATCCTGCGGTTGCGCCGGCTCCTCGAAAGTCGCCTCCACGGTTCTCGGGCCCTTGCAAGAAAGAAGACAAGTGTCAGACCAGATTATTGTAAAAAAATGTCAGAAAAGTATATCTACGGAAGTCTATACAAAAAGCCGCGAAAAGAAAACCGCGGAAAAATTCAAAAACCGACTACTAAGTCATGCTCCCCGGCAACGGCGCCATTCTGATAACCCTCCTGATCACTCGGGTAAAAGGTCGTCAAAGGTCGTTGCGACCCAAGCAATCAGACTCGGTCAATCCAGAAAAAGAGACCACCAAATCGGATTAAATCAATCAAGCACAAATAGCGGTCTTGCTATTTTATTAACCTGGTATAGCGACCAGGGTCGAATACAAGGAGCACGTAATGGCCTTACGGCCTACGAAGTAGTCAAGAAGAGAGAAGAAAACAAAATACAAGTATTATTATTTTTTTGTTGGTGGATTTTAATTTATTTAATTTTCTTGGATTTTTAAAGAGTTAAGAAAATAAGGAAAACAAATAAACAAGGCAATTCAACAATTTATTTAATGCATCAAAAATCAATCAAAAATTCCAGTAAAAATGTTTTTGTGTATTTTATGTTTTTTTACTGTTTTTAGTGAATTTTTGGGATTTTTCTGATTTTTATTTAATTTTCTAAAAATCAAACAAGGTAAGAAACTGAAGGTACTGTTCAGTCAGGAGTAAAAGGCCAATTTAAAATGCAAAAAAGGCCTATTTAGCTCTTGGAGGCAATTTTCCTTTAAACTAGAAAGTTTAAGGAAAATTTGGGCCCTGGAATTATTATTTTTGGATTTTTGTATTATTTATTATAATTTTTATGAGTTTTTAGGTGTTTTTCAAATTTATGAGTTTTATTTGATGAAAAATGGCCAAAATTGGCCAGAAAATCAAACACAACAAACTAAATAGTGGCTATTTTTTTGTAATTTTTAGATAAGTTTTAATATTTTTTTGTGATTTTTCAAATCAGACAGTAAAGAAAATGCGTATTTTTGAATTTTTAAAAATATCAAATGAAATAAAAAATGTCCCCAAAAATTCTAGAGGCACTCAGGGACCTAAATGTAATAAAAACAAGTTCCGGAGGCTATTTGGTAACAGGTACCAAAAGTCCGAGGGCTCGTTTGTAAAATACCCAACAAAAGCGCACATGCACAATTAATTCACGCACAGGGGTACAAATGCAATTATCCAAAAGTATTCATTTATTCCATAACCAACTAGAACTACAGGGAACAAGGTGCAAATAGCCCAGAAAACCACGTGTCGAAGCACGTGACACACGACACACAAGGGCTTATATGCAAACAAAATAAAGCTCAAGGTCCAAAGTGCAAATAACCCAGAAATAAAACAACTACTCTATGTATTTACATGACTAAATGCTAAATAAACTAAAGAGAAGGGTCTAAGGGTAAATTACCCTTTATTAATGAAGGTGACGAATGGGCGCCACGTGGTGGATGGACGACTGAGATGCGGGTGGCACCCAACGAAGGAGTCTTCGACGCTGATCAGACGATCCAAGCGCTGCCACGTGCAAGATCAAACGGTGGCTGTGGCTGTGGCTAAATCTCGCTGGATCGACGGTGGAGATCAACCCTCAACGGATCTAGCGGTCGACGCTGCTCCTCAAATGGACGATCGTGATCAAATCTGGAGCTCGGGGTCGATCGGACGTCTCCGAAGGGTGGAGGAAGAACTGGGCTCCGGCGAAGTTCGCCGGGCTCATGTCGGCGCTGGTCTCCTCCTGGAAGGCCTCCGATGATCGGAGAAGGACCGTGGAAGCCTCCCGCGTCGAACGGATGCCTATAATGGCTCGATGGAGCTCCGAGAAGCTCTGGCGAGCCAGGCGGAGGCGGAGCTGCTGGACCAACTGGTCCAAGCCCTCAGATGGGCTTGGAGGTACCTGCAAAGCGCATCAGCAAACTCGCGGGTCGAGGGCAAACTGCCTCGACCCCGTTAGGCGGAGTGGAAGTGGTCGGGGAGTCGGTCCGGGCGAGCTCCGGCGAGGGGGGTGGACGGAGGAGCTCGAACCCCAGCTCCTGTGCGTGCTGGGTTGAATGGAAGTGCGGAGAATGTGCGCAGGAGGAAGGCGGAGGCGATGGTAGATTCCGATGGTCGAACAGAATAGTGGGATGGTCAGAATCAGCGAAAAAACGACGGCGGCGCGAATTGGGGGTAATCGGAAATTAGAGAACTAGAGAAGAAATCGAAGCTACCTGGGTGGATGGTTCGACTGTGGGCGAGCAGGGGATGCTCTGTGTCCTCGCCTCAAGGAGCATCGACGTCCGAGGCTCTGGCTCCGGCTCTGGGCGGAGCACGACGGAGCAAACCGCCGGATCAGCGGTTCCCTGCCCCTCTCCTCGCTGCGACAGAACCTGGAGCAAGCTGTCAACCTCACTCGAGCACTGGAGGTCACTGGTGGTGGAGCAAATGAGCCAAAGATGCGGAATCGTGCGACGGAGCTCGGAATTTATATTCCCAAGGGTCCGACTAGGGTTGATCGGGTAGGGCTGCGTGAAGCGCGGACCCCGATGCAATCCCCCGGGCGAGGGTCTCGGATGCAAGGAGAAGGATTAGGACCCGGGGTTTGCGCAAATGGCGGGCGGATCAGGCATGGAAAAATCGGAGAAATCGGGTCGACAACCCGATCCGCGAGAGAAGAGGGTCCGCAGGGGGAGTTGACCGGGAGTCAACATTCCCCGTGGACCAATGGGAAACAACCACGTGGAAAACATTTAAAAATTCAATTAAAATAACAAATGGCTGAATTATTAAAAACTTAAAACATGAAATATTTTTGTTTTAATTTTTTATATTTTTGGTGATTTTTAATTAATTTTTCAGAATAAAAATAGGGTATTTACATAGTACATCTATACATAGGTATTTGTACAATATGTCTTTTTAATTTTTGATTTTTAATTTGTTATTTTTGTGCATTTTTATTCCCATTTTATATTTTATTTATTTATAGTATAAAATTAGGAATAAAAGGGTGTTTTTATTTTATTTTTATTGTTTATGTACAAGGGTGAAATAAATATATATGTACATGTATATACATGGTATATTTACAAGGTATTTTTGGGTTTTTAATTTTGTTAATTTTATTTTGTTTTTGTTTTAATGGTTTTTAATTTATTTATTTATACATAAAATATAGAATATTTACAAATTTTATGGAATTTGATTTTATTTATTTATAAGGTAGAATAAGTATAGGAGTGGTTATGTACATGATGAATATCTACATGTGAATGTTTTTATCTTTCTTTTTTAATTTTTCCATTTTTACTTTGATTTTTATATTTATAAATATATACAAGTATTTACAATCCCATTTTAGTCTCTTTTTGGAGGAAAATATTTTTATTATATTTACAAATATATTTACACACATGAGCCCCTATCTCCCTCTACTTTGGCTTTTATGCGGTCAGGCCAATGCTGAGCCCTCCCTTGGGTTAGGTTGCTCAATATTTATTCTAAATATTTCACTCTTTTTCTTTTTACTCTTTATTCTTTTATTTTTGCACAAAAACATGCTAATTATTAAACTTTATACAATGCATGCTTTTGGTAATTATTTGTATTTACATGAATATACATGCATTTGCAGAGGTTTTTGTAGCTAAAATATAAGAATAAAGAGTGATGAATGGGTATTCATCAAGGATCTCCAGCCTGAGTAGGAGATGACAATCCTTTCTCTAATGGGTTTATATCTAACCGATCTCCCAATGCGTATCCTCTACATAGGAATAGAGATTCGAAGGTGCTATATAAGTTAGGTCAAAGAGTTGACTTAACGAGATCAAGATAACTAAAGACCTATGTCGTATGTTGTCACAATATAGGAAAGCATCCTCTGACCAGAGACATATGTATTACTATATGTCTGAGTGTGTACATTTAGCATACCGATAGGTTGATGGCCTAATCAAGGTCTATATGCCGACACACTGGTGTGCATACAAGGGCACATGAGTAATACAATCTCTCAAAGGGATCATACATGTTCATTTATTGAACCGGAAGACATGAGCTCGCTCATGAGATATTGGGAATCAAATTCCATGCACGGTCATCTCGCTTTGGAAGCTTGACTGAAATTATGGGTTTGATATATGATTTAGGAAAGTATATGATCAATACTTGGGTATGATATATGCTTTTGGAAAGTATATAATCGATACCAACTAAACCCTGAAGGAGACAGTCTAAATAGGTCTAAAACTTCGAGTTTATTCTGGGTCTTCCAATATGCAGGATGTACAAGTATTGGAAATTCCTGAGGGTGATGTTATCATAAATGATTCTATAATCATGATGCTTCCATTCTGAGGAAGTGATGAAACATGTTTGGATTTTAGTGATTCTTTTGTAGAAAAGTAATCTAATCTTAGTCCAAATATTGGACATTGATCTGAACGTGATTTAGATGCAATAAAAAGATTAGATCTACGATCTCAATTTAATAAAGCTGCAACGAGTGGTCCCCGAGATCTTTATTTGAGATATAATCTCAATATCCAAGTCACTATACGTGGAACGTACAATCGCTTTGTCCTTCTATCTAAGCATATGTGGAAAGAGCACATTATTCTTAAAAGAGTTCAAGAATAATTCCGTTGTTGAATTATGTATCTTAGCATTGAGATATTGATAGTTAAATGTGATTTAATTATCATGAATAGTGCGAATTTTATTCATATTATTTGGTCATATAAGGAGTATTATCTAAGATGATTAAATGTGATTTAATTATCAAAGATGTGAATAATATGAATGTGATTCATGTTATTTGGGCACATGAGAATGGTGATCCAAGATAATTAAATATGATTTAATTATCAAGGATATGGATAATGTGTATAGTGCTATCCATATTATTTATATATATATTATCAATGTGATTTATAATATATTAGAGAGATCTTATTGTAAATAGTATCTTCAAATTAATTGTTTATATGAATCGGATTCACATTGGAAATTAATTGAAAATATGATTTACATTTTATTTTGGGTTGTGAATATGAATCACAATTATTTAATGGCATGATTGCAACATTCAAAAAATTAATTTGGAATTATTTCTTATTAATTAATTTACAATAAAATTGTTGTAAATAAATATGAAGGATTGGAGAAGCTACCACCATCAATTCAATGGATGGTGGATGGACACCCTTGACTTGGTCTCAAGGGTCGTCGTCCCTCCTTTCTACGGAGGTGGGCGACCCCCCTCCTAATCATTTTATGCAAGTTAATTTAGTTCAAATTAAATTATGTTTATTATTCAATATATATTTAATTTTATTTAAATCAATTGTTATTGTGTTTTTATAACAAAATCATGTCCATCAAATAGAAACACAAATCAATCTCAATCATTGATTTTGTGTTTCACATGGGTTGGCATCCGTGGACTCCCAAAATACTATAAAAGAAGATACAACCCTAGATCTTCTTTTACAACATTTTTGCAAATCTCTCTCTCTCTCTCTCATTCTCAATGTACATGCCCCATATCTCGCTCTCTCTTAGTGCCCATCCACCTTGTGCCCTAGAGAGAGTCATCGTCATCGCCACATCATTGTGTCGCCTTCGACCATTCATGTATCTCCATCTCCTTCGGTGCATCTTGCTCATGAAGAAGATATCAGATCTCATGAGACGAGATCAAGAGATTCACCACTTAGATCATCAACTTGGATTTCGAGGAGCACACGTTTTATCAACGCACTAGCAAGCATCTCCTCCATTGGATGGGACTTGAGACATGTAATCTCTTCGTTTAGAGACTCGATCACAACCACACTTCAAGAGGTAAATTTAATACCTACACGTGATTTAGATGAAATGATCCGAGAAGTGTTCTCAGATCCTATGGTTTCATCTTTTTTTTTTAAATTCCGCTGCCCTGAGCCACTAGTGCAACCAGTCGCTCCCGATCGTATATGATGCGATCTTCACATTTCTATGATGTACTTAATCCATATTATTCAAGTGGCATCAGAGCCAGATTGAGGTCTTGGATATGATCCAAAACCCTTGGTGAACAAGGTTTAGTATTTGGATGCACGAGACTTATTGTTTTTTTTTGCATTGGATGCAAGATTCAAATTAGTTTTTCGTAAAATAAAAACCTACTGTTTGTGCACTTTTGGATGTGTTTTTTGTTTAATAAGATGTATTCACAATTTCTAAATATGTTACAAAAATAGTAGTCTAATGTTGATATTAAAAGTGCATGAAAATGATTTGAAGAGATCTCTTTATGGAAAATTGTTTTGCATATATTCACGGATCTGTAAGAAAAAAAATTTATTTAATATTTTTTGTCCTGAAATAAATATTTAATTAAGTAGATAATCTAATCAGCAAACCTTTTGAATTTATTTCACGCGATTCCGACTCCGTTTTCCTCAAATATTCCATATTTAGTGGAGATGGGTCGGAAGATAATTAGATTATCAAACCTCTTTACTTAATGTGTTTATAATTCAATGAAAATCGTGAAAATTATGAATTTGTATTGATTAAATATGATGCTTATTAATTATTAAAATAATTTATTAAACATCATAGGCCATTGAATGGATGTTTCTTGAAAATCCCAGTTCATCCTACAATAGTTGTAGGATAATCTCTACATTCAAAGCATTGTTACTTGAATAGGATTGAGAATTTGTTTAGAAAAACTCTTTGTAGTATTAATAAAAATGGTTTTGATAAATATTATATGGTATAACTTCGATTGAAAGACCGATTATCATCTCAAATACAAAATGACCAAATCACATTATCCTAACCTGAGACAGATATGGTGTCTAGTCAAGATCGATAGGGGTAGCAGGTTGCTCTGTGAGCGGCATGTCCCACATCCTGTGCGTATCGACCATGAAAACAAGTAAGTAATGGATAATGTTTGAAGAGATCATGATGTATTTTCTAATTATTAAAATTTGAATAATATATATTTTGAGATTATACCATCTTTTCAAGTAACAATCAAGATTGTTTATTGGTTGATTAAATTGGATTGATCATTGATATAACATGATTAAATTAATTACATCCAATTAATAATACTTTATTATGAATAGAGTAGTTTTTTCCTTGTAATTATTAATTATGTGAATATGATTCATAAGAATTAATTAAATTTTGAATGGGGTATGGAGGATCACGTAAGTGACATCCATGGTCTTCCGTCAAGGTGCAGGGATTGTATGTGAAACACCCCCCAAAAAGAATGTCCCATACCGTGGAACAGGAAAGTTCCGGGTGGGATAAATAGTGAGGAGCCTACTACCGAACAACCCGGCTTAAGCATTTTGGGGGTGGTTAATCGGGTCCGCATGGGCCCGATCCCAAGAGGTTGTTAGGGCCAGTAATGTTCCGCTAATGGACCGGGGACCTAAGCCCGGGACGTTACAAATGGTATCAGAGCCAAACGTCCTCTGACAGTGGAAAGGGCTACCCGAGAGGTGGAGCCGCCCCTACAAGAGGTTGGAGGAAATGGCTACCTGGAGCGTGCAGCCGCCACTGTCACTGGGAAGAAGTGATGAACCATGTCGCAACGAGGACGTTGCGAGAATAAGTGGGGGAGGTTGAAACACCCCCCAAAAAGAATGTCCCATACCGTGGAACACGAAAGTTCCGGGTGTGATAAATAGTGAGGAGCCTACTACCGAACAACTCGGCTTAAGCATTTTGGGGGTGGTTAATCGGGTCCGCATGGGACCGATCCCAAGAGGTTGTTAGGGCCAGTAATGTTCCGCTAACGGACCGGGGACCTAAGCCCGGGACGTTACAGTATGTAGGAGACGCATGTCCGAAGTGATAGCTTTTACATACAAGCACATCTGGATTGGACTCTTTGCTTCTCTAAAGAGTAAGTCCGTACGCGTAGTGACCCAAATATTGGTTCCTCATTATTGGGATGATATTGGATTGTGCATAAAGAGTGCTATTATTGTTGACGGTTGGTTCAATTAACGACGGATCAATATCACCTTAGGAGTGGTGGGTCCGGTTGTTAAAGACTGAATTGGGAAATGCAAGTTGGACTTGCAAAGCAGAATGAGTTCCCGCTTCTGTTTATCCGAGTTATAGTTTCTTATATTATTGGAATGTAACAAAGATAAGAAAGGAGATTCCATATCTTGCTTGAGATATAATGGTAAGTATATTGATGAATCCATGATTCATCGCACTAGAAGATGAAAATAGAGCTTCATTCCCGAGTAATTAGTTGCATTTAATCATTTATTCTGCATTTTTACCATGCATGCACTTAGAATTAATATCTGCATTTTAGCACACAAAATTGCATTCATAATCATCTTTCACATTTTTACCTAATTTCATGTATTTTTAATTGAATCAAGTTAAGTCTAATTGACCTCAAACCTTCTTCATTGTGTACATATTATTAACAAGATTAAAGGAAAAATACAAAAAATTGCTAGCTCAAATAATTGGCCCGTGAAACAAAACCTTAATTTTAGAAAGGACTGACTAAAACGTGCATATCCTCCTCATACATTGTCCGATTTAGGTCTAATCACTTTTAAAATAATATACATTCAAACCTTCAAAAAAGACCAACTTCATAAAAATCAGAGCTCATACGTGAAAGTTGGGTTTTGGGCCTCTTTTGCGTATTGTATGTTTTAGCGGTTTTTGACCTGAAATTTTATGTACATACTTAACCCTTTTTCTCTTATTTCTTTTTCATTTATATTCTTTCAGGAAAGTTTTATAAAATAAAAAAAATCTAAATTTAGAATAAGACTGAAATTAAAGAAACTGACTAAATCTGAGTGTCCCTTGTGAGTTTGTACAAATATCTCCTATTGTTCATTTTATTTTATTTTCTTATTTTCTTATTTATTAAAAATTCAAAAATATATTAATATGTAAATATGTGTCCTTTATTTTATCATATTTTTTGATTTTTATTTTATTTAAGAAATGATAAAAAATTACAAAACCCAAAAATCAAGGTGTTCTATGTACATAAAGTACCACTGAAAATATCATTTTGTACAGATATCCTCTTTTGGTTTTTCATAATAGTTGTAGATCTCATTGAGACAAGCAACTTTCATGAAGAAAATTTTTTGATCCGAGGTTGTTTGCTATTTCTTTCCTATTTATCTGAGATTTTTTTCTTAAATTTTCTGGACTGACACGTGAAAATTCTTGGAGCCACCATGTATCACTCAATTTTGGCATTTATTTTTTCGTTTTTTTAAAAAATATTATAAATTTATTAAAAAATCTTCATAAAAACTTGTCACGTGCTGGTCTCGTGCCTCCACCGCACGTGCCCAACATGTGCTTCTTTTTCCTCCTCTAACTTCTCGCTACCAACCGTCGCCTTCCTCAGGAGGGCCTGCACTTGCCGACCAACCCTCGCTACCTCCCCTTATCTCTTCACTGAGCATATCCCAACGGCCTGCTAGTTGCCTTCTTCCTCATGCAACCGCCGCCTGTACACCTTTCGCAATCCTGCTCTCTTCCTCTCTTAACCCCTTTGAACCCCAACGACTCACCCGTCCCATGAACACCTTCCTCATCGTATTTAAACCCATCGACCCCTCAGTCATCCTGCATCCACCACTGACGAGAAAGAGAGAGAGAGAGAGAGAGCTACAGGCCTTGACTCCTTCATGGTGACAGCGTGAAGGAGCTTCGATTGAGCGACAACCGATAACTCATTCCTCCGGCGATATCCAGAAGGGGCTTCCTCTTTTGTAGTAGCAACCGCCAGGGGTAGCTGCTCAGCCTCGCGTGTTCCACCCCGCATTTGAGGCAAATACCAAGCAGCTCCTTCGAGCCGTGTCACCTTCCAAGCGCACTTCAGGTATACATCTCCTTCCTTCTTCACTTTCCTCCTCCTTTTCCTCCCTTTCTCTTCCTTCCCCTATTTTCATCCTTTTCATATGTTCTTCAATTCCCCCGTTCTTTACATCCTCATCTCCCATCCTCGCCACCGCACTTCTCTGCTTCTCTACCCTCTCATCCACTGTAACCCCACCACCTACCGTCAACGAACATCGCCACACCCTTGCTTTGCGCATGAGCCAACTTCCAGGCGCACTTCAGCCAACCTGGTTCTCCATTGCAATCACACTGCTGTCACCATTCCGCCTCGCCCTCGCCTTAGTCTGTGCATGCCTCCGCTTCGAGGATAACCACGCCAACAACTGGTGTAGCACCATCCGTACTCGCGCGCACAACATCCGGTCGTGTGTCAACCAGACTCTTCACCACCGACTACCGCAAGAACCACCTGCTCCGCTACTCTTCCGCACCTTCGACTCCATGCCAGAGAACTCCGCGCATCGCTTTCGATGACTCCTGCCATCAACCACCTCCTCCGTGACATCAATACTATCATCGCTCCAGCCACCTACGACTCTAGGAGGACCAAACCATGCCTCCACCGGGTTCGAGACCCAAGGTCCCCGCCATGTGCGATGCACCTATGTTGGGGGGACGTCGATAAGAAGATAAAGACCCTCCCACTCATGTGACATGTACATAGGGGAAGAGATTATTTGCACCCAGTTCCCTAGAGGATCGCCATATTGTAGAGAGAACTCACCTCCCAAGGGTCACGTGTCACACACGCGACTCCTTAGATATTTTGCATAAAGCCCCTCCATGGGCTCGGTAATTGCATATTAGTCCATATACAACATTTCTATTTTATTTTATATTCTTAAATTTTACAAATAGAACCATGTGTTCTCCATTTATTTTAAGCTTCTACATTATATCATTGTATTATTAAAAAATTAACATTGTGTTCTTCAATTAATTCTCTACATTGGGGCATGCTCATCATATTTTATTATCTAAGGTTAATTAATAATTAATATTCTTGTGAAAAATTACGTATTTTACCCATTATGTGCTTAAAAATTCATAATTAATTAACGATCGCTCCAAAAATTGTCGGAAATTCACGGATACTTGAATTGATTTATATTTACATTGTAACCAAAAAGAATTGCATTTACATACATATTTTGCTCTATAAAAATCATTTTGTGTATTTTAGTAATTATTTTTTAATAGATATTAACTTCAACATTAATAGGATTGAGATAGACCAGCTAGTGATATATCTTAAATAATTTTATTTCCTAAAAATGAGTAGATTTAATATTTATTAGAATTAATTACATAAAATCACATTGTTTGTATTCATCAATTCATAAAAAATCCATCTTGCATCAAAAATTTTCGAAAAAATAAAGTATCTTAGTCTTGCACTCATACACATTTTGGCCAAGTTTGAGGCTTTTTGGACTTCATTTGATTAAAATTTACGATTTAGCCCATGAAGTTTGCCGTAATTGCATTTCATTTATTATTTACATAAAAAATAAAAATACTTCCTTCAAAACCTAGATTCTGAATCGACTATAAATCAACTAAGGAGACAGTTGTCTCCTTGATTTAACCTTAGACTTCCCAAGTAAAAAATCTAAATTGACCGCTCATTTTATTTTCAAGATTAATTTAAGTGATCGTTTTGATCAACCATGAATTGCCTGACTCCAATGAAATTTAAACATTAATTCCACGTAATTATCTGAGGGTATTTCACAGTTCTTCAAGTGACATCATTGCCGGGGAGGCATGACTTAGGTTCATAGAAAAATCAAGTTTTTAGTTTTTCCACCCCGAGTAGCTTGACCGCCGATTTTCTTGTATTTATTTCTCTATTTATTTTCTTAGCATTTTTTCTTATTTTTATTTTGTATATTTTTCTGTGAATCTCTCTAATATTAAATCTTTTATTTTTTGTATGAGGTATTATTCGGTGGACTTGGAGCGACTTTCTTAGAAGATGACGCGACTCGAAGCAACCAGACACACTAAGAATTTAAATTTTTGGTGAAAGAGTGTTCTACTTTAATTAAATTTCTCAATTCCAAAGGATCCCGATCGTGTTCTCGTGTGTGTAAAGAGACTGGACTCTTTGTGGTGTATCGAATCTGTTTTACTCTTCGGTGAGAGTGGGGCCCGACTTGAGTGATTCGTAGTCCTAGGATTGCACTGCGGCTATTAGATCTACTAGGATTTTTGTGCATGTAGGATTAGGAAAACACCGCCCTTAATTATACACACCAGTTCGATTTTCATTTAGCCCAACTAAATTGTTCTATCACTAGCTAATAGACATTCCTATTCTAGGTATGATTTCCCATGCATGCATTATATTTATTTTTCTAGGGAAATTTCAATTCCGTTTAGCATATTGCATGAAGATTGCGAGGAAGCATTGTAAGTCTCTGACTCAGCAATTATCATCGTGTTTCCCGCTGCACGGATTTTTCGATTCTCCCTCAATTTTCATACATATAGGAATAAAGGAAATTGGAATCCCCATGTAGACGTGTATTGATACCCACTCAAATTCAAAGTGAAAACCAAATTAAAACAAGGGGACTACTAACAATATTGACTAATTAAAATCAGGTAAAGTTAAATATCAAAGTTTGTAGGAGAGCAACCTTGTCATTGTTTCAGTCTACTTGAAAGTGTGAGAGAGATGGCCATTAGGATAGAGCCTAGCTAGGATTTTCAGATTGACTATTGGTTCTACAGTAACAATTAGCTACTTCTCAGTGAGGACCTACGTGTAGCCAGTAAACGGTCCGGATTTCCTTACCAGAGTGGGTGGTTTAGAGGACACTGTGTAAGACTCCCTCCTCAATTAATGGGTATCCGTATTTATATGGTCCGCAATTACTCCCATACTGGCTGAAAGTGGGTGCAACTAATCGTAAGAATCAGGTCAGTCTTTAGGGAAATACAGACACCTAACAGCTCGTTAACTCTTTCAAAATTTTGCATTTATCACCAACTAAAATAGACAATATAATTTGGATGAACCTTTGCGACCTTCACTGAGTTGAGTTGGTGAACTTGGGGTTTGCATTTGCGTATTGAATTGTATGACAGTGCACTTGCACACACAGATCGTGGTTTCACAAATCAATTTTCGCTATTGTCTTCGAAGATGTTAGAATATTGGCATTCATACCCAGACTCCATGGGTCCTTCTCATATGACAAATTCCCAATCTTCATTTCCAATTTTTTTTCGGAGTAACCCTCTCTTTGAGGTAGTTCCTCTCCAGCCATCATTCTTTTCACCCACCACCCTTGATTGAAACTTTGAGATACGGACAGCTCACAGAACCAAACACGTATTATTTAAACACAATGGATCGAGCGAATTCGACGATGAATACAATCATAACTAACTTTGATAGAGGAACACGATTCCCAATTACGTATGATAATTCACTGTTCGAACCATCCTCTACTCGGGATGATTTTTGGCCCGAGTATGATCACCTTTCCTTTGACCACACAGATGACACCTAAAATCAAGGAAATAGGACCCACGACTGACGAACCGCAAATCCAACCCTTTAATAGTGTATAATTAACACTTAGATTATCATTGCAGTCGGGCTAAATTAGGTCCATCAAAAACCATTTAATTGATATGTCAATAGAATCAAATGGTTGTATTTATATTTTACTTGGGCACGCCCAAGGTCGAACTCAGGAACACGAGCCTCTTCCGTGATATTTAGAGCCTTATGAATTTAACTAAGTGTTGGATTAATGAGTAGTAGGTCAAGAAATGCATTCAAGCAAGACAATATGCATTTTTTTACTTTCTTTTATCATGCAAATAGATGCGATGAAATGCAATGCAAAAATATGCCCGAATAATAAGAATACTTGAGCCATATGATCATAGGTCAAATCAGGTTCGAATAATTGAAGCTATTTTCATTGATGTGAAAATCAGGCATATGAATCATTATACTAAAGACACTTAGATAATAAAATAATATATTTAAATTCATAGTGCCAAACCAGAAATACATGCATGCCATCAAGAAGACAATGAAACGAGCTTCAAAATGCCACTGAAATCAACTCCATCGGAGCTAGGATACTCAAGATATGCACAAATGAAGCCAAGGGCATAAATGCAAGAAAACATGAAAGATGAATAGCAAACAAGTCCTTGGAAGGGACTAAAATGCAAATAAAATAAAGTACGGGACCTTCCCTATAAATAACCTACATGCACTGGGGTATTTTTACAATTATTAAAATCTGCGAGGGTATAAATGCAAAATACCCTAGGCGCACATTATTAGCACGTGAGCTCAGGACCTGATTACAATTAAGAAAAGTTGTAAGGGGCATCGATGCAAATACCCAGCCCCACGTGCCTGAGGCACGTGGGTCTAGGCTCGGGTGGGGGCGAGGCTCGACGTAGGGTCGAATGGCCGTTGCAGGTGGCTCGGGTCATGTGGTGGCTCGAGGAGGCTTCGGGCGAGGTTCGATCCCACCGAGCCTCCGCGCTTTGGGGACGGACGACGTGACTGCTCCTGGGCCGTTAGATCTCCATCGTTGGGGTGAGATCCAACGACGCATATACCTTCTCCTTCCTCGCAAGTGGGCGGCACGATTGGAGCTCCGGCGTAAGGCTTGGAGCTCCTCCGCACCTCTCCGTGCTCTGTGAAGGTCGGAGAAGGATGTTGGATTCCTGGCGAGGAAGACCTAAGCTTAGGGACGATGCAGCAGTGCCTCGAGTCCGTTGTCGATGAGTGCTCACCGGAGGCGGAGCTTTAGAACTTGGCTCCGCCCAAGGTCCGGCAAATGAAGTCTTCAGACCTGCAGAAGGGGTTAGGTAATAGCCAAGGCGTAAGTGCGTGCGAGCTGAGATGAATGGAGGGCTGAGGGGCGAAGAAGCGGAGCCCTTGGTGGGTTCTCCTCCGCCTCCGATGGAGGAAAAATCTTGGGACGATGGAGGGTTCTGACGGATGAGGAGGGTGAGCGGAGGGGTTGGCGAAGTTGTCTGATGGTGGGCGGACCTTGTGGGGTGATCATGTGACAGTGAAGGTGTCAGATCTAACCTAGAAAATCAGAGAAAACAAAAGAAAAACTAATAAGCTAAGTTACCTGAGATTGTAGAAGGATCTAGAGGGCGGAGCAGAGCTTGGGCTGAGCACCTGAAGATGCTCGGGTCATCGCACATGCTGGGTAGCTACCCCAGCGAGCTTGGGACGCATGGAGGAGCCCGGACCTTGCCAGCAAAGGCCATGGGTCAACACTGGAGCCGACTGTTGTCGTGGCTCGTTGATCCGCTCCTCGTCTGTCACATGAGGGCAGAGACAGGCTAAGAAATGGCCCCTGTAGAGGTGGACGACTGTGACAGTGGACAGAGGAGGGGTATTTGAAGATGGAGAGGTCAGGGTACCGGTGATGGAGTCGTGGGTTTCGTGGGTTGATGCTGACCGGAGGAGAGGAGGGCAGACGTGGCTAGATGTTGCGTGAGGGTAGGGGACGTGAGGGCTACGTGGGCCTGGTGTTAGGTCGTGGAGATGGAGTGAGATGGAGCAGCTAAAATTAGAAAGGGGAAGGTGGTCAGTGAGGCGCGGGGCTTGGGCGGAGGTTGCGGGAGGTGGAAGATGAGGCCTGGACCATTGGATCACGAGATCCAATGTCCCTGGTGGAAGTGCTAACGTGAGGTTTGGATTAGGTCAAAGAAGGCACAATCAAGGGTCGAGGGCGAGACACGTAGCGAAATATTGAAGAGGCACGGACAGACGACCTTGATGCGATGCAGGATATAATCGAAGGGTGGAGATCAGCTGGGACGATGAGCGGTTGAGATAGAGACGGGCAGCTTGATCGGGAGGCGCAGATGCCGCCACGTGGCGTGATTAGGTGCAGACGGAGGTTAGCGGTTGAGATGAAGTCCATGCTTTGATCGGATGGTGGAGATCAAAGCGGGATTGGGCAGCAATGATCAGGAGAGAAGAAGAAACATCGGACGACAGAGGGAGCGGGCTGCGTGGCGCGCAATGGAGCGGGCCGCATGGCACAACCAGAAGGCGCCACATGGCCCAATTAGTTTATTGCGACAAAGAATTAAAGAAATAAGGGGAAAGATGATCAAATTTGGAAAAACTCAAAACATAAAAGTTGTAGATCTTGATGAGATCTACAAGTTTCTTGTTGACCTAAAATGGAGATGAGGTGAAATAAAGGCTGAAATTAATTTTGAGGGTGTTTTTTAAGGGTAAAAACACCACGAATTTTAGTTTTGTCATTTTTTGTGTTTTTAATTTATTCAATGACTCTGATATTTATAGGGATTTGTCTGATTTTTATTGACACTTAATCTAAGCTAGGGGGTTAATTTCAGCGAATTACAAGCATGAAACATGGTTTCATCAACCCCCTATACTTAAACTATGCTCGTCCCCGAGCATCAAAGAAAATGAATGAGCTGGATTAACCCCCTTGTGCATGTGCATACATGATCTGATTTGTTCAAGTCTTCTCAAATTTAGAGATCCAAAATATTTAGACCTCAACCCGACCTTAATCAAGAGGCATCCGATTCCTCTAGTTCTCCAAACTCTCTCTGATGTACATATAAACTAAGGATATGGCATTTAGTGTTGACTGCATTCACGAGAGTAGAGTCAAAACGTCACCTAAGGTCTTGGTCCAAGAAATTCTCCTAAGGACCCAATCTTCAACACTAGGGAATAAATCATCTTGCGTCCAGTCCACCGTCTCTCTAGTTGTCAGACTTAAAAGTGTAGATGGAAGGCCAGTGATGGAGGATAAAGTATTGTGTCATTTCTTCTCTCCCTCTCATTGGAACAAGGATTCTCTCAAGTGCCTTATTACGCAACACATATTTTTGGTGCTAATCAGTATGATTGTCCATAGAAGTTGGAGTTGTCTGCACTTGTTTTTATGAGGATACACCGGGGTGTGCCTTTTTTGAGTACCTAGCGTACCTTCTACACCCAAACTTGTAGCATTTATGATGCGTAACCCTTTTTTGGTGCAAGTCCGACTCCTGGTCCTAATAGTGGTAGTCCAAGTGGACATTTTGAAATGGTTGGGAGCGCTCGCCCTTGGTGGAAGCTCTTGTTGAAATTTGACTTGTGGAATGAGAGCTTTTCTTTAACATTTCATTGCTTTGTAATATTTTTGGCTAGCTCCACTGCTTTTACCAAGAGTTGGCGCACGCTGATCAAAATTTTATTTATTTCACACCCTAGCACTTAGGTCAATGTCAAGAGATTAGTATAAGAACCAAGTTCTCATACTGGCTAAAGTTGCTGACACTTAGGTTTCATGAAGCCTTCAAAGATTTCATCCCATCCTCGAGCATATTAGATCCACTCCAGACTCGAATCCCTCATCCCAGTTCCTCAAGTGAGGAGTCAACTCATCTCATCGAAACCGCAGTCGTGCATGTGATGTGCTGATCATGTTCTTATGGTCGGAGTCTAATCATGCAATATAGCACGCAAATCTAGAAACCTAGGGAAATGTGGATGATTAAGTCTAAGATCCTGATGGCTAAGGCTGGTTAACTTAAAATCTCGAAACCTCATAAACCAAGTTTCCTTGATCATTTTTGATCCTATGTGGAAGTGAATAGGTAGGGGAATTCATTTAAATCCTTCAAAAATATTTTTTTCTTTCTTTTTCTTTTTTTCGAAAACTTTGAGAGACATCATGACTACGTAAAATCAATTAAGTAGATGCATCTGCATTCAGCCAGTATGGGTGTAAATATAGACCGGAGCCCGTTGCTTGAGGACGGAGCCTTACGCGATGTCCTCTAAACCACCTACTCTGCTAAGGGCGAACCCTCACTGAACGCGGCTATTTAGTTGGGTTTAGTAGTCACTTTGACTCTTAAGGGTTTTTGGCTTTTCTAATTTTTATGGATTTTTGAATAAAGGTTAGAACATATGTTAAAACTCAACTTTCCTTGAAATAAAAAAGAATTTTCAATACCATGTCACACAAATAAAGATTTTTCAAAACATTTTCAAAAAATATTTTTCTATAAAAATAGTGTAACATAATATAGAAAGCCTTGAAAATTATTTTTTCCACTTTGTTCAAAGGATTTTGCTTTAGCCAAAAAGTTTTAAATTTTTCAAATTTTTCAGAATATAGCTAAAGTACTTATACTGTATATACGGTATACCCCCATATACTTAAACTTTTCTTATGTCCTCATAGCACTAGATGATATAAGTCCGTAGGTCTATTTAAATATAGAAAAATATGCGGGAACAGAAGTGGCTCCCCCTATACTTAGGTTAGAAATAACCTAAGTATCCAGGCAAGGAAAGATGAGTAGAAAAAATCACGAGGACTCGGGTCCCCCCTATACTTAGGCTGAGAATAGCCTAAGTATAAAGATTGAGATTTGATGTTGGGAGAGACCCGAGGTGAACGAAGAAGTCGGATGAATACATAGATGAATGGATGAATCTTCTTAGATAAATGGAGTACCTAGGGTCTAAGGGAGGATTTCGGAAGATTCATGGCTCAAACAAGCATGCAACACCCCTTTGGTTTCACCAACTCACGCATGAAACCAACAAATGTTGGTTGATTATCTTGTCAGTTTTATTGGTGATTAAAACATTCTAATTTACACTGAAAAATGTCAAATAGAACCAACTACATAAACACGGGTGTTGCTCTCCCAAAACAAGGTTTTACTCCATTTTTAGGTTGACACTTAATTAACAATCCCAATTTGCTTAAGGTTATCACTAAATTAAGGTGAGCACATAGACCAAGCAATCATCGTCTATCGCTCATTCCCATTTTCCATTAACCTAGGTAATCAAGCTAGGAGGGGAAATCGAGAAAAGCCGTGCAATCGATAAAAATCATGATCTAGGCTAAGCGAGAAAACATGCAATGCCTTAGCAAAAATACGTGAAAACTTGAGCTGAATTGAAAACCAAAATCATATGTATGCAAGTCGATTGAAAACCGTACCTAACATGCTTCTATTAGTGGGGAAAAATATCTTTAAATTGGATAAGTGAAGCGATGTTTATGTGCGTCTGTATTAACATTGTGTCCTACCTACGAGCAAGCACATAAAATAGAAATGTGAAAGAAGCTCGAAGAGCCACGTGCTTGGTCCTAAGTCGACACTCAAGTGGGGCGGTCCCTACACAACCACATATAATTCGTTCATTTACAAGAGCGAGTCTTCGATCGAAGACCGCTGTAATGCCGATTATTACATGCATATGAAATGAAATAAAATGCAAAAGAAATATGTTTTCTTTTTCAGATCGAATTATCTCTAAAATTGCTCTACGGCTCCTCGCAGCTGGGAAGTACGGGCTCCTCGCCTCCTTGAACATCAAGGGCCCTGCCACAAAAGCAAAGATTAGATATCAATCGAAAAGAAAAAAATTTTACGATGCAAGACAAATGAATAAATTAACCTACTTAAATAAAATACTTAATAAAATAAATAAAAATCCAAACAAGAGAAAAGATGGGTCGTGTCCCCGGCAACGGTGCCATTTGACGAACCGCAAATCCGACCCTTTAATAGTGTAGAATTAACACTTAGATTGTCATTGCAATCGGGCTAAATTAGGTCAATCAAAAATCATTTAATTTATATGTCAATAGAATCAAATGGTTGTATTTATATTTTACTTGGGCAATCCCAAGGTCGAAGTCAGGGACACGAGCCTCTTCCGTGATATTTAGAGCCTTATGAATTTAACTAAGTGTTGGATTAATGAGTAGTAGGTCAAGAAATGCATGCAAGCAAGACAATATGCATTTTTTTACTTTCTTTTATCATGCAAATAGATGCGATGAAATGCAATGCAAAAATATACCGGAATAATAAGAATACTTGAGCCATTTAATCATAGTTCAAATCAGGGTCGAATAATTGAAGTTATTTTCATTGATGTGAAAATCACGCATATGAATCATTATACTAAAGACATTTAGCCAATAAAATAATACATCAAAATTCATAGTGTCAAATCTGAAATACAAGCATGCCATCAAGAAAACAATGAAACGAGCTTCAAAACGCCACTGAAATCAACTCAGTCGGAGCTAGGATGATTAAAATATGCACAAGTGAAGCCAGGGGCATAAATGTAAGAAAACATGAAAGATGAATAGCAAATAGGTCCCTGGGAGGGACTAAAATGCAAATAAAATAAAGTACGTGACCTTCCCTATAAATAACCCACATGTGCTGGGGTATTTTTGCAATTATTAAAACTCGCGTGGGTATAAATGCAAAATACCCCAGACGCACATTGTACGCACATGAGCTCGGGATCTAATTGCAATTAGGAAAAGTTGTGAGGTGTGTCGATGCAAATACCCAGCCCCACGTGCCTGAGGCACGTGGGTCCGGGCTGGGTGTGGGCGAGGCTCGACGTAGGGTCGAATGGCCGTTGCAGGTGGCTCGGGTCACATGGTGGCTCATGGAGGCTTCGGGCGAGGCTCCTTCCCACCGAGCCTCCGCGCTCTGGGAGAAGATGACGTGGCTGCTCCTGGGCCACTAGATCTCCATCGTGGGGGTGAGATCCAACGGCGCATATACCTCCTCCTTCCTCGCAGGTGGGCGGCGCGATTGGAGTTCCGACGTGAGTCCTGGAGCTCCTTCGCACCTCTCCGTGCTCAGTGAAGGTCGGGGAAGGATGTTGGATTCTTGGCGAGGAAGACCTAAGCTCAGGGATGATGCAGGAGTGCCTCGAGTTCATTGTCGATGAGTGCTCACCGGAGGTGGAGCTCTAGAACTTGGCTCCGCCTGAGGTCCGGCCAATGATGTCTTCAGACCTGCAGGAGGGGTTAGGTGATAGCCGAGGTGTACGTGCATGCGAGCTGAGGTGAACGGAGGGCTGAGGGGAGAAGATGTGGAGCCCTTGGTGGGTTCTCCTCCGTCTCCGATGGAGGAAAAAACCTGGGACGATGGAGGGTTCTGACGGATGAGGAGGGTGAGCGGAGGGGCTGGCGAAGTTGTCTGATGGTGGGCGGACCTCGTGGGGTGATCAGGTGATGGTGAAGGTGTCGGATCTAACCTAGAAAATCAGAGAAAACAAAAGAAAAACTATTAAGCTAAGTTACATGAGATTGAAGAAGGAGCTAGAGGGTGGAGCGGAGCTTGGGCTGAGCACCTGAAGATGCTCGGGTCATCGCACATGCTGGGCAGCTACTCCAGCGAGCTTGGGGCGCACGGAGGAGCCCGGACATGGCCGAGGAAGGCCATGGGTCAACACCGAAGCCGACTGTTGTCATGGCTCATCGATCCGCTCCTCTCCTATCACAAGAGGGCGGAGACAGGCTAGGCAATGGCCCCTGTAGCGATGGACGACTGTGACAGTGGATGGAGGAGGGGTATTTGAAGGTGGAGAGGTCGGAGTTCAGGTGATGGAGTCGTGGGTTTCGCGGGTTGATGCTGACCGGAGGAGAGGAGGGCGTACATGGATAGGTGTTGCGCGAGGGTAGGGGATGTGAGGGCTACGTGGGCTTGGTGTTAGGTCGTGGAGATGGAGTGAGATGGAGCGGCGAAAATTAGAAAGGGGAAGGTGGTCAGTGAGGCGCGGGGCTCGGGCGAAGGTTGCGGGAGGTGGAAGACGAGGCCTGGACTATTGGATCGCGAGATCCAACGGCCCCGGTGGAGGTGCTAACGTGAGGTTTGGATTAGGTCAAAGAAGTCACGATCAAGGGTCGAGGGTGAGACACATGGCGAAATAGGGAAGAGGCATGGATGGACAACCTTGATGCGGTGTAGGCTATGATCGAAGGGTGGAGATCAACTGGGACGATGAGCGGTTGAGATAGAGAGGGGCGGCTTGATCGGGAGGTGCAGATGCCACCACGTGGTGTGATTAGGTGCAGACGGAGTTGAGCGATTGAGATGAAGTCCGGGCTTTGATCGGATGGCAGAAATCAAAGCGGGATTGGGCGACGGTGATTAGGAGAGAAGAAGAAGCATCAGACGGCAGAGGGAGCAGGCCGCATGGCGCGCAATGGAGCGGGCCGCGTGGCGTAACCAGAAGGCACCACGTGGCCCAATCTGTTTATTGCGACAAAGAATTAAAGAAATAAGGAGGAAGATGACCAAATTTGGAAAAACTCAACATGAAAGTTGTAGATCTTGATGAGATCTACAAGTTTCATGTTGACCAAAAATAGAGATGAGGTTAAATAAAGGCCGAAAGTAATTTTGAGGGCGTTTTTAAGGGTAAAAACACCATGAATTTTAGTTTTTCCATTTTTTGTGCTTTTAATTTATTCAATGACTCTGATATTTATAGAGATTTGTCTGGTTTTTATTGACACTTAGTCTAAACTAGGGGGTTAATTTCAGCGAATTACAAGCATGAAACATGGTTTCATCAACGACCAAACCCAGATCACAGAGACTGACTACTTCTAAGTTCAAGAGAAAATGCATCATTGAGTGAGGTGGTGGTACATACTCTAGTGGCATTGAGGTGGATGCACGCATGCATTGCACCATACAGATCCATTTTTTGTTGAACTTATTAGGGAGCGAGCGAGACTCCTCCAACAAACTGGATTGACAGATTTATGACTCATTGGGATTGTATGCCCGTCTCGAGAGTACTACCAACTAGACTAGCTGAAGGATCGCGCTTGCGCATAGATTTTAGGTTGCACTCTGAACAAAGTGTTGCATGCTTCATTCCTAGTGCAGGCTTTTCCTTTGACTGGAGAGTCCATGATAAGTACATGAAAATATGTATTTAGGTATGTCAAAGAATTGGTTTTGTTTGCGTAAATATTAAAGGCCTAGACTATATTTGATTGTATATTACTAGATGTTTTTAAAACGTTCTCTTCTAAACTTGTTTAGTTACTACATTTGCATTGCTTACCTGTAATATCTTAATTTATAATTTATTTTATCCTTACTAGGTCAATTGACTCACAAGTTACATTCTTTGGAAATCATATAGGAAATGTAGGGAAAGAGATAGAGGCTCACATTTTTGGTGGTGCATCTGCATGACGTTGTTGAGGTTGAGGTCTAGTTTTGTAGTTGTTTTTGTCTCTCTCCTTTCTAACTATTTTTGATGTAATAAAGAGACCGTGGGTTTTTTATTGTTATCTCTATGTGGACATTCATTATCAATGGAAACTTAGATTTTCATCCATATGTATTTATATTTGTATAAATGGTAAATCATGCATGTTGTTTATGACTGTTGTTGGGTAATCTTGAGAATGTGTGTTGAGATGCGCTACAGCCAAGGCGAGGCATTTCACCACGTCATCTCACGTGCTTGTGCGTGTGAGGTGCGTGGCCATTTTGCACAAGGGCCCTCAGACTTGGGTTATTGAGCTTTAGTCCATAAACTATTTTATCCAATGTTTTATTTTATGTATTTTGCAAGTAAGCCCCCAGGTTTTTGTATACTTGCATTTTGACCCTCGCCAGGGGCGCACATGTTTGTACACGTGATTTTGGAGTTTTTGCAGATACCCTTGCGGGTTTGGAATTTTGTAATTGGCCTTTTAACTTGAATATGTAGTTATAACTTTCAGTAAAAATTACACTTTGGACCATAACACTTTGTGCTATTTACAAATATGCCCTTGCTAGTAGTGTAGTTTCTCTTTGTTATCTCTATTTATTTCATACATCTATATTATTCTAAAAAATCCAAAAAATAGGCATAGCTTCTTGTTACATTGCATTTGCACGCCATATTTTTATTTTACAGTTTTGAAGCTTTTTATTATTTATAAAAAATCAAAAGTATCAAATTTGTCCCTATTTTCAAAAGAAAATACTAAAAGTTATAAAAACTTTTTGAAAAATTCCAAAAAATCTATTTCGTATTTATTTAAGTATTTTACAACTTCACACCAAAAACCATTAGAAAATATAAAAGAAAGCTCACAAAAATTGAAAAATCCCTAAAAACTTTATAAAAACATAAAAAATCCATAAAAAATCATAAAAATATAATTTCTATCTCTGAATTTTCTCTATATTGTTATCTATATATTCAAATTAATTTGGAGAATTTTTGACATCGTTTACTATTTGTTCCCTCCATTTTAATTTTAAAAATTTATCTTAAACCCTGATTTGGGTATTTTTGACTTTGAAAATCTATAAAAAAATTAGAAAGATTCTTAAAAATCGTAAAAACTGTAAAAAATTATCAAAAACCCAGAAAGTATATTATTTCCTATATTTTAACTAATTTACCTATTTATATATATATATATATCTTATCTCTCTCTTACCTATATTGTATATATATTCTATATAGATTTTTATATATATTAAAAAAAATAAAAAAATAAAAAAAAGAAAATACATAATCAGAAAATATAAAATATAAAATATAAAATCAAAAATCAAGTAAAAAATATAAAACTAAAAACCTACAATAATGTAACTTGGCTAAGTATTTGAGAAGATATTTAGTGCTTTGATTACTATCTTGCATGCTCTACTCCTTTGCTTCATGTGTTCGACCCCTACTTGCTTGCCATTATACAATCTTAATAGGGTATAATAAATTTTAACTCTTGCTTTTAGTTGCTTAATTACTTATGTGGGTTATTTGTTGAACAACGAGAGGATTTGAGTAGTCACCTCAGCGACAGTGAGCCTGAATTGTCAGGCCATTACTTAGCGACTCCTATCTTATCATTTTTCAACCATCCAAGAAGCCAGAAGAATTGGAGAAAGACGATGGCGGTGACCTTACTGATTACGAGGAGCGCAGGAGAAAGGAGAAGAAACCACGACTGGCGAGCATGATCGTAATACCCACGACGCAGGAGGCGGTACCCTTTCTAATGGTTACAAGACCCATCATCGGGGGTACCGTCTAAACATCTACAAAGAAGAAGAGGAAGGCTATGGATCATGATGACAACGGCACCCGCATCAGGAATGAATCTAACAGATTGGAGAGTGGTCGGAGTCTTCATAAGGGGCAGAGGATTGGACATGGATGAGGAGGGGGGAGGCTGGGGCAGAGGAAGGATGGGGCAGTGGAGGGGCCAGGATGGTGATGGAGGAGAGGACGGGTCTGAGGAGGGGGGATGTTCAAGCGGAGGAAGGATGCGGTGGAGGAGGGGGCAGGCTGGGGGTGGAGGAGAGGGTATGGCGGAGGAGGAGGGAGGCTAAGGGAGGAGGAGGTCGTTGTGGGAGGAGCTGTGGGTGGAGGGCGACCAGCCGGGCGTGGGGGGGGGGGGGGGTTTCCGAGAGGAGAGGAAGGAGGAAGAGGTTGGGGAGGAGGAAGATGATGGGGGAAGAGAAGGAAGAAGAAGAGGATGAGGAAGAGGGTGAGAAAATACCACTGAACCCTTTTCTTAAAATTAATTCCGCTTATGACCTCACAATTAACATCCGTTTGCATTGTGGGTGGACGACAACTAAGACAAGGGGCACAAGTGATAGAACATCAAGAAGTCGGTGGTACAACTGATATTCCCAAAAAGGAAGGGGTATAACTGATATTGCAATATCTAGGAGGGGTACAACTAATAAAAACCCTTTTGAAAAATAACAACGGATAAGCGTACCTATATGAACCGTTGCTAATGATATAACTATAGATGTGATATTCGTTACTAATTTTGAGTACGAAAACCCATTTCACAAGGAATAATATCATCATTATATATTTAACAATGGCTAATTTAGTGATGGATTTTGAATCCGTCATCATAGTTCAATTTTGTTGTAGTGATAGATCGAAATCAGTGGTGGAAGGGGCATGTTTAATATCACACAGGATCCCTCCCAAATAACAGAAGTCGTTGTGCAAGAGAAGAGGAGGTGCTGTTGGGATTCTAATTCCATCGAACAGATGTAGCATAAGGATTGCGGGCAAATTCTAAAGTTGGCAAGCCTGTCCGTGGAAGGTAGGTGCCTTGTCAGTGGGCTCCCAAAGGCTGGGCGTTTGTCCTGTGGTGTATCAAATCCACTACCACGGAGAAAGAGACCCCCTTCAGGTCAAGGACTACACAAATGGGCATAGCTTTCAAAGTCTCCTTCTGGATGCGGGTGCTTCTACTGGTAGGAACCACTTCCCAAAAAGAATCCTTAGAGAAGTATGGTAAAAGAATGGTAAAATAGATCTAAAATTAGATTCTTATATATAGTGAAAGAAGACGTAAAAATAAGTGCATTGGACCCTACCTATTATCCTGTCACAATTAGAGGACTTGTACTGGACTCAATTGGACCCGATCTAACCTGACTTGATGCTCAACCTGTTAGACATGCGAGCCCACGGCAATCCATTATGCAATAAATGTTATTGCAAATATCATTCCCTGATCTGAAATGAAGAATAACTAATTTGCATAATAGGTTCCTTAGTACAATTAGGGTTATGTACCTTGGTTGTCTTGACATCATAAAGCTGTTGATTTAATTGTTGAATCATAGAAGCTGGTGCTTGGAAGAATATCTAAAGAGTTAGATTGATGACTCATCACACACCATCAAATGATTGTCACGATGCGATCTCCAGTCTGGTGAGAGATGACAATCCTATCTCTAAAGGTTGATATCTGACCAACCTCTTGATGCAGGTCCTCTACATAGGAATAGAGATTCGGAGGTATCAGATTAGTTAGGTCAAAAGAGTTGACTTAACGAGATCGAGAAAACCAAAGTCCTACATCATATGCTGTCGCGATATAGGCACACATCCTCTGACCGAAGACATATGTGTTACTATATGTCTAAGTATGTACATTTGGTAGACCAATAGGTTGATAGCCTAATCAAGGTCTATATACTGGTGAGCTGGTGTGCATATAAGGGCATATGAGTAACACGATCTCTCAAAGGGATCATACAGGTTCACTTCTAAACCGGAAGACATGAGCTCACTCATGAGATGTCGGGATCGATAAATTCCATGCATGGTCGTCTTGCTTATGAAGCTTGACAGAATTTAGAGGTATAATATATGATTTTGGAAAGCATATGATCGATACCGAATCCCAATGAACAAATGAGAATCTTAACGATAAAACCCTGAAGGTGACCGTCTAAAAGAGATCTATAACTTCGGGTTTATTCAAGGTTTTCTAGTATGCAGGATGTATAGGTACTGGGAATACCTGAGGGTGATGTGATCATTAACAATTATATAACCATGACGCTTCCATTCCGAGGGAGTAATGAAACAAGTCTGGATTTTATTGACTCCTCTTAGTAGAGAAGTAACTTGATCTTAGTCCTAGTGTTGGACATTGATCTGAATGAGATTCAGATGCAATGAGAAGATTAAGTTTACGGACTTGATTTAATCAAGCATCTATGGGAGTTCCGTAAGATCTGTATTTGAGATATGATCTCAATGTCCAAGTCACTATACGTGGAACAATACAATTGCCATGTCCTTATCTCCAAGTATCTGCGAAGAAAGCACACTATTCTTGAAAGAGTTCAAGAATAATTACCTTGATGAATTATGTATCCAAGCAACAAGAAAAATATGAATGAGATTTATATAATGAGAATGATTATCGAATATAATTAAATGAGATTTAATTATCAGGGAAATGCAAAATGTGGATAGTACTATCCATGTTATCCATAATATCAACGTATATTATAAATATGATTTATAATATATTGGAGAGACACATTTGTAAATAGTATTTACTAATTGATTGTTAATGTGAATTCGATTCATATTAAGCAATTAATTGGAAATGTAATTTACATTTTTTGTTTGGGTTGTGAATGCGATTCACATTTTTCAATGGCATGATTGAAATATCCACCAATTAATTTGAAATTAATTTAGTGAATATATTTGCAGTAAATTTTGTTGCAAATAATTAAAAGATATAGGGATTTTATCTCATAAAATAAAGAAGATAAAAATCCACCTAATGGAGAGGTGGCGTCACCCATGAATTATTCATGGGTGACTGACGAATCCGAAAATGCTGCGTTTAAGAATGTGTTTTTATCGTGCGTTGTAGGCGGCAATCGGAAACGGTCAAGAAAATACCACAAATAAGTTATTCAATTTTTCGTCTCGTGGTTTTATGTTTATTTTACTTGGGCAAGTCCCAAGGTCGATCACAAGGAGGCAAAGGAACAACCTAGAATTAAGTCTATCAAAGTTCGTGTTCGGTTTTCAAGGCGGTCTTTTTTTTGGAATTTTCAATACAATAAAGGATGCAAAATGCAACTTTGGCCTTATTTTAGGGACTAAAATGTAAATTACGTTCAAATGATGTCCGAAAAATACGAAACTTGGCCACAATGTAAACTATAATGAAATGGATGCACTGCAATTTTTTTGGAATTTTTGGATGCAATATGAATTTTTATGGATTTTTAAATGTAAACAAAATGATTTTTAATATTTAATTTTAATAAATATCAAACCTATTTATTTTCGAGAATCAAAATTATCTGAGATCTATCACTAGGTGACTGATCTCAGAAAAATCCTAAACCTCGAAAATGTGGGGTTTAATACCTACTAAAAATTAAATACTAAAAGATGCAAAATAATTTTTACAGGACAAAATATGCATGCAAATGCAAATCTTTTTGGGCACAATGTTAAGAATAATTAACTCTACAAGATGTGATTTTTCGGGGATTTTTAGAGCAACGGTTAACAAATTATGAATTTCAGAGCAGAAAATGGGTAAAATATGCCAATTTTCACAAAACAAATATTTATTAATTAACCGTCAATCAGAAAAATACCCGCAATATGTCAAAGTGCAGAGAGTCAATTAACCAACATCATGCTATTTTTTGATAATAAAATAATGTAGAGATGAGGTCTAGAATCACAGGGGAACACAGGGGTACAACTGCAAGTTAAATAAATAACATAAATAAATAATGCAGTAGAGGGATGTTTCTGCAATTACCGATACTGAGAGGGGTACTCCTGCAAAATTTCCCAAGGTCACGTGCTATGCACGTGCCTCTGGCTGGCGGGGGTGTCTGCGTGAATAGGGGAATCTTCGGGGGGTCTGATGCAATTTACCCAGGGATCACGTGCCACGCACGTGACTCTGGATGATGGCTTGCTGAGGACGTTCCCCCACGCACGTGCGAGGGGCGTGCGGGGGGCCTCGGCTCTCCAGCCGGCAGCGAAGGCAGCAGAGGACACCGGCCAAGGCGGAGGGCCGGTGGCTCACGGTGATGGCCGAGTAGCCGGTGAAGGCCGACGAGGCTTCGGGCGGTGGATGCGGGCCCAGCTACTGTAGACGGCGGAGTGCTGGAGAATGACGTCGTGGAGGCGAGGCCGGCGGTGCTGGCGTGTCGGTGAAACGTCGTTGAAGAATGGTGATCGGAGAGGGAGGAGGAGCTTGCTGATTGCCTGAGGTTGATGACGCCGGTGGAGTTGCTCGAAGTCGTGGACGATGGCGGAGTAGCGGAGAGGCGAAGCTTGTCGAAGGCGGTTGGAGGTCGGAGTCGGCGAAGCGGAGTTTGAGGTCGATGATGTCGAAGGTAGCCGGCTCCACGAGAGAACTCGGAGCGGAGGCAGCTCGCGCGAGGGCGGTCTGCGGCAAGGCGTCGCCGCCTTGGATCTCGCCGTGAAGGCTCCTCGCCGGCGCTGTCACCGCGGCGAGGTGACACTTTCGTGCAGTCGGCGGATGCGGAAAGAAGGGACGGCGGTGTTCCTTTTATAGGCTGCGGGGGGGGGGGGGTGTGCCGGAGATGGAAGGAGATCGGGTTGAAGGCGGCGGCAAGATTCGACGGGGATTTGATCATGATCGGCAGCGAGATACGCGGGGGGAGGCGCGGGATTCGCGGCGCGGAGCGACGGCGGCCCGAAGAGGAAAGGGGGTCCGGAGGTGGACGATGCACAGTGGCCGTCCGATCGGCCACGATCGGACGGCCCATGGTGTGACACGTGGCGCAAGAGGGAGCGGTGGAGAGAGGGCGCACGTGCGGAGCACGTGCCTTGGAGGCACGTGCGACGCACGTGCGTCCCTTTTTTTTATTTTTAATTTTTTTTATAAAACAACTATCTAATAATGCCAAAAATGGCTGACACGTGGCGGCCTCTGGGGCTGCCACGTGTCAGCACCAGAAAATTCGAAATTTAAAAATCTTTGTAAAATCGATAAAAAATAGTAAACGACCTCGGATCGAAAAAGTTTCTTCACGAAAATTGCTCGTCTCGATGAGATCTACAACTTTCATGAGACATCAAAACCAAAATCGATCAAATGTAAAAAGTGAATTTTTGGGGTATCCTATGTACATAGAATACCTTGATTTTTGGGTTTTATAATTTTTATGTCATTTTTAAACAAGATAAAAATCCGGAAAAATATGGAAAAATCAAAGATAAATAAAAGACACTTAATTCTAATTTTTTTTGGATTTTTATTGATTAAGAAAATATATACATAAAATACAAGGTCAAAACCGCGGAAATATACAATGTACAAAAGAGGCCTAAAACCCAACTTTCACATACGAGCTCCGATTCACTTGAACTTGGTCTTGTTTTGAAGGTAATTGAATGCACATTAGTTCAAAAGTGAGTAGGATTAAATCGGACACTGGATGGAGAAGATATGTGGCTTTTAATCCGAAAATCCTGAAATTAGGGTTTGGGTTTTTGGTCCACTTATTTGGGTTAGTTATTTTTTTGTATTTTTCCTTTATTCTTGTTAGTGATATGTACACAGTGGAAGTGGTTTTGAGTTATTTGGAGTTAGCATGAATGAGCTAAAAATCCGGGAAGTTAGGCTTATTTACAGGTCATTTTGGCTTGGATTTTTGGCTTCTTATTTTATGCAGATTTTTTGTGCTAAAATGCCATTCTTATGAAAACATGCATGAATGCTAATTATGCAAAATAGATGCAAGAATGCTGTTGATTTTTAGGGATTTGAGCTTAATAAATGAGATTTAGAGTGATGAATACGAGATTCATCATCCCCCTATACTTAAACCATGCTCGTCCCTGAGCATAAAAAGAAATGCCATGAGGTGAAATGAGATTGGGTTCCATACCAAGACCATGAGCTGAAGGTGAAAATGAATCTAAACTCAACCTTTGGATTATTTGTGTGTCGGAACTTCTGTGAGACTTAGAATTTTTAAAAAATCAACAGTCCTCGAGTTCTACAAATCCTTGCTTACAGTTTCGGCTCAGAAGTCATCTTAGATCAATCCTCTTCCCAAAGTATACCCTATGAACAATGAATAACCGACTCTTGTGTGTGAAAGGTTTTTAGCTCTTCCCACTCAGAATGCCGGACTACTGCGCAAACCTCCTCTCCAATAACTCGTCCTCGGGAAGTCAGGTATTTCCTTCTAAGGTCTGTCGCGCTGTGTTCACAATCGAATTGGGGGGAGAAGTTAGAAGAATGAGAAAAGAACTGGAGGGGATTAGTGTAGTTCACCTCTCCTTGTGAAGCTGGCCAGTGTAGCCGAGTCTCCACCAAGATCTGCAGGTTCTTGAAGCTTGGACCTTTTTGGTCAGATTTTATTTGGTAGTTGCTTCTTTGTATTTGGAATTTTTGGTGGTTCTGCTTGGATCTTGTTTTGCCCCTACGGATATAGCATCTTTTGTTTCCGTACATTTTTTTGGGGTCTTAGAAAAAATTGTGCCCAGCCGTCCATCCCTTTTCCGAAGCTTTATTTCAACCCGTACTCCGGTCTTTAGATTTCCACGCTACCAGAAAAGAAACTCACACAGTCTTCCAACAAATGTTTGAGTTGAGCTAAGTGCATTGTGCGAGAGTACAAATTAATTCCTTATTCCAGAGTTGTACCCAGAATGAAGAGACCAGGTTAGACATTAAGAGTCAAATTCTGTGCATTGTTACGTGGAACTCAAAGAATTAAGTCAAAGACCTGAAGACTCTAAAATCCTATTTCTCAGTGAAGTTCCTCTGAAAATTAGGTTGATTAAGGTTAAGTCCAGATCACTCTCGGTTTCGGCTCATAACTCGGTTCAGAACCCAATGACTTTTCACATATGCAAATGAGTGTAATGCTGGATGAAGTGCAGGTGTGTGAAATGCAAACGCAAATTTTTTTTATTTATTATTTTTTTTTGATTTTTTTTATGCAAAAATGAATAAGAAGCCATTCTTCAAAAAATTTGGGCAAAGTCAAAAGTTTGGGCCAAGTCAGTGTTAGTAGCAAAACTTTTTTTTTTGAAGACCCACCCCGTAAATACATATAGACTTATGCGCAAGTACGAGGTATGGCTAAAATATATACATAGTATATATACAGACCCCCCTATACTTAGCGAGTGCTGTGTCCTCAGAGCACAAGAAGCGTAATGAAGACATAGCTCGGGCTAAACATAAGAGAGTAAAATTACACACGGTTTCGCCCCCTATACTTAGACTGAGAATCGTCTAAGTATAGAAGAAGAGCGCAAAAAGAGGCGGACAGAATATGTAAATGAGGAGAGTATAAACAGATGGGTGGCGGATCCCCCTATACTTAGGCTTTGTCAGCCTAAGTGTAGAAGAAGGAGTGATATTGAGTGAGCGAGAGGTCGGAATATGATGAGCGAAATGGTATATACAGATGGCATCGGTCCCCCCTATACTTAGGCCTTGGCCTAAATAGAGGAAGAAGTTGTACAAGAAGACCGATGTGGTCGGGAGGGAGGGTGGGTAGCCGATGATTAAGGCGGTTTACGGCTGATCTTCTTGTGAGCCTGCGGTGGGAGATCGTAATGAGTTTGAGATGAGACATGTGATTCCCAACTATTATCAGTGTCATCCTCAGAAAAATCATGATGGATAGTAGATGAAATATTTGAGTCAGATGAAAGGTAGCCATCATCAGAGTTATCCTCAGAGGAATAATATTTGAAAGTGGACATACTCCAGATCTTCATGTCTTTTTGTTCATTCCATTGTTTCCTCAAAATTCGTTCCTTTTTAAGATCAATCGGTTTGTCCTCAAATGAATCTTCAGATGCTCCAGTCTCAGTCAGCTCATAAGAAATAATTCCAGTGTACTTGTGAAAGGTAGGAGCATCAGCTTTGGATGAGTAATAATTAGGAACGGGAGTTGTCCAACGAGAATCAAATTTTGGATCCTTGCGAAGATATGGCTTTAGAGATGCCGAACAGACTTCACTCATGTAGACTACCTTTTCCGGACCTGATGAGGGATCATCAACCGATTCCTCTTCCGAATGATCAAAGGTGACTTTCTTTTTCTTGTTTCGTGAAGATGTCGGTTCACTTGAGTACCCGGATGAATAGCCATTGAAATTCTTCTCCTTGGTCGGTGTTCGGGCTACGTGTTCATTCTTTGTTTCCTGAATGTTGGTGCACTCTTGATTTGGGAGGATTTGGTCAAGATAATCAGAGTATGTTGCTCCAGGATGCGACCATGCAAATGTCTCAGGATCGTAGTAGAAGGATTTGTCTATTTTGAAATCTACGGGAATTGAGATATCGGGGAGAGTCTCTAAACCAATAGTCTCATTAACAAACGCAATCTCAGGTGTAGCAACGGGGTAGGGCTCTTCTACCGTTTCATGGTTGCGGTTGTTGGGGACTTTGTGGTTTACCTCAGAAAATCGTGCTTCCTCAAAGACTGTATCAGATCGTAGTGATTCCAATGCCGTAAAATTTATTTCCCGAGTCTCACAATCGATACTCGCCTTGGCCAATGCCAAGAATGGTTTTCCGAGAATGATTGGAGACTGGGTGAATTCTCCTTGATGCTCAATATCAATGATCGTGAATTCTACCTTGAGCGGAGCACCTTGGAATTTCATGATGACAGAAATGGTTCCTCTCGGCCTTTTTATCGATCGGTCCGCTAATTGTACAATCTCTCGTATCTTCCGAATCGACCCGAGTTTTGAGTTCGTGAAATACAGAGGTCGGGAGGATATTGATCGGTGAATCGTCATCAATACGAGCATGTGTGAAGATTGTGTTTTTGATTTCGCAGTCAAATCTGGGCAACCGCTTCACTATGCGGCTCTTGGTTTTTCTCCTCAACACCAAGGAGGAGGCCATTGACAAGATGTGTCTTTCAGTTTTTGTTCTAATTCTTCCTGACTTTTTGACGATTAATCTGTCCATTAGAAATTTCTTAAGGTCAGGGAAGTGTTCAATGGCCTTTATAATGGGAAGTTCAAAAATCAAGTATTTTTCCAGTGCTTCCCGTAAAGCAGGATCCAAATTTCTCAGATCTTCTTCAGATTCAATTTTTATGAGATTTTCTGGATTTTCAAATTTTTTTGTATTTTCTGTGTGGTGTGGCGATGTGGTGTCTTCCTTAAATGAGAAGGGGCCTTGATATTCAGAGTTTGGGTCAGCGGCATAGTCATTCTTAGGGGAATAATGAGCAGAAGTTTTGCTGTTAGAGTCATCCCTAGGTCTTTGAATATCATCAAAAATTTCATCATGGGATCCAATCATTTCCTCATTTAGTTCAACACTCGATCCACCATAGAATGAGATCACTCGATCGGCAAATTTTTGAAATCTATCCTCCATCAATTCAAATCTTGTTTTTATCCTCGAAACATTATCCTCACAATTTTGTTCATGATCAACCACAGGAGCACTCGGATTTTGTTCAATAATTTCGTCTTCCATTTTTCTGTACATACGGAGAGGAGAATTTCTTGGGATATCCATTATATGATCATTTCTTGAAAATTTCTCCTCAAAATTTATGGAAGGAGGCAGCTCATATGGTACAGTCATGTGTGTTTGATCTGAGTAGAGTTCGGTCCTTTGATCATGTTTGGTCAGCTCTTGATATTGTGGAGTCGGCATACATGGTTTATATGTGTCTAGGAGTTCAGTCCAGTCCTCTGTATGAGTATCATGTCTGACAAAGGGTCTGTCATGGTCAATCCAACGATGATGATCATTAAGCGCATGTCTTTCCATCTGGGTTTGGTTCTCTGCCAGTCATGGGATTTAAAGAGATTTTGATCTTGAAATGTTTTATTGGCGAGAGAGTGAGAATAAGGCGGTTCAGTCCAAGATGGTGTGGTTGGATGATTTGAGAAAGGATTTAATGAAGTTGAAGTCATCTGCGGTTGAAAGCTTCCCGCAAATGTTGGAGGATTAAACGAAGAGGAAATAATGGATTTGGGCCAAACCGACATAGATTTGTTTTCATAGTGGTGTTCGGTCATTTTTGAAGGAGTTGAGAGAAATGATGGGTTGGATCTGAAATTTGGAAAAATTTCCATGACGAGATTAAAATCAAGAGATGGGAGAGATGATTGCATGGGACAGAAAATTTTATCAAATGTGCGGCTATTGATCTTTGATATCGGTTCACGCACACCAATACAAACACAAATCAAACCCTGGGTTCACCAACTCACACAATGAAGCCGTAAGATTTCGGCTATTATCTTTTCAATTTTAGTTGGTGATAATTCAATCTTGGCAAAAATTTAGCGAGCTTGAGATTTTGGATTTGGGCTCTATCCTTAAGTGTCGTCTCTCACTCACTCAAAAAATTAAAATCATCCAAGGTCGGGGTTGCTCTCCCGCAAAAATTCTTGATTTTATGGGTTATTTGAGATCAGATATATTTAGCAGTCCCGGTTTTAATGAGGTGATCACTGCAAAATTAGATGAGCACAAATACACGTCTACCGTCCAGTCCCAATTTCCTTTAAAGTTATGTTATAAAACAAGAGGGAGGAATTCGAGAAAAGCCGATGCACGCGAAAAACTATGATGAATGCTCAGTTAGAAGACTTACAGTGAATCCTCGCAATCTCCATGTGGGATGCTAGACAGAATTTAAAAATTATTCTAAATGAAATGCAAGCCGATGGAAAAACCGCACCTAAGCAGAAAGTTCTATTAGCGGGAAGAATTGATTTAAATTTTTGGCTAAATTGAACGATCTATGTGCGTCTCAATTAAAGTGAAGTGTGGCTTAAGATCCTACGAGCACAAGCAAAAATATAAATGCTCTGAGAGCCGTATGTGCAGGTCTATCCTATTCGCCACTCAAGTCGGGCCCCACCCTCGCCGGAGAGTAAAACAGGCCACGACACACCACAGAATAAAGTTTAGAGGTCTTTCTACACACGCGAGAGTCCAAACGGACACCGCTGTAAAATTTGCAGAAATTAAAAGTGCAGAAATTAAAAAACCTAGACTCTACTCTCTCTCACGACTCGACTCGATCTTAAATTAATTGCGGCTTTTGGTGAAGTTGCGTCGGTTATTGAAAACCGCTCCACGTACAAGGTACCTCGCAAAAAAAATAAGAGAGAAAATGTAAGAGAGTGACTCAAAAATAATATGAAAAATAAATGCTGAAAATAAATTGCAGAAAAAAAATGGAATTTACAATGAAAAATTCGGGGGTCAGACTACCCGAATGCGGAAAACCGAATGAAAAATTTTTAGACAAAAATCTAAGCCGTTTGCCTCCCCGACAACGGCGCCATCTGACGAATCCGAAAATGCTGCGTTTAAGAATGTGTTTTTATCGTGCGTTGTAGGCGGCAATCGGAAACGGTCAAGAAAATACCACAAATAAGTTATTCAATTTTTCGTCTCGTGGTTTTATGTTTATTTTACTTGGGCAAGTCACAAGGTCGATCACAAGGAGGCAAAGGAACAACCTAGAATTAAGTCTATCAAAGTTCGTGTTCGGTTTTCAAGGCGGTCTTTTTTTTGGAATTTTCAATACAATAAAGGATGCAAAATGCAACTTTGGCCTTATTTTAGGGACTAAAATGTAAATTACGTTCAAATGATGTCCGAAAAATACGAAACTTGGCCACAATGTAAACTATAATGAAATGGATGCACTGCCATTTTTTTGGAATTTTTGGATGCAATATGAATTTTTATGGATTTTTAAATGTAAACAAAATGATTTTTAATATTTAATTTTAATAAATATCAAACCTATTTATTTTCGAGAATCAAAATTATCTGAGATCTATCACTAGGTGACTGATCTCAGAAAAATCCTAAACCTCGAAAATGTGGGGTTTAATACCTACTAAAAATTAAATACTAAAAGATGCAAAATAATTTTTACAGGACAAAATATGCATGCAAATGCAAATCTTTTTGGGCACAATGTTAAGAATAATTAACTCTACAAGATGTGATTTTTCGGGGATTTTTAGAGCAACGGTTAACAAATTATGAATTTCAGAGCAGAAAATGGGTAAAATATGCCAATTTTCACAAAACAAATATTTATTAATTAACCGTCAATCAGAAAAATACCCGCAATATGTCAAAGTGCAGAGAGTCAATTAACCAACATCATGCTATTTTTTGATAATAAAATAATGTAGAGATGAGGTCTAGAATCACAGGGGAACACAGGGGTACAACTGCAAGTTAAATAAATAACATAAATAAATAATGCAGTAGAGGGATGTTTCTACAATTACCGATACTGAGAGGGGTACTCCTGCAAAATTTCCCAAGGTCACGTGCTATGCACGTGCCTCTGGCTGGCGGGGGTGTCTGCGTGAATAGGGGAATCTTCGGGGGGTCTGATGCAATTTACCCAGGGATCACGTGCCACGCACGTGACCCTGGATGATGGCTTGCTGAGGACGTTCCCCCACGCACGTGCGAGGGGCGTGCGGGGGGCCTCGGCTCTCCAGCCGGCAGCGAAGGCAGCAGAGGACACCGGCCAAGGCGGAGGGCCGGTGGCTCACGGTGATGGTCGAGTAGCCGGTGAAGGCCGACGAGGCTTCGGGCGGTGGATGCGGGCCCAGCTACTGTAGACGGCGGAGTGCTGGAGAATGACGTCGTGGAGGCGAGGCCGGCGGTGCTGGCGTGTCGGTGAAACGTCGTTGAAGAATGGTGATCGGAGAGGGAGGAGGAGCTTGCTGATTGCCTGAGGTTGATGACGCCGGTGGAGTTGCTCGAAGTCGTGGACGATGGCGGAGTAGCGGAGAGGCGAAGCTTGTCGAAGGCGGTTGGAGGTCGGAGTCGGCGAAGCGGAGTTTGAGGTCGATGATGTCGAAGGTAGCCGGCTCCACGAGAGAACTCGGAGCGGAGGCAGCTCGCGCGAGGGCGGTCTGCGGCAAGGCGTCGCCGCCTTGGATCTCGCCGTGAAGGCTCCTCGCCGGCGCTGTCACCGCGGCGAGGTGACGCTTTCGTGCAGTCGGCGGATGCGGAAAGAAGGGATGGCGGTGTTCCTTTTATAGGCTGCGGGGGGGGGGTGTGCCGGAGATGGAAGGAGATCGGGTTGAAGGCGGCGGCGAGATTCGACGGGGATTTGATCATGATCGGCAGCGAGATACGCGGGGGGAGGCGCGGGATTCGCGGCGCGGAGCGGCGGCGGCCCGAAGAGGAAAGGGGGGTCCAGAGGTGGACGATGCACAGTGGCCGTCCGATCGGCCACGATCGGACGGCCCATGGTGTGACACGTGGCGCAAGAGGGAGCGGTGGAGAGAGGGCGCACGTGCGGAGCACGTGCCTTGGAGGCACGTGCGACGCACGTGCGTCCTTTTTTTTTATTTTTTTTATAAAACGACTCGAAATTTAAAAATCTTTGTAAAATCGATAAAAAATAGTAAACGACCTCGGATCGAAAAAGTTTCTTCACGAAAATTGCTCGTCTCGATGAGATCTACAACTTTCATGAAGACATCAAAACCAAAATCGATCAAATGTAAAAAGTGAATTTTTGGGGTATCCTATGTACATAGAATACCTTGATTTTTGGGTTTTATAATTTTTATGTCATTTTTAAACAAGATAAAAATCTGGAAAAATATGGAAAAATCAAAGATAAATAAAAGACACTTAATTCTAATTTTTTTTTGGATTTTTATTGATTAAGAAAATATATACATAAAATACAAGGTCAAAACCGCGGAAATATACAATGTACAAAAGAGGCCTAAAACCCAACTTTCACATACGAGCTCCGATTCACTTGAACTTGGTCTTGTTTTGAAGATAATTGAATGCACATTAGTTCAAAAGTGAGTAGGATTAAATCGGACACTGGATGGAGAAGATATGTGGCTTTTAATCCGAAAATCCTGAAATTAGGGTTTGGGTTTTTGGTCCACTTATTTGGGTTAGTTATTTTTTTGTATTTTTCCTTTATTCTTGTTAGTGATATGTACACAGTGGAAGTGGGTTTTGAGTTATTCGGAGTTAGCATGAATGAGCTAAAAATCCGGGAAGTTAGGCTTATTTACAGGTCATTTTGGCTTGGATTTTTGGCTTCTTATTTTATGCAGATTTTTTGTGCTAAAATGCCATTCTTATGAAAACATGCATGAATGCTAATTATGCAAAATAGATGCAAAGAATGCTGTTGATTTTTAGGGATTTGAGCTTAATAAATGAGATTTAGAGTGATGAATACGAGATTCATCAGTGACGCCCCATCTTTTTAGGAGGAGGTTTTTGTCCTCTTTGTTATCTTGTGTTAATTAATTTTATTAAGTTAAATTGTGTTGATAATAATGCAACATATATTTAATTTAATATAAATTAATAAGTTGTTTCTTTATTAAACAACAATGATCATGGCTATTGATAAAAACACAAATCAATCTAACCGTTGATTTTGTATGTCCCATGGATTGTGATCCATGGACTCCCAAACTACTATATAAGAGAGGGCAACCCTAGACTTCAAGTACACGCATTAAGTTGCTCTCTCTCTCCTTCTCCCATTCTCACGCCCCATCTCTCTCTAAGAATGGTCGTCCACTCTGAGATCTTGAGAGAACTACAGTCGTCGCTACGTCGTCATGCTGTCAGATCTCCGTCTTCCTTGGTGGCTCTAGCACAAGTAGAAGACGTCAGATTTCGTTAGACGAAATCAGGAGATTCAAGGCTTGGATCTTCATCGTGGATTGCAGGAAGCACGTGTCTCATCATCACACCTGCAAGTGCCATCTTCGTGGATCAGACTTGAGTCAGGAGAATCTATTGCTTTAGAGATCAAGTGATCGCAACCACGCTTCAAGAGGTATTTCTAATACTTTGTGGTTAGATGAAACAATCCAAGAAATGTTCTTGGGATTACGTGGTTCTATCATATAATTTAAAAATTTTAAATTCCGCTGCACCGAGCAACTAGTGCGACTAGTTGCTCCGATCGCATTGGATGCGATCATCACACTTCCGTGATGTGCTTAAGGATTTTTTCCACATCCTTCAAGTGGTATCAGAGCCAGGTTGTAGGTTTTGGATATGATCCATAAACCTAAGAAGATTTGGGCTCGTTAGGGTTTGTGAAAATTTTATTGCATTTCTATTTTCGCAGCCCTATTTTGTGATAATTTTCGGCCATGTTTAAAATGTTTAAATCTGAAAATATCATTGGAATAATGTTACCTATTAATTAAGGAAATCATGGGATTTGAGTTTGCGTGATTTGGAGTATGATAACTCTAGTTATGTTCATTTTATTGAACACATATCCACTGTTTCGGGGATGGTGGTTAGTGACATAATTAAAGAGTTAATTACGTGTCTTAAATGCCTGGAAATGCATAATTAATACTAGCGTTCTTTTCTAAATCAAATCGAAGAACATAATAGATTTAGGTTGCATTAATTGTATTTAAATTGATCGAGTTATGTTGATTTTAATGAGTAGGGGTCACTGTTGGAAATTAACAAACTTGATCATGAACCTTGTGATTGTCATTCAAATAAATTAATGAAAATTAATTGTTAATTTTCTGAAATGATTATTGATAAATATTTCTGAAATATTTAAAGTTGATAATTATTTCCTGAATGACATTGCACTAATCAAAATGATAAGATAGTCGATCTTGATCACAATTGGTTAATATGAAATCACCAACAAACATTGTTTTCATAAAAAAACTCTAGTTTATCCTACAATAGTTGTAGGATAACTTTTACATGCAAAACATTGTTTCTTGAATAGGATTGGGGATTTGTTTAGCAAATTTCCCTATAATATTATCAAAATGGTTTTGATCAATATTATATGGTGTAACTTCGATTGAAAAATCGATAATCATCTCAAATATATGATAATCAATTTGACATTATCCTAACCCAAGGCGGATATGGTGTCTAGTCGGGGAACGGTGGGATCCTAGGTTGCACCGTGTGTGGTCTGGCGAACTCCTGTCGGTACTGGCCATGACAACGGGTAAGGGAAGGGATAATGCTAGAAAGATCATGATGTATTTTTCTAATTATTAAAATTCGAGTAATATGTATTTTGAGATTATACCATCCATTCAAGTAACAAAAACAAGTTTGTTGGTTGATTAAATTGAATTAATGATTGATTTAATTTGATTAAATTAATTATGTTCAATTAAAAGCACTCTATTATGAATAGATGTGCATTTCCCTTGGAAGAATTAATTACATGAATAGAATTCATGGTAATTAACTAAAACTTGAATATGAGGTGGAGTATCACATAAGTGACATCCATGGTCTCCCGTCAAGGCGAAGGGTTTCGTCGCCAGGGGTTGTATATAGGAGACGTCTGTCCTAAGTGACAGCTCCTCATACAAGTTCACATGAATCGGGCCTTCTACTTCTTGAAAGAGTAAGGACGTATGCGTAGTGATCCAAGTATCGGTTCCTCGTATTATTGAGGCGATATTGGAGTGCACATAGAGAGTATTAAGCCTGTTGACGGTTGGTTCAATTAACAACGGGTCAACATCACCTTAGGGGTGGTGGGCTCGAGTGTTGAAGACCGAATTGGGAAATGCAAGTTGGACTTGCAAGACGGAATGAATTTTTGGTTCTTTTTATCTGAGTTGTGGTTTTTCATATTTATGGGATTCAACAATGATAGGAAAGGAGATCCCAGATCTTGCTAGAGATATGATGGTAAGAATATCTCTTACATTGAAAGTGATTAAGGGAATGAACTTTCAGTGTTGACAAGGCAAGTCAACTTTGATATAAAAAATCCTAAATCAAAGTAAAACATGTATATATATATATGCAAATTTCTTATTTCAGATAATCCTCATTAAACCCACTCAAATCAATGCTCAATAATAACCAGTAAATTATCATGAATTGAATTCCTTATTAAGATATTATCCTTGCGATTGGACACATAATGTATGTGGTTGCAATATGCAAGTTTCCTCATCAAAATGAGGAGTGACAATTAAATAAGACAATAAGACATCACCTTAGGGTTCGTATGTCTCTATAGTCTCGATCTTTCATCGAGTGTACTTTGGAAGTGACATGTCGATGATGATCGTAATTATCAAATTAATCCTTATAAAATCAAAAAAGATGTTTTGGCATGCATATGTGCTGTAGACATTTAATCATGAATGACATGGTTCTCTGCATTATGCATAATGGTAGCTCAGAAGAGATGATGTATTCAAAATGTTTGAATACCTGCCTGAACCAAAGTTTTTTAGTTAAAATGGGTGTAGAAATGATGAGTGTCATCGTTCTACTGTCTATACTCAAGTCATTCATGAGGCTTCATAATAATCATATTGTATGAAATAATGAAGCATATATAAATATTTAAATCTCTCATTTTGAAATCCTTTTGAATTCAACATAAGAGATCCTTTATCTTAAGCAATGTTGTTTATAGATGAAGGGAGCGTAGTGGAAGCATGGTTCGGACCCATGTAAGAAGGAGAGACAAAGAGTTGACCAAACTTCTGTGACTTCCATATGACATCCAAAGAATTGGATGAATACTAATACTGCAATAAACCGATGTATTGATAGTATGACCATTTGAACTATCTAGGATCCTTAAAGAAGGACTCAGATAGTGCATCGAAATAATCTACATTTAATCATTGAAATTAACTTTCTTATAAGATAAGATTAAAGTATAATAATTATATCTCATTCTTCTAATAACACTTGCAATTGTTGCATATGTTGTAGAAGATTAGTAAATTTGCTCTTAAGGATTAATAGTCATCTATATGGGAATTGATACGATTGTTGCAACAATCTCCATAGACTTCATATTTTCAATGGGAGAGCCCTTGGTCTTAGAGAATGTCTCTATGAACTAGATATTAAAATACATTCATTGTTGGAGATGAACATGTATTTTGGAATAAACCTATCATAAAGAGTTATGATAGTTGACTCTACTAAATTAGAATATTAATGAAAGGTTCATTAACATTTCTAATACTGAAAATTAAACTTTAATAGATCAATAGGAGGATGAAGATCATTTGACAATGATATGACATCGAGTCTTGGACATATTGATGAACTGCAGATCTACCCTTTTTAATGTTGTCAAATTGACTATTTCGTTGCACTCGGATAAATTTAAATCGATCAAAAATAACCACACAAACGATGAATCGTCGAATGAATTAATGCGCGGATTTATGTTTGTTTAGCTTGGGCAAGCCCCAGGGTCGACTCAATGAGGCAAAGGAACAACTCGGGATTAGATTAGGTGAATTAAATTGCTGTTTTCCAAGTGAGGTTTTTTTTAATATTTTTTTGTGCAATAAAAAACGCAGATGCACCGATGCGGATGAACTAGATTATTAAGAAAATCAATAACTTAGCCGAAATTAATTTGAATGTGAAATTGGACCAAATTGACCAATTATATTTTTCATGTAAACCTAATCCAATGATGAATGCAAATATATTTTTTTTGGAATTTTTCGATTTAAGATACACAAATGAAAAATACAAACTTTTTTGGGGGTTTTATGCAATTTTTTGAGCAAATGACATGCAAAAATTATGAAAATTTTACTAGAAGTTAAACATGATGAAATGAAGCTACAGTAATATTTTTGGAATTTTTTGACACTTTATGATTTTTTATGAATGTTTTACTAAAAAACAGAGTAACTGTGAGTATTTAATTCCTAATAAATACAAAATTCAAATTATCCATTGTATGAATTATCTCATATAGATATTTCAATAAGGAATCCATGAGAGTTGAAATTTCTCAAAAAACATATTCGTGGATTTAACTAAAAACTAATTACAAAAATCACCCTTGAATTTATTTTATGCAAAAGACAACTCCTAATTGGACAAAATTTGGACTGTAATTAAACCACAATTAAAAAAATCATGCACAATTTTTTTCACTATTTTTGGAGCAACAAATGACTATGTGCGAATTTCAGAGCTTAAATGGGAAAAATATCTTTGATTTTCAATCTCTGATTTTTAATAAATAATCTGACGCTCATAAAAATGCAAATAAATGGCCACAAGATAAAGATTTAGTTGCTCTACAAAATGCTCTTTTCGATTGAATAAAATGATGCAAGATGGCTGTTTAAATTAATGCTCGAAGTCAGGGGCCTTTTTGCAATAAGAAATTAAAACTTGACAGAATAAAATGTGCACAGGGATGTTATTGCAAATAAAGAAACTTAGAAGGATGAAAATGAAAGTTTTCATAAAAAAATAAAATAAAAAGTGAACCTCCTGTACGCTATCTAGGGCACGTAGAGAGGGGGAGTGGGCGGCAAGATGACAAGCAAGTGGCGGCTACCGCACGAGGGCCGCACGCTGGCAGAATCTTGTGGCCGCAGGGCGGTCGTGCGATCAGGAAGTGTGGTGGAGCGGGGACGCACGCCTGTTGGCGAAGGGTGCGCGGTGCAAGGGCGGAGGGTGGCGCGATGCTCGAGGTGTGGTGGGCGGACTAAAGGAGCCGTCAGGCCGCGGGGCGGCGGTGAAGAAGCGTCGGTTGGCCGCGGAGGCATGTGGCACCAGCAGCGGCGGGGGGGGGGGTACCGACGCAAGGGACGGATACAGCAGCGGAGGGGAGCTCGCAAGGGCGGTGATCCAGGAGCGCGCCTTGGTTCTCAGCCGCGCGCGCTCGTTGTTGGGCGGAGCGGCGACCTGCAACGGTGCTTGACGGCGTGTTGCAGGCAGCGGGGGGGGGGGGGGGGTGCCTCGGTTGCAGAGGAGACGATGCAGCGGCGGTTGGCCGCCGACGATGTCGACGCGGAGCAGAGGTGCGGGGGCGGCGGTCATGCGACGGCACGATGCTAGGACGTGCCGCGGTTGTGGAGGAGACGACGGCGGGCTAGTGGCGCGGCGACATCGAGGGGCTGCAACTTTTTTTGTATATTTTTTTGTTTTTATATTTTGTAAATAGGAATGAAGGAATGAAAGGTGAAATAAAGATGTGATAATGATAATGGTGGCGGTGGTTGATGAAATGATTTTTTTTTGTGATGAACAAGAATATTGTTAGATAAAAAAATGACAAAGTAAAGATTGAGAATACTTACCTGAGATTTTGCCAGGTGGAGCTGCGATGTGCGGCTCTCACCATCGTGGCCTCGATCCGACGCGGCAAGAAAAATCGGAGAAGCTATGCTTCTTGGATGCGGCTGCGACGAGGTCGATCTCTCTACCTCGGATCTCACCAAATACAATGGAAACCGTCATCGTGTCGAAGACTTACTCGGTTGCTGTCACCGTCGAGCAGGCTGAGCTGGTGGTTCCCTTTCTCTCTCTGTTATGGCGGATGATGAACAATGGAGGAGGAGATGAGATTATAAAGAGGAGGGGAAAGTTAGAAAAGAGGTGGAGAAGATGGAGTAATGGGGGGTTGATGGCTTGGAGTGGAAGGCAAGTAAGGAGAGAAGAGGTAAAGGGAGGATAAAATAAATACATAATAAAATAATGTAGTAGGCTACTAAAAATAATTAAAATAGTAATAGTAAAATAATAATAATAAATCCGAAAATAATAAAATAAATCCGAAAATAATAAAAAAGGGGGACATGTGGCGGCTCCAGGAGCTGCCACATGTCGCTCCTAGAATATTCAAAAATTAAATGTAAAGAAAAATAAAAAAGAAATAACAAAAGGATTAAATCATAAAGTGATCAACACGAAAGTTGCTCTCTCAACGAGATCTACAACTTTTGTGAAGAGCTGAAAATCAAAGGAAGTGATCTGTACAAAAAATATTTTTGGGTGGTATCTTATAGGTATAAAATATCGAATTTTACCTTTTGCAATTTTTTTGTCATTTTCCAAATAGAGAAAAATCAAAATAAAAATAGAAAAAATATAAAAAGAATATTTACAACATAATCTAATTTTTTGGCTTTTTAATAATTTAGAAAATGCAACGGCATTTTGGTCAATATGTACAATATACAAAAGGGGCCCAAAATCCAAGTTTTGCATAGGAGCTCCGATTTTAATGAAATCGATCTTGTTTTGAAGGGCTCTGAATGTATATTACTTTAAAAATGAGTAGACCTAAATCGGACACTCTGTGGGAGAGATATGTGCATTTTAAGGCTCCTAGTTTCAAACTTGGATTGGGGTTTTATTGGTCAATTTTACAAGTTAGTATTTTTTTGATTTTTTTCTTTAATTAGTGTTAGTAATATATACATTATGGAGTTGATTTTATTGGATTTGGAGTTAGTATAAAATATACACCCAAAGGGTATTTTAGCTAATATACAGGTGAATATTTACAAGTGAATTTGGCTTCTTATTTAATGCAAATATGAATGCTAAAATGTAGATTTTATCAATGCATGCATGAATGCTAATTATGCAAAATTGGTGGAAATATGATCCTAATTACTTGGGAACAAAGATCTATTTTCAACTTTTAGAGTGATGAATCACAGATTCATCAACCCCCTATACTTAAACCTTGCTCGTCCCCGCGCAACTAAAATGAAATGCAAGAGTAAAATGAGATTGGGTTCCATACCAAGGTCATGAACAAAAGTTGAAAATGGAGCTTGACTCAACCTTTGGATTAATTGTATGGCGGAACCTTATTGGGATCTGAACATAAGACCTAACAGAATTCAAGTTCCACAAGTTTTCTATTCAAGACGCCTCAACAGTCAGGTCGGAACAAATCCTCAAACGCAAATTTCTGATGACTATGATTCTTACTTGTATTGTGTAAGTGTAAAATAGCTCTCCACATCAGAAATGACTAAGAAGCAGCCTCTTCTAACAAGATAACTCTAATTACCCGGTCCAGTAACTCTTTCCTCAAGGAGCGGGGTATTCCCTTCTAAGTTCAAGTACGACCAGCTCAGGAGGAGGTGGTAGAGAAAAGAGTGGATTGTAGCCAGTGTAGCTACCTATCTCGGGATGCTTGACCAGTGTAGCCAAGTCATCCAGCTACAGACTTCTTGCTAATATACATACTCCGACAAACAATTGTTTTTTGGAGTTCTTGCATTTTCTTCTTCTTCTTCTTCTTCTTTTTTGAACTATATACAAGGTGCAACATGTACATCAGGAGTTTTTCCTCTTGAGCCAGTAGACTCTCCCTCTTTTGAAGCATTATTGCAACCCACAACGTCCTATCCTCAAACGTCAATACCGCCAGACTTGGTTGAGATGCGCTACCCTCCCTAGAGGAAGATGGATGTTTCCACCCGTGTGCTACTCCGAGCTAAAGGATTCTACTTCCTCACCACCTCATCAATGAAGAGCTACGTGCATGGTGCTTGTCTACGTTAGGCCACTGTCTAAAAGAATCATGCGTGCACGAGATATTCTATTTAGACTAATCAAGATGACATGTGAACATAGACTTGCAGACTCAAATAATTAAGTCACTTGACCTGAGAAATCTTAACTCCAGTTCCTATAAGGTTCCTCTGAAATTAGGTGGATTAAGATCAAATCAAGTCCATCCTCGATATCTACTCATAACTTGGTTCAGAACCCACTAGCTTTTCACCTTGCATATGCAAATGAGGTGCAGATGACATGCTATGAATGAAATGCAAGATTTTTTTTTGAAATGCAAGGATGATATGCAAGAGTAAATAAGAAGCCTATATTTTATTTTCTGTTATACACCAATTTTTACAACAATTTTTAGTTTATACAATTTGTACATAATATACATGGTATACATGATTTTTTTGGTATACATCCTATTTTACAACAAATCTTACAAGAGTATTATTTACAAGAATTTTACAAAAAAATATATTTTTTTACAAGAATTATACATATTATACAAGTATACATAATTTTTTTTCAATTTTTACCCACCCCATAATTATTGCATAGTATACACAAAAAATACGTGAAAATACGCAAAAGTACGAGCTATGGGTAAAGTATATATGTAATATATACATGCCCCCCTATACTTAGCGTGTGCTATGTCCTCAGAGCACGAAAAGCGTTGAAAAAGACATAGCTCATGCTAAGCATAGGAGAGCTAAAATATAAAATGTATAAAAGTTGCTCCGCCCCCTATACTTAGGCTCTGGCAGCCTAAGTGTAGAAGAAGATAAAAAATGGGGCGGACGAGGGCAAGAGGGGAAATGGATGAGTATATACATGGCGGGCATCGGTCCCCATCTATACTTAGGCTCTGGTCACCCTAAGTATAGGACATGAGTGAGTATGAGGACCGATGTGATCTGGAGGATGTACAGTGAATAATGAATAGACTCGGGTCACTCTCCCCCCTATACTTAGGATCTGGTTATCCTAAGTATAGTCATAAAATGAAATGAGATGAGCCGGGGCGAGTGATTTGAATCACTGCGGAGGGAGGGAGAGAAAGTATATACAAGAAAGAATGAGAATATACAAGGACTAAGAAGGTTTGTGACGAACCTTGCGAACGCGAGGAGGTGGATAATATACATATGTGTCGCTGTCGGAATCGTCCTCAGATGAATAATAGTGAGGTGTGGGTATCGTCCAATGAGGGTCGACTCAATGAGGCAAAGGAACAACTCGTGATCATGTTAGAGGGATTAGATTACTGTTTTCCAAGTGATTTTTTGGTATTTTTTTATGCAATAAAAATGCAAATGCAATGATGCATATGAACAAGGTTATTAAGAAAATCAACAACTTGGCCAAAATTAATTTTAATGTGAAATTAATCCAAATTTATAAAATTGTGTTTTTCTGTAATCCTAATCCAATGATGAATGCAAATGTATTTTTTTGGAATTTTTGGATTTAAAATGCTCAAATGAAAAGTGCAAACTTTTTTGGGGGTTTATGCAATTTTTTATGCAAATGATATGCAAAAATCATGAAATTTTATTGGAAGATAAACATGATGAAATTAAGCTACATTATATTTTTTAGAATTTTCTGACATTTTATAATTTTTTTATGAATTTTTATAAAAATTAGAGCGACTGTGGGTATTTAATTCCTAATAAATCCACAAAATCAAATTATCCAGAGAGCTATTTATCTCAAATAGATAATTTCATAAGAAATCCACGAGAGTTGAAATTTTTCAAAAATCTTATTCATGGATTTAACTAAAAATCAATTACAGAAATCACCTTAGAATTTATTTTATGTACAAGACAACTCTGAATTGGATGAAATTTGAACTATAATTAAAGCACACTTAAATACATCATTCATAATTTTTTTCACAATTTGTGGAGCAATAAATGAATATGTGCAAATTTCAGAGCTTAAATGGGAAAAATATTACTAATTTTTAATATATGAATTTTAATAAATAATCGGATGCTCATAAAAATGTAAATAAATAACCATAAGATAAGGAATTATATGCTAATCAACATTCTATTTTTCATTAAAATAAATAATACAAGATAACTGTCCAAATAAATGCTCAAAGTCAGGGGTGTCAATGCAATATTGAAATGAAACAAGTACTCTCAAACTGTGCCTAAGGGCACTTTTGCAATTCCTAAATCTTGAGAGGGCGAAAATACAAATTTCACAAATATAAAAATAAAAGAAAGGGGACCTTCTTTAACCAACGTTAGGGTACAAGAGCGTGCGGCTCGGGCGGCGACCACGCACGGACGGAGGGGCGACGCGTGGGCGGCGAGGTGCGACGCGCACGGGGCGGCGAGGCGCGACGCCAGCGGGGAGGGCGGCGTCGAGCAGGCTGGGGTGGCGCGGGCAGCGCTCAGGCGAGGACGGGCGACGTGCTCGCGGAGCGGTTGGCGTTGACGGCGGAGCACCGCGGGCAGCGCAGGGGTGCGTGCAGCCTGGAGCGGTGGCCGGGTGAAGGAGCGGTGCTCGGTGGGTGAGGAGCCACGAGGCGGCGGCCACGCGTCGTGCGACGCGCGGGCGAGGAGAAGCGGTGCACCTGGGCGATGCGGCATAGCATCGCGCTTGAGGCGGCGGCTGAGTGGTCTGCGACCAGGGGAACACACGTCGCGGGGGCGTGAAGGAAAACAGCCTGGAGTGGGGGGTCTAGGCTGGAGCACCGGTGGTGGGGACGTGGGTACTGCTACGGGAGGGCGGCGCGAAGATGACGGGAGGCACGAGGATGAAGGCTGCCGCGTGGTGCAATGTCAATGGCCGACACGAGGACTGAGGCGGCTGAAGGACGTGTGGCTGCGCGTGCGGGCGGCAGTCGCGTGGGGAGTCGGCTCGAAGGTAGGAGCAGGGCGGCTCTCGCACCGCCGCGCGAGGTAGAGCGGGGCTAGAGGGGAAGGGTCGCGTGCCTGGCGGCCACGCATGGGGAGGTCAGCTGTTGGTGCCGCACACCGAGGTGCGGCCGCTGGAGCTGGGTTGAGCGGTGACGGGTGGTGCGACGACGACGGGTGGTGCGATGGCGGCTAGGCGGAGCCACAGGGAGGAGGTGCTGCTCGAGCCAGAAGCTCCTGGCCTTTTTTTATTGGCGACGGTGGCGTGGGCGCGAGGAGGCGGTGGTCGGTGCCCCCGCGCAGGAGGGAGGTGCACATAGAGGCGCGCGGCTGATTGCGAGGTGTTGACGGCCGCTGGTTGCCGGCCAAAGGCTGAGGAGGGCACTGCACGGTGGATGGTTGCGGTGCGGCTGGCCGTGCACCCAAAGATGGTCGTGCACGCGACTGATGGTGGGAGGGGGAGGGGGAGGAAGAAGAGAAGGAGAGAGAGGACGTGGGGGGGGGGGGGGAGAAAGCAAAAACAGGGGAGTTTGACCACCTCCCCTGTTTTGCATGAATTTGTTTAGTTGAACGAAATATGCGAGCAATCGATTGATGAAATCACTTTGAAAAATTAATTAAAAATCACCGTTGCGTTCGCAACGTGTGATTTATCTGTGGAAGTGTAATTGGTTTTGTGAATCGATGGATGGAATAATGATGGATTGAAAAGAGAGTGTGTGGATATAGAAGAAAGAAGGAAAAGAAAATTACCTGTAGGTGTCGGATGGATGCCTAGGGAAGAAGCTCTTTCAGGAGCTTCAGATCTTCGCTCTAAGACCTCGGCAAGGCGGAGCTCAGCAGCGTCTGAGCAGCTGCAGCAAGGGCACGAGCCCTTGGGTCTCGCCTGGGAAGAAGATGGTCTTCGCTCGAAAGGGGTTAGCACTTACTCGTTGTCACCGCTATGGAGTCCCTGAGATCTCTTTCCCTTCCTAAAAGATTGGCGGATAGATCAACAGTGCAGGGTGGTTGGCTTTTTAAAGCCGACGTGAGAAGGAGTGAGCGAGTGGAGAAGGTGCATGGAGGGGGCAGGAGGAACTGGAGATCGTGGAGAAGGTTGGTTATGCGAGTACCATAAGAAATGGAGGCGAGGTGGACTGTCCATGACGTGGGATGGAAGAAAAGAATATGAGATGGCCGTTGATGATGTGTCCTTTCATCCATCGGCCCAGGATGAAGGAGGGATGTGGTATAAGTGGGTGAATGAGGAGGAGACACGTGGTGGCTCCAGGAGCTGCCACGTATCGCTCCCAAAAATATCAACAATTAAATGCAAAGAAAAATCGAAAAGAAATAATAAAAGATATTAAATCAAAAAGTGGTCAACACGAAAGTTGCTCATCTCAACGAGACAACTTTCATGAAGGGTCAAAAATCAAAGGAAATTATTTGTACAAAATGTATTTTTGGGTGGTACCTTATAGGTATAAAATACCCCATTTTACCTTTTGTATTTTTTGTCATTTTAAATTAGATAAAAATTAAAATAAAATAGAGAAAATGTGAACAGAATATTTACAACCTTATCTATTTTTTTTGTATTTTTAAGAAAATGAAAGGATAAAATGAAGGGCAAAACGGTCAATATGTACGATATACAAAAGGGGCCCAAAACCCAAGTTTTGCATACGAGCTCCGGTTTTAATGAAATTGGTCTTGTTTCAAAGATCTTAGAATGTATATTACTTTAAAAGTGAGTAGATCTAAATCGGATACTGTATGAGAGAGATATGTGCATTTTAAGGTTCCTAGTTTTAAACTTGGATTGGGGTTTTATCGGTCCATTTTACAAGTTAGTATTTTTTTTTGATATTTTTCTTTAATCAGTGTTAGTAATATATACACTATGGAGTTGATTTTATTGGATTTGGAGTTAGTATAAAAATATATACAAATAGGTGAAATATGGTGAATATACAGGTGAATATTTACAAGTGAACTAGGCTTTATGCAATATGAATGCTAAAATGCAGATGTTATCAATGCATGCATGAATGCTAATTATGCAATATAAGTGGAAATATGCAGGTAATTACTCGGGAATAAAGATCTATTTTCAACTTTTAGAGTGATGAATCACAAATTCATCAACCTCCTATACTTAAACCTTGCTCGTCCCCGAGCAACTAAAATGAAATGCAAGAGTGAAATGAGATTGGGTTCCATACCAAGGTCATGAACAAAAGTTGAAAATGGAGCTTGACTCAACCTTTGGATTAATTGTGTTGCAGAACCTTATTGGGATCTGAATTTAAGACCTAACAGACTTCAAGTTCCACAAGTCTTCTATTCAAAACGCCTCAACAATCAGGTCAGAACAAATCCTCATATGCAAATTTCTGATGACTAAGATTCTTACTTATATTATGTAAGTGTAAAATAGCTCTCCACATCAGAAATGGCTCAGAACCAACCTCTTCTAACAAGGTAACTCTAATTACTTGGTCTAGTAACTCTTTCATCGAGGAGCGGGGTATTCCCTTCTAAGTTCAAGTGCGACCGGTTCAAGAGGAGGGGGTAGAGAAAAGAATGGATGGTGGCTAGTGTAGCTACCTATCCCGGGATGCTTAAGCAGTGTACCCAAGTCATCCAGCTGCAGACTTCTTGCTAATATACATACTCCGACATGTATTTTATTTTCTATCTGGCTTGTCTACTTTTTTTGGAGTTCTTGCATTTTCTCTCTCTTTTTTTTTCGAACTATATATAAGGTGCAGCATGTACATCAGGAGTTTTTCCTCTTGAGCTAGTAGACTATCCCTCTTTTGAAGCATTATTGCAGCCCACAGAATCCCGTCCTCAGACGTCAACACCACCAGATTAGGTTGAGATGCACTACCCTCCCTAGAGGAGGACGGATGTTTCCACCCGTGTGCTACTCCAAGCTAAAGGATTCTACCTCGTCACCACCTCATCAATGAAGAGCTACGTGCATGGTGCTTGTCCAAGTTAGGTCACTGTCTAAAAGAATCATGCGAGTGTACGAGATATTCTACTTAGACTAATCAAGATGACATGCGAACATAGACTCGCGGACTCAAAGAATTAAGTCACTTGACCTGAGAAATCTTAACTTCAGTTCCTATAAGGTTCCTCTGAAATTAGGTGGATTAAGGTCAAATCAAGTTCATCCTCAACATCTATTCATAACTTGGTTCAGAACCCACTAGCTTTTCACCTTACATATGCAAGATATGTAGATGAGGTGCCGATGACATGCTTTGAATGAAATGCTAGACACTTTTTTTTGAAATGCAAGGATGATATGCAAGAGTAAATAAGAAGCCTTTATTTTCAATATTTTTGTTTTATTTTCTGGTATACAATAATTTTTATTATTTACAACAAGTTTTAGTTTATACATAATATACATAGTATACAAGTTTTTTTTGGGTTTTGGTATACATCCTATTTTACAACAAAATTTACAAAAGTATTATTTAGAAGAATTTCACAACCTTGATTTTTTATAAGAATTATACATATTATACAAGTATACATGAATTTTTTTTCAATTTTTACCCACCCCATAATTATTGCATAAAAATACGTGAAAATATGTGAAAGTACATCCTATTTTACAACAAAATTTACAAAAGTATTATTTACAAGAATTTCACAACCTTGATTTTTTTACAAGAACTATACATTTTATACATATTATACAAGTATACATGTAATTGTTTTCAATTTTTACCCAACCCATAATTATTGCATAAAAATACGTGAAAATACGCGAAAGTACGAGCGATGGGTAAAGTATATATGTAATATATACACGCCCCCCTATACTTAGCATGTGCTATGTCCTCAGAGCACGAGAAGCGAGGAAAAAGACATAGCTCATGCTAAGCGTAGGAGAGCTAAAATTACAAAAAGTATAGAAGTCGCTCCACCCCCCTATACTTAGGCTCTGGCAGCCTAAGTGTAGAAGAAGATCAAAAATGGGACGGACGAGGGCAAGAGGGGAAATGGATGAGTATATACATGGTGGGCATCGTTCCCCCTATATTTAGGCTCTGGTCAGCCTAAGTATAGGACAGGAGTGAGTATGAGAACCGATGTGATCTGGAGGATGTACAAAGAACAGACTCAGGTGGCTCATCCCCCCTATACTTAGGATCTGGTCATCCTAAGTATAGTCATAGATGGAGATAGATGAAGCTAGGATGAGTTATTAGAGTCATGGGAGAGAGAGTACAGACTGTCCAGGAATGATGGGTATATACAAGAGTGTCGGTCTGAATCTTTCAAGATGCTGCTGATGGCTATGTATCTACTGAATCTGTCTCGCGCATGAATACAATCTTCTCAACATGGAATAACTGCTCATTGGTTTCGACGAAGTGCTTCAACAGTTGTCCATTTACTAGGAATGTCGGTGCATCATCTGGAGATCTGAGTTCTCGACACATCCATTATCGTGCACCGCACGGACAACGAATGGGCCCGTCCATTTGGACTTTAACTTGCCTTGGAAGATCTTCAGCCTTGCATTAAACAACCATACCTTCTGTCCAGGAACAAAGGTCTTTCGTCTGATATATCTATTGTGCTAACGCTTAACCTTGTCCTTGTACACCAAACTGTTGTCGTATGCGCGGTTTCTGACTTCCACAAGCTCATTCAGATTCATTTCTCTCAACTTCTGCCCAAGGTGCATGTTCCAATTGACTTTCTTGATTTCCCATTCTGATTTATGCACTAATTCTGCGGGCAAATGGCAAGGCTTTCCGAATACCATTCGAAATGGGGAGGTTCCTAATAGTGTCTTGTAAGATGCCCTATAAGCCCATAGGACTTGAACCAGGATCTGGGACCAGTCCTTCCTGTCTAGGCGGACAAGCTTCTGCAATATTGTTTTCACCTCCTTGTTCGACACCTCAGCCATACCATTAGTCCGTGGGTGGTAAGGACTAGCGACACGGTGTTCTATGTCGTAGTCCTTCAAAAGTTTCTTCACTTCTCTATTTACAAAGTGGCTACCCCATCTGATATCAACCTTTTGGGGATCCCGAATCTAGAGATGATATGCTCTCTGATGAATTTACAGACAGTCCTGCTGTCTGCGGTTCGGGTTGGGATAGCCTCTACCCACCTGGATAGGTAATCTATCGCAAGAAGGATGTACTCGAATCCGTGGCTAACAAGGAATAGGCCCATGAAGTCGATGCCCCAGGCATCAAAGACATCACAAATGATGACAGGCTGCATTGGCATCTCATCCTTGGAACCAATGGTTCCTCCCATTCTCTGGCATACTGGGCACGACTTCGCAAAGGTGTTGGCATCGCGAAACATAGTCGGCCAGTAAAAGCCACACTAAAATACCTTCCATGCAGTCCTCTTTCCGGAGTGGTGTCCTCCTGCCTCCAAGCTGTGGCATAAAGAAAGGACACTCCGGTATTCCTCTTGAGGAATACACTGTCTCCAGACACAATATGGTCCTTCAAAGAAAAGGATCGGATCTTCCCAATGGTAGTGTCTAGCATTCGACTTCAGTCGTTCAATGTGGCTCTTGGGCCAATCCTCAGGAACCTTCTTGGGGACAAGATAGTTCACGATATTGGCATACCATGGGAGTGAGTCGAGAACAAAAATCGACTCGTCAGGGAAGGAGTCTCGAATTGATGAATCCTCATAAGTATTAAGATCTTTGAGACGGGAGAGATGATCGGCTACTACATTCTTCTTTTCAGGTTTATTACGAATATCCAAATCAAACTCCTGGATAAGCAAAATCCACCGAAGAAGACGTGCCTTCGCGTCATTCTTTTCCATCAAGTATCGTAGCGTCGTATGGTCAGTGAATACAATTACCTTGGATCTGATTAAGTGAGATCTGAACTTGTCCAAGGCAAACACTACCGCAAGCATCTTTTTTTCCGTAACTGTATAATTACGCTGAGTGGTATCAAGCACTTTGCTTGCGTAGTGAATTGCAAATAGGACGCCATTCCTCCTTTGTCCTAACACATCCCCAACAGCAAAATATGATTCATGATCTCAAAAGGTAGAGACCAATCTGGGGCCTGTAGGATCGGGGCGTCCATGATCATTCCTTGCAGTAGCTTAAAGGCCTCAAGACATTTGTGATCAATAATAAACTCCATGTCCTTGCCTAAAATCTCAATTAGTGGTCGGGTAATCTTAGAAAAATCCGTAATAAATCTCCGATAGAATCCGACATGCCTGAGGAACGACCGCAACTACTTAGTGTTGGTTGGTAGCTGGAGTCGTCTGATCACATCCACCTTGGTAGGGTCAACCTCTATTCCTCTCTTGGAGATGACGTGCCCCAACACAATGCCCTCCGTCACCATGAAGTGACTTTTCTCCCAGGAGAGCACCAGATTAACCTCACAACATCGTTTGAGGACTCGGTCTAGATTCCTAAGACAGGAATCGAAGGAATCGCCGTGGACCGAGAATTCGTCCATGAAGACTTCCAGGAATTCGCCGACTATTTCGGCAAATACAGCGATCATGCACCTTTGGAAAGTACCGAGAGCATTGAATAACCCAAAGGGCATGCGCCTGAAAGCATAGGTACCAAAGGGGCATGTGAACGTCGTCTTTTCCTGGTCCTCCGGAGCTATGGCTACTTGATTGTAGCCCGAGAACCCATCTAAGAAACAGAAGAATTCTTTCCCCGCTAGTCTTTCTAGGATCTGATCAATGAACGGTAGGGGGAAATGATCCTTCTTCGTCGCAGCATTTAGGCGTCTGTAATCCACACAGACACGCCACGACGTAGGCACCCGCGTCAGGATCTCCTCTTCATCCTCGTTGGTGGTCGTCTGAATTCCCGACTTTTTCGGGACAACATGATCGGGGCCACCCATTTAGAGTCAGAGATGAGATAAATGAAACCCGCGTTGCACCATTTCTCTATCTCCTTCTTCACTACCTCTCATAAATTTGGATTCAAACAACGTTGGAATTCACGAGAGGGTTTAGCTTCATTCTCCAAGTAAATATGGTCCGAACACAGAGTGGGATTTATCCCATGGATATCGGAAATGTTCCAGCCTATTGCCTTGTGGTTTTTCTCCAGGATCTCTAGCAAGCGAGATTCCTGCTCCTCGATCAATCGCAAACTGATGATGACCGGATATTTCTTCTCCTGACCCGCAAGGAAGGCATACTTGAGTGTTGTGGGTAAAGATTTGAGCTCAGGTAAGGTGTGATCGTCTAAGAAGTCTGGCTCAATCGAATCTGGTTCAGTGTTGAAAGTGGCTGGATCTGTCTCTGAAATTGCTGCCACCAAATTATTCGGCTCTGGAGTCGGATCGTCAAAGATCCCTATGCGCTCGGCAAAAGCCACATCTGAATCCTCATCCTCATCTTATGATTGTCCTAAAGAGGGAAGGACTGACAGGCCCAGCTGGGCCTCTAAGTCATCGAAGATGTAGGGGGATGCAGGTTCTGAGCTGCACTCGTTTCTAATTACATCGCAAACTGACTCATGCATTGGATCATCTCTGGAGGGGAGGGACCCATCGATGCTACTTGGGTTCTGTATCCATGGCCCAACTGTGTCTACATGATTGCAGTCTGCTTTGGATGAAGAATACTCTGTGCTGGATTCGGAATCCGGTCTCTACCATCTTGTTTGCTTCATCTCAAGTTCCTCATCTCCGCCTGGAGTTTGGAACTGGATTTTTCCGATCTCGTAATCAAACAAGGCCCCTGCTATTTTGAGGAAGGGCCTGCCTAAGATGATCTGGGAATTTCTCCAATTACGAGGGGTTTCCATATCTAGGACAGTAAAGTCCACCATGTATTCCTGACCCTCGACATTGATGACAACATTCTTCAATTCTCCTTGGGACATCTTGGTTGATTTATCAGCGAACTGCAGGAGGGCTCTATATTTCCTAAGAGGTCTGAGATTAAGCCGTTCATAGAGGGCTGCAGGCATTACGTTGATTGAGGATCTGTTGTCTAGGAGAGTGCATGCAAACGCAATTTCATTGACACGACTCACTAAATAATGCGCACCCATGTTTCTTCGTTTCCTTGGAAACAAGTTCTTTATTACGCAAGTCGTGACTACTGACAAAACGTGTTTCTCAACATGGCTTTTGGTCTTCCTGCTAACCCTATTAGGTGTGCATCTCACCTTAAGGTATTTTTGAAACGCAGGTGTCATCTCCATGTACTTGTCAAAAGGAATTGTGACCTTGATATGTTTGTTACAAAACTCTGCCATCTCAGGGTCATCTTTTTGGATTTTTTAGGTTTCTTCTTTCCACCCTTAAGAGCCCGGGGGAAAGGGATTATTTTCTTCAACTCAGATTATGAAACTGAGATATTTTCATTCAAAGCGGGAACTGAGTTCTATATAGGACTCGGACTCTGAAACTGACTCGGACTCTGACTATAATAAAAAAGAAACTGCTGCTGCGAAATCGGTGATGCATCCTCCGCGACTGCTAGAATGTCCTCCTCAAATGGAGGTGCAGGCTCTTCATCGGTTTCGGTGGATTCTCTGCTGGTGCGGTTCCGTTGCTGCTTCGAGGACCCAGAAGTCCTCTTCTTCTGCCGGTGGTGGTGATGGTGGTGCTGCTCCTCTACAGCCTCCAAGTTCTCCTAAGGTAGAGACTTGACAGCTTCTTCCTTCGGTGCCCGTGCCTGATCAGGTACGATCACGGTCCTTCCGCTTCTGAGGGACATATGGTTTACATTATCAAATGAAAGGATCTCATGTTCATATAAAGACTTATCTGAATAGTATACCTGATCACAGTCGGTTCTGGCCTTGATTTAGGCTGTTCGGGTTGGCCTGAACTTGGACGAGAATTAGGGTCTTTGGCGTCATTTGTTGATCTTGGGTATTAGAAACACGATTCAGATCGGTTCTCATATCCAGATAGTTATTCTAGATCTGTTGGACCCTATCAGACAAGGTCTGGATCGCCAAGGTGAGGGACTCCAATTCGGTGGGTTGGGCTGGCTGATGCTGACTTGCAGATGAGGTTCTATACTGGCCCTGCTGGTCATGCCGATACTGCTGTTGCTGATGGGACAATGATGGGCCCTGCTGGCCTGAGTAGAACGTACATTGCCGCTGGTGCTGCTGAGGCTGGTACCCTCGTTCGGTCCTGGACTGAACAAAGCACGGTGCAGGAATGGAGCTGGTTTTCTGGTAAGTTGGGGAAGGTCGATGAGGCTGATCGTTCCCCATCCCCGATTGTCTGTCGACGGGGTCATGGCTGTACCACAACCCGTTGATCTCGAACACCTGTGGAGGTTCCTTGTATCCGGTTTCCACTTGTGGGGGTGTATGCTGGTCCTGCTGGGTGTAAGTCTGCTCCGCTATCCAGCCACTCTGAGGTCCCGGTGCCTGTTCATGGTCTCGGTGTACAGGTACAGGTGGTGCAGAAGGGGCAAGTATCTTTATTTTAGCTACCCTCTCAGTAAGTTCCTCCACTTGCTTTGGCAAACGTGAGAGAGACTCAAGGTCAGTGACCCTCTTGTGGATCTGCTCGACCATGGTTAACTTGTCAGCTATTATCCATATGCTGGGAATGAGGTCCTCTGTCAGATCTGCTATACTCCTACTTGTCTCGTTGGATAGAATTCACGGAGACAACTGATAGGCCCTGGTGGCCTGCGACCTACTTGTTTCCGCCTTCTGCTCCAAAATTTTCCATATAGCATTTTCATTCTTGTTCAGATAACTTCCTCCACAGGAGGCACTGATTAACCCCTGCATCTCCGGGGTCAAGCCACCGAACAAGGTCTGGACTAAGATCGCCTTAGAAATACCATGGCAAGGGCATTTATGAATGAGGTCATTAAACCTATCCCAGGTTTCATGGAATGGTTCGCTGGGTCCCTGGGAAAAGCTTGCGATCTTTGTTCTCATTTGATTAGTCCTACTAAGTGGGTAGAACTTCTTCAGAAAAAGTTCCTTGAACTGCATCCAGGTTGTACATATCACCCCTAGGTTTTTCATCCAATGTGCTGCCTTATCTCCTAAGGCAAATGGGGTGGCCTTCAGCTGGATGTAATCCTGCCCAACTCTAGGGTGACTAAGGTTGTTACAACCAACTCGAAGTCTCTGACGAAGGCATATGGTTCTTCGTTTGCATTTCCATTAAACTTTGGAAGCAGGCTGAGAAAGTGGGGCTTGAGCTCGAATGCTTCTGGGGGAATCCTGGTGCCAACCAACTGTGCATCTCGTTTTCCGCTGGGTTATAAGCATCAACCATTGGTCGGTCGATTCCTCCCGCTGCGATGATCTGCCCCATCCTTGCTGTAAGATCATCATTCTATTGTTTGGCAGTAGCGAGACGGGCAAGGATTTGCTGGAGTGGGTCATCTCGGTGTTCTTCCTCATCTGGGGGTCTCTTAGGTGGCATCTTGTCCTCCAGTCTTGGGTATGAAACATGGTATGGATTAGAGGACAAATCAAGGAAAGGATTCTTACCGAGGCGATGGTCTTCCTCGGTAAGCTCAGAGGAGAGGAAAGGGTTGGTTTGAGAGTAACCACCCTAGTTGAGAGGGATCCAGAACTCAAGAGGGTCATGAGTTCAGGGTGGTTCAAGTTGCTCTTGGGCCGGTGAAGGGGGGCTCAGAGAAAGATTGGCAAATAAGGAGTCGATATCCCCCCAGTCCGTCATCTTGGCGAGAAGAATTGGGAATTCTAAGTCAATATAGGATTTTACTCCTACCTGAAGCAAGCAATTCAATCCAAACCCTGTATTTTCACACTCAACAAGGTGAAGGACCCGAAACCGAGTCCAATTAATCTGGTTGATTTTAAGTGTGATTTTCAAGTAAATAGAAAAGGTTACATGGCCTAGAGGGAAGTCGGCTCAAAGCCGGATGCGTCTTCCCTGTTTAACCTGTCACCTAAGATACCCACGTCCTTCCTTTCTTCGCTCCTATCCCAAGTTGATGGGTTCAAAGACCATGTACCTATCTACCTGCAAGCAGACGGGGGCTGACAAGGCTGGAACTTCGCCCCGAAGGGTTACTAGCAACTTGTCGCGAAGTATCGCTGGTTCACCCCTGACTACCTGTAAACATGCGGAGGCTACTTGGTACTAGTAGATGAACCTGAAAATATTCAACTCGTGATATTTGCTAGGATCAGTTGGTACGTGATATGGAAGGTGGGGATTTGGGCTCTACCTTAAGGTGTTCACACACACACTCAAGTACCCTCACTCAGCCTGAAAACAAGGTTGGGGTTAATCTCCCGCAAGCAGAATTTCCAATTTTATTGATTTTTTTGGTCAATAATGTTAGCAGTCCCGATTTTAAGTTAAGTTTTAACTGGTTTAGTCCAATCCACACAACATACCTATCGTCCAGTCCCAATTTCCTTTAACTTAAGTTAGAAAACCAAGAGAGAGAAATCGAGAAAAGCCGATGCACGAAAAATAATGATGCTTATGCTGAGTGAAGAAGACTTACAGTGATCCCTTCGCTTTTATGGAGGATGCAAAACAGAATTGAAATATTTTTACACTACATGCAAATGGAGATGACAAAATCCGCTCCTAAACAGGCAGTTCTATTAGCGAGTGAAGCACATGTTGATTTAACTAGATCTGCGGTCTAAGTGCGTCTTTTAAGTGGTTGTGTGGTCCTAAAAATTACAAGCACAAGCAAACCCTAGAGGGGCTCGAGGAGCCGCTAGTGCAAGCCTATTCTAAAAATTCAAACCACACAGCAGACGGGGACACAGTTTCACTATGTTTACACTCGTGAGAACCCAATCGGGAACCGCTGGAAATAATGCAAAATTAAAGAAAATGAGAAACACAAGTCCTCTCAAATCACTCAGATAAATTAAAATGCAGGTTCCTCGAAGCGTCTTCGACTCCTCGCGTTCCTCTTATAAAAACAAGTTGAGGTCAGATAGAGAACGACACAAAAATACAAGAATTAAAAGACAGAAAAATATTCACAAGAGAACCGCGGGTCAGACTACCCGGGGATAGAAAAATCAAACACTCAGAAATTAGTTGTAAATTAACCTAAGCCATGCCACCCCGGCAACGGAGCCATTTTGATGAGCGTCTTACTACTCTTATTAATTCAATCAAATTAATGATCAAATTAATCGTTGAGTTGTTCGTTGCAGTCGGATAATAAGAGCAGATCAAAAACCACTTTTAATTAATGTCGAGTTAATTACGAGTGGCAAATTTATTTTACTTGAGCAAGCCTAAAGTCGAACTCAGGGATACAACTATCTCCTTAGGTGGATTTTAAGCAAATTTCCAAGGTCTGATTTTCAGAAGATATTTTTGATCTTTTTCAATATATTTTATGCAAGACACATGCGAAATCGAGCCAATTTACAAGTTAAATCAGATAAGTGATCATATCAAGTCCAAAAATTATGAAACTCGGTCAGATGGTGAAATGTGAAATTAAGCTACTCTAATTTTTTTAGAATTTTCTGACACTATATGAATTTACTGTAAATTAAAGATGAATGTAGGGTGATTTTTGCGATTTTAATTCTAATAAATACCAAACGTCAATATTTTTCAGAAACTAAATTATCCTAGGTAGGTCTATCCGAGAGGTATCCAGAACAATTTTTATTTCTTAAAAATATTAATTTAAGAACTAATTTAAAATGAATCACAAAAATCACCAATCAATTTATTGTGGCCTAAATATGCGTGCAAATGATGAGATTTTTGGGCAATATTTAGAAATACTAAACTCTTTCTACCGTGATTTTTTGGTAATTTTTAGAGCAATAATGAATTTATTATTAAATTAACATCATACAATGGGCAAAATATACTAATTTCCACCACAAAAATTATATTAAACAAATAATTGCTCCTAAAAATTAAACAAGCATTCACATTGATAAAGCATAAGTGATTCTACAATATGCAATTTTTAGAATGACAAAATGATGCGAAATGAGTGTTGAAATAAACGTGCAAATACAAGGTGTAAAGTACAATACAGAAATAAAATGATTAAAATAAAATATGCTTATAGGGACTTGAATAAAGTTACCTATACTTGTGTGGGTATGAATGCACTTTTCCCAGTGGATCACATGCTTTTCACATGAGATGTTGGGTTGGTCTTCTTCTTGCACGTTATGGGGGGGGATTCTTCCGTCATGGAATGGAGGTGGTGCCGTGGGCAGCTCCTAGGGGAGGAACTTGCATCGGATGATGGTGGCGGCAAACAACTTCTTGCAAAGGGAAGGGTTGGGACCTGACCCGCGCTGGAGGAGGAGGAGTAGGCCACACGGCTGCTCTTTACGGCCACGAGATGGAGGTGCTGGGGCCTGGCCGCGGTAGCGCGAGGAGGAGGTGGTCGGCGTCCCCGCATAGGAGGGAGGTGTACACGGAGGCGCGCGACTGATTGCGAGGTGTCGGCAGCCGCTGGTTGCCGACCAAAGGCCGAGGAGGGCACTGCACGCGATGGATGGTTGCGGTGCGGCCGACCGCGCACCCGAAGATGGTCGTGCGCACGACTGATGGTGGGAGGGTGGGGAGGAAGAAGAGAAGGAGAGAGAGGACGTGGGGGGGGGAGAAAAAATAGGGGAGTTTCACCACCTCCCCTGTTTTGCATGCATTTGTTTAGTTGAACGGAATATGCGAGCAATCGATTGATGAAATCACTTCGAAAAATTATTAAAAATCACCGTTGCGTTCGCAACGTGTGATTTATCTGTGGAAGTGCAATTGGTTTTGCGAATCGATGGATGGAATAATGATGGATTGAAGAGAGAGAGTGTGGGTATAGAAGAAAGAAGGAGAAGAAAATTACCTGTAGGTGGCAGATGGATGCCTGGGGAAGAAGCTCTTTCAGGAGCTTCAGATCTTCGCTTTAACGCCTCGGCAAGGCAGATCTCAACAGCGTCTGAGCAACTGCAGCAAGGGCACGAGCCCTTGGATCTCGCCTGGGAAGAAGACGGTCTTCGTTCGAAAGGGGTTAGCACCTACTCGCTGTCACCGCTATGAGTCCCTGAGCTCTCTTTCTCTTCTTAAAAGATTGGCGGATAGATCAACAATGCAGGGTGGTTGGATTTTTAAAGCCGACGTGAGAAGGAGTGAGCGAGTGGAGAAGGTGCACGGAGGGGGCGAGAGGAACTGGAGATCGTGGAGGAGGTTGGCTGTGAGAGTACCGCAAGAAATGGAGGCGGGGTGGACTGTCCATGACGTAGGATGGAAGAAAAGAATATGAGATGGCTGTTGATGAAGTGTCCTTTCATCCAACGGCCCAGGATGAAGGAGGGATGTGGTATAAGTGGGTGAATGAGGAGGAGACACGTGGGGGCTCCAGGAGCTGCCACGTGTCGCTTCCAGAAATATCCACAATTAAATACAAAGAAAAATCGAAAAGAAATAATAAAAGATGTTAAATCAAAAAGGTCAACACAAAAGTTGCTTGTCTCGATGAGATCTACAACTTTTATGAAGGGCCGAAAATCAAATGAAATCATCTGTATAAAATTTATTTTTGGGTGGTACCTTATAGGTATAAAATACCACATTTTACCTTTTGTATTTTTTTATCATTTTTAAATAAGAGAAAAATTAAAATAAAAATATAGAAAATGTGAACAGAATATTTACAACCTAATCTATTTTTTTGGATTCTTAATAATTTTGAAAATGAAAGGATAAAATGAAGGGCAAAACGGTTAATATATACGATATACAAAAGGGGCCCAAAACCCAAGTTTTGCATACGAGCTCTGATTGTAATGAAATTGGTTTTGTTTCGAAGGTCTTTGAATGTATATTACTTTGAAAGTGAGTAGATCTAAATCGGACACTGTATGAGAGAGATATGTGCATTTTAAGGTTCCTAGTTTCAAACTTGGATTGGGGTTTTATTGGTCCATTTTACAAGTTAGTATTTTTTTGATATTTTTCTTTAATTAGTGTTAGTAATATATACACTATGGAGTTGATTTTATTGGATTTGGAGTTAGTATAAAATATATACAAATAGGTGAAATATGGTGAATATACAGGTGAATATTTACAAGTGAACTGGGCTTCTTATTTATGCAATATGAATGCTAAAATGCAGATGTTATCAATGCATGCATGAATGCTAATTATGCAATATGAGTGGAAATATGCAGTTAATTACTCGAGAACAAAGCTCTATTTTCAACTTTTAGAGTGATGAATCACAGATTCATCAACCCCCTGATGATGAGCAGGTAGCGACGCGAGGGGCGAGTGGCACCAGTAGCGGCGAGGGGGGGGGGGGTACCGACGCGAGGGGCGGACACAACAACGGAGGGGAGCTCGCAAGGGCGGCGGTCCAGGAGCACGCCTTGGTTCTCAGCTGCGCGCGCTCATCGTTGGGAGGAGCGATGACCTGCAGCGACGCTTAACGGCGCGTTGTAGGCAGCAGGGGGGGCTGCCTCGGTTGCGGAGGAGACGACGCAGCGGTGGCTGGCCGCTGGCGATGACGACGCAGAACTGAGGTGCGGGCCCGGCAGTCACGCAGCGGCACGGTGCTGGGACATGCCGCGGTTTTGGAGGAGACGACGGCGGGCTGGTGGCTCAGTGATAATCAGGGAAATCGAGGGTCGTACGGTTTCACAAGGCGAAACCGCAGTTGGTGTGTTGACCGCTCAAAAATCCCTAATTAATCAACAATGAACCCACAATATATAAATCAAGCAGTGAAGAATAAATGTGGAGTCAAATTTATTTTTAACTCTACATAAAAGATGTATAGGTGTAAGTATGTAGAGGTCGAACTCAGGGAGCAAACATGATAGATCAAGCACGTGCAAAAATGTGAGTGTGATCAAGTGTCTACAAGTATGCAATTTTTTGTGGGTTTTTAATTTTTATTTAATTTTTGATTTTGTATTTTTTTAATTTGATTTTTTTGATTTTTTGATTTTATATTTTCTTTTTATATTATATATATTTCTTTTTCAATAATAGAATATATATATATATATATATAATGTAAGAAAAGAGGGAATAAGGTATTTATAAAAAGAAGGAAAAATGCTCAAAAATTAGGGAATAAAATTTTTTGGTCTTTTTTTATTTTTTCTATTGTTTTTGTGATTTTTGGGGATTTTTCAGAATATTTTTGGTATTTTTAGAAGTCAAAATATAAGAAAACAGTACACTAGACTACTGGTCGAAATCAAAATGAGGATGAGAAATACTAAACAGTACCCAAAATTCTTCAAATTAATTTTAAAATAAAGGTAATAAAATAAGGAAGCTACAGAACCTGAGTTTGCATTTTTAGGATTTTCTAGGATTTTTTAGATTTTTATGAAGATTTTTAGAGTTTTCTAATTTTTAAGGTTTTTGTTTTGAAATTTTTAATGGTTTTTGGATTGACACTAAAATATGATAAGATAAGCAAAATATATTTTTTTTGAAATTTTTCAAAATGTTTTTATAATTTTTTATGGATTTTCTAATGCAAACAGTATTGAAAATGCATGTTTTTGATTTTTAATAAATATGAAAATGCAATAAAAATGCAATGCAAAAATATGGCGTGAATAAACAAGAATACAGGATCTTATACAATTTTTTGGTGATTTTTAACGATTGATAGATGCATGAAATAAATACTAGAAACAAAGAGAAACTATATTACTGGCAAGGGCATAAGTGTAAATACACAAAAGTCCAAGGGTTGCATTGTAATTTTCATGCAAAATCTACAACTAATACATGAAGTTTCTGGATTGATTACAAATAACCAAACCCGGAAGGGGTTAGCTGCAAAATCACCAAGCACACGCATATAAACACGTGACCTGGCAAGGGTATAAATGCAATATTACAAAACTCCAGAGGGAAAGCATGCAAATACTCCAAAAATATTACATTTAATATCAAAGTTCTTGAACTAAGACGAACTACTTAAACCCACGAGGGGGTCCTTGCAAATTACCTAGTCCCCTCACGCGCACAGGCACGTGAGGTGACGTGGATAGGACCTAAGTGCAAATATTTAAAGTACGGGGGCTTGACTGCGAATATTACAAAAGTATTTAAACTACCTCTGAAAGTTTGTGAACTGAATGAAAATTACAAAAATGACGGAGGAAAATGTGCAAAATATTCCACTCGGGCGCGATCCAACGATGAGGAGTCTCCCACTTGACACGTGGCTGCACGTCGCCGCCTGATACTGCTTTGGCGATGGAAGGCCACGATTAGATCTAGGTTGAGGATCGGACGGTGTGACATGGCCCAGATCCAACAGTGGATGCCGCGCCTGGAAGATGGCCGAGATCTAACGACGGGGGAGGCGGGACGAAGAACCGAGAAGAACTCTGGCGTGGCGAAGTTCTCCCGGCCAGATCGAGCCTCCTCAGTGTCCTTCAAGCTTCCACAAAGGGCCTGTGGCTTCCTGCGGTCCTCCTCTAAGTGCTGGCGGGCCCAAAAAGCCTCGGTGATGGCCGAGGTATGCTGGAGATGATGGCAGAGCTGGAGGGGCTCGAGCGTCTCCGACGAAGGCCAAAATGGCCCCCAGGCATTCGTTAAGGTTCAAGTACCTGCAAAAAAAGGGTGAGAGGACCCAGGGAAAAGTGCCTGGGTCCCGCGGTGGTGGAATAGCGGTGAAAGGTGGCGCGAAGGTGATCGGCCGGAGTTGCGCTCCGGCGAGGTTCACGTGAAGGGTGATTTGATCGATGAAATCGAAAGATTCTTGGGGTGAAATGTTCCTAGGACTAAGGGGAATAAATTGCAAACGAAAAGAAGGGAAAAGGGGGCTGCCTCGATGGCCGGAGCCATAGGGAGAAGATACCTCAACCGTCGGTGAAGGGGGAGGTGGTGGAGCCTCCTCAGGCTTCGCTCTACCAGACTGACGGTCTCTACAGGGAGCTGTCACCTTCCTCGAGCTTTGAGGCGCAAGAGATGGGAGCTAAACCTAGAATGAGGGGTTCAAATTCGAATCGAAGTCGGAGGTCACCTTATATGGGGTTGACGAACGGGCGAGAAGACCAAGGAATCTGGAGCATTGTGATGATCCAATGCCCGAAAAAATCCTTAGGCGTGATTCATGGATAGAAGAGGAACAAAAGTCGTCAAGGCTTTGCATGATTTGGTGAAAGATGCGGCTTGCGAAATTCGACAAAAATGAGGTCAAACCAATGTCTGACACAGGTGGGGAACGACTAGTTGACTGGGGTCAACTGGGGCCGGCACCTGGTTGGTCCACGTGGACCAACCAGGAAAAACCCTTGGTAAATGATTTGTACAATCAATTTAAAATAGTTAATGATTTTATTATTTTTAGGTTATTAAATGAAAAATATTTATATATAAACTATTTTATTATGATTTTTAATTATTTTTATGAGGTATAATTTTACAAGTTGTCTTTTTAGACCTATGTAGGTACATATACCTATATATTTTATTAATTCATTTTATTTTGTGATTTCAATTTATTTATTTTTATTTATTATTTTATAAATTTATAAAATATTTTTATACACTTAAAAATATTTTTATTTTATTTTTCTGATGTATTTTATACACTTAATAAAATATAAGTATTAATACTGTAGGTATGGATATAGGTATTTTACCTATGTATTGTAAATATACAAGTATTTAATTTTTTTATTTAGGTTTTTCTTCCTGTTTTATTGTACATATGTATTATAAATAATATTTACAAAATCATAAAAATATAAAATTATAAAAATATTGAATAAATAATAAAATGAATATTTTAATCTGTATACAATAGGGGTCTAAAACTCAACTTTCAAACCGTAGCTCCGCCAAATGCGAAACCACCGCCATTAAATAGCTTATTTTAAACTATATACAATTAAAGATGAGTTTGATGCATTTGGAGTTTTTATTTGTGAGATACGGGTCTGGGAAGTTGGGATTCTGGATTTTTATTCAGACCATAACTTTTTATCTGTACATTATTTTTGAGTGAAATCAATTTTGTATTTTCCTTTATTTAATTATCTACAACTCTCATGTACAAAGTTTCTTTATTTGAAGTATAAAAAGTGGAATCAAAAATAGGTCCCAAAATGAATAAAGAATGAATTAAAAAAAGGTATTTTATTGTATTCTGGCCCTTATCTCCCCCTACTTTATTCCTTGTCGACCTATTCATCAAGATGCCTAGGTCTCGGGGTTTAGAATCATAAAATATTTACAATATTTTATTATTTTTCTTTTATTTTATTTATTCTATAATTTTGGCTTTAAATACAGTGTTTTATACACTATTTACATGCACATGCATGGATGCTAAGATGCTCTAATTAAGGATATTTACATGCATTTGCTAGGGTTTTTGTGGCCAAAATAATAGAATAAAGATGATGAAATGTGGATTCATCACTCGGTTCCAAGGGGCGGCGGTGAAGAAGCGTCGGTTAGCCGCGGGGGCGTGTGGCACCAGCAACGACGGGGGGGGGGGGGGGTACCGACGCGAGGGACGGACGCAGCAACGGAGGGGAGCTCACAAGGGCTGTGATCCAGGAGTGCGCCTTGGTTCTCAGTCGCGCACGCTCGTTGCTGGGCGGAGCGGCGACCTGCAGCGGCGCTTGACGGCGTGTTGCAGGCAGCAGGGGGGCTGCCTCGGTTGCAGAGGATACAATGCAGTGGCGGTTGGCCGCTGGCGATGTCGACGCGGAGCTGAGGCGCAGGGCCGGCGGTAATGCGGCGGCGCGGTGCTGGGACGTGCCGCGATTGTGTAGGAGACGGCGGCGGGCTAGTGGCGCGGCTCCAAGGGGCGACGACATCGAGGGGTTGCAACTTTTTTTGTATATTTTTTTGTTTTTATATTTTGTAAATAGGAATGAAGGAATGAAAGGTGAAATAAAGATGTGATAATGATAATGGTGGTGGTGGTTGATGAAATGATTTTTTTTGTGATGAACAAGAATATTGTTAGATAAAAAAATGACAAAGTAAAGATAGAGAATACTTACCTGAGATTTTGCCAGGTGGAGCTGTGATGTGCGACTCTCATCATCGTGGCCTCGATCCGACGCGGAAAAAAATCGGAGAAGCTATGCTGCTTGGATGCGGCTGCGACGAGGTCGATCTCTCTACCTCGGATCTCGTCAAATACAATGGAAACCGTCGTCGTGTCGAAGACTTACTCGGTTGTTGTCACCGTCGAGCAGGCTGAGCTGGTGGTTCCCTTTCTCTCTCGGTTATGGCGGATGATGAACAATGGAGGAGGAGATGAGATTATAAAGAGGAGGGAAAAGTTTGAAAAGAGGTGGAGAAGATGGAGTAATGGGGGGTTGATGGCTTGGAGTGGAAGGCAAGTAAGGAGAGAAGAGGTAAAAGGGAGGATAAAATAAATAAATAATAAAATAATATAGTAGGCTACTAAAATAATTAAAATAGTAATAGTAAAATAATAATAATAAATCCGAAAATAATAAAATAAATTCGAAAATAATAAAAAAGGAGGACATGTGGCAGCTCCAGGAGCTGCCACATGTCGCTCCTAGAAAATTCAAAAATTAAATGTAAAGAAAAATAAAAAAGAAATAACAAAAGGGATTAAATCAAAAAGTGGTCAACACAAAAGTTGCTCGTCTCGATGAGATCTACAACTTTTGTGAAGAGCTGAAAATCAAAGGAAGAAATCTGTACAAAAAATATTTTTGGGTGGTATCTTATAGGTATAAACTACCGAATTTTACCTTTTGCATTTTTGTCATTTTCCATATAGAGAAAAATCAAAATAAAAATAGAGAAAATATAAAAAGATTATTTAAAACTTAATCTAATTTTTTTGGTTTTTTAATAATTAAGAAAATGCAAGGGCATTTTCGTCAATATGTACAATATACAAAAGGGGCCCAAAACCCAAGTTTTGCATAGAAGCTCCGATTTTAATGAAATTGGTCTTGTTTTGAAGATCTCTGAATGTATATTACTTTAAAAGTGAGTAGACCTAAATCGGACATCTGTGGGAGAGATATGTGCATTTTAAGGCTCCTAGTTTCAAACTTGGATTGGGGTTTTATTGGTCAATTTTACAAGTTAGTATTTTTTTGGTATTTTCTTTAATTAGTGTTAGTAATATATACACTATAGAGTTGATTTTATTGGATTTGGAGTTAGTATAAAATATATACCCAAAGGGTATTTTAGCTAATATACAGGTGAATATTTACAAGTGAATTTGGCTTCTTATTTAATGCAAATATGAATGCTAAAATGCAGATTTTATCAATGCATGCATGAATGCTAATTATGCAAAATTGGTGGAAGTATGCTCCTAATTACTCGGGAACAAAGCTCTATTTTCGACTTTTAGAGTGATGAATCACATATTCATCACATATGTCTATTGATATGATCGATAGACTAGTGAGATATTGAACTTTATATTGTCTAAAGGTTCGAATCTTACATACTTGTGAATATTGTATTCAAAGTAAATATGTCCAATACACTCTTCTCTGAGAATTGTGTAAGATGCCAAGGTATTCGATATCTTATACATATTGATGTATGTGGATCATCTGTATCATAATAAACATTGATGATATGTGATATCATTCGATGATTATTTGTGATTCCTTCCTTTCACCTTAGAAACCTTTGAAATGTTCAAAGATTTCACAATTTTGGTTTAGAACCAAAGTTTGAAGGAGGATGAAATGAATTTGATCTAACCTAGGTAGCAAGTACCTATTAGATGAATTCAAGGAATACCTTATGGAGATAGGAATATCATTCCTATCTCACTTATCCTAATACACCTAAACTCAATGGAGTTGTAGTGAGATACAATTAGATCATGTATGACATGATTTGATAAATGATTAATCATAGTGTAGTTATCTCTTAGTTTCCAAGGTATATAAATAGTAGAGACTACAATATATATCCTTAATAGGGTTCCATGCAAGTAAGCTGGAATCTAGCACTAGAGAGTGCCACTTCATTAGGAAAATAAAGAATGGCATTAGATGCCTACTTTATGACCTTGAGATTCTTAAAGAATTTCATCTCTAAGAATATGTTTCTAAGATGACGACTTTCTTGAGAATCAAGATGAAAATGAAGAAAAGGAACTCATTGAATCTTGAGAAGATAACGAGGCTCCTTAAGTCGGAAACTAAAAGGACAACTAAAGATGAAACACTAATACCTCTTCAAATGAGTTTGAATATGAATTCCATGTGCCAGATAAGTCTAACAATGATCTGACTTCATATGATGAAGCTTCTGAAGATATGACATGGAGAGATGGATGTTATAAGTAAAGTCTAAATGTAGACTTCATATATAAGTGTTGTATATAGACCTTCTAGGATCCACCTATAAGGGTAAGGCCCGTTAAGATGTAAATGGATCTTCAAGAGAAAGAGAGAACCTGATGAGAAGGTAAAGACCTTCAAAGCACGTCTCATATCCACAAGATACACATGAAGAGAAGACATCACTTCCGATGAGACTTCTTCTTCAGTGACCATGCTTAAACCCATCAGAATATTGCTAACTATAGCTGCACAACTTGACTTTGACATCTTCTAGATGGAAGTCAAGATTGCATTCCTCTATGAATACCTCTCCGAGGATATTCATAAGTAATAGCCCCAGGGCTTCATGGTTGAGGAAAGCAAGGTTTACAAGTTGAATAACTCCATCTATGGACTCAAATAAGCTTCTTGTAGTTGGAACATAATATTTGATGAAATTATTAATGTTATGATTTCAAATAGAATCTTGATGAACCATGTAAAGCTTAGTGGGAGTACCAATGTATTCATTGTGCTAAAGTAGATAATATCCTAATCATTTACAATGATATAAGGATGATAATAAGTGTTTTATGATCTGGCTATTTCATACCTTGAGATATGATCTCAAGGATACCTCTCAGATCTTAGTTCTAAAGTTGTTCAGAAGCAAAGAGAAGAGAGAGAATTGTGATTGTCACATTATTGGTACATCCTGGATATATTCATTCCAAGGAAGGCTCCTTTCCCTTAAGATTTGGTACTGACCAATATGAAGGGATAGCATATCAAGTGTTGATGATGCTAAAACTGCTTGCCCTTGTGCATCGGTTACTAGAAGCATGGTATGTGCTAGATATGTACGAAAAGCCAGATGTCTGCCATGAAGTAGGAGTAGTAAACTGTTGTTAATCCTACCATGGAGATAAAACACTTAGTTGTAGTAATAAAACAATATCTTCAAAGATGGCAAGACTTGGAGATAATGATCTCAAAGTCTCATCATCAAGAACCTAAGACTTTATAGATAGTGATCCAAAAAGTCTTAATTGCAGATACCTTAAGAGATAGAGATATCCGGGAATAAGGGTATTCTAATAAGGATAATGAAAATGACATACTAGTTATAATAATAATTGAGTTGTAGTGTCGAGGACACTATAACTAACAATATTGGGTATTGGTTGCATAAGATGCAACATTCACATTAGATGCGAGCACTGTTACTACGAGATATGCAAGTGCTGTAAAAGGATTTGACGTAGTCTCTTGGCAATAGAGTGACTGATCAGCTTAACTAACTATTTCTCTAAATAGCCTACGCTCACATGAGTGTGAGTTTAAATGATTAGCCCATTAATGTCTCTTTGGGCTAGTGGGAGATTGCTGGACATGCGAGCCCACGGCGAGCCATTATGCAATAAATGTTATTGCAAATATCATTCCATGATCTGAAATGAAGAATAACTAATTTGCATAATAGGTCCCTTAGTACAATTAGGGTTATGTACCATGGCTGTCTTGACATCATAAAGTTGTTGATTTAATTGTTGAATCATAGAGGCTGGTGCTTGGATGAATATCCAAAGAGTTACATTGAGGAATCATCAAGCATCGTCAAATGATTGTCAAGATGTGACCTCCAATCTGAGAGGGAGATGGCAATCCTATCTCTAAAGGATGATATCTGACCGACCTCTTGATGCAGGTCCTCTGCATAGGAATAGAGATTCAGAGGTGTCAGATTAGTTAGGTCAAAAGAGTTGACTTAACCAGATTGAGATAACCAAAGTCCTACATCATATGCTGTCGCGATATAGGCACACATCCTCTGATAGGAGACATATGTGTTACTATATGTCTAAGTATGTACATTTGGTAGACCAATAGGTTGATGGCCTAATTAAGGTCTATATACTGGCGACCTGGTGTGCATATAAGGGCATATGAGTAATACGATCTCTCAAAGGGACCATACAGGTTCATTTCTGAACCGGAAGACATGAGCTCACTCATGAGATATTGGGATAGATTAATTCCATGCATGGTCGTCTCGCTTATGAAGCTTGACAGAATTTAGTGGTATGATATATGCTTTTGGAAAGCATATGATTGATGCCAAATCCCTGTTGGACATGTGAGCCTCGGACGAACCATTCTTACAATAAATGTTATTGTAATATATATGTTTTATCAATAAAAGTTATTAATGTTTCAGTCCCTTTCTAAAATTAAATGAATGAATGCACTATAAAGTCGCTCTGTACAATTAGGGTTATGTACCATGGCCATCTTGATGATCATATAGCTATTGATTCATTAAATGAATCATAGAGGCTGGTGTTTGGATGAATATCTAAAGAGCTAGATAGATGACTCATCAAGCACTGTCAAATGATTATTAAGAGATGATCTCCAGCCTGAGTAGGAGATGTCAATCCTTTCTCACAAAGGCTAATATCTGACCGACCACTTGATGCAGGTCCTCTGCATGGGAATAGTGATTCGGAGGTGTCATATTAGTTAGGTCAAAGGGTTGACTTAGCGAGATCGAGATAACCTAAGTCCTATGTTGAATACTGTCACAACATAGGCACACATCCTATGACCAGAGACATATGTGTTACTATATGTCTGAGTGTGTACATTTGGCAGACCAATAGGTTGATGACCTAACCAAGGTCTATACACCGGCGCACTGGTGTGCATGTAAGGGCATATGAGTAATAAGATCTCTCAAAGGGATCATACAGGTTCACTTATGAACCAGAAGACATGAGCTCACTCATGAGGTATTGGGACCGATCAAATTCCATGCATGGTCATCGTGCTTTGGAAGCATGACAAGAATTTGAAGGTATGATATATGCTTTGAGAAAGCATATGATCGATACCAATTCCCAATGACCAAGATTGAGAAAGTTGGTGATCAAACCCTGAAGAAGACAATATAAAATTGATATACATCTTCAGGTTGATCATAGGTCTTCCAGTATGCAGGATGTAAAGATATTGGGAATACCTGAGGGTGATGTGATCATAAACGATTGTATAACCATGACGCTTCCATTTCGAGGGAGTGATGAAACAGGTTTCGATTTTAGTGGCTCCTCTCAGTAGAGAAGCAATATGATCTTGGTCCAAGTATTAGAAATTGATCTGAATGAGATTCAGATGCAATGAGAAGATTAGATTTGCGGTCTTGATTTAATCAAGCATCTATGGGAGGTCCGTGAGATCTGGATTTGAGATGAGATCTCAACATCCAAGTCACTATACGTGGAACAATACAATCACCATGTCCTTATTTCCAAGTATCTGCGAAGAAAGCGCATTATTCTTGAAGGTCAAGAATAATTCATTTGATGAATTGTGTATCCAAGCAACAAGATGTTGATAATTAAACGAGATTTAATTATCAAGCATAATATGAATAAGATTCATATTGTGAGAATGATTATCCAAGATAATTAAATGAGATTTAATTATCCAGGAAATGCAGATTATGGATAGTGCTATCCACGTTATCCATAATATATGTGTATATTATAAATATGATTTATATTATATTAGAGAGATCACTTTTTTGTAAATATCATTTATTAATTGTTAATGTGGATTGGATTCACATTAAGTAATTAATTAGAAATGTAATTTACAATTTTGTTTGGGTTGTGAATATGATTCACAATATTTTTAATGGCATGATTGAAATATTCACTAATTAATTTAGAATTAATTTAGTGGATAATTTTGTGATAAATGTTATTGCAAATAATTAAGAGATAATGAGATAAAATAAAAAGGATATAATCCACCACCAAAATGAGGTGGCGTCACCCATGAATTGGCCATGGGTGACGCCCCATGATTTTAGGTGGATTATTATCTTCTTTTTAATTATTATCTTATTATCTTGTGATAATTGATTTTATTGAATTAAATTATGTTGATGATAATGCAACATATATTTAACTTAATATAAATTAATAAGTTGTTGTTTTTGAACAACAATAATCATGGTCACTGATTAAATACACATATCAATCCAACCATTGATTTTGTGTATGCCATGGATTGTGATCCATGGACTCCCAAACTAGTATTTAAAGAGGGCAACCCTAGCCCTTTGAGATACATGTATTGTACTTGCCAACTCTCTCTCTCTCATCTCTCATTCTCGCCATCTCCCTCTCTCTAAAGGTGGTCGTCCACCATATAGATCTTGAGGAAATAACAATCGCATCTTCGTCGCCGTGTTGTCGTTTCGATTGCTCGTGGATCTCCATCTTCTTTGGAGCTTCTTGCTCTAGAAGGAGATGTCGAATTTCGTTGGACGAAACTAGGAGATTCAAGGCTTGGATCTTCAAGGATTGCGGGAAGCACGTGTTTCATCATCGTGCCCGCAAGTGCCATCTTCGTAGATCGGACTTGAGTCAGGAGGATCTCTTACTTTAGAGATCTAGTGATCACAACCACACTTCGAGAGGTATTTCTAATACTTTGTGGTTAGATGAAACGATCCGGAAAACGTTCTTGTGATCATGTGATTTCATCTCAAGATTTAAAATTTTTAAATTCCGCTCCACCTAGCGACTAGTGCGACTAGCCGTCCCGATCGCATGAGATGCGATCATCACGCTTCCGTGATGCGCTTGAGGATTCCCCATATCCTTCAAGTGGCATTAGAGCCTTAGGTTGGAAAATGTTTTGGATACGATCCGTAAACCTAGATGACTTGGGTTTGAAAGGGTTGCGAAAGTTTTTATCGCATTTCAATTTTCACACCTCTGATTAATTGAATTTTTCAGCACTGTTTAAATTGTTTAAACACTAAATATTCAACTATATTTTGTTCCCCATTAAACAAGGAGACCATAGGATCTGAGTTTATATAATTTGGATTCCATTTTCTCAAAATATAGCCCTTTGAATAAACATGTATTCACTGTTGTGGGAACTGCGAATCTAAACATGATTAATGAGTTAATTACTGTTTTGATGCGCCTAGAAATGCAAGAAATATCACTTGGGTTCTATCATAAACCAGGTTAGCAATCTTAAGAAACTGATTTTGCGTAATTTGGATTTAAATTGATCAAGATAAGTTGATTTTAGTGAGTAGGGGTCACTCCTGGAAATTGACAAACTTGATCATGAATCTTGTGATAGTCATTCAAATAAATTGATGAAAATTAATTGTTAATTTTCTGAAATGATTATTGATAAATATTTGTGAAATATTTAAAGATGATAATCAATTCCTTGAATGACATTTCAGTAACCCAAATGATAAGATAGTTGATCTTGATCATAAATGGTTGATATGAAATCATCAACAAACATTGTTTTTCATGCAAGCCTCTAATTTATCCTACAATAGTTGTAGGACAACTTTTACTTGCAAAACCCTCTTGCTTGAATAGGATTGAGGATTTATTTAGAAAATCTCCTTATAATATTATCAAAATAATTTGATGAATATTATATGGTATAATTTTGGTTGAAAAACTGATGAGCATCTCAAAGTACACAATGGTCTATCTGGCATTATCCTTTCCTGAGGTGGATATGGTGTCTAGTCGGGGAGCGTTGGGGTATCGGGTTGCACCGGATGTGGTCCATCCCACTCCCGTCGGTACTGGCCATGACAATGGGTAGGGACTCGATAATGCTGGAGAAATCAAGGTGTATTTTTCTAATTATTAAAATTCGAATAATATGTATTTTGAGATTATACCTACTATTCAAGAAATAATCAAGTTTGTTGATTGAAAATTAGATTGATAATTAATTTAATGTTATTAAATTGATTATATCCAATTAAAAATACTCTATTATGAATAGGTGTGTATTTCCCTTGGAAGAATTAATTATATGAATACGATTCACGATAATTAATTAATTTTAATTTGAATATGAGGTGGAGGATCACATAAGTGACATCCATGGTCTCCCTTCAAGGCAAAGGATTCCGTGTCCAGATGTTGTATATAGGAGACGCCTGTCCGAAGTGACAGATCTTGTATATGATTTATTTAGATCGGGTTCTTTACTTCTCGAAAGAGTAAGGCTGTATATGTAGTGACCCCATTATCGAGTCCTCATATTTTGGGGTGATATTGGATTGCGTATAGCGAGTATTCAGCCTGTTGACGGTTGGTTCAATTAACAACGGGTCAACATCATCATAGGGGTGGTGGGTCCGGGTGTTAAAGACCGAATTAGGAAATGCAAGTTGGACTTGCAAGGCGGAATGTATTCCAGCTTCTCTTTATTCGAGTCACACGTTCTCATATTATTGGGATGTGATAAAGATAGAGAGGAGATCCCAGATCTTGCTTGAGATACATTGGTAAGTATATCTCTTACTTTGAGAGACAATAAGGGAATAATCTTTCAAGTTAACATAGCAAAATAAATTTGATTTAAAATGCCTTAATCAAATGTTTTAAAATGAATATATAATTATTTATATGTTCTAATATAGTGCATTCTTAATTTCAGAAAATGAAGTCCATGAACCCACTGAGTAGGCTCCTGTAGGTCAATCAGTTGACCGGACCAAATTATTCGGATTGGATCCGAAATTTAGATCTTGTCTTTTCGGCGGAGCTCATCTCATATGCGCTATCCAAGGAAAAGATAGCAGACCCTAAGACTTCGGAAGATATATCTTTTAATGAGAAATATGATGAGATCATAACTTGGCAAGGTGTTATATCCTTGGCTCATTGTCTAATGTGGTTCAGAAGCAGCATGTGGAAATGATCTATTGCCAAGAAATCATGTTGAATCTGAAGGAAATGTTCGATGACATAAACCGCACATGGCGTTATAATGTGATGAAAGAGCTTATTCCCTGCAAGATGTAGGAAGTGAACTCTATCAGAGAATACATACTCAAAGTGTTTGGGTACCTCTCTGAATTGGAAACCCTGGGAGCCTACATGGATTCTGAGATGCAGGCTGATTTCATTCTCCTATCACTCCCTAAGTCTTTCAACAACTTTATTGTATCATATCACATGAGCAAAGGTGATTTCACTAACACTGAGTTGTTAGCTACATTATAGTTTGTAGAAGATGTAATGAAGAATGACAGCCCCTCTGCTAGTGCAATGATTGCACAAGTAAAAGGAAAGCGCGATCAGAAGCAAGGTTCTCGGAAGGGCCCCACCCCAGAAGAGAAAGAAAAAGAATCAAGGAGTTGGTTCATCTTCTAGTGCCTCCACGCTAATGACATCGAAGAAGGTTGTGTCTGTCACCACTGCAAGAAGCCAGGGCACTGGCGGCGTAACTGCCCAGAATACCTGAAGTCGGTTAACAAAAGTAAAGCCCCAGTAGGTATGAAATCTACTTTCATCATTGAAACCAGTTTTGTCGTTGGATGAGAAGGAAGTTGTGTTGTAGATTCTGATGCTTCTATTCATGTATGCAATTCGTTGCATTTGTTTCAGGAAACTAGGAATTTGGTGCAAGGGGAGATAGTCATCCAGATGAGATCTGATGCAAGTGTTGCAGCAGTCGCCATCGGGACATGCTGACTATCGTTACCTAGTGGTAGAGTCTTAGTACTTAAAGAGTGTCTTTATGTACCTGAAGTCAGGAGGAACTTGATATCTGTATCTAAGCTTGTTAGAAATGGATATTCCTTCCATTTCTGTAATAAATTAGTCATTAATCAATATGATAAATTTATTGCGGATGGTGTTCTGACTTCTGGTGCACTCTATGAATTGTGCATTGATGAATGTTCATGAATGTCACTAACACTAATAGTAAAAACCCTAAAAGATCTAGGGAGAATGGAAATCATTCGAATATGATTTGGTATCAAAGACTTGATCATTTATCTGTTGATAGGATCAATAGATTGATAAAGGACGAACCTTTAGATTTTCTACAGGTTCAATCTTTATCTACCTGTGAACATTGCATTCGAGGTAAAATGACCAGGATTCCTTTCCGTAACAAGGTTACAAGATGCGAAGGTATTCTTGATCTAGTACATACTGATGTATGTGGTCCATTCAGCATCGCGACTCAAAATAGACATCGATATTATTTGGCGTTTATTGATGACCATTCGCTACACGTGTTTATCTTCATACTACGTCACAAATCTGAAACCTCTGAAAAGTTCAAAGAGTTTAAAGCTTTGGTTGAGAACCAAACCGATAGGAAGATTAAACGGATTCGATCTGACCGAGTGGTGAGTACCTCTCAGATGAATTCAAAGAATATCATAAAGAGAATGGAATTGTCTCCAATCTCACTCCCCTTGGAACCCCCTAACTTAATGGTGTTGCTGAAAGACGCAACAGGACCATCATGGACATGGTCCGTTCAATGATGAGCAAAGCACATTTGCCTCTTAGTTTCTAGGGATATGCAGTAGAGACTGCAATATATATCCTGAATAAGATTCCTAACAAATCTGTACCCAAGACTCCTCACGAGCTCTGGTATGGAAACAAACCTAGTGTTAAACACTTGAGGGTTTGGGGTTGCTTGGTCCATACCAAGAACGTGGATGCTAGTAAGCTAGAATCTCGCACTTGTGTGTGTTACTTCATTGGGTATGTTAAAGATGGTATTGGATATCAACTTTATGACCCTGAGACCCAAAAGATTTTTGTCTCTAGAGATGTGAAATTTCTGGAGGATGATTTCCTTAAAGGTCAAGACAAAAATGAAGTAGAGGAACTCGAATCCCCTGAGGATTATGAGATTCCTGAACCAGAAACTGAAGAAACAAATAAAGATGAAACACCCATACCTCTTCGAAGGAGTTCGAGGGTGGTTGCACCACCTGAAAGACATGGATTCCATGTGTCAAGTGAGACTGACAATGATCCTACTACATTTGATGAAGCACTCGCGGATCATGACATGTATAGATGGATGCTAGCAATGAAGTTAGAAATCGACTCCATGCATAAGAATGGTGTATGGACCCTAGAGGATCCACCTAAAGGGGTGAAATCCATTGGGTGTAAATGGATCTTCAAGAGAAAAAGGGGACATGATGGGAAAGTAGAGACTTTCAAAGCATAGATCGTGGCCAAGGGCTACATACAGAGAGAAGGTATCGACTACAATGAGACGTTCTCTCCTGTGGCTATGCTTAAATCCATCAGGACACTGCTAGCTATAGCTGCATCTCTCGACTACGACATCTGGCAGATGGACGTCAAGACAACTTTCCTCAATGGATACCTCGAGGAGGATATCTATATGGAGCAGCCCCAGGGCTTCATAGTTGAGGATGGAAAAGTATGCAAGCTAAAGAAATCTATCTATGGGCTTAAACAAGCTTCCTGTAGCTGGAACATCATATTTGACGAAACCATAGAGTTATGATTTTGTGCAGAATCCTGATGAATCTTGTGTGTACAAGAAGCTTAGTGGGAGCGCCATTGTGTTCATCGTGCTTTACGTAGATGATATCCTTATCATTGGGAATGATACCGGAATGATGACCAGTATAAAAATTTGACTATCCCATACCTTCGAATGAAAGATCTTGGAGAAGTCGCTTACATCATAGGCCTGAAGTTGTTCAGAAATTGAGAAAAGAGGATATCGGGATTATCACAACATGGGTACATTAAGAAGATTCTTGAACGATTCTGTATGGATAGTTCCAAGAAAGGATTCCTCCCCTTAAGACATGGTATCCATCTGTCTAAAGGGATGTCTCCTCAAAGTGTTGAGGAAAAGAAGTCCATGGCTGGATGCCCCTATGCATCAGTTGTAAGAAGCTTAATGTATGCCATGATGTGTACTAGGTCAGACATCTGCCATGCAGTGGGAGTGGTAAGTCGTTACCAATCCTGCTATAAAGAGCAACACTGGAATGCAGTAAAGAACATATTCAAATATCTAAAACGGGCGCATGATTACATCTTAGTCTATGGAGATGGTGATCTCCAAGTCTTGGGATATACATATTCAGACTTCTAGTCGGATACTGATGATCGAAAGTCGACATCAGGGTTTGTGTTCCCGATGAACGGTGGTGCTGTGAGCTGCAGAAGCAAGAAGCATGACACTACATCGGATTCAACAACATAAGTCAAATACATTGCCGCATCAGATGCTGCAAAGGAGGCTGTGTGATTGCGCAGGTTCATCTTGGAGCTTGGCGCAGTTTCCTCTGATACTCCCATCCCGTTACTCTGCAATAACACGGGAGCCATTGCCAAGGAAAAGGAACCTAGATGGCATCAAAAGAGCAAGCACGTGGAAAGGAAATACCACATCATTCAAGAGATTCAAAAGCATGGTGATATCATCATCACTAAGGTGGCCTCTACCGACAACGTTGCTGATCCTCTTACCAAACCTCTGACATAAAGTGGGAGATCATTGGACATGTGAGCTCCGGGCGAACCATTCTTACAATAAATGTTATTGTAATATATATGTTTTATCAATAAAAGTTATCGATGTTTCACTCCCTTTCTGAAATTAAATGAATGAATGCACTATAAGGCCCCTATGTACAATTAGGATTATGTACCATGGCCATATTGATGATCATATAGCCGTTGATTCATTAAATGAATCATAGAGGCCGGTGTTTGGATGAATATCTAAAGAGTTAGATAGAGGACCCATCAAGCACCGTCAAATGATAATTAAGAGATGATATCCAGCCTGAGTAGGAGATGGCAATCCTTTCTCACAAAGGCTGATATCTGACCGACCTCTTGATGGCCGTCCAACATATTGATTTTGAGGGAATAGTAATCGCATTGATGATTACATGATATGTTGTGATAATAGGCTCAAATTATGTGGAATACAATATCAATTTTTAGATTACAAACTCTAAATTCACATAATATATGTTTACATTATTCCATGCACACAAGCATATAAAATCATCAATAAATCAAGGAAACATCAGATAAAATATTATCATCATTAATCAGATTTATTAGAGAGAAATTGAGTACACTCATAGAGCACTAATTTATCAACATCCAACATATTGATTTGGCTCTACAAATACCTCTTACAATTTTGTTGGAAAGAAAATGGGAGGGGGGTTAATGTAAAACTTCCATTTATTATTCCCATGTGCCATGAGCCCCATCCCATGCACACTCTTAAATTTCCCTCTCCCCTTCCCAAGCACACTAGCCGTCCACACCTCATCCTTCCCCATGCAAAAATTAATTCTTCATGCATTCATGATGATATTTTCTCTTTATTTGCATGGGATGTCTCCCTATAATATAATGCCTCCTCCACTCTCCCATTCTCAACTGGCGCACTCTCCCCATTCTCTTCTCTCTTGCATTTTCTCAACTCACGCACATACTCTCCCTCTCTCCCAATTTTTATGCTCTCACATACTCTCCCTCTCTCCCATTTTTATGCTCGCACAACCCCCCTCTCTCTCGCGTCTATTTTCTCTTGCAAGTACAGCAGCTCTCCCTTGCATTCTTGAAGATATAGGCGCCTCCAACACGCCATTCCTCCTCCTCAGGTGTGCCCAGCTACATCAACCACTGTTCTCCTCCTCGCGTGTGCGAGAACGCTCTCCAACTTCGCAGATCGTGCGTGATCAGCTCCCGCACCCTCGTCTCCACGTCACCAATATCTCGTGGTTCCGCCATCATCTCCGAAAGCTCCAAGAGAGAAAAACTCCTTTCTCATTTTTACATCTCTCTTGTATTTTGCTATATTAGTGGTTCTTGTTTAAGTTAAATTTGATGAAACAACTATTTGATAACATCTTTTATTTACTCTAGTTTGTTTCTCGAAATATGCATTGCAACTCTTACATTTTTATTCCATCTTGAAATATTGCAAGTATCACACTATTATCTCTATATTAATTTGCGATTCATCCCCCATTTCCTCACTTAGTCACACTCATACCCACATTTGCTTAATCTAAGTTCTCAGAAATATTTTCACCGTAGATTGCAATTTCTCATAATTTTTCTTCCATCGCAAGAGATCAAAATTCGAATCAAGTTTTAAAGAAAGAATAAAATAGTGAGTTTGCCCAGTCCCTGCGGATACGAACCTCTACTTGCACTATACAACTCATATTTTTTCCAGCATGCTTGTAGTTGTAATTTTATTTGTTTGATTGCGGTTTTTTTGTGGAACAACAACGACGTGGTAAAATCAACTTTTTAAACCGCGTAAAATCGCATCAACATTTTGGCGCCGTTGCCGGGGACTAGGCAACATTTGTAATTTTTTTCTTCACTTTCAACTTGTTTTCAATATTCTAATCCATGTAATTTTTTTATTTCAGGTACTTGAACCCCAAAAAAGAAAAAAAATGAAGAATCCATGCATTTTTTCCAAACTTGTAACTTGTTCTAATTTTTTTCTTTCCCCTTCTTGGAAAAGCTCGCCATCAGCAGGACAAAACATTATGGATTTAGCGCCAGAAATGCAGGCACTGTGAGCTTCCTTTTTCACTTAGGCATTCTAAGATTTACATTTCTTGCATTTGTTTGTGCATCGAATTAAATCGAAAAAAATTAAAAAAGAGTTCTTGATCGCATCATCTCTGTGGTCTTCTCCCTCTAATAATCTAATTCAAAGACCATCAAATCGTGTACTGATTATTTAAAAAGATTAGCTTGAAATATCACCGCAGTGATCCGAGCGAAAGCAGATAAAATTTGAATGCTTGTTTGATGCACATGGTGAATGACACAAAACTCACGAGCACATAGAACCCTAGGATAGAGACAAAAATCCCTAGTGCTACGTGGGATTGCAGAGAGAAATTGTAACTCCTCGACGCGTTGGGTACAGGTTCTTGTGGGAAGAGCAGATCATTGATCTGAGTACCGTACCCTAGATCCCCCAGCCGGATTAGGATATCGATTTCTCACAATCTTCCACACACCACCTTTTCATTAAGGACTCTTACTTCTCTAATAACATTTGTTGAATCACTAAATTAAAATCGAAAAGATAACCGCTTTCGCGGTAATTTTTGTGTGGAGTTGGTGAATCAACAAATTGTCTTGTGTTAATCTGTTGTGTACTTGTATGTACTTGAAAATCTTTATTCATGGAAAAAATTTAAGTTATGCTCAATGAGGTGCATGAGAAAACAAGGCTGAATCGGGCTATCGCATTGAATTATTTGGAGGATAGGAAATGATCTTCTCGACCCATTGATCCACCTATTTTATTACCGATTGAGCGTGAGATTGATGAAATGATGCATCTAGTGCAAAAATATCAAGAAGGCCAGGAACACAAAATGAACGAGTCATCCGATCAAACATCAAAACCACCCCAAGATGACCCTATATTAGAGGAATTTCTTGCATTACCTTCTCCTGCATGCCCTTCCTTTGTCTCTTCCAAACCACTTTCACACGCAGAACACTCATCCATTTTGAATACTGGATTAATCTCCGATTCTTTAAGAAATCACTCAATCTCCTTACCCCTATCACCGACCCATGAAAGTGACTCTCAACATACTCTTCATGAATTAGCTATCCAAATCCAACAAAATCAGGGAGCACTTATGGATGAGTGTAATAGGATGCATGAGAATGTCAGTAAATAACTTTTAGAAATTCGTGCTCACTTGATGAATAGACCAAATAGTTTGACGGATGAATGCAATATATCTCAACAATATTTTGAGAAACATCAAGAAAAGAAAATTGAGGATTTCAAACACTCAAGAGAAGAAGAAAAATGGGTCCCAATATCAGTGAACCAAACAAACATACTTCCTTTTGATGAACTAGATGTGAGATGTATAGAAGAAGATTTTATTAATGAAATAGTGACATCTCCATGTCTCCTCAAACCCAGATTGGCGAAATTTTATGTATCCCCATCTTCGCTCCTCCTGTGTCAGACCATGTATTAATTGAGATGCCCAATGATTTAATAGATGAATGTTGTCTCTTGAAAAGACTCGAAAACTTTGAGCATGAAACTTCATTTTGTGATCTTGAGGGGCATCTTACGGAATATGACTCTATGGATGAAATTGAGGAAGAATGTGATATAATTTCGGCATTCATGAATCATATTGATCAGAATGATTTTGGAGAGTATAATAAAGGTATTTTTGAAAATGAGATCACACCCCTAATACAACTCGATCACGACCCACTCTTGATGGATACATGTATTAATGATGGCATCGATCTTTCCTTAGACTATTCTGAAGGTTATGAACCTAAATCTACTAATGATATCGATTGATCTGAGATAATAGTTGAATTTGAGAATAGTATTGGTATTGACTCCAGCGAAGAAATCGAGGAAGATTTGATGTTTGATGTTAATTCTGGATGTGATTTTATGATTAATGAAAAAAGTCCAAATTCATAGTTTGAATATGAGGACATAGTAGACAATGAATTGACTTCTTCATGCACCAAGACTCTCTTCCAACCAACACATGATTATATGTTGAAGATCCTTTATGATGATCCTTTCAAAGATGAGATTTCCAACTCCATTGCCTTCACCATTGAGAAAGAAGATCCACTCAATTCAGTTGATGACTATAAGAATACATCTTCTACTACTGAGTCAGAATCTGATCAGAATGAATTTTTATTCTCCGATCCTTTTTGGAATGAAACTGAAGAACTACTCAAAACATTCAAAGACAATCATCCAATCATTCATGCGACACAACCTTTGCCAAATCTGACCTCTATTGTCATACCTCCTAATTCAATTGCCAACACACCCCTGCTCCTGACCTTTGAATACCCAAATCATATTTTTGAGAGAGAATCACCCTCATGGCTCAAGCAGAGAACTGAAATGAAATTGACAATAGATACCACCGAAAATAGCCATGATGATTATTTGAGGGAAAATAATGATTTATCACAATATATGTTGGAGGATCACATGCTTATAACACTCAACCTTCTTTGATGGAAGAATCAATTATTGGTCACTTGGAGCTTGACTTCAACCCATCAAACCAACTTCTGGTCCATGAGCCCATCACCAATTCACTTATTTCCCTCCCACTACATCTAGTCCAAGATCAGACAGCTTCATCTCTCATTCCTGTTCACCAACCAATTACTTTCTTCACTATGTTAATGATATCGTACATATATCAAACCCATCAACCATACTCCATGTTGAACCAATGATTTCATAGGGACTTTCTGAACACAGTTTATGCGCTCATACGTAATACTGGATACTCTTGAAAAGCTGAATCGTCGAGTTGGGACGTTAAACCAACAACATTTTGTGGGTCCACACCCATATGTATCTTTTCCTTTCTTTGTATCCTTCTCTTTACTGCATTGCATTAGATAAGTATGGGGGTCCACCTCCACACTTCAAAAAAAACAACAAAAAAACAAAAACAAAAAAAAACAAAAATACTTTCCACAATCACTCACCCCTTCTGATCCTCCTATTACACTTTGTCTTCACCATGAGGACATGGTTTCTGATAAGTATGGGGGGTGTCTGCATAGTTTTCAAAATTGCATACTTTTCAAAACATCAAAAAGAACTTTAAAAATTTTGCAAAATTTCCCCTAAAAATATATTTTCAAAAAAAGCAAGAAAACCACAAAAAATACGTCCTTCCTAATTTTATCCTATCTATTGAGAAATCAACTCTTCATTGCATAGATCATAGACTGAGATTGAGTTGACCTTAGTTCACTTAACTTCATCAGAATTTCACTAGGCATGAGTTTTTAAGCTTTCTTCAGGTTCATATGGACTTTATTCTCTCAGTTCCACTAACTCTACTGGTGAATGAACTTCTGTAACTAACTAGATCACCTGAGCAACTAGTAGCACTCTTAAACTCTTCAGTGGATATTAAGCAACTACACATTGCACTTAGCTTGATTGAGTTTATTTTACGAGATACAATTACAATCTAGTTGAGATGAGGAGTTATCCTCTTGGTTGTGCCAATGCCTGAACCTTATCTATAGCCAGTGAAGGAACTTGACTCAGGGGCAACATAATCTCTCTAGTCTAAGTACGTCAGCAAATAAGCCAGTATCGTGCCTCCAAAGTCAATATTAAGCCGATACTATCTTTGATGCCAAATCCAAGACAAAAACACCATAAAAAGACATATCACAATACAAATGCCAAAAACCACCAATCATGCAAAGATATGCAAAGCAAAAGCAATGAAAGAAGACCACCAAATAACCCTTCTCCACCAGAAAGCCGTGGTAACAGCCCAATGATGCTACCTAAATTCTTAAAAGAGGCCCAGAGTTTTGCTCTGCAAAAGGAAAAGAATGAGAGCAACGGACCAAAGCGGTCTACGAAAAATCCCAAAAATTAAGTCCCATTCTCCAATAAACTAGGACCTATTTTTTATGCTGACATACTTGGGTGAAAAGAGAATATGCCTGAATTCAGGTAAGGACTAAGGCTATAGGAGTAGGGAATCATTCGGTACCTTGATAGATTGTGTTGTTAGCTCGTTCTCTTGACTCACGAAAGCTAAAACATCACTAGCACTGTTTATATCCATTCAAAGTTAAAGAGAATATTGTTTCTTAGGGATGAGCTGGCCTGATCGATCTTCCGAAATCATGTCTGATTTTGTTGGAACTGAGAGGCAGTTGAAACTACAAAACTCAAGTCAAGTCGAATATTCGAGAAAATCATTAATCCATGGGTCAACTCTACCGAGGTTTGTGTATTTGTGTGGTCAGGATATGAAAACTCAAGACTTTGTGGGTATGTCTGCTGTAAACCCTCACCCAACCTATCTTGGCTATTTTCCCTATCCTTCATTATTACTTATCTATTTCTTGCTCGGGACTAACAAGATTTAAGTACGGGGGTGTGATGATTACATGATATGCTGTGATAATAGGCTCAAATTATGTGGAATACAATATCAATTCTTAGATTACAAACTCTAAATTCACATAATATATGTCTACATTATTCCATGCACATAAGCGTATAAAATCATCAATAAATCAAGGAAATATTGATGAATCTCGGATTCATCACTCTAAATCTCATTTATTAAGCTCAATTTCCTAAAAATCAACAGCATATCTGCATCTATTTCGCATAATTAGCATTTGTGCATGATTTCATAAGAATTGCATTTTAGCATTAAATTCTGCATCAAATAAGAAGCCAAAAATCCAAGCCCAAATTGACCTGTAAATAGCCTAACTTCCTCTATTTTTAACTCTTTCATGCTAACTCCGAATAACCCAAAACCACTTCCATTGCGTACATATCACTCACAAGAATAAATAAAAAATACAAAAAAATTACTAACCCTGATAAGTGGACCAAAAACCCAAACCCTAGTTACAGGATTTTCGGACTAAAATCCCCATATCTTCTCCATCCAGTGTCCGATTTGATCCTACTCACTTTTGAACTAAAGCACATTCAATTACTTTCAAAACAAAACCAAGTTCAAGTGAATCGGAGCTCGTATGTGAAAGTTGGGTTTTGGGCCTCTTTTGTACATTGTATATTTTCGCGGCTTTTGACCTGTATTTTATGTAAATATTTTCTTTATCATTAAAAATCTAAAAAAATTAGATTAAGGTGTCTTTTATTTATCTTTGATTTTCCCATATTTTTCCGGATTTTTATCGTGATTAAAAATGACAAAAAATTAGAAAACCAAAATCAAGGTATTCTATATACATGGGATACACCAAAAATTCACTTTTTACATTTGACCGAATTTGGCTTTGATGTCTTCATGAAAGTTGTAGATCTCGTCGAGACGAGCATTTTTTGTGAAGAAACTTTTTTGATCCGAGGTCATTTGCTATTTTTTATCGATTTTACAAAGTATTTTATTTTCGGATTTTCTGGAGCTGCCACGTGGCAGTCCCAGAGGCCGCCACGTGTCAGCGTTTTTTTTCGCGTTTTATTATATCGATTTTATAAAAAAAATTAAAAATCACGCACGTGCGTCGCACGTGCCACCCAGGCACGTGCTCCGCACGTGCTCCGTCTGCCCTCATCCCCTCGCCACGTGGCGCCTCTTTGGCCGTCCGATCTCGGCCGATCGGACGACCCACCCACATCTCCTACCTCCCGCGCCCCCCTCCTCCGTAACCTCCGCCGCACCTCTCGCCAGCCACCAACCACCTCCGCTGACCGCCCAACGGCCCCGGATTTTCTCCTTTATCCTCGCAACCCCCTACCCGATCTCGCTCTCTCCTATTTAAACGCCATCGCCGCCCCAGTCCACGACCTACTCCTTCAGGTGGTGACAGCCCTCACCGGCGTGATCCGAAGCCCCCCCCGGTGCTTCGTCGCAGCGACACCTCCGCCGCTGCTTTCGCTCCGGCTCCGCCGTCGAGCCTTCATCTTCTCCCGGTAATCTCTCTCTCTCTCTATCTCTCTATCTCCCCATCTCTCTCTCCTCTCGCCTCCGCTCCGACGCACCCACAACCCCCTCGAGCCCCCTGTTCATCTTCACCCCACCGCCTCCGCTCCTACCCCGCCTTTAAACATCGTCTTCTCCGACTACAACATCTTCGCCGCCCGAAGCTACGCCACCGGCCCGCAACTCCTCCGTCTCGCTTCAGCCTGAAGCTCCTCGACATCGCCGCCTTCACCTTCCTCCGGCTTCATCGACAACCACCGCGGGCCCGCTCCTCCGCTACATCGCCACAGGTCGCGGGCCAGCAACGACCTTCATCATCGACTCCTCCGCCCGGCTCGCCTCCGTCTTCAGCCGAGCTCCGACCATCGTCATCAGCATCATCGCCAGGAGCAGCTCGACCCTCCACCGACCGGACAGGAGCCGGGCCTCCGCCCCTTTCACCTCGCTCCGCCACGCCGCCGGGGGCCGACCCGAGACCCCCCACGCACGTGCGAGGCACGTGCGCCCCGGGGGGTACGTCAGGCTAACGTCACCCAGGTCACGTGCTTAGCACGTGACCGTGGGAAAATTGCGCAGAGCCCCCTGGAATTCCTCTGATTTGCGCCTTAGTCCAACCAACCAGAGGCATGTGCAGGGCACGCGCCTCTCTAGAACATTTGCAAAATCTCCCCCCTTGTTTAGGTAATTACTAGTAGGTCCCCGTCTGCACTTTTATTTTTATTTTATTTAATTATATTGCACGTATACCCCTGTGTTCTCCAGTCATTTTAGAACTGTTCTCCACATCATTTTATTTATTTAAAAATAGCATTTTGTTCATCTGTTAATTCTCTACATTTTGACATGCTATGGACATTTTTGTGATTTACGGTTGATTAATAAATAATTGTTTTGTGGAAATTAGAATATTTTGCCCAATCTGTGCTCTGAAATTCATAGTTAATTAACCGTTGTTCTAAAAATCCCCCAAAAATCAAATATCGTAGAGATTACTTTGATTAACATTGTGCCCAAAAATCTTTGCATTTGCATGCATAAATTGCTCTGTAAAAATCATTTAGCACATTTCAGTATTTGATTTTTAATAGATATTCAACCCACATTTTCGAGATTTAGGATTTTTCTGAGATCCATCACTTAGTGATAGATCTTAGATAATTTTATCTCTTGACAATAAGTAGGTGTAATATTTATTATAATTAAATATTGAAAATTATTTTGTTTGCATTTGAAAATTCATAAAAAAATTCATATTGCATCTAAAAATTCCAAAAAAATTACAGTGCACTCATTTATCGTCATTTACATTGTGGCCACGTTTCGTATTTTCCGGACATCGTTTGATTGAAATTTACATTTTAGTCCCTAAAATAGGCCGAATTTGCATTTTGCATCTCATATTGCATTGAAAAATTCCAAAAAAGAAGACCGCCTTGAAAACCGAACTAAAAATTGGATAGACACAACTCTAGGTTGTTCCTTTGCCTCCTTGTGATCGACCTTGGGACTTGCCCAAGTAAAATAAACATAAAACCACTTGATTAAAATTGAATAAAATTTGTGGTTATTTCTTGACTGTTTCCGATCGCCGCCTACAACGAACGACACATATTTATTTTCACGATCGACGATTAAAAACAACTTCTTAACGCGGCTTTTGCGGACCCGTCAAACATCTGATAAAATATTATCATCATTAATCAGATTTATCAGAGAGAAATTGAGTACACTCATAGAGCACTAATTTATCAACATCCAACATATTGATTTGGCTCTACAAATACCTCTTACATTTTGTTGGAAAGAAAAGGGGAGGGGGTTAATGTAAAACTTCCATTTATTATTCCCATGTGCCATGAGCCTCATCCCATGCACACTCTTAAATTTCCCTCTCCCATTCCCAAGCACACAAGCCGTCCACACCTCATCCTTCCCCATGCAACACCTCATCCTTCCCCATGCAAAAATTAATTCTTCATGCATTCATGATGATATTTTATCTTTATTTGTATGGGATGTCTCCCTATAATATAATGCCTCCTCCACTCTCTCATTCTCAACTCATGCACTCTCCCCCATTCTCTTTTCTCTTGCATTTTCTCAACTCACGCACATACTCTCCCTCTCTCCCAATTTTTATGCTCGCACATACTCTCCCTCTCTCCTATTTTTTATGCTCGCACAACCCCCCTCTCTCTCTCTCGTCTATATTCTCTTACAGGTACAACAACTCTCCCTTACATTCTTGAAGATATAGGCACCTCCAGCACGCCAATCCTCCTCCTCAGGTGCGCCCAACTACAACAGCCACTGTTCTCCTCCTCGCGTGTGCGATAACGCTCTCCAACTTTGCAGACCGTGTGTAATCAGCCCCCGCACCCTCGTCTCCACGTCTCCGTCTTCACGTCACCAATATCTCGTGGTTCCTCCATCGTCTCCGAAAGTTACAAGAGAGAAGAACTCCTTTCTCATTTTTACATATCTCTTGTATTTTGCTATATTAGTGGTTCTTGTTTAAGTTAAATTTGATGAAACAACTATTTGATAACATCTTTTATTTACTCTAGTTTGTTTCTCGAAATATGCATTGCAACTCTTACATTTTTATTCTAATTGAAATATTGCAAGTATCACACTATTATCTCTATATTAATTTGCGATTCATCCTCCATTTCCTCACTTAGTCACACTCATACCCACATTTTCTTAATCTAAGTTCTCAGAAATATTCTTACCGTAGATTGCAATTTCTCATAATTTTTCTTCCATCGCAAGAGATCAAAATTCGAGTCAAGTTTAAAGAAAGAATAAAATAGTGAGTTTGTCCAGTCCCTGCGGATACGAACCTCTACTTGTACTATACAACTCATATTTTTTCCGGCATGCTTGTAGTTGTAATTTTATTTGTTTGATTGCGTTTTTTTGTGGAACGACAACGACGTGGTAAAATCAATTTTTTAAATCGCGTAAAATCACATCAACACGCATCTTCGCCGTCGTGTTGTCGCTTTGATTTCTCGTGGATCTCCATCTTCTTTGGAGCTTCTTGCTCTAGAAGGAGACGTCGGTCGTTGGACGAAATCAGGAGATTCAAGGCTTGGATCTTCATCAAGGATTGCGGGAAGCAAGCATCTCATCATCGCGCCCGCAAGTGTCATCTTCGTAGATCGGACTTGAGTCAGGAGGATTTCTTGCTTTAGAGATGTAGTGATCACAACCACTCTTCGAGAGGTATTTCTAATACTTTGTGGTTAGATGAAACGATCCAAGAAACGTTCTTGTGATCATGTGGTTTCATCTCATGATTTAAAATTTTTAAATTCTGTTGCACCTAGCGACTAGTGCGACTAGCCGCCCCGATTGCATGAGATGCGATCGTCAAGCTTCCGTGATGCACTTGAGGATTCCCCATATCCTTCAATCACAATGATCAAATGAGAATCTTAATGATAAAACCTTGAAGGTGATAGTCTAAAAGAGATCTATAACTTTAGGTTTATTCAAGGTCTTCCAGTATGCAGGATGTACAGGTGTTGGGAATACCTGGGGGTGATGTGATCATAAACGATTGTATAACCATGATGCTTCTATTCCAAGAGAGTGATGAAACAGGTCTTGATTTTAGTGACTCCTCTCAGTAGAGAAGTAACTTAATCTTAGTCCAAGTGTTGGACATTGATCTGAATGAGATTCAGATGCAATGAGAAGGTTAAGTTTACAGACTTGATTTAATCAAGCATCTATGGGAGGTCCGTAAGATCTGGATTTGAGATATGATCTCAATGTCGAAGTCACTATATGTGGAATAATATAATCGCCCGGTCCTTATCTCCAAGTATCTGCGAAGAAAGCACACTATTCTTGAAAGAGTTCAAGAATAATTCCTTTGATGAATTATGTATCCAAGCAACAAGAATAATATGAATGAGATTCATATAATGAGAATGATTATCCAAGATAATTAAATGAGATTTAATTATCAGGAAAATGCAGAATGTGGATAGTACTATCCATGTTATCCATAATATCAATGTATATTATAAATATGATTTATAATATATTGGAGGATCACCGTTGTAAATAATGTTTACTAATTGATTGTTAATATGAATTGGATTCACATTAAGCAGTTAATTGGAAATGTAATTTACATTTTTTGTTTGGGTTGTGAATGTGATTCACATTTTTTCAATGGCATGATTGAAATATTCGTTAATTAATTTGGAATTAATTTAGTGAATATATTTGCAATAAATGTTGTTGCAAATAATTAAAAGATAATGGGATTTTATCTCATAAAATAAAGAAGATAAAAATCCACCTAATGGAGAGGTGGCGTCACCCATGAATTATTCAAGGGTGATGCCCCATCTTTTTAGAAGGAGATTTTTATCATCTTTATTATCTTGTATTAATTAATTTTATTAAGTTAAATTATATTGATGATAATGCAACATATATTTAAGTTAATATAAATTAATAAGTTGTTACTTTATTAAACAACAATGATCATGGCCATTGATTAAAATACAAATCAATCTAACCGTTGATTTTGTGTGTCATGTGTATTGTGATCCATGGACTCCCAAACTACTATATAAGAGAGGGAAATCCTAGCCCTTCAAGTACACGCATTAAGTTGCTCTCTCTCCTTCTCCCATTCTCGCGCCCCATCACTCTCTAAGAGTGGCCATTCACTCTGAGTTCTTGAGAGAACTACAGTCGTCGCTACGTCGTCGTGCTGTCAGATCTCCGTCTTCCTTGGTGGCTCTAGCACAAGTAGAAGATGCTCGATTTTGTTGGACGAAATCAGGAGATTCAAGGCTTGGATCTTCATCGTGGATTGCGGGAAGCACGTGTCTCATCATCGTACCCGCAAGTGCCATCTTCCTGGATCGGACTTGAGTCAGGAGGATCTCTTGCTTTAGAGATCAAGTGATCCCAACCATGCTTCAAGAGGTATTTCTAATACTTTGTGGTTAGATGAAACTATCTTAGAAATGTTCTTGGGATCATGTGGTTTCATCGTATAATTTAAAACTAGTATGACTAGTCACTCCGATCATATTGGATGCGATCATCACGCTTCTGTTGTGCGCTTAAGGATTTTTCCCGCATCCTTCACAACCTTACCCAAGTCTCCTTCCATTCTTATGTTAATGGTTCCATCCCTTCAACTTAGAGAGCACGTGTTCAATATTGTCTCCTCCTTTTTCTCACTCACTAGTACCGCTTCTCTATTAATATCTTGTGCATGCTATCATCCCTTTGTGATGACAGCAAAGGATGCATTCACATCAAGAAGATGATGCCATCATGAGAAGTATCATGTTAGCAATCCATGTTGTCAATTAAAGAGTTAATAGTTGTTTTTAAAAAATAGTCCATTTTAACCGTCACATAGGTGTATTTATACCAATATTACAAAATACATTTAAACAAATGACGTAGTATAATTCTTGTTTATTTGTGGGAAATACCATAAAAAGGATTCAAGGCAGTTGGATCACACGAATCAAACTAACAATATACAATTTAATGGTTCAATTACTATTCCATTTATATCTATTGTCCATGTCATCACCACTTCGATCGATCCTATAGGTTGAAATGAAACTCAAAATCGAATCCGATCGGTTTGATGTATAGTTCGATTTTTAAAATCTTGATTATGAAATAATTGTACATATTTTTTCACTATAAAAGGGAGTTTTTTACACAATGATTCTTAAAATATTGCATAATTACATGACAACCCATATAATCTTCCAAATAGTTTACATAAATATCCTTGCAGTGAAACCAATTTCAACATCACGGAACTTAAAAGATAACAACGTGATTCTAATCTTTTTATTTGAAAATTATGCCACTAGTATTATTAGATTGCAAGCGAGTCCTACATTACACGTGGGATATTACTGCATACATGCTTCAACTCTTCTAAGGACACTCCAATCCGAGATGGAGATTTGGTGCAATCTGATACCATATGAGTGATAATCTCCATTGGTAGTGGCCGCCTCTATCCGTACTTAATTGCCTATCGTTCCGCTTTAAGAAGGTTTCGCCTTGATTTTTAGCGGTTCGGCTTTGGAGGTTGATCGTCTGCAGTACTGCAGACTCTGCAGTAAGGATCCTCTGCAGTAATTCGCACGATATACCCACACAAAAAGTGTGAATGAATTCGTACGGTACACCCACACAAAAAGTGTGAATTCATGCGAACCGCTTGATCAAGATCGAAAAACCCCAATGATCCACGACTTTACTGCAGAGTCCAGTACTGCAGAGGATCCTTTCGCGTTCGGCTTTATTAATGAAGCAGACATTGCCACAAAAGGAAGTGCCTCTAATGAAGGTTGTGTCCACTTCCGTGAGAATGTCATATGAAGCGAGCTTCTGCAGTGTTATTGCTCGGCGTGCCACGTGGGGTAGGATCAACGAAGGAGTCACCATGCCGATGCTGGGTAGAAGCCAACGCTCGGTTGACCACCAAAAGAGGAATGACTTTTTGTTCTCTAAATTTTTGATTGCATCTACCACGCCAAATATTACAAATCATGGAGCAAGCCGTTGCAAGATTGAGAGGATACTGGCTCCCCAAATTCCAAATATCTGGTTGGATTTAATCAGATCGAATCCCCAGTGTGAACCACGCTGTTATGGACACCAAACAATCTGTCAACAAGTGTGGAAGGGCGAGTATATCAATATCATGTCTTGCATTGTTCTTGCATTTGTGTGGTTGTTTTTTATGCATGTGTGTATATTTAAAACTATAAGCATGCTAACTAAATTGTGATTTTAACATTAGTTGTATGTTGGAAATAGAAATGTGATAAAAATATGGCGACTTAAACCACCATTCAATTCACCATTACATATTCTATTGTAGATGCGGGCTCTATGACCCAATACAGATCGGTTACTTACAATTGTAAATGCTCTAACACTTGAGGACACAGATTTCATTCTTGCATATTAATGTAATAATCTTGTATATTAATGTAATAATATCCTCAATCCACGTTAATGGATGTGATTATTAATGTGTCTAAGCATTTATTCTAAACTCGAATAAGGATATTAAAGTTAGAACATGGTATTTGAATGAACATGAATATAATTGATATAATTATACCGTACTAGATATGAATATACTTGCTTTAGAATGGGTCGGGCTATCAAGCTAACGGGTTTGGACCTTCTCAAGCCCAAACCCGGCCCGATAATCAATATGGGCTCATTTTAGACCTACGGCCCGCCCATTAAATTTCGAGTTCGGGTTTGGGTCGGATTATACGAGTCGGGTTTTGGGTCGGGTCGGGCCGGTCCAGCCCAATGCCCAACCCTAATCTATCCATGTAGTTAAGTATTTTCTGCTTCAAAGTGACTCCGAATGGAACAGAAGAAGTGATCAGTCTCATAGGTGTAGTTTGTGCTAGATCTTTGAGATTCCATATTATATCCTGCATGAACTGAACTACTGAGGGTCCAAAACTCGCCCTTCCCAGACTGAAAGCTGGTAAGTAGATGTAGTAGTGCAATTTCCTTTGATCTTGTTTGGAGCTAATGCAGTTTAAGGTTAGAAAGATTTCTCTAAAAAAGATAGAAATTCGTTCATCTAAAATAGCAGAGCCGTAGAAAGCAGGAAACCCAATGGTGAAGGGTGACTTCCAGAAAACAGTATAATTGCTTATTTATCATCCATGGATGAAAAGTTTGTGACACCCCCGACATCGCGTAAATTTATATGACTCCTTGTTTTCAACTGATCGACTTGGGTCCTGAGTCAAAGAATAACTCTCATTGTTAGAGATTGGATAGTCATTTTTTCGAGGTACAAAGTTCCCAAAGAGTCTTTTGTTTCGAACATGTCTGAAATATTATTATACTTTATTGTTATACTGATTAAGCACCAAATCTCACCCTTTCTACTCCCTAGCTACCACTACAAGTTGCTTCCCGACGTTGCGCCCCGAGAAGAGCCCTGCGAGAGCAGCGGGGCCGTTCTCAAGCCCCTCCACGACATCCTCGATGGGCGTGACCTTTCCCTCCCTGATGAGCGTCGCCATCGCAGCTTCGAAGGAGTGGTAGCGGTCGGGGTGGAAGTGATCGAAGATGATGTAGCCCTCGACGCGTAGGCGCTTGGTGATGATGTGTATGAGGTTGCGGACGCCATCGAACTCGTCGAGGTTGTACTGCGATATCATCCCGCAGGCCGCGATGCGGCCGTAGTCGTTCATGTTGAGGAGGACGGCGTCGAGCATGGCGCCGCCGACGTTGTCGAAGTAGACGTCAATGCCGGAAGGTAAGCACCTGTTGTGAAAGCACTCATGCAGCTTAGTTAGGTATTAGTTATAGTTTGTTGGTGAAATTTGCAATCATGCCCTTCTAGTATGTATAAATTGCTTTTTGAGCCTTGTTAAGGGTCTTGAAAGATTCTATAATAATTTTCTCGAACAATGTGATATCCTAAATAAAGTAAATCCATAATTAAAATTGAGTGATTACAAAAGGAGATTTCATAAACTATACACTAAATTTAGTATTCAATCTTTAACTGTTGTTCCGAATTGATCTTGAATTAATCTGATTTATGGCTATAGTGACAAAATGAATAACTAGTTTGATTGTGGACGATATTAGAACAGAAATTTATGATCTTATATCAAATATTTAGTTGTTAAAGTAAAGGTACTTGAAATTGAGTGTATAGTTCAGGATTTTGTGTAAATTATTTAATGGAAATTATGATAATTAGAAGCTGATAGTAAATCGACAAATATAAGAGGACTAAGTTTCATCGTTGTTTTTTAATGACAGAGGAAAAGTTGACAGATAAGTCCCACTTTCTTTGATATGAGGTTTTTAAGTGCCACGTAAACAAGTTAACGTATGTTTCTTATAGGGGCAAAATGCATAAATTTACCAAAGGCATAAATAACATAAAAGGAATCGTTCAGAAAAAGGTCATCAGGAGAAAAAGGCTAATAAAATAGTAAAGTATTTACCTCTTGAGGACCGCATTGAAATCCGGTTCCTTCTTATAGTTAAAAGCTTCATCAAATTCAAATTTCTCCTTTAGAAGCCTCACCTGACATTAATTTGGATGCAGGAAAATAATTATATTAAAACCATCTAAGATAAAAATAATCAAAATATCATAATTAATTAGCCAATACTTCTGGATTCGCCTTTGGCATTTTGTGAGATAAAAAGGCATTTTGTTAAAATTACACGTAGTGCCTTTATAGATGTTTCCTTTTCTATGCGAAGTTTTTGGTTTCTTAAATTGCACAATATGAGAAGCGGCTTTTTCACCGGTTCGTTCTGCAATTTCTTAAATTTGGACTTTTCTTTTCGAGTTGACGTTGAACTAAATAAATCATTTTCTGAATTGTTTTTTAAATGCATCCATCAATGACGGAGAATATTTATAATTACATTAATAGGAAGTTTTCCTTCGATCCAAACCCGACCAGTTGACATCCTTACCTTCTCATCGGTTCCGGCGCTGCCGACGACGTAGCAGCCAAAGTTCTTAGCTAGCTGGCCGACGATCTGCCCGACTGCACCAGACGCCGCGGAGACGAAGACATTGTCACCCTTCTTAGGGGAACAGATTTCATGAAAACCTACGTATGCTGCAAAACCTGCCATGCCTGCATCATAACATCCCAATGCTAATTTAAAAATTAGAAAAATAAATCTACTTATATATTTTAAACCGGTTACACCAACCCGTTAAAATAGCCAGTTGATCGAACCTATTTAAAATAATACATAAATATATATAAAGATATCTTCCCATATAATGGACGTGTATTTACTATTCATACATACATACGCAATATTTCTGCATGCACGCCTCATATGTTTTACGTATACAGAAATATGCACACAAAAAATTATGCATGCATGCAATCACGTAAACATATTTCAGATAAATTCGTATTTAAATTTCAAAATATAGCATAGAGTATTTTGAATATAAGCTTTTCATAAATGTAGAAAATATACCCAGAGTTTCAGATCCATGAAGTGAAATGTTTTCCTCGTTTACGTATAAACAAGTATAAAATACGAAGAGTTCGACTACGTATACCACGATGAATACGATCGAGTACTACTTAACTAACCTAGGACGCCGTGTAGTGAGAGAGCGGCAGGTCGGGGAAGTTGATCCTGAAGAAGGTCTCCGGCATCCCGACGAGGCTGTACTCCTCCCATCGCGTCATCCCCCATACTAGATCTCCTTCCTTGAAGCTTGGATGCTTAGAGCTCACCACTTTGCACACACCAATCCCTTGTATTGGCTGCACCACGCAAAAAATATCGAAAATACGCCCTCAATACGTGTATTAATATGCAAAATACGCAAATTTAGCGTATAGCCTTAATTGCAGAAAGTATTGTCGTGTACAACAGCAAATCCAAACCATTTCCAGAATAACTAAGAAGTGTTACGACTACATGTATAAAAAGTTGGACCATTTTTAGAAATTATCCAAAATATCTAACTTTGGTCATTTTCTTCAAATATTTATTGAAAATGTATTTCTCATTCTTAAAATATATAATTTGAAGAAAATAAGATGATTACGTAGGCGGTCGCAAATTAGCATCATTTCAGTTTAGGAATTTTTACACTTGTGTACTTTCCAGTATTTCTGATAACTTTTTATGCCTTTATTTTTTTTACAAATTACAGATGTGTCTCTATATTCTTAAAAAACTCGTAGGAGCACTTGTGCAACAACAGAGAGGCACTAATGTGGATTTTGTAACAATATATAGGCGTAAATGTAATTTTCAGAACAAACTAATGTATAGATGTTTTTTTTTTTAAAAAATCAGAACATGATTGTAAAAATCCCTTTAATCATATATGGAATATATTTCGAAAATCTTCAAATCAAATTCTTTTATAGTTATTTAAATATAGCATAAATATCGTTTTAAATTAAATATATAATGCACCTTCGTTCAAGTTAAATTTTGTTATCATTATTATTTCCATAATAAATATTTAGAAAATGATTTTCGGGGTTAAAATTAAAAAAAATATATTTAAATAGGTCAAATATTAAAATAAAAATGCTAAATGGAAAATAGAGATATCAAAGATAAGTGATTAATTTCTTAAGTCATATATAATTTTTTGAGTATGCGAACATATTTTGAAAATATAGATTGAGTTCTTTTATCATTGATAATATATTTTTAAATTAATTTTAACAACATATATAATGTATATCTTTGTTTTATGTATCAACTATTATTCATTTAATGACGTCCATGTTAATCAACAAAACCAATTTAGAAATCCATAAAAATTATTATTTTATGAAAGTTTGAGATATCTTTTAATATTCCACCTATTATAGGTATATTATTTCATTTTTTTAAAAAAATATTTTTGATAACCCAACCTCATAGATTCAATTGTTTTGTATGATCGATATTTATATTCAATGTGAATTTTGTAGCAAATAAAGTCTTCATAAAAAATCCAAAAAAGTGGTTCAGTAAAAATATTCTAAATTTTGAAGGATTGTTTTCAAATATATTTTCAAATAAGTAACATGCATATTAAACAATTTTGTAATGATTAATCGTTTCAATATATAAAATCGTTTCTGCATTTTATATATCAACCATTATTTGAATAAATATATTAAGTTCATACTTAAAAAATACAAAAATACAAAACAACTGAATAAAGTAAGAATTTTTACCCACTAACCTTAGGAACTTGTTAAATTATCTCTACGAGCTTTTGCACATCATAATTATCACATCAACCATGTAAATTATCCCAAAAACCTTCACGAGTTTCAAATAGATTAATCGCGAGTTCAAAGAGTAAGAGTTAGCAAATTTACAGAGTCGAGAAGACATTACATTGTTTCGAAAGTTTAGAAGGTAAATTACAAAATTTATAGGTTTCATGTAGTAAAATCTCAATAATTATGGTATATGTAGATGAAAATCTACATGGAAAAAATTTAAAAAACAAAAAATATTTTTTTCAATAAGAAAGGAATCATACGTAAAAAAGTTGCTTTATGTGTCCGAAAAACGTGCCGAAGAAAACGTGGCGTGGGATTGTAAAAAAGAGTGATGATCACAGCCGCTTAATAACGATCCAACGGATGGGATCATTTGAAGCAAAACCACTCGAAGCTAAAACCGGTTTTAGTTAAATACAACTTAGGTTAAAAAGACGTCGTCATCACACTGCTCCCGTAAAATTACATGTACACATCTACGTAAGTTTTTCAACACTTGTGTTTATGTCCCTATTTTACCTTGAAGAAACTGTAATACTGTGAACTTTTGTATGAATACAAGGGCACAAATCAGGTAAGCCATATCACCACGATATATCGATATCGACAGGTAGTTGATATATCATTGATATAGTAGCCGATATTTGCCCTTGGTAACTCTTTTCTTTCACAAAATTGATTCAATATCGGTTATATATCGTTGATATATCGACGATATATCGTATCGACATGATACCGATACCGATATTACCTACCTTAGAGTGTTATTCCAAAAAAGATAGGATTATATCCGTAATTGTTGAATCTTAGAGGGACACACGTGTAATAAATGGTAACTATGCCTACCTACAGCCACACGCATACATGAATACGACTCATCAGCTTATTCTCAAACTACCACGACGAATGATGATGATGATAATGATAATAATAATAATAATAAGCGAGTAAGATTACCTCCCCCGGTACTAGGCCCGGTACTAGGCCGGAGAAGTAGCTGTTGCCGGGCTCCTGCTCGGTCATACTCAGCCTCATGTAAGGATCACACGACAAGTAGAGGTTCTTCACCACCATCGCCGACGACCCCTCCAGCAACTCCGGCCATCCGGCAACCTCCACGACCTCCATGCGGTCGGCCTTCGGCGAGCCCTTCACGTAGCCCTTTAGAATCACCATCTTGTTGCTCTCCATAGCCGTCTATTTGTCTGCCTATCTATTTGTCTGTATTTCTATCTATTTACCTCTTATATATATGATCGTGTTCTTTGAATGGTCTCATCACGAAAGAGTCCGCTCAACTTATCAATAATTCAAGGGATTTTACATGCATGCTCATGTAAATATATGGCGATGTCGAGAGAATTAGTGTGGTTTTTTCACTTGTGATCCTCTTAGATTTTGCAATATCATTTATTCTCTTTTTTTATTATTATCAGTTTTGCTCTTTACTTCTTGCATCGTTTTTACTTTTACACTTCTGTTTCGACATCGTACTCTTCATTTTTGACATGAGATTCTTTTTCGACGTCATACTCTTTTTCGACAATTAGATGTCGAAATTAAACACCTTCATTTTCGACATGAGATATACAATGACAGGAGGATGCCTACAGTAATTGTATATTTTCAAGGGCATGTATAATATTTATGTGTACAAGGGCTACAGATGTAATATACAAGTTTTTAGGGACGTAAAGGCGAAAACACCAAAAAGACTAATCCGCGCGATGTAAAAAAGACTTTACAAGAGATATTATCGAAAAAACAATAGTCAACATCTTTTATTTATAAAATTAGTTGGAAACTAAAAAATCCAACCGATTCGAAGAAAAACGAACGAGCTGTAGAACCATTTTCAGATTTGTTCATAAATCAATGTGGTCTTATTATGCCAAGTCAAACCTAAAGAAAATTAGATACAAACCTCTTATACTAATAATTACGATCTTCATATTTGCGATCAACTACGAGCGAAGTAGGATGTAACCAGTGTAGGTAATATTGACATCGGTATCGTGTCGATACGAGATAACGACAATATATTGACGTCTTATTGTCAATATCAGACCAATTTTGTGAAGAAAATAGCCTTGTAAGGAGAAATATCGGTCATATCGGCGATATATCGGTCACCTATCGATACCGATATAGCTAATATATTGCCATATGACTTACTATGTGTGCAACTCAAGCTCGAGCATTTCGATCGGAGGGATGCAATCAGATTCGATCGAGTTGGGTCGGGTTTGATTTTCCTCAATAACGAAGATGCTACCGATGTATTTTATATAGGGGCATGTGTGCAATTAATGGAATACCAAAGCACTTCAAGTGGTATCTGGCCCTAATGAGTGAGTCCAAATATGGGTCCTTTTCTTGCATGTGAAGAAAAATGGTGTCTGGAGATAGGCATGAGTAGACCAACTACGCGGCATTTGGTATTTCGAAAACGGCCTCTCAATGGGTGCCTCTTCGATTTTGAAACGGTGGCTTAGCTCGAACCATTGGGTCAAGTGAAATTCCCGTAGCGGTCTATTAATCCCTATGAATAATTTTTGACCGCAGAATGAAATCCGTAAAAAAATCATTAAGATCCGGATGATTCTCACGAGCTTGAGATGGAGATGAAGTGGAGCACACATGCGCATGTGTAGTCTTCCAATCCCACTCTCTACTATTGCTATAAGAGCTTGGGGCATGAACTCATATATAAATCCACCAAAATTTTAGAATTTGGTTTTTCAATTGAAACCAATTTGATAATTTAATATTTTACCAAGTAAAAACCTAACTACATTACATTTATGTAACATATGGGAAAGCTCCTATGTAGAGGAAAGCACCTATATAGAGGGAAGCATATAGGAAAGCACCTATGTAGAGGTTTAGCATGATATAAATAATTAATTATGTCCTTGTGGAATTTTAAAGGTAAAGAAAATCATAAATTTTCCTATGTGTAATGTTTCATTTGGAACTTTTGAGGGTAAAGCTGATACACATCTCTCTACTATTTGCAAAAAAATCAACAATCTTTGTCGATAGATAATATATGTTTTAACATAAAATTTCTATCAAAATAGATTTTACGTCAGACCAATCTATATCAGAGAATTTCTTAAATGGATCAACTTAGAATGGAATTTTATCCAAATCATCTTATTGGTATCCGTTTTTAAGGATCAAACTATAGATTATATTGATTTTTCATCTAATCTCTTACCACTTACATGATATGATACGAGGTTCAATTCCCAATCTCAAATAAATAAAGTTTCTAAAAAATTAGTTTATTGTCAAGTTTCATATATTAATTTGGATTATACGTGTATTTAACCACCATGATAACAAAGGACAATGATCATAAAAAGTATAGAATTATATAACTAGGTTTTTATCACTTGTGCCCCTCTAAGATATCGCAATATCAGTTACGCCCCTATCTTTTTGGTATTATCAATTGTGCCCCTCACTTCTTTCTCCGTCATCAGTGTGCCCTTCCGTCAGATTGACCATCAAAAAATTAAAATAACCATGGTTTATTCAAACCATAGTGTGGTTAAGAAGGGTATTATGGTCAAAACAAATCAGGGGCGGAGGAGGAGTTGGGGTGGACCGCGACGGAAAGAGGGGAGGCCCA